>CM056379.1:35869842-36469842 GCA_029718625.1 Synaphobranchus kaupii
AACTGCTGTGGATTCTTTAAGCGTGTAAAGCAACTGTGACTGTCCTAGACCACCACAGCACCTTACAGAGGTAATGCCGAAACATTCATGAAATAAAGACAGATGCGCTTGCTGTTACACGTCATCACACAGGGAGCTAATGAAGTTAGAGTGTCACTTAGATTGTTTAAGGAAACAGTACCATGGTCATCAGCAGTAATATGTCCATGGGTGGCCTTAGAATGGGTGGTGAAATGCTGCTCCAGTAAAAGCTCAGAGGAGTTCATAACGATTGGCAGCCTCCTTCATTAAAGGGGTCTCAGTGGAGCAGTGGACAGATGTGTAGTGATTGATGAGAGCTGTGCAAGGCAATTTTGAGCTGAGTCTCTGCTGTTGTCCCCCTCCCCCAACAGCCCGAGGAGCTGACAGATGTCCTGGAGATCAGTAACATCGTCTTCACCAGCATGTTTGCCTTGGAGATGCTGCTCAAGATTCTCGCTTTCGGCCTCTTCGGCTACATCAAGAACCCCTACAACATTTTTGATGGAATCATTGTTGTCATCAGGTTCTCTACCTTTTTTCTCTACCCCCCCCCCCCCCCCCCCCCCCCCCCCCCCCCCCCCCCCCCCCCCCCCCCCCCCCCCCCCCTCCCTCCCTCCCTCCCACTTGCATCCTCTCTAGAGCGATTTTTATCTCCCTTCCTCTCTGTTTTCACTCTTTCTAAGGACTTACTGTAATAAGACCAGTCCACTGGGGCCTCTATCCGTGTGCTACTATCAAAACAACGGTGTTTGATTTCTCCAGGAAAATAGCACTCCAGGAAACCAGCTTTTCTGGTCAAAGACTATCTCTTGCTATGATTCTTCATGGATGCACCCGATGTATGATAATGTGATATTCTAACATTTACACAAGGATTAAATGGAAGCTGTGACACATAATTCATTAGGATATTTGTCTCTCTGTCTCAGGATTTAACTTTTCTGTGTTTAGTCAGTGTCTTTCTTTATTTTATGGTATTTTCTATTATCATGTGCACCGGATAGAATAAGATACCTTTGTGATTGAGGTGGCACATTCATAAATTGTTCCCTCTTTCAGTAAAAATGGTTGACCTCTCTTTTGTGTAAGACGCGTGAAAGACGAAAGGGTTTCGGTCACCCCTGGCAGCGTGGCGCTGAATGCTCTGTACCTGTCTCTGCAGTGTGTGGGAAATAATAGGCCAATCAGACGGGGGCCTGTCCGTGTTGCGGACGTTCCGTCTCCTGCGGGTGCTGAAGCTGGTGCGCTTCCTACCAGCCCTCAGGAGGCAGCTGGTGGTTTTGATGAAGACCATGGACAACGTGGCCACCTTCTGCATGCTGCTCATGCTCTTCATCTTCATCTTCAGGTTGGTTTGAGCTGTGAGCTTAGGGCCACACCACCAGAACCGATGAGTCAAAGCTCACTGATGGGGACACAATACTGACATGGTTACACATGGATAGAAGTAAAATGGAAAAAAAGGAATGAAAGCGTGACAAGACTGTTACCACCCCGGCTTGAAGGGCCACAACACAAAGGATGTCCAACACAAAAAGGGAACGGTTTACAAAATTAGTTTATTAAAATATGAAAATAAACTGACATGAAAACAAGGAAAAAATGTCCCGGTAGACAGGACAATGCTTTTCCTGTTGCTCCTGTCCTGACAGATCAAGAGGAAAACCGACACACAACACACAACAAAATCGGGATTTTATGGACGGTGAGACAACGGCTGGTGGCTTTGTACTGAGAAGTATCGGAAATGACTCTCCACAACTCTCCCCAAAATGAGAACAATACCAAAGTTTCTCCACATGAGCAATGCCAAAGTATCTCCACGTGAGAACAATACCAAAGTATCTCCACGTGAGAACAATACCAAAGTTTCTCCACATGAGAACAATATCAAAGTTTCTCCACATGAGAACAATACCAAAGTTTCTCCACATGAGAACAATACCAAAGTTTCTCCACATGAGAACAATACCAAAGTTTCTCCCACAAAACAAAACCGCGGCTAATTTGCCTCCAAGGTGCTCTGCCTCTGGACCTCCGCTCAGTTGCCATGAGTCTCCGTGTTTACACATACCTCCGGGTATCACAACTGTAGCAATACATACAAGCACATCAGACAAAAGTACTACAAAAACACAAGTAGCTTACCCAAATGGCAGACCCACAATACAGTACAGCAGCTTACTACCGAAATGATCATTTTGGAAACTAATAGTTTGTCAACTATTTGCATAAACAAAAGCACCATATAAAAGAAGTGAATATGCTCGCACAAAGCAAAGTTAAAATTGGCTTTTAAATTACGCGGAAATACAACTAGAAAATCCCTACCCGCACCCCTAAAGCACGGCAGCAACTATGACAAACTACAAAATATAGAAAGCACTGGATACAACCTGAAACAAACAACACAGTACTACTTAAAAATTAGCTTTGTAAAGCTGACAACGTGCATGAAGTTAGCTAAAGGGAACAAAAGACCCAGTCATGGAAAATCAACCAACCTCGAGCTAGAGAACGCCGCAAATACATATGCTCTCGGGAAATCCACAACAGGTGTCTGTAATTTCCAATCAAGACTCAGGTGAGCCGAAGGAAACAAGTTAGCACATGAAGGAATCTGAAGGGCGCACTTGTGGGGCAGCATAGGGACGTAACAAGACTAATGTAGATTTGTGACATTGACAGATTCAGACAGGTATTGCAGACAAATTCTTTATTATGTGAATGTATTCACACAATGGCATACGAGATATTGGTTCCTGACTGATAGTAAACTAAAATCTTGTTTCTGTGTTGCTCCTAGTATTTTGGGAATGCACTTGTTTGGATGCAAGTTCAGCCTGAGGATGGAGAATGGAGACACCATCCCGGACAGGAAGAACTTTGACTCGTTGCTGTGGGCGATCGTCACAGTCTTCCAGGTCAGAGCAGTGGGTTTAAACGGGACCGTTCCGGTGTTGGTGGGAAGTGAGAGGTGGCTGTGGAGCTGACAGCCACACTAGCTGGAGGTGCGGACCACAGCAGAGATTATCACCTCTCCTGTCTCGAGAGAGCAGATGGTGATGACCGCCGTCATCCTTCTCACCAGCTATGTGAAAACGCTTGTTAGCTCTAGCTGGCAGTCTCCATAGCAACAGTAGGGATGGGCTGTGATGTAGACAAGCTGGTGGTTTCAGGCAGATGGAAGCTGCAGGTAATATCAGCCTGCCTGGTTCCTTTCCAGACAGCTAAAATCCAATGATGACCTTAAGTTGTGTTTACTCCTCTGCCATGGGCAAATATAAGGTTCCAAAAAAGTTCTGAGGCCATCTTATCCTGTCGTTCAATATTACTAACATGATGAGGTCATGGGGGGGATAGATTTTGTGCTCTGAAATTATTTCTGTTCCTTCTGGAAGAGATGATAAAATGGGGGTCATGTAGGCTGGGATTTATCGTGATTCCAAGCCTCAGTCAATTTATCAGTCAATATACTCAAAAGGAAGGCATCTATCTTGTTCAATTTAATATATGAAGTCTAATATGAAGTATTTATCTGATCTGTGTGTCTTCTTGTATTTAAAAAAAATTATCTTACTTCAGTATATTAATAAATCTGATCCTGGTCTGGTGTAAACTGTTTATTAAAAATTTTGAACATATGAATTAATTAAACTGCTCCCTCCAAGCCATTAAGCTCCTCACTATGAAGCACTAAATTGCTCCTCCAGAACACAAAGCTCCTCCCAGCTCCTCCTCCTCCTAATCCCAGGACCACCAATCCCTTCCCATAGAACAGAGGTGGAAAGTCCAGGGATCAGAAAGTAAAAGTCCTGCCATATGTTACTTCCATCCATGAACTCAGCCAGCTGATTTCACTAAGCAATTCTACCTCCTGGCTGAAGAATTGTGCTAATTAACAGATCCAGGTGATTGGAAGAAAATACCTGGGAGGACTTTTACTTTCTGAACCTGGATTTTCCACCTCTGCCGTAGCAACACATAATCCCACAGTCTGGACCACCAAACCCTACATGTAGCAACACACAATCCCACAGCCTGGACCACCAACCCCTACATGTAGCAACACACAATCTCACAGCCTGGACCACCAAACCCTACATGTAGCAACACACAATCTCACAGCCTGGACCACCAAACCCTACATGTAGCAACACACAATCCCACACCCTGGACCACCAAACCCTACATGTAGCAACACACAATCTCACAGCCTGGACCACCAAACCCTACATGTAGCAACACACAATCTCACAGCCTGGACCACCATGTGGTTAGTTATGTGCAATCAAGCTTAACCCTTGTGTTGTCTTCATATTATGTATGACCCCATGTCCACATGGTAAAAAATGACCCAGACCCACCCTCACCATATTCCTTGTGATAAAGCTTCTTTCTTGAATTTTTAAATCCAAATCTGTTAATCAATACATTTGTGAATAACACAAGGGTAAAGCTAATAGAAAGGATTAGTTGTTGTCAGATATGTGTAAATACAGTATAACCCCATAGTATACTGTATCAGGAAAATGCGTTATTAGATTAAGTTTGGTAGCTGCATTGCTGACTGCCCTCTTGAATCTTTCCCAAGTTTAGTATTCTTTAATTCTTTTCTGCTGAATAAGGAAGTTATTTATCGTATTGCTCATCTGCAGTAAATGTAATGAGGCATTGTTTAGTTCATAAGATTTTAGGCACTAATTTGTGCTTCACTTTCCAGAGGCATTTGGAGCCTTGAGAGTTCAGTGATTTTCACTTAAATTTTCTTTATGATCAATAAGTGCCACTGCATTATTTATTAGATCCTCACATTTTGAGCATAGGGCTATTCAATATCTACGACATGAGGCCATTGTGCATGATACAAAAGTATTGGGTGGGGATGGGGGTTTCAGTGAAGCACAATTAGCTCACCACCCACAGGAAAAAAAGCACTGGCACTGTCTTATCCAGATGGTTAGAGAGTGCCCAAGGGGTCATTTCACTGCGACTGTTGACTTTTGCAGATCCTGACACAGGAGGACTGGAATGTGGTTCTTTACAATGGCATGGCTTCCACCTCCCCTTTGGCCGCACTCTACTTTGTGGCCTTGATGACTTTTGGAAATTACGTTCTCTTCAACTTGCTGGTGGCTATTCTGGTAGAGGGTTTTCAAGCAGAGGTAAGACGGTCTTCATGATTCCTGGCTGAATAAATGATTGCCTGCTGGCGGCTGAAAATGCAGGAAATGGCTCCCCTGTTGTCAGAAACTATCCTGTCCTGTAGGAATGAGAGAGAAGGAGAGAGTGTGATTGGCTCTTGAAGCACTGCACAGGTTGCCTGCACCAGTCATCATCGGTGCTGGAGGCCCAGACCTTTCTGTCACACACGTACTGTCAGCGTGAAGCAAACACAGCCTCTCATGCCTTTGATTGTGTTCCACTTTGTCAGAGCGCAGCAGTGTCATTCCAGAGCGTTTGAACCTGGGACAGAACACAGGCTGTTCAGCAGGGTAAATCCAGTCCACAGGTCACAGAATGGGAGCCCTCCAGGGGACTGTGCGGGACCATTTGCATGCATCACATTGTTGGGCGCGGCCTCTTTTTTTTTTTCAGTTTTTTTTTTCTAATGCGGAATAGATCCGGGGCCCGGGTTTCATGTTCACAGCCTGAGCATTTCATCTGTTTTGTTTTTCCCCCCACTTGAGTGGATGATATCACTTGCAGCTGCACTGTAATTAATATTCCTTTGAGGTTATTGAAATGCCACCGGCTGTCTCTCGCAATGGCTCTCTCTTATTGCTGTCTTGTTGTTCAGCTTTCTTCCAAATGCCTGTTGTGCTTTTAAGGGGGATGCGAATAGGTCAGACTCAGATGACGAAGGAATGTCGGCAAACTTTGAAGAAGAGGAGAAAATGAGGGAGCAGCACACCTCAGGTGATTATAGAGTTCTCAGGACTTACAACTGCTGCACTAGCATGCCAGTTCCACATAGGAAGGAACTCTGGGATGGATACCCACTTACTGCTTCCCGATCTGCATCGCCATTGCTTGTTGATGTCTTGTGGATGCATGTGGTTTTCCAAGTAACAGTGTCCGGCGTATGCTCCAGAGAAGAGTACGGTGCCACCTGTTTCGACTGCTTTGTGATGATTATCCATAAAAGAGACGTTGATGGTCCCTCAGAGCCAAAATTAATGTCCGTCTCTTACCACTTTTACACAGCACTAAATTACTGACAGGAGCCCTCACTTTTCATTTTTATTGTACGCAATAAATGGCACTGATCATTTAGCCTATTGAAACATCTGTTTATGAGCCCCTGTTTCACACACGTTCCCTCCCTGCTGTAGAGTACTGTAGAGCAGGTTTCATGAGAGAGGTGTAGTTGAGCTGAAACCAATGGTGCTTCCTTTCTCCTGCTGCGCCCCAAAGAGCCGAAGACGCAGCCCCTGATGCTCACCCCCAACGGGCACATGGACCCACGGGCCAGCATGCCCATCATCATGCGTACGGCCGCCACGCCCATGCCCACACCCAAAACCTCCCCGTACATGGACTCGGTGCACGCCTACTGCGACTCTCGCCGAGGCAGCAGCGCCTCGATGGACCCCAACGCCTATGACCAGAGGTCCCTGGTGAGTGCAGCCCGCCGCTCTCCCTTCAGTGCTCCAAACCGGTGATGGAGTGGAGTGCATTTCCTTTTCATTGATCCACCTGAGGGAAATTCCCTCCTTCAACATTGTGAGCCATTCCCATGATAACGGATGGTCTCTCGTGTCAGTCACCAGAGCGGAGTGGATGCGAGCATTGTTTCAGATTGACAGGGTGTAATGGGTGTGTATTGATCAGGCGCCCTCCTCTCGCCCGCTCAGTCCAGCCTGCGGAGCTCCCCCTGTCAGCCCTGGGGCCCGGGGAGCAACTGGGGCAGCCGGCGCTCCAGCTGGAACAGCCTCAGCCGGGCCTCCAGCCTGAAGAGGAAGAACCAGTCCGGCGAGCGGGAGTCCCTGCTGTTGGGCGAGGGCCGGGGCACCTCCGAGGACGAGGACTCCGACGGCGGGAAGTCGAGCAAGACGGGCAGTTTGAGCGGGGCCTCCCTGCACAACCGAGCCGAATCCTTGGACCTCCCGGAGCTGCTGCAGGTGCCCGTGCTCCGCCCGCCGGGTGAACACCATGACTGCAATGGCAAGAACTTCCATCTGCCCCCCGACTACCTGCACAAAGATGACCCTGACTTTGAGGAGGAAGTGGAAGAGGTGAGCAGACAGCGATTGGGGGTAGAACATTGCTTCACATGTTACATTCCAGAGCCTTGTGCACCTTGCCTGTCATCAGGTAGAATAACTGTGTTTTTTCCTTCTATACTTCTCTGTTTTTATGTCATTTTTCCTGTTAGCCCTCTTGTGATTAGACAGATTTTTGTGGCATTTTTGATTCAGCACAGTGCTTCCTTGACAGCGATTGTTTTCTTTCTTAGGTGGAAAGTGACTGCATCACTCAGGAAATGTTGCACCCACCGTCAAATTTAGGAGCTATGAATTAGTAAGAAGGCCTGTCAGAAACAATGGCCTGCATCGTTCAGATGACAGGGACTGGAGTCAGCGTCTGGCTGTTCACTGTGTGAGGGATTAGACAAATGCAGACACAGAGCTTTTGGCGCATGATTTGAGGGAATAGAGCCAGGTCTGAGCTGCATGTACACCTGATTACAAAATGGTCTTTTTTTTGGTGGGAAAACAGGGCGGTAGTTTTGGCTGACTGCCAGTTATGCAACCAGTACACTTTGTGCTTTTAATTTTAATTAGCAGGAGAAATTACCAGGGAGCTAATGGTTCTGCATAATTTTGGCTTTGTGTGGAATAGTGTCCATGATTGAAGTCCTTATTTCTGGCAAGACCGTTTGTCTTCACTGTGAAAAGAGTGCCTGCCTGCCCCTTACTGTTCTCACTTGCAGAGCTACCGTTTCCGAATCAAGAAGATGCTGGAGCCCTATAAGCCTCAGTGGTGCAGAGATCACGAGGACTGGTCCCTGTATCTGTTCTCTCCTCAGAATAAGTGAGTACCTGACTCACCTCAGCACTTTATTAGGATGTTCACACAATCTAAAATAACCTGCTACACTTCCCTGACATTCTCTCTCTCTCTCTCTCTCTCTCTCTCTCTCTCTTCATCTCTCACTCTGGCAGGTTTCGGATGATATGTCACAAAATCATTGCACACAAGATGTTTGACCATGTGGTCTTGGTGTTTATCTTCCTCAATTGCATCACCATAGCGCTGGAGAGACCAGATATCATGCCTCACAGCACAGTAAGCCCAACAGCACCAGCGTAAGAGAGAGAGAGAGCCCGTCATTACTCAATGTAACTCGTCTTAACAGGAAAGAAACTGTGTCTTATGCTAGCTCTCAGCAGTTTCACTTCATAGCACTGCAGTGCAGCACACTGTATCTGTGCTTGATAGTCAGTGATCAGTGATGCCAACAGTTGGAACTTTAGAGATGTTAGTCAAAAGGTTTCATGCAAATTGTTACATGTGGAATGTTGTTCTTTTTTGTTGTTGTTTCAGGAGCGTGTGTTTCTCAGTGTCTCCAACTACATTTTCACTGTGATCTTTGTTGCTGAAATGACTGTGAAGGTAACAAACTGTTTTTCTGGGTAGCAATGGCTGGAATTAATATGATTGATCATAAAATGATTCTTTCTTGAAACACAGCAGTGTGAGTGTGCACTCAGTCAGAGCACTGCAGTGTGAGTGTGTACTCTGTCAGAACACAGCAGTGTGAGTGTGTACTCAGTCAGAGCACCGCAGTGTGAGTGTGTGCTCTGTCAGAGCACCGCAGTGTGAGTGTGTGCTCTGTCAGAGCACCGCAGCGTGAGTGTGTACTCAGTCAGAGCACAACAGTGTGAGTGGGCACTTAGTCAGAGCACCGCAGCGTGAGTGTGTACTCAGTCAGAGCACAACAGTGTGAGTGGGCACTTAGTCAGAGCACCGCAGTGTGAGTGTGTGCTCTGTCAGAGCACCGCAGTGTGAGTGTGTACTCAGTCAGCGCACAGCAGTGTGAGTGTGCTGTCAGTCAGAGCACAACAGTGTGAGTGTGTACTCAGAGCACAACAGTGTGAGTGTGTACTCAGAGCACAGCAGTGTGAGTGTGCACTCAGAGCACAACAGTGTGAGTGTGTACTCAGAGCACAGCAGTGTGAGTGTGCACTCAGAGCACAGCAGTGTGAGTGTGTACTCAGTGCACAGCAGTGTGAGAGTGCACTTAGAGCACAGCAGTGTGAGTGTGCACTCAGTCAGAGCACAGCAATGTGAGTGTGTACTCAGAGCACAGCAGTGTGAGTGTGCACTCAGTCAGAGCACAGCAATGTGAGTGTGTACTCAGAGCACAGCAGTGTGAGTGTGCACTCAGAGCACAGCAGTGTGAGTGTGTACTCAATTACAGTCTGTAGTGTACTGTTAGAGGTGGTGACTCCTTCAGTTATATACTGTATTGTTACAGGTGGGGGGGTCCTCTCAATTATTTCCTGAGTGTGTACTCTGTCAAAGCACAGCAGTGTGAGTGTGTACTCAGTGCACAGCAGTGTGAGAGTGCACTTAGAGCACAGCAGTGTGAGTGTGCACTCAGTCAGAGCACAGCAATGTGAGTGTGTACTCAGAGCACAGCAGTGTGAGTGTGCACTCAGTCAGAGCACAGCAATGTGAGTGTGTACTCAGAGCACAGCAGTGTGAGTGTGCACTCAGAGCACAGCAGTGTGAGTGTGTACTCAGAGCACAGCAGTGTGAGTGTGCACTCAGTCAGAGCACAGCAATGTGAGTGTGTACTCAGAGCACAGCAGTGTGAGTGTGCACTCAGAGCACAGCAGTGTGAGTGTGTACTCAATTACAGTCTGTAGTGTACTGTTAGAGGTGGTGACTCCTTCAGTTATATACTGTATTGTTACAGGTAGGGGGGTCTCTCAATTATTTCCTGTATTATTGCAGGTGGTTGCTCTGGGCTTCTGTTATGGGACCAACAACTACCTACAGAGCAGCTGGAACATTCTGGATGGGATGCTGGTGTTTGTCTCCATTGTGGACATCATCGTATCTCTGGCGTCTGCTGGTGGGAACAGGATACTGGGCATCCTGAGAGTGCTGCGTCTCCTAAGGACTCTGCGTCCCCTGAGGTCAGCCACAGGTCACAGAGGAGACCATTCGTATCACACTAAATGTGACAAACTGTGATCCCAGATCATTGTACTGAAGGCTATTACTGCACCACAAGGGAGTATCATATTCAGGTTTCTTATTTATGTTTAAAATTTGGCCAGTCACAGTTGGTGCTGCAGTTCTAATGGCTGTTGCACAAATGTGTGTGTAACGTTATATGTATTAAAGGATGCAAAAGGGGAACATTTCCTCACTACATGGGAAAGATCCGAAGATGGTTTGCTCACGTCTGCTCACGGATATACGTAGCTAGATAATAAAATGATCACTTGGGAGCATTATAGCAGTGTGCTAGTGTTTCTTTCTTATTTTGCAGAGATCTGAAGAGACACAGACAGTAAGACTGCTTAAACTATGTCTGTGTTTTCAGGGTTATCAGCCGCGCACCGGGCCTGAAGCTGGTGGTGGAGACGTTGATTACATCCCTCCGCCCCATCGGCAACATCGTGCTCATCTGCTGCGCCTTTTTCATCGTCTTTGGCATCCTGGGAGTGCAGGTAAAGCCTCACCGCGGCCCCCGCTGCAGGGCCTGCTGCTGTATCTGTCAGAGCGCCGCAGTGACAGCCAAGCGCTCGGCACTGCAGCGTGTTCGCCGTCAGCCAGGCACCCCCCCCCCCCCCCCTCCAGAGCCCCTCAGTGCAGAGAAACGGCCGGGAAGCACGCGCCGATGAGATCAGATAATGATGAAAAAGTCTGCAATAGACAAATCCGGAAATTGGCTGCAGAAGGCAAGTGTCCAAATGTCTTCAGTCCAAACAAATGGGCAGTAAAAATTAAAAGGTTCGAGAATGGGAAAAAAATGCCATTAAATTGTAACAATGGGAAGAGCTGGAGTCGGTCCAGCCAGGCTGATGTCTTGGATTCTGCCTCTGCCTCAGACGACAGTGCAGCTTAACTTCTTGGCACTGTTGTTGTTTCTCTTTCTTTTATCTGGCAGGGGATAAAAGTGTGGGCTCCAGTCTAATGTTCGGGAAATCTGTGTACTTAAGAAATCTGTGTACTTACAGCCATTATAGATCATTCACGAGCAGCTAATTGAGGTCAGGCGCATCCACATCCCCTCAAGATGTTTGGTTTCCTAAACCTGTTTGAGAGTTATTGGTTTTTCCCCCTCTTCCCTATTATCACTCTGTCAGAAATTATTTCCTCCTGCACATGCATGGGAGTCCGGAGCACAGTAAACTGTATGAATCCTTAATAGCTTCCTTCCACCCCAAACCCATTCGCAAGTCACAGTTAACCACGCTCCCTGGAATGGTCGCTCTTGATTTGAGGGGCCGTGACAGGCGCCCCTCTAGGGGACCGTTTTGCGGTGAGAGTGCATTCAGATGTGGGTGCTGAGGCATCGCAAACAGTTCTGAGACTGCTCCGCGCTCTCAGTCCCCCATCCATCATTACCACTAAAACTGATGGGAAAAAGCATTTGGCCATATAGCAAAATGTGGTGCTTTCACCATATGGACGGCCGGCCAGGAGTCATTCTGGGAACAGTTATGTCGGCAGTAATGATACAATAAAGAGGAGTTCAGAGCCACTGGGTGTGTTTTGCTTGCTCATGATGCTGATTTATTCTTCTAAGCAAAGACCAGTGCTGTCGCTTCGGATCCACACGCTTGGTTCCATGAAGTTAATGCATATTGCTCCCAATAGAGCTCATCAAACAAGCCCATATTCTGTAAATTTCAGCTCTTCAAAGGGAAGTTCTACCACTGTGAGGGATTCGACACGAGGAACATCACCAACAAGTCCGACTGCCTGCAGGCCAACTACCGTTGGAAAAGGAGAAAATACAACTTTGACAATCTTGGACAGGTGAGATTATTGGTGGAGGACAGAAGTCTAACTTTGCTCACATGCGGTGTAATTCAATTGACTTTTGGCAGATATCAGAGAACCCACGAAGTAGCAGGGGGTTGTGGACTGACATCTTCCTCTCCGTCCTTCCTCTGTGTTCCCAGGCCCTCATGTCGCTGTTTGTTCTGTCTTCCAAGGACGGCTGGGTCAATATCATGTACGACGGTCTGGACGCTGTGGCTGTGGACCAGCAAGTATGTCCCTCAGTTCTGTGACAGAGGGAACAGAACAGCCTGACCGATAGACCGCATTGCTAATTCAGTGTGGTGGACCCCTCCGCCAGACGCTTGTAGTGAATCCCGTGTTGGTCGCACCCGTGGACCTCCTCACAGGTTCCCTGTTGAGATCAATCCATGCCATTATATAGCCCCTTCCAGCAGCTTGCTGTCCCCGGGTGGTTAATTAGTTGGCCCAGTTTCACTGATAGTTCCATGCTTTATAAAACAGCTCCATTTTACTTTTTGCTGACAGATAGATATTCAATGTAATTTTCCATTTAAACATATATATATAAATTTTAAAAATATAAAGGCCATCCCCGATGAGTCTTCCTCTGGAAGTTAACCTACATTCCAAGACAAAACGCCTCCAAAGTGCTCTCTCTTATTTACCTCTGCATAGCTCTGCATTCATCTTGTAGACGCACAGAACTGGGATAGAAGGCCTCAAGAGGCTAGTAGTAGAGATTCACTTTTGTGGTTGTGAAGGAGGATTCCTTGGCTAGAATAACAGGTCTGTGCCAGAGCATTATGCAAACGCAAACACGGAAGAAGAGGTTTTATGTTATAGACATGACACATGCTGTGAGTCAAACTGGCATTGCCTTAAATGTGATGTGAGGGGCTGGCAGAAGGAGGTAGGCCGCATCCACTCTCTGGACATGCCTGTACTCTCTCCCCAGCCAATTCGGAACCACAACCCCTGGATGCTGCTCTTCTTCATCTCCTTCCTGCTGATCGTCAGCTTCTTCGTGCTCAACATGTTTGTGGGTGTGGTGGTGGAGAACTTCCACAAGTGCCGGCAGGACCAGGAGGAGGAGGAGACGCGGATCCGGGAGGAGAAGCGGCTAAAGCGGATGGAGAAAAGGCGCAGGAGTAAGGAGAAAAACGGGTCCGGTCGGTAGTCTATCTTTCTGAGCCCTGCCTGCTTCCAGAGTCTGACCGAGAGAGAACGAAATGAAAATCCCATGCACCATGCAACCAGAGAAGGCAGCGAAATGACCTTGGTTCTGTTATTCCACAGCATGCACCCGCATGCCTCCTCCAAATGCAGCATGAGGGCATGAGAAAGGCCGTCCGCTTGACAGGCAATGGCTCGGGTCATCAGTGAACAGAGGGGCTCAGCAGATCTCCCGGCACCCCCAGTCCGGATGACGTATGGGGTCACCATGAAGACTGCACAAAGCAGCCAGATTAATGCAATAAAAATGTTGCTTGATTTACCATTAGAAATAAGCTTTCCTCTGTGCACCCCGCACACATGCTGCTTGATAGTGCCTCGTGTGCACCATTTGCCTGCAGACTATTTCTAAACATGACCACTGCCTTTACCAGACGGTTCATGTGCAGCGTAAACGCATCAAATTCCATTTTAATCATAGTTTATGTTTTCGCAGCACTCTTAGAATGAAGGAATATGAGGGTGAACTGCATTCATTCTGCACAAAGACACTTACACCTTGAAGTGACAACCCTCTTGATTGATGGTGTGTAACATACAACTTGACAGTTCTATCTATGCACAGAATTTAGAGTAATCCATTCTGTGTTCATTCGGGCAGTGACTTACTTAATCATACCGGCGATGCACGGTTAGCATTTTTATCGTTGAACTGAAAAAGCAGGTCAGTGTGTTTACCACTGTCATATTTCTGCTCTCAGATTTTACCAGCTTTTCACAAAGCCCACACGAAGAGCCAATGACAAAAAAGTTTTTGGCCAATTGTGGCGCTCTTATCTTTGTTTGAACTTTATAGGGAGGCAGGGGAGAGGAGGAGAGTAATGAGTGTATGAGTGGTTTGTCACTGTCAGAAGGGCAGCCATACCTCTGTGAAGAAGTGAATCTCTGACTCCTCAGATAGACTGACTGACAGCTAACTCAATTCGTTTTTATTTCAGAGCTACATTTTCAAAATCCAACGTCAGTGTGATAACCGACAGCGGGAAAATATATTGCTTGCTGCCGTATGTCTTATTCAATGCACAGCTCAATCTGTTTTCAAGCGCGCACTATAGCAAAGGCCACTATTTATTTGATTTTCACATAATATTTCTGAATATGATTTGTTTATTGAATCATCTCAAAAGAGGCTCCATGATATGAAATATAGTGTTATTGATTAACCTTAAGGGGACTGAAACCTTTTGCTAAGTACAAAATAGTTTTCATTCATGGTCAAAAATGATGTTTTAAAAGGGCAGACCCAGAAAGGTTAGCTACTCTACAGCAAACATGCAGATTTAGATTATGTCCTTCTTAGATACAATTTTTGCAGATATTAAACTTCTTGTAATTTTTTATCAGTGTAGCATATGAAGTATTTTTTATCATTGATCAGTACGCTATCTCTCTTTACACAGTTTTCAATTATATTGACTCAGTTATATTGAACAAGCTCTCACAATGCAAAAATTGTTTTCATTTTTCAGCGAGATAAGAGAAAATGAAAATATAGCACATTGTTCATTTCAGCCACGTATGTTCAGCCATGTTTAGAAAGGGCATGATATGGAGTTATTGCATGTCTTACAGCAGTAAAAGCATGAAGCGGCCGCATGAGTAGAAGAATATAAAGAATGCCTGAAGGGTTCTACTCTTTTGTCTGTATAGGCTAGGACTAAATAAGACATCTGATCTGACTACTATTCATCAATTATAAATGTGGTTATGTGTGGCTTCAGTAATTAACAGATATTCTACGGTTCTCCGTGGTTGGCGTGTTTCCCTGTTAGCTATGGCTTATTCAGTACTGAAGTTTCCTCATTAAGTGACAGACAAGCCAAATCGAGAAATTATTTCCAAGGATCTATGAGGCAAAGAGCTAATTATTCAACTTAAATGCAGCCTGGTAACTACATTGAATCAGAATTCATATTTATCCTGGAGGAATGTTACCGCCGTGGAAAACAGCGTCTGTTAAATGGAAGTAAATTTACTGAAAATCAGGAACATTTTTCAGCAAATACTTCCAGGACTTACATCATTATCTTATAGCTGCTCAAGTTGTAAACTGTTAGTGCTTTACCATTTTACAGCAACATATGTAATGTGTAATGCAAGATTGCTTGCTAATGCTAGTGAAGTTGTATAATTAAAAAGCTTTTTTTAGGTTCACTAATAGCCATAGTGTGTTGTGTGTTTGTTATGTTCAGAAGCCCAGCAGCGACCCTACTTCGCAGACTACTCCCCTGCCCGCCTCTACATCCACACACTGTGCACCAACCACTACTTGGACCTCTTCATCACCTGCATCATCGGGATCAATGTGATCACTATGTCCATGGAGCATTACAATCAACCCAAGGTATTTGATCCATGCAAGGCTAGGCTCAAGATATGGACCTCAGGTTTAACCTAAACTGGGACATTTTTGGGACATCATTGCACTTCACATTCCTATGGAAAAATGTATCAGCTTTACTTAGGAGGTGATTTCAGGCAACAGATAGGTAAGTTTAAAGCTAACTCACTACTACAGCAATTTCGGTTATTAATATGGCTTCACATCTCAATTGACAGAAAACATTAAATTCTCTTGATGCAGTTAAAAACTGAATAATCATGTCTCTACCTACTTCAAATGAAATCCGAATTAAACAGCAAAACTATACAAACCAGTAAGCAAAGGTAATTAAATTGAATTAACTTAGATAGACAGGGGAAAATTCTAAAAAGCTCTAGACAACTTCAGTTGCCTTGATGGTATTGAAAATGATTAATATATTTAATATTAAAATCTGAGGTAAGTGTTTAAGCAAGAACTTTAGTAACTCCCAATAATAATTGCTGGTTTACATTTGATCATTACATTGTGTAACTTGTGCCATGTGGCTGGACCATTCAGTGAAATGGTGTTTATGCATCCCACAGTACCTTGAAGAGGCTCTAAAATACTGCAACTACTTCTTCACAATTGTCTTCGTCTTAGAGGCTCTGCTCAAGCTCATCGCTTTTGGCTTTCGAAGATTCTTCAAAGAGAGGTATAGTCAATATGGCGGAGGAGTAAGGGTCTGGCTGAAATCCACAGTGCAGTGATACATATTTCAGCTTTAAGGATGTGACATTTATTGATGGGAATTTGGTTAGGTTTTGTCTGTTGTGCTGATTGAACGTTCCTTGTTCACTTGCCCCTCCTAGTGGTCACACTGCTGTAAGCAGTAGAAGCTGTTTGCTTGTGTCATCTGCACATTGAAGTTTTATTTGAAAGTGTTGCTGTTAAACTTGGTCAGCGGCATTCAAGTGAAGTGACAAGCCTTTTCGGACCGTGACAGAAACAGAGCCAAACACCCTAGGGGTCTAAGATCTCTTTGTCAGCCTCGGTGCGTAGAACGATCAAAGTCACCTTTCTGCTGCTCTTTGGGGAAACTGTTCTTCAGGGTACTGTTTCACAGATAGCATTCACAAGCCATGTGAAGGAATCCAATGTATCCTCTCATGTCCAAATGTTTCCTTAGATAAGGATGTGAGCTATTTATTGCTGAGTGAGTAGGGTGCTTTTACACACAGTGTGCATAATGTCTCTAAATCCTCATCTGAATTAAGTTAAAGGAGAGCGTCTCTCGCCCAGTATTACAGACTACTTATTCAGTTAAATTTGATCATTCCCCTATTTAAATGTATGTGTGTTTGTGTATGTGCATGTGCCAGATTGGGGCATACAGTAGGCTATACTATTATGTATATGTATACATAATATACTATCATATACTGTTCTAGGGAGATGCGGTACATATAAACACCCTGTCCTCTCTACCCCAGATGGAACCAGCTGGATCTGGGCATTGTTCTGCTCTCCATCATGGGGATCACATTGGAAGAAATCGAGATCAATGCCTCGCTCCCCATAAACCCCACTATCATCCGCATCATGAGGGTGCTGAGGATAGCCAGAGGTACAAATGGACATTCAGTGAGATACTTTCAAAGCTGTTGTAGATTGTTGTGTCCTATTAGTAAGTAATGCACGTTTCGACTGCTGAGCTTCGAAAGCTGCAAGTTCACAGATCAGCCTGAACAGAGCCCCCCTGGGTTGTTCTGTAATTGGGATGCAAAGGGTGTCTGCGCTCAGAAAACCTCCCTCTTACATTCATTATTTCTGCGATAAAGAAATACCGCACTTTCAGTGTGGAGCCATGAATAATCCTTGCATGGAAATTGAAGTCTTACAATAGGTAATTCCAACACTAGTCAATCTGCGCAGTTATCATACTGACTTAACCAACATACGGACATAGCTGAATGTTATCATCCTTTCCCTTTATCTGAATGATTATAGGCCGTTGTGGAATGTGTGAGAGAGCCATAAAGACAAGTGGGTGACTGGTATTTTATCTCACACGGTACTCTGTCCCCTCAGTGCTGAAGCTCTTGAAGATGGCGACGGGCATGAGAGCTCTGCTGGACACAGTGGTACAAGCCTTGCCACAGGTAACGGCACAGCCTCACAGGCTCATTCAATTAACGCACTCTGTTTGATGTGTGTTTGTGCGTGTGCTCAACGTGCCGAGTGAGTCTGTGCGTGGAAAAGGCTGCGCGTGTGTCTGTATAACTAACCTACGGTTTTGGTCCATTTCTCAATATCGTGTCTGTATTTTTCTGGTGTTGTGTGCACATGTGTGTAACCTGCTATGTGTATTCCTTCTGTCACCAGGTGGGAAATCTAGGCCTGCTCTTCATGCTTCTTTTCTTCATCTATGCCGCCCTGGGGGTAGAGCTTTTTGGGAAACTTGGTTAGTGCTCCATTCCTGAGCATTTTAAACTGTGTTAAAGATTTGCATTAGTGTAATGGCTAAATATGTATTATTTTCCTGGTTTGTGTCCTTCCACTGTCATGGTTTTTCCTGTAGAATGTAATGATGACAACCCCTGCGAAGGGCTGAGCAGACATGCCACGTTTGAGAACTTCGGGATGGCCTTCCTGACACTGTTCAGGGTCTCCACAGGAGACAACTGGAATGGCATCATGAAGGTGAGCGAGTGTGGAACTGGCCACTTGCTCAGGTTACAGACCCACAGCAATGGCTGATGGATCATAAACATACTGGCCCCCGGGAGGGAGGGGGGTGTAGAGGGGGGGAGCGCTCACTGTGCCTCGGCTCTCCACAGGACACCCTGCGGGAGTGCAGGAGCGAGGACAAGCACTGCCTGAGCTACCTGCCCCTCATCTCTCCCATCTACTTCGTCACCTTCGTGCTGGTCGCCCAGTTTGTCCTGGTCAACGTGGTGGTGGCCGTGCTGATGAAGCACCTGGAGGAGAGCAACAAGGAGGCCAAGGAGGACGCCGAGATGGACGCCGCGATCGAGCTGGAGATAAGCCAGCGCCTCAGCACCACCTCTGGGGGGATGAACCTTGGGATCGAGAGTAGGGCCACTTACATGGGGCCACGCCCTGACTCACCTGGACAGGTAAAGCACTGTGATGTGACATGAATGTGGAACACGCCTACGAACACTTTAGATTGTTCGTAGGCGTGTTCCACATTCTTTTCTGAGAAAATACAGATTATTTTCTCTGTGTGAAGTAGTATGACTGGACAGTCCCATCTGGAGAAGGGCCCTCAGGAGATAATGTCACCCGCACAGCAAACACTCAGCCTTGCACTGCAAAAAAAGATCTGTCTTAACAAGTGTTTTTGTCTTGAAATGGGAGTTAAAAGCTTTGTTTCTCTAAATTGGAAAATATTAGCTTGTTTTAAGTTACTTTATGCTTGACAAGTCAAAATTATCTTACCCCACTGGCAAATCTTGAAATTAGTTAAAACTATCTCAGCCCATTGGCAATCGTTTTGTCTTATTTAGCAAAAAGGTAACAGAAATAAGATTCTATAGTCTAAATATAAGATTAAAATGCTTGTTAAGATTGACTTCTTTTTTGGTTTTTACAGTGTGTGATGTTGTGTGTGGGAAGGAAATGATTTTGAAAGGTTGATTGTTGAAATTATTTAGAAATTATTGTTAGCAAACATCCAGGCCCCACGTGCTGAAGTATGGAATCTGCATCAGTGCAATGAAGATCCTAGTGCCGACTACAATACATGGTTGATAGTAATATGGTAGACAACTCAGCATCTTGGAACAAACTTTGGAGCAGAGCGTACAATGTGCCACTGCAAAATCAGATTCATCAGCCCTTTTTTAACTGGGCTGTATGAAGAGTGTCCTGAATCAATAATACACCAGCATATAAATTCACAATTCAGCATCTGCCAAAACCAATGGCCTGCTGGCGTGATACTATGTGTCGGGACTGATGCGTATGGGTGGGTATGGATTGAGCCTGTGCATGCATGTGCAATTAGAGGGAGAGCGAGCGTGATCATTGGCCAGGAGTGCAGTTCCTCAGATGGTGATAAGCTTCTGAGCCTGTTGAGGAAGTGGTCCGGCGGGAGGCTAGAAAAGTAAGCCACAGCCTCCATTTAAGTTTATTGGAAAAGTCACATTGCGGTTTATCAGCCCCGGCAAGTCGCGCTCTGAGCCTGTTTGTGCTGTAGTCAGGGGAAAGAGAAAATCTTCTTTATCTCTAGCTTCATTTCCTATATCAAGAGAGCTGGTGCAGGAAAGGGAAGCTCATTCCAGTCCTTGATACGCTTTAATCTTATTAATCATTAAGAGGCTTTTTAATAATTTAGTAGCCTCTTTCAAAAAATATTGTTTGGCAAAAGATATTACTTATATCTATGTTAGCACAGAGTCTTCCTAACGTAAACCCATTAGATTAATGTGATATTAATTCAGTCTTAGGTTAGGTGCAGGATTTTTCTCCAATTTACATTTCTCTGAAAAGAGGCAAAGCACTCCAATTGAAACACTTTAGTGAATAATCTCACAGTGAATACGTTACTTTGATTATTGAGATAAATCATTTAGATTTAAATAAATTGGATATCATCCATTAGCTGGCTAGTTCATAGATTAACAAGACATTGCATTCAAATATGTTTCTAAATGGAGGTTATGTCATACAGTGGGACATTTTAATACCTATAAAGAAATCATACCTGTTTGTCTGCCTGAACAGTATTTGTATTTTGTTGCATACCACATAATGTACACACATTAAAGTCTATATGAGTAGAATAGCACTGCCTTTTATGTTATTTATATTTGTGGGCTGAATTCATACTGCAGAATAATGTGGAGTATACGGTATTGTCTGCTTGTAGGATGAAGCATTGCTCTGTGCTCAAGAGAATTTGCTGTCGGTGCGGAAAACATCTGTGTCCAGAATGCACTCCTTGCCCAATGACAGCTACATGTTCCGCCCAGTGAAGCCAGCTAATTCCCCGTGCCCTCTGCCAGAAGTGGACTCTTTTGAAGGAAACCTGCATTTAGGTACTTTGCATGACGCATGCATGATGCAAAATACACAGCATATTATTTAAACAGGTTTCCTTCTGGAAAGCCAAAAATGTGCACGCACCATAAATTGTCCCAGGTTTTATAGGCGATCAATATATAAAAATATGCAGCTGAATTTTTGTATGATACCTCTATCTGTCCAGGATCTGTCACTTCAGTGAGTTCCCAGCCCTGTGAGGGAAGCACCCTGCTGCGGGTTCCAGGGGTGTCTTTTCATGCTAGCCCCGCCTCTGTATATGAGAACAGCAGCTTACCCAAGATCCCGCCATCTCGTCTTAGCCCCGCCCACAGCATCAGCAAGCCACTTCGCAGACAGGTACAACACTCTGTACAACACATTACTTCTTATGTGAGAATAGTACCGCCTGCTGAATGTAAAACTTACTCCTTGTATTTGTAATTGCATGTTGTTCTCAGTTTTTGTGAACAGTATATTAAGGGAATGCCTATGTCTGTACTTCTATGGGCATTAGCTCCTGTTTCTCAGACTTGCATGTTTGTTTTAGGAGGCGATCAAGAATGACTCCATTGATATGCAGAGTTGTGACTCCAAAGACAACCTCGAAAGGCAGTCCAGTGACAGCCTGCATTTAAAAGTGCCCATGCCGGGTAACTTCATCCTGCCCATGCCAAGAATCTCAGCCCCCAGCAGCCCCCAGGCCTCCCCACTGCTGGCCCGCAGCCGCTCCTCCAGTGTACACACACACCGGCAGGTGTACAGCCAGCATAGCATCTCCAGCCGGCCCTCTAGCCAGGCCAGCAGCAACAGCAATAGCGCCAGCCCGGGCAACTCCATGTTCGACTCCATGGACCCGGCAGACGAGGAGGTTCGCCACATCAACAGTTCTGTCAAAGACTGGGTCGGAGGCCAGCCTGAGGCCCGCAGCCACTCACTCTCCCCCTACGCCGCTCCCAGCGGCCAGCTCCCCGTCCCACTGAAGAACTGCAACAGTGCCACCAACCTTCTGGGCTCTACCGGCAAGGAGAAAGACCTGAAGAAGTTCTACAGTGTGGACACAGAGGGCTTCTTGGCCAAGCCCTCCTGGGCCAATGACCCCCGCCGGCACTCCATCGAGATCTGCCCTTCCATCGACGATGACGCGGTCGTCGAGCTGCCAGCGGAGGATCAGAGGTGGCCCTCGCTGCGCGGAGCATCTGTGTCCCCTGGACACCTGTCTGTCCACAGGAAGAAGAAGATGAGTCCCCCCTGCATCTCTGTAGAGCCGCCCCTGGAGGCGGAGCTCTCAGCTCCTGTGGCGTCCCTCACCAAAATCTCTGAGAGCAGCATGTTACTGCGTAGAAGGACACCCTCCTGCGAGTCCTCTGTGCAGCGTGACTCCCTGGACTTGCAGGAGCCCCCACCGCCACCGCCACCTTTTGCCGAGCCACCAACCAAAGTGGAGAGACGCCCCTTGTGCCGCAACGAACATCTGTCCATTCCTCAGTTCTCATTTGACCAATCAGACTTGAGCTCTCTGAGCAGTATGTCAGACATCCTGTCGGACAGTGACCAATCTACTCACTCCTCCTCCTATGACACCAAACTGGAGGGCATGGCTAGCACAGAGCTAAGTAAACTAGATCATCTACAGATTCACTCAAATGAGGGTCTGGAGGGCAACAACCCCACCTTGCTCAATGTCTCCAGGAGCCCCTTGAGGAAGAGGGGGCTGATCCGCATGGCAAGCACAAGGGAGGAGGACGTTGAGGATTCAGTTGTATAGCCAAAGTGTTTGAGGCAAAGTATCTGGCCTCCTGTAGAATAAGCCCACAATTGATGGCCACAGTGGATCACTGGACCCTGAAGCTTCTTTCATAAAAAACCCAGGAGTCAGGTTTTCTACATGGGATATGCAATTTCAGTCTTTCAAATGGAACACTGCATTTTATGCCCCTAGCTCAATCACATTGATTTGGGTTTTGGATGTTTATTGTATTTAATAATATGGATTTGTTTGTTTGACATCCACTTTCTTATTGGCACTGTATTGTGAGAAAACACAGTATGGTAAGGTGCATCAATAGATAACTGTACATTTGATGTATATCTTGTAGTGTAAATAGTGGAAATTGTATCAGTTAAAAAAATAGCTGTATTCATATGCACATATTTTTATAGAGATCTGTAATGTTTTGCACACATCAATTTAAATTACAAGTTGGCTGGTGTTTTATTGTCTTCTTGTGAATGTACAGTTTTTGTTTTAACAGCAGCTCGTTCAATTGTAGCCTGCCAACACAACCTACTGATACGTAGTGAAATTTATTTTTTATTTTTTTTACTGGGGGGATGGGCATGGAGTGTGTCTATTGAGGTAATCCAATAAGAACCAAACTACAATTTAACTGTAGCCTGTGTGCAATAAATGAGGTTCAGGGTTGGATTTCCTAAAAAATGTTATGTGTCAAGAAGACACCATGACATTACTGTACCATAATGATTTCAGTTATTGGAATAATGACTAACATTTTCAAGGGAACTAATGTTGCTGAAAAGAGTTCTTGAATAATGTGTTCAGTGTCATCATCCTCATTCATTGCGTATTTTGAAAGTAGTTGTATATCGTTCAAATGAGCTTTTAGACCTTAATGAATCACTTGGTCAGCTCCTTGACCACTCTGCAGTGTTTCTGTTTTTTTGGACAGAAGAGCAAGACATACTTTTATTGTCTTATCTCAGATGGAATAGTGGGACTCTTTGAACTGAAGAGAATGAATGTTTAAAGGGCTTTATGATATATAATCCTTATACACTGATATTGAAAGATGTCTTGACTTATCCCCAGAAGGAGAGCTAGTGTAACTAAACCCAAAAGCAGTCTTTTTTAAACATGGTTTCATGGATTTCCCTCTTAACCAGAATTTTCAGCCTTGATATGGTGCCTTTTGATTCGACTTCTGTAATATTATCAGGTTGTGACAGGATTCAGTGGCTGATATACAATATTATTTGGCTCCATTATGACCAAGAAATTGTCTTGTTCTCTCATTCAAAGTATTGTTATGGGTTTATATAAAACATGATGGCTTGATGGCTCATGTGTATGACACAGTTGTTGGAAATAGTCATACAGGATTTGTGGATTCAAGATAGTGGAAAATACTTATTATATGTAATGAAGCTGCTGCATGATTATGGTATTCAAGGTGACAACCTTCTTTGTCTTATACCCTACGTGTTTTGAGGTCAGATGTTTCTCATGTCAATGACTGAAGGTCAAATGAATGAAAGGCATTTATAAACACATTGGTATTTAGAGAATCGTATACTTATGGGAATCGGCCTTTTCCACAAAAACTAAATATTTCTATTTATAATGTAGCAAACCTTACAAAACCCATACCTTAGTCTTAAGTAGAAAAGATAAAAATGATTCTTGTGTAATGATCAGGTGACTCTGCAATAATTTCACAAATATACCGAATGGGAAGTGAATGGGGATTTTTGTTGCATTAACGTTGCATTAAATAATTGTATTTTTACATTTAAATTATTACTTATTATTAGGTAACAATTTAAGATGTGTTCTAAGTAATGTTCACTGTGTTCTGAAGATAAAGTTGTTTGTTTCAGAGCACAGGTGTCAAACTTGTTTTGTCAAAAAAAGTCCACATGGGGACTTGAAATACACACCAACTGAGAACTTTGCATGAATATGATAGTGCCAGGGGTTATATATTTTATTTTGAAACAGACCACATGCATGAGCAACATGTTATTTTATCAACTTTCTTCTTATGGCTTATGTGTTCTGTTATATATTTTATTAGCATTCCTCCAAACATATAAAATTCAACACAGTCACTAAATTCACTAAACTATAAATATATTTTTCAGTGATGGAATATTAGGCAAGTTTTTTGGGGTTTTTCTTTTGTCTATGATGGTGCAGATGACAAAGAACCCAACAGATAGCTTAGACTGCTTAGAGCTCAGGGGCCTCATTTATGAATGGTCTTACGATCCAATTGTATCTTAAATAGTGGCTTATGCAGAAAAGCATGACTAAGTAGTTATTTATAAAATTCCACTTTAACGTGGATATGATAGTATCTCTATGTAAAGTTTACACTAGAAGTAAGTTCATTACCTGCTGGTTATGTAGAGGTACTGCACGTTTGAGGGCTGCACGTGAATCCCTGAAGTAGGCTGTGTGCACGCTTTAAGAATAACATTTAATTGATAATCATTTTAAGCATGAAGAGTGCAAGAATCATGATCAATCCCAGGTGTGTTTTAATTAAGACATTGTAAGATGTCTTTAAAATAGTCTGCTACATGAGAAAACTATTATTCAATCATGACTGCATTATTCATTATTGGAGTTCAAATTGAAGTTCAATTGAGATTTATATATCAGATGTACGTAACGTAAGCAACTTTTTTCAGTTATTTTTATAAAACAAGCATAAACACAACTTGGGAATTGATCTTGGGAAGATTACGTTTAAGTTTAAATCCAAGTACATTTTTATAAATGAGGCCCCTGTAAAGCTCAGTAAGGCAAGATTTCAGAACATTTAAGCCTTCGTTACCCATCCCGATCTCATTTTACCTTTGGCCAAAATGAATTTTATTTCAATACAAATTTCTGATAAAGTATATTTGGTCTTTATGGCTCACAGTAATTGAAAATGGCTTCAAGAGCCCCATGTTGTATTATCTGTTGGACATGTAAGTTGTCAGTATAAAACCACTCAGGTCTTTACCATTCATCTTAAATAACTACATCAATGATGTAAAATCAGTATCAAAATCATTGATTTGTACTTACAAACTTTATTTTTTCTCTGCTGCTATATATTGCTCAAGAATATATTGCTCATTAATTCAAGCAATTAGGCCTAATTAACCTTATAAATTAAATTGATGAATGTTTCCCATGGTTGGTTTGCTTGTCTGATTTACCTGGTACCTGAACTTGAGGTAACATGTTAACAAACTAAATTAAATTCTCATGCAAATATTGGCCAGGTATCATATATTTTATTAGGATAAGGATAACTACCTTATGCAGTACTGTTGATTTTAAATATTTTGACATTGTACTCCTTTTGTTACAGCAGCAGTTCATGATCATTTGATGGGACTGACTTTAACATCTCTGATTTTAATCCCTGGTTCATCTAAACATTAATACATTTACTGGATTACAGGAAAAGCTAGAACATGCATGTCATAGTGTATCTAGCTCATGTTAGTTTGACACCTCTGCCTGACGGTTGTTGAACTTTTCCTGTAACTGACATTTTAAATGCTTGTCTATTTCTGTACTAAATTTTGGTTTCTTGCTGATAGCCAGATAATACCAAACATATTTTATTACTGTTATTCATTAATTATTTAAATGATTGCTTTAATCTGTACAGGAACTCGAATGACTCTGTCATTATTAAAAGAAAAAAAGGTGTAAAATGTTGTTATTTTTGTGATCTAACAGTTACTATTTATACATCATACATATATTTGAATGTGCCCTTTACTCCTTATATGCAAAACTCAGATGCTTACTCCTTTTGGAAGGATATTTGCAAGAGATTTGCTACTGCTCGGTAAACCTAGATACATAAAAGTTTTGAATGAAATATAGTAAATCAATAATCAAAGGTTAAGAGATTAGTGTGAGAGATGAAGAACAGAGCTATACCTAATTTTCAATTTACAGTTACAGTAGAGGTGAAACGTTTGAGTACTGGCTCTCTGCTGGTTTGAGATGCTTTACCAAAATATTATGAATACCGAATCCACTGCAGAAGTATACATTAGAATACATGTTTAACCAAGCATATGCTTTATTAGACATCAAACATTACCATAGCACAAAAGGTATGGTATGTATATGAAAATATATCTTCACTGTATTTATCCATATGATTTAAAAATTAATTTGTTGGTTTTTTGGCCTGCAACATTTTCAGACTAGCAGTTGGATTTATCAGATGCCTTCTATCAGACTCGATTACTGTATTCCACGCTTTGCAATTGATCACTATTCTCCAGGTTCCATTTGACTGAGCTACAGCTTGTAACCGTGGATTCATAACTGGGTTTATAACTCGATTCATGGCTTCTTGCTCCTCTAGTTCTCTTAGGTTTTCCTCTAATTTCCATGATTGCTTTCTCATTTATTTATATACTGTTTCTGGTATCGTTGTGTATTCTATATGGTTCCATTTTAATGATTCCACTGTTCTTTATCCTTCACTGTACTACTTTCTACATATTTTTGCAATTACTCTTGCCTTCCCACTTCTTTATACCAATTGAATTTTACTAGATCTATTTTAATAGCCTCTTGATAGCCAATGATATATTTAGGGCCATCTTGGGTGCAGGTTTTTGTTTTAGCTCAGCGCTAAGACACTTGATTCAAGGTGTTGATTGAAGACCATGATTAGTTATGTAAAGCAGGTGTCGTAGTGATAAAACAAAAACTTGCACACACATTGGCCCTCTTCTGTGTAGGCAAGGAGCCGAATTTCAGCTCTCAACCTCAGCACCGGACAGCCCTCTGCTGATATCTACAGTGCAGTCTGTAAGTATTTGGACAGTGACACAATTTGTGTCGTTTTGATATGCAGTAGATATGGATGAATCACTGCATATCTGGCAGCAGATTGATGGTTTGAGGCTCGTTTGATACCTCAGACCCTTGATGACTTACAGCCATTTAATTTAGCCCCACCCCCCCCAATTCACATAGAAATCCATTCAAATGCAGAGAGGTTATAGTATTGCTTGTAAGAGTACCTGAAAATAAAATATCTAGAACCTTTTGATGGTGTTGGGTCACAGGCATCAGGACGTCATGGCATGCAAAGGACATGCAACCAAATAATATTATGACTTGAAGTTTATGTTAATTTGTCCCATTACTTTTGATCCCCTAAAATGGGGGGGACTATGTGTAAAAATGACTACAATTTCTACACGGTTCACCCGATACAGATATAAAAACCTTCAAATTAAAGATGAAAGTCTGAACTTGAACCTCGCTTGAGTCACTGTTACATTTCAAATCCAATGTGCTGGATTACAGAGCCAAAACACAAATTGTGTCACTGTCCAAATACAGACTGTACTGTATAATCTGTGCTCAAAAAGCCAGTTTCTCCATTGGGCTCAATTCATTTTGGACAGCAAAATAAAAAATACCACACAAATATCTAAAATTACTTACAATTTTTCCCATGGTCAAATATTTTTTTCTTACCACACAAAGACATATATTTTTTTATTATTTCTCGTTGTACATGTAATTAGGCATGTGACCAAGGACACAACTGAGCATGTCTGTTGAATGCAACAATTATACTTGGCCCGGATGAGCTCCCCATAAGTTTCCATTGCCATCTCTGCTAATAACATACTCTAAGGATGTAAGGCTTCTATGAGCTTGTAAAGCTTCCGGGGCTGTAAGGGTTGGTGGAAACAGGACCCAGTAGCAGGCAGGAAGTACAAAAAACCGAAGTTTAATAAAGGGACAAGGCAATCCGTAGTGCAACAGGCAGGGTGGAAAGCCGGGGAGACAGGGCAACGGTACAAAAACACAGACCAAAGAGTAGTCACAGAACAGGCAGGGGTCGGAACCGGGAAGGCACAGCAGACGCACAAAAACAGAATCCACAATCAGGGTCGCGAGAACACAGGCAGGAGTCAAAACCAGGGAGGCGTTAAGGGGAACAAAAAGAAAACAAAACGAAGACAAAATACAAAAATAAAATAACAGGAGAGGGATGAGGGATAACAAAAACTCAGAAACAGATACTCAGGAAACTAACAGACAACTCGAAGGCACTCTGAAAAAATTTGTATAACACAAACCACCCAGTGAGGAACTCGCGAAAAAAGACTGAGAAACAGGGTATATACACATATACAGAGGAAGACAGACAAAATGGGGAACAGGTGTGCAGAGGCGGGGAAGGGAAATTGCTCACAGGTGAGCACAATGAAACGATAAGGGAAGCTGATAATACAATAACGATGGAGAACGTAAGACACAGACTGGACCGGAACCAAGTACATAGAGATAACAAGACATGGACTCCAATAAGACACGTGCATACAAGGAATAGGAAAGTGGAAACGAAAGTCAGCTGTAGTTAATAGAGGAACCAAAGAAAGATAATTAGTGATAGAACAGGCAGAAAGAGAGACAGCTGCAGCGAGGAAAGAATATGAAGTTAGTAAGTTAGTAGAAAACCCTGATTCTATGGCGTTAATAGATTAATAGATTAGTATTATATACAAGTTAGTCATTAGTAGATTAGTAGACCCTAATTCTAAGATGTTAGTTAATTAGTATTATTTACAATGAAGTAATTAGTAATGAAGGAAGTGCATGACAGAGGAAATACAGAGAAAAACCGAAATCACCAAAGACTACCGAATAGTGAGACGAAGACAGGGGAGTGACGACAAAGCAAACACGGAACAGTGCGACCAACAATAAATACATAATCAAGAAATAAATAAAAATTCAGAGTCCTGACAGGGGCTGTGTCCTATCTACTGTGTCCTGTCGCCGGAGTACAGTGTACTGGCAGATATGTGCTTTTTAATGTGTACTGTTTAGCCGCGACGTGCTGTACGCAAAAAATATCCTCAATACTATTTTTCCAACCATACTGTGGAAGTGTCGTAATATGTCTCACCCTTGCGCAGCCATGTTACGTGTTGTTTTTGTTGTATTGATGGAAAACATTGGGAAGCTGCGCCTCATTTTTTTAAACGAAGCTGCGCATCATATTTATGTGACTAAAATGTTTGTGTACGTCTTGAAAAGTGTGCTCCCGAATATACTCAGCGAAACCCTGGAAGTAAGTCTATCATTTGGGAGTTTTAAGTATAAAGTACACTATACTTTCGAGAAGATTTTGTCCTGTCTACTCAACAAGCCTACCTAATAGTATGGAAGGGTGCTGATTCGGACACAGTCCTGGAGTATGGTGGAAAGTCCTGGATCTGCTAGGGGGCTGTAAGTGTTCATCTAGGTCTTGGTGATCTAGATAGACTTATCTTTTTATCTCTTGGTGGCTTTCTTTCTGACCTTCCTGACTGAGCATCATCTGTTGCAATGGCTAACTGACCTCCATATCCCGGCCATGCTATTTGTAATGCCTGTAGTCCTACTGCATTAACTATTCCTTCTCCATCTCCAAAAGAAATCTGGTATTGTTGTAATATCCGTTTTCCTAGATGGTCTAGTTTTTCTCAGTTTCTCAATTTCACCGTTGTCACGGCATGTTGTACATTAACAAAATCCCACAATTTTCCTTTTTCATTCATCTTTGAAATATGTTAATAGTAGATGTTAAGACCCTCTAACTATCTTCTGGACTAAAATTACACTCAGCAATGCTGTGACAACTTGCCTCCCAGCCTCGTTTCTAATATTTTCTCATAATACAGAAGAAACTGTCTATCATGATCAGCATTTACTGTGCACATTGGTGGGCAAAGACTCCAGATTATTATCATTTCCTGCCTTAATTGTCCCACACATAATAACCTGTCTGTGTGACCTGTAATGCCATTTCCAAAAGCCAGCTGTTGCAATCTGGTTTGCCAGACTGGTCCTTCTAGCCCTTTATTTGCTGACAAAATGCCTCCCACTGCGGTTTAGATTTTGTTACACATCTAGTAAATACAACTGTCTGCCATCATAGGTATGATCATTGTTTAATGCTCTAGGATTTGCTGATAAATTTCTAAAGGCAGGTAGATTGGGGTGCTTCCTGCTCCTCCTGCCACCATTTTACAATTCTAGTACTTAGACCTCAAATTACTTCTCAACTTTACACTCAGGCAAGCTATTTTCTTATGCCTCCTTTAGATATTTCCAGGATTCTCTCCTGTTTGCGCTGAAATATCTCTTACAGCTCTTACATGTTGGGACTCTGCCGTCAAAACGGCTATGCTTCTACTTTTTGACGCTGTTACATGTTCCAATTCCTCCCTCAAAATTGCTACGCTACTTTTTGTCGCTGTTCCATGTCGAAAATCCTCCCTCAAACTGCTACACTAGTACTTTTTGTAGCGGTCTCTGGACCCTTGCACCCAAAACCTTCTGCTACACTTTTTCTCAGGTAGCAAAACCTTCCCGAGGGTCTACTTGATCCTCCACTCGAGTACACTCTACTCAAGCCCCACGTTGGGTGCTTTTGTGGTGATGGTTTTCAACAGGATTAATGAGCCGCAGACTCAATGGCTCAAACAGGGTTCAATAAGTTGAACCTCTCCTAACCAACTATAATTACGTTAGGCCCGATTTAACGCGTTTCGCCTGCTCTATATGAAGGGGAGTAGATGTTGGTGTGGGTCCACCCTGATCAGGGCTATACTTCAAGGATAATGGGCTCAATCTCTAATACCTTTTGAGTTATGAGATCTATGAATGTTTAAGTAAGTTCTTGATGGCGTATTGAGTAAACTTTATTTGAGTACAATAATCACGCATTCACAGGTATAGGTAAGATGCGACTTCGACCGGTTACTTGCACCACTTGCCCAGTTGGTTAATCTTTATCTAACCATGTTACTATGAATCTTATATTCTAAAGAAATAATAAACATAAGAGTATAAATTTTTTTTAATTTACTTTTAAAAAAATTACAATTACTTTCACTTAGCTGAAACTTATGCATAGCAACTTACCTTATAGCATAAGGATAAGATGCTTACAAGCACACTTGATGTCCATGGGAAAGAACAGCATATTGCTGTGTCTGAGATGCAATACCAGCAACATCTAGTGGTCATGGGCAAAATGTTAGCAATCTGTTGTTATAAACTCAACACCCACAGCGGAACTGCAGAAAGCATTTAAATAACTGTATTTCTTTGCATTTAAGATATAACAATATTTCTGGACCCTATTCTTAAACTGACTCAAAAACATAATGTAGCTAAAGTCTAGTTTAAATATGTTGATGTGCAATATGTTCTTTGATGTGAGGACAGCAAGCAGGGTAGAAAAACAGAAATAAAAGACGACTTAAAATGGAAACAAATACAAACACTTAGATGAGCTATTTGGATTATCATAAATCATAAATGTACATTGTTTCAACAAATGAGAAAAGTAGAAGCCACAAATGGGAAAACTACAAGAGGGACCTCTGGGAACTGTTTTACCTTGTTCTATATTCCCTGAAACTGAATTCTTTTTGATAAGGTGTAAGTGTAAGAATGAAAATTAGATCTACTTCACTCATTTTGAATGAGGATATTTTACCACAGGTGCATAGAAAATTTGACATGTTGGCTACAAGTTCAAAATAGAGAATGTAGCCTACAATCAGAGGGGGAAAATACGTAATACACATTACAGGCCTACAGGCGCAATAGGACAAATAGCCTGTTTTTTCTTGTAGCTAGTCCAGTCCACTATTTTCGAACCAACCTGTGTGCATTTATTCGAAAATGAAAACCAAAATGAGTGCAGACACCTGTAGTCCTATTACAAAGCAGGAAAGCACAAGTAGGCTGTCGCTGCAGCTAGCAATGAAATGCTGAGACAACTTCTAAACTTTGGCTGTGTACTATAGAGCATTGTTTTTTGAAGTAATAAATGTTTTGATCATCCCCCTTGTTTATTGATGGGAAATCTAAAGTTGCATTGAATCTAAAGTCTATTGCCCCCTCCTCTGGCATAGATAGCATTAGTTTTTTATTCTACAAGTTCTATAGAGCTGCTACTACAAGTATTTACATAGGCTTTTGACTCAAAATTGGTTGACAAACAGATGTAAGAAGTATATACTGTATGTAGAAAAAAAAAGATGTTTACTATAGTTTTTGTGCGGTAATACAAAAAGCAAAAGGTGTTAACTGCTTGGTCTCTCCTAAAGGTAAATTGTATAGAGGTTTATGAGGTCCCTGCTAGAAAAAACATTAAAAACCATCAGACAATTCCTAATGGTTTTAATGGAATTTCATGTTTTTGTGATGGATTCTGCTAGTTTCTCATAGTCTTTATTGGTAATCCAGTGGCTTCTAATGGTCATCTGGTGGTGCTCTGTTGGACTCTAATGGTATCTGTGGGGATTTTGATGGTCTCTAATGGTCTGTAATAGTAACCTGATGGGAGACCAAAACCAAGATGTCCCAATTCCCATCACATAATGGTTACCATTACGTGATGATTTCTAATGTTTTTTTCTAGCAGGGGTGCTGGTGTGTAACATTTATAATTTCTTGATGGGGCCTGTGTTTGTATGGGCTAAGTTATAGATTTATTTTGCCATTTGCAGTTCTGTTGTGATGGGAATTAAAAGAGAAGACACACATTTAATACCAGGACCCAAAGAATATTGGGCCTAGGTTACTGACCAAAAATATTTCAGTTTTCTGTTGGTTGGCTCTCGAGACATTTCGCCACCTTCCTTTTTTTCCACAACATGCAGTAACAGTGTATAGGCCTAATTGTAATTTCTGTGAAACATACAAACATAGCTTATTTTGTTTCAACCCAATACATAAGTGAAAATTCCAGTCCACCTCTCAAGTTAAACCAATAGACCAGCTGTCCTTTACTCCCCAAAGCATCATTCCCATTTATATAGGCTAATTTCATAATTAGATCATGGGCTAATATAGCCTACCAGCATTTTCAGAAGGAGGCAAAATTATTCTGAATTTGTACTTTGTACCTGTTCCCTCCAGCATCTTCACAAGGTCCTTTGCTGAGGAATTAACATAGTTAAATCCGCTGAACTTTCTCTTTGAGACTCTTCTATTAGGTCGAACATTAAAGTCCTTCTAAGATTTTTGCCCCAAGCAAAAAGAGCCCGAAACAGCTTTGTCCCTACAGCTTTTAGAATACAATGGACAGCTCAAGACAGTAAAGGCAGATGAGGAACTGTTATTGCTTTTGATGCTCAATCAATTTTTTATCATAATTAATATTTAATTAATTTAATATAATTTTGATCATAATACTACTAATAATAGTAATTTTAATCATAATCATTATCACACATACCAAATGTGAAACATCTGATTCAATTGAATGTCTTTATTTAACATGTTTGTTTGTGGGTCTGCCCCACCGTCTGTCTTTTTTACTGCTGGAAACTACAACTGAAGTTCCCTAACGGGAAAATAAAAGTTATTCTATAGTCTATTCTATTCTATGAACGTGCACTGCTAGGCTACTTATGTTGTTAGCCAGGTCTGGCACTACTGCTCATTAAGCAGGTCAATGTAGCCTACTGTTTCTTCTAGTCTCTCTGGGTGTGTGTGTTAAATTAATGTAATGCATGCTGAAATGTACACGGATGTAGCCACAACACTGTGGTTCATTTGAAACATTGTATTTGTAATGGGTATGAGGGGCGTTCAGGTCGAATGTTTCTGCTAAGTAGCGCTCCAGTATAGTTTCGGTTGTGTTTCCTATATTGTGATTTAAAATTCCGGTGCGATGAGTAAATGTACAGTGCCGCACGGGGCGCTTTCACTAACAAAATGAGTTCAACGACGCACGCAGTCGGGCCAACTCTTTCTGGTGTGCGTTATTACGTAAACGAAACAGATAGACGGTGTGAAGTTCGAGCTTATACGGCTCATTAATTGCCTGGACAAGTGAAGCAAAAGCCCAATAATTTGTTCCTAAACGGTGCCATGGAATCAAAATCTATGAAGGATACCGAGCGAAGCTGCGTTCTATGCTGCCAGGACCTCGACATTTTCGCACTGGGGAAATGCGATCACCCGGTTTGTTACCGCTGCTCCACCAAGATGAGGGTCCTCTGCGAGCAGAAGTACTGTGCCGTCTGCCGGGAGGAGCTCGACAAGGTGCGATCACTCCCTTGTACTAAAGCGTGGCGTGAGAGCATGACAGAACAGGCCTAGTTTCCTAGTTATTAAGCTAAGCTAACGATTATTTACTGACAATTACTTCTTTATAGCTTGCCAACTAGGTAGCAAGAATAGACCGCCACTTAGCTAACCAGTAAAGTAACGTTAGTTGTAACAATATTAGAGAATATTAAGGTTAGCTAATAGCTAACGTTAGCACTCGCATGCAGTGCTATAGACAGTCTAACGTTGGATAGCTGGCTATCTAGCAAGCTAGGTAGAACGATTCAGCATAGCTAACGTTATTACATTGGCTATGAATTGGCCAGTTTGTAAGATGTCTAACGTAGCGTTAGATGGATCACTGAATTGGCTATCATTAGGTATTAGCTAGTTAAGTTTGTTGTGGTTCAGTTTCAGAATATATCCTATCCTGTATCTAACGTTAAGTTAGTTGGCTAGAGTTCACTAACGTTAGCTAGCTAGCTAACAGCGGCTTCAGTTAGCTGGCTAATGGCTTTCAGGGCCTATTTTAATGAAATAGGTAGTGTGAAGTTTTAATATGGCCTAACGTTAGTTAATAACAGCCGCTAAATGGATGGCCCAAATTTACAAATGAACTGACGTTACGTTAAATTGGTAACGTTACCTAGTAAATTACAAGCCAACTAATATTAATGTTAGTCTAACGTTAAATTAGCGTTAACTTAATCTGAATGACTTGATAGCTTGTTAGCACTGGTTAACGTAAGTGGGTGTAGCTGGTAGCCAAATCAGATAGCTAATCTCGAATTAATGCTGGCCTTGTAGATTGAATGATAAATACCGTTGTTATGTTAATGTGCTAGAGTACTGATGGACCTATCTGGCCAGTTAGCTGTAGTGCTATGCTCATCAAGTATGCTAGCTAGCTGCACGCATTCTACTTCGCGATGTCGTTCAACGACTTCGTAACCAGTTTGTATTGCGATGCGAATACGTCAGCACTTTAGAAAACTAACGTTACCTGCTAGCTATATAGCGCTACCTACCAATAGCTTGCTGGTTCCAACAGCTACAATAGCACAGCTAACTGGACTCAATTAACTGCTTGCACATCACTCACTTGCATAGCAATAACGTTAGGTAAATTCACGTTAGTTGGCCATTTACTTATTCCCTGCACTACTACGGCTTCGGGACAGAGTGAAGCGACACTGGACTCGCAAGTAATGAATCTGCTCAATTGCTGTGTATAACACCACCACTAACCTTGTGCCAATTTTGTATTTTCTTGCAGTTCTAGCTTATTTGCTAGCTGTTTTGTGGTGTGACCCACAATTTTTACAGAACACTTACCGTTTTTGATATATGAAGCTGTTTGAGCCATGTTTTAATGCTATCATAATACATATAGACAAGTAGTTCCAGTCAAATGGTCTGATCACTTATAAATTCTTACACTGGCTATAGCTATCTACTCGCGTTGATACCAGCTGTCCCACATGACGTCATGCGGTAGCTCCCTTAAAAAAAGTCAATATCAATTATTACAGAAGCTCAAAGGTATGATGATGAACACTTTTACAGCGATTATCTTAGTTACATAAAACACTGAGCTAGCTATGCAGTTTGGTGTATACATAGATGTGCCATATTATTCAATTTAGCAAGTGTCCATGAAGTATGTTGTCCTGTGTTGTTAGACTATGTTGGCCCATATCATCACATAAGCCAGTTATTCCCAAACTCGGTTTTAGGTGACCCCTGTGTATGCTGGTTTTCGTTCCAACCATAATTACAATCCCACAATTTTAACAAGCGATACATTTTTCTTAATTGGGTGCTTTTCATGTTTAGAGAGATCATTGACCCTCTTAAGCAACATTGTCATAAATAGCTATGCATTAACATAGAATAAAAGAATAAAAGGTCCCATGTTCACATTGTGCTTATTGTGCTATATTGCAAACAATCAAATTAAGAGATAACAAAATTATTAACAGATCAAATTAAAGACTGAGATGAATCAATAGGCTCCTAATTGGTGAAAGTGTGGACAACTGGCCACTAAGACTAACTGTGGTAGAACTCAAATGACAATGCGCCAAATCTGCATTGTGTTAATAAGTTTAAGGAATAATTGATGAAATTTTTTAATTTAATTAATTTTATCAGTTAAATTTTGTTACCTCTTTTTATGTAGCCTAATTGTTTGCAATATAGCACAATAAGCATAATGGGAACATGGGACCTTTATTCTTCATGGCATGCATAGCTATGTCTGACATAATGTGGCTTAAAGGGGCTATATGTAACGTTCAAAAAATCCTTCTCATTACTGACCCCGGTAGCCGAAAGTGAATTTCAGCCAGTAGTAATCCACTCTCTGTATGATACATCGGTGTTATGGGTCTAGCCTAGCGTGGTTTTCTTTATAGCACAGTGGGTTGTTACCACGGCATGAGTATTTTTTTTAATGGTCTATGGTTGAGACAAGGATAATCCTAAACTAAAGTTAGTTATAAACAGATGATTGGAGTGGTGTGAGTGGACTGGAGTTATTGCACATAAAATGTACAAAATACCAGGTTCTGAAAGAACAGATGTTTTTGGCATTATCCTGGAACATTTGCTGACCGTAATTTGTAAACGGCAAGCTAGCCAACTAACTTTACCAGCCAGATCAGCCCCGGGAGTCTGGTTTGAATCGATGTAACTTAACTAGCTAATGTTATCCACTCTCACAGTATTTTCATCGTGATAACGTTAGCTACTATCGAAGAAGAAAACTAAATGCATATGACACATGTAATACAGACACATGTAATATATGTATGACACATGTAATACTATTGATTGTAGTTAATTTCTCCTTACATTTAACATGCGAAATATGGAACACAATATTAGTAAGCATTAACAACAGTTTGTGTGATACAAATAACAGCTGAGTTTCAGGTTATGGAACAAACAAATCTCTCTAGAATGTGTAATGTAATTGTACAATAGATAATTCTTACAGAATTCCTTTACTAGCAACACAGTTTTACAGTACAGCTCACCACATTTCCCCTTTAATCAATGTCATTTCAATACTTTTACACAAATCTAGAAAGCACTGGTTACTTACACAATTATTTCCTCTAAGTTGTACAAAACACTAGTTTCTCCTTCACTGCCAGAAAGCACTTAATGAGTTCCTTAACATTAGTTTAGGGAAATATTTCTACTGCCTATGTGAACAGTAAAATGAAATTGAAGAGACCCACTGTGGACCAGATACAATTGTGGTTAATTTTCATCTACCAATTTTGAGAACCTTTGTTATAATATTCTTGCTATGCAAACATTTACCTTTTGATATTGGTCTAACAGTGTTCACAAGATATAATCTATAGTACTTGTGTTATGTTGTAGTTACTGCATTTACATACAGCCTATGGTGGCAATCAATGATCAGTTTGTGAAAAGAACATCAGGCAGTCAACTACTGTGAGGACACACTGAATAGCTCTGTTGCCCTCACCGATATAAATTAATACTTATTGCTCCCCTCAATCTGATAAACTCGAGACAAACTAAGTTTTATTTCCACAGACCACCGTGTACGTGTGAATGTGTTAAGAAATATAAGCCAACATTTTCTCTAATATAATCCTTGAATGTTCACATACACTCATTTTAAACTTTTTCCTCTCATCCTTGAACATATCAGACAAAAACCCCAAGCCGGGCCTCTTTGCCTTGAGAGATCTGCAGTCAGAAACTTAAACTTAAAGAAGTGTGTGTGTTCATTTTTCCTATGTGTGTGTTCATGTCCTTCTATTATGAAGCAGAAAAATACCTATAATTGCATCTGAATGGTCCTTTGTTCGAAGATGAGCGCATACTTGTGACTATATCTCATTTTGACACAATTTAGATTAGGATGGGCCCAGGCTAGGAAACTGAAGGCCATATTTTAATTTTAATGAGCACAACTGCGTGAATATATGTCTTTTTGACACTTCAGCTTGATAAGCTAGCCGGATCTTCCTGGTAGGATGTGGGAGTCTTCTCTCACTCAGATCCTTCCAATAACAATTAAAAATGTGGCTGGGCCCCTGATTCCAGTGTGTGTAGGTCTGCCCATGTGTCTTTGATGGTGAGAGGCCTATGTGTGAGTATATTGGTGTGTGTGTGTTGGTTCTGGTTTAGACTTGTTTTGCGACTAGCCCAAACCCCCCTATACAGAATACCATCTTTATGTAAGCGTGTCATAAGCTGGTCAAGGCGATGCCTGGCACAGAATATCATGCTTACATAAAGTCAGAACAGGGCCTTTACTCTGGACATACAGTGGTCTGTAGTGATACATTTTATATATATATATATATATATATATATATATATACTTAGTTGCAATCATACATATACATATATACAATACATTCTGTATAATCAAATATAGTGGTCATATATTGTTTTTAGGCCTCATCATTCCCTTTTATACATTTACGTGTAAGGATACCTGGGTGGAAGATGAGGGGCACTCCCTCAATCTCCCTGCCCTTACACCCTGCGAAATGCCTACCAGGATTATGTCATTACTGTTTATACTAGTACTATTTAGACACATTCTGAATGATTATTCTCATACCTGAATTTTATTCCACACTACAAAGAAAGCTAGCTACAACGTTAGCAAGCAAGCTAGGAACATCACAATATATTTCACATGCTTTGCAGTAACCTTACGTTACCTGTTTAATAAGAAGAGCGCCAGCTCAGGTTTGGTTTTGATCCCCAACAACAAACATAGGTCTCCATGGCTGGAATTCCTGGCCGATGTTCACATTTCCTTTTTGACGGTTAAATTAATTAATTAATTAAAAAGTTATACTGCGTGTGAATGTGGAACGGGACGACCACAGCAGTAGCCTAATCTACAGAACTGGACAGTAAACACCATGTAAACGTTCCTATGGTGATTTGTCGGGATAGTTTTATTATTTCGGAAAGGCGCTTCTTAGCCTACTGTAAAATCATTGATGAGAAAAGGAGAGCATTCGCCGTTTCATTAATTTACCTTTCCATACCAAATAAGACAGAAGGGACAACAAAAGTCCACGTTGTTTAAAAAAAACCGAATAAAACAAAAAAACATCTGGTTTGTCCCTCCGCTACGGAAAAAGCTTAGAAAATTGATGTTTTGGCAGAATGTTCCATCTGTGATTCAACGCTGGCGGAGGCGGAGCTTTCAGCTGCTGTCTCATTGAAAGTCAACTGCATACTGCTACCATGTTAATGCAGCAGCCAGCCAGAGAGAGGGAAGGCACTCGGGAGCTTTCGGGGAAGGTCGGGGAAGGTTTCATTTTTTAAGTTGCGTTACAATCTGTTCATACATTGGCAATTGAAAGCAATTCATGCATGTATAATTCTTACATATAATCCCCCAAAACATGAAAATCACCTAATTAAGAAAAAATAACAGCTTGTTAAAATTATGGAATTGCAACACCATACACAGGGGTCCCAGAGGACAGAGTTTGGGAAATAGGTATTCAGTTGAATGAAGACAGTTTCGCTACATTTTTGCTACGACAGTAGAGCAGTTTTGAAGCAAATGGAGTAAATGGTCAGCTAGCTATCCATGGTAAAAAACATACTTTTTACCTAAGATCAATTAGAATTTGTATACAAAGTTACATGAATGACAGTGAACATAGCATAACGATGGTGAAAATTAGTTCTAAAATGGGAGAAATACGGGAGATTTGTGACACCGGGTGAGGGCAATCAATTTCTTGGGTCTCCCTGGAAAATCGGGAGGGTTGGCAAGTATGTCCTTGGTTGTAACCGCTCTTAGCCTTTTATCATCATTTCATGACATTTTTCTTCCAGTACTCACACATCTCTCTCATTCTTCACTCCTCTTTGCTGCTGTGCTGCTCACATAAGTCTCACATGATTTAGCATCTTTCCAGTGCTGTTGGAGTATGTTAGCTCTGTGTCGAAAAGTTTACATTTAACTTTATTTTCTGTAATCTGCTCGAAGTGAGACCAAATAGCGCTTTTTTCGAAGCTTTACGAGGAACGTCAGTTTCAGTTGCGCCATGCACACTCACGTTATCACTTGAGAGCTGATCAAGGAACGTTGGCTATTTCCCCCATTAGTCTAACGTTACCTCACCGACCCCAGATCAGCATTAATAGTCTACTTTTAAACGCGAGCCTACGACAATCACAGTAAAAAAAATAAAAATAAAAAATGTAAATAAAAAATTTAAAAAAAAACCTTAAAAGGAAATGGTTAGAAATTATTTTTTAAATTGCAATTAAACGTCTAGAGATTTTCCTAAACATTTAGCATTTTGTTAACGTTTAACGTTTAAATGGTTTGAAGTCACTCCCCTACTCCCTTTCAGTGCTGCTTTTTGTCTGTTGCCTTCCTCTGTCTGTTTCTGGTTTGTTTAGTTTAGGTGTTCTTTCTCTTCTGCATAACAGACCTGCTGCCCATGTTGTTTCCGTAGACCTTCTATGGTGGTTGGTTTCGTTGCTTAGAGTCGTCGTCCTCTCTTTCTAGACATTCTTCCAAGCTGTTACTTCTGTTCGGTCATGATTCAAAGCCAGGCCTCAACCTTAGCTTGACACGTTAGGCAAAAAATTATATAAATGAATGCTACGCAGGTTCACCCGTATGGGTCATTCCATATCAGATCAACAAATGCCCCACGCTCTTCTGTCTCGGATTTTGCTGAAATTGTTTCCAAAGTTTCTATTGCCATATTAAGGGACAGATCCAAAGTAGTATATAATTGAGCTAGTTGTTCTCCAAGAAGGAGTTTCATAAAGAAAATGAAACTTGGCACACTAACACTACATGAGAATACCTGCAAAATAGAACTATATTGAAGTTTTTTGTAATATGCCCACATGAGGTTTTGTTCTGTTGAAAATGTGCTACAAAATTATTTTTCCTGACTTTAGAAGGGTGTCATGTGATAGTTAATGAACACAGAGTTCTAATATTCAGGAATTACACAGCCAGTCGGACCACCTTTAAGAGTAAAAAAAAATTTGGGGGCTATATTAAGTACAAGTATTTCATTTAGGTCCTTAAACATAGCTGCTCGCAGAATTAAATTACATATTTGGGACATTTCAAATGCATCTGGGCGATTTCTATTAACATTAATCATTTCTATTTTGATTTATATCAAGTCTATAGGTCATTGTTTATCACCACAGAAAATTTAAAATGTCTATGTACTGTATTTGCAAAGATATGGGGTACTGGAAATAGCCCAAAATAAGACGGCCGCAAATTTCGGGCAAAATGTGATGTATACCATGCACAGTAAAATGGCCATATCTCAAAAACTACTTGGACCACAGCGTTTGGGCATTATGTCATGGTTTATTTAGCTAGTAACAGCATTTTGATTGGATCTTTAAAAGTTTTCACTGTTTACACGTTTTGGTTGACACAAGTCACCCTTGGCACTTTAGAACGTCGGTATATTTGCAGATGCCGACTATGTGTCGCCCGTGGCACTTAATGGGTTAACATTCAACTTAGGTTACATTCTTTTTTTGGTATTTTGTCATATTTCAGGGTCAATTTCTTGTAGCTTGCAGACCCACTATTCTTTTTTCCAGTTTTTTTACATACAGCATGTCTCTCACAGCTTCTTCTTTTGTACAGGTGATTTTTGTCAAGAAACTGGAACCATTTGCGATGATAGCCTTCCAGCAGTTTCAGTGTGAAAAGAAGCATGATATTTATTTCAGTGATGGCAATATCTATACCCAGTTCAGGTATGAACAGCTCAAGATATTGCATTGATTGTTTGGCAAACAAAAATTAAATAAAACTTTAATGTTATTACATAATCAAGTTCTCATTATCACCTTTTCTCTAAATCTAGGAGGATTCTGCAGTCTGAGTGCCCCCATTGTTTAGAACCAAGAGTTTTTTCTAAATTTGAGGAGTTGGAACAACACATGAGGAAACACCATGAGCTTTTTTGCTGCAAATTGTGTGCAAAACATCTGAGGGTAATTATTTATATTTAATAAAACCTATTGAAAGGAGGCAAGCGCCATATAACAATAAACCAATGTAATTCTTGTTTAACCATATACAGGTTGTATGCCTCCACAACTTAGAAGGCACTTTTTAAATGTGTGTTAATCTGTGTGTGTTTATTTAAATACATCTTGGTATATAATTCCTTGTGTTACTGGGTAAATGGGTATGTCTTTTCATGCTTTTTGGAACTGCACTCATGGCTGTATGTTCTACACCACAGATATTTACCCATGAGCGAAAATGGTATAACCGGAAGGATTTGGCCCGGCATCGAACACAAGGGGACCCAGATGACACCTCTCACCGTGGACATCCCCTCTGTAAATTTTGTGATGACCGCTACCTGGACAATGATGAGCTACTGAAACACCTGCGTAGAGATCACTATTTCTGCCATTTCTGTGACTCTGATGGAGCTCAGGAATACTACAGGTATTGAGGTTACCTGTTTTTCTACCATTGATTGAAACCTCTAGCATTAAGAATGTCCCACTCCCAGCACGGGGTGTGATTTAGTCTTGTAGTTTGTTGAGGTATAAAAGGCAGATGTGTCAATAGTATAAGCGAGACTGACATCTGAATCAGCCTTTGTTTGTTGTGAAGATCCTGTTGAATGACTGAAGTGGTTGTTTACCACAGTGAAAGTATCCAAAATGTTTTTCGGGACCTGAGGATGGTTTTTCCTTTGCAGTGATTATCCTTACCTTCGTGAACATTTCCGAGAAAGGCATTATCTGTGTGAAGAGGGCAACTGCAACGCCGAGCAGTTCACCCATGCCTTTCGGACTGATATCGACTACAAGGCCCACAAGGCTGCCGCCCACAGCAAGAGCCGTGCTGAAGCGCGACAAAACCGGCACATAGACCTGCAGTTCAGCTACGCACCCCGGCACCAAAGAAGGAACGACGGTAATGAGATGAGCGCTGACTTTTCCCATCCTCTGTGGGTTTCTGTTTGAGTGAAAAGGTGTCTAAACCAGACCAGACTGATCATAAGGCCAAAGATTACGTGTAGCGAGGAATGTTTGAAAGCCATTTCTGAGAGTGCGGTGGATTGTATACCCTCAGGTGTTGGGGTGGATGACTACGAAGAAGTGGATCGCTTTAACAGGCAAGGAAGGACAGGAAGAGGAGGAGCCAGGGGCTCTCATCAGAACAGCAGAGGAAGCTGGAGATACAACCGGTATGGCCTCTGAGCTGTCCATGCGAAATGGTGCATTAGGAAGTACTGCATTCTGGTCGAGTTGTCGGACGGTGTATGCTCTGTTGTGTGGTTGTGATGTTTGTGATCACTCGGCATTACTGACAGAATGAGTTGTGCGCAGGGAGGAAGAAGACCGGGAGATCGCAGCTGCAGTCAGAGCTTCAATAGCTGCCCGCAGACAGGAGGAGAAGAGGCAACTCCAGGAGCGAGAAATCCAAAAGCCCCGTAAAGAGGAGACCGTGGACACAGATGATGCCCGAAACCACAGGAGCATCACTAAGCCTCTGAGTGAAGCTCAAGGTAGGAGAAAAGACTCCCACATTTCCAGTTTTATGTGAATAGAGCACACACTACATGGAATTATTGTTTAAATGTCTGGCTTGTACCCACTAAGCACATTTGATAGAGAACTGCTCTTTGATAAATCCAAGCATTGTTTATGTTTCAGGTCCCAAGGAAGCTCCTAGATCCCACAGTACCAGTGGGTCACTGCAGAAGGAGGATTTTCCAGCTTTAGGCGCTACCGCAGCTGCACCACCACCGCCCGTTCCAAGGTATATTACTTTCACTTCGTTCAGAGTTGTGATGGCAGAGTGAGGTTTCATGAAACAAAAAATGTGCAGAGCTACCATGTACTATAAGCTACAGGTGGATTATAGCAGGTCTACCCATTATGGGTTTCAAGAAACCTCTCTCCCATCACTAGATGAGAGCAATTGTACTAAACAGTTTAACTATATTACAAGGTTAATATCAATCAGATAATGGTATTAATCAGAAAACACGTGAGCAGAGTCCTCATGTAAGCACTAAGAAATACATTTCTGCCTTTAATTACACTTGTCACTTGCCAGGGTTTGAGGTAATTATGCATCTGAAGGATTATGCTGGTTTTCAGCATAACTTTAGCATATGTGACGCGTGCTGGTAAAACGGTCCGCAAGTCGCACTTCTGCAATTCACAGTAGAGCACAAAATGGAGAGGAAAACGAAAAGATGTGTTTTTTGTTATTTTCCATATAATGAAAGTTTAAGTGTTTTAGAAGTCGCTTAATATAATATACAATGTATTTTTATGATCTCTAAATACCTGTAATAAGTAACACTAATATGCTTGTTAAACCATGTTTGCCGAGGGCGGGCTTCAATTTGAGGCATAGATTATAATCAGCTGTTCATTAACACCTTCCTAGTTTCGATTGGCTCTGAGGTTCGGCATGCCTCGCCCATAAAGAGCCTACTTCTCTGAATAATGTAGCTGCTGGTAGAAGCATAGAAAATGGAGAATTCCGAGTCGAGAAAGTACACGATTCACAGTAGCTACTTGCTCCATCTGGACCTCTAGCTTTCGATATGAATGTCTTCAGACAAAACTCCATATTACTCCATAGAAAAAAGCAAACACTGTAACTTAAGAGCTCTTTTGCGGCCAAATGGAATCGAGTTCAGTAATTATGTAGTCCTTACCTATTCTGGCACTTATCCTCTCCACAAATCGGTTCACCTGTAATCCATTCTTTAAGATAGCTATAACCAACAATTTCAATACAAACTAGTGATTTCTTCAATACACCCCCGCCCCGGCCAGCAGCGTCAGTGCTGTGTGCATGTGTTTCATTGTCAGAGCGAAGAAGTCTGGCGTCTATGTAAATTTTTCACTAGTTTTTATAGAAATTATCACCTATGGCTCCCTAAAAGTATGGTTTACGGCTGTGATTTGTTTTGTTTTTTTATATGGAGCTCTGTCTGAATATATTCATATTGAAAGCTAGAGGTCCAGATGGAGCAAAGTAGCTACTATCGTTTGCCGTGAAACCTGTCTGCTTTGTAACGTTACTCGAGTAAATTAGTCGGGCTATGTCCAAATCATAAACCGTATAAAAATGGTCCGAATCTACTGCGTCGTCCTGTGTAGCTGATAAGGTAGGCTAACGTTACTGCTTACAGCGTAGCCTACTGTTTAGTGACATACAGTAGCCTATGCGAAAAATATCCTCAATACTATTATCAGCGAAAACTTAAGCATAATACGTAGGCCTATATCATTTGCGGATTTAAAGTACACTACATTTAGATAACATTTCACCTACTTAACAACTTTCTCACAACTAGCATAGGCTCAATAGTAGCCTATAGAAGAGCGTTGATTCAGACCGATTGGGATACATCCTTTGTTTAGCAGAAACCAAGTTAGCTAACAGTTAGCTATCTAGCTAGCCGCACGTCCAAACAATGTATCATTTGCAAGCATTTTCGTTGTGATATTCTTATCTGTCTGTCTTTGTTTAACACAAACCAAGCCCTTGCTGACTAAGCTAACAGTTAGCCTTCTAGCTAGCCGCATGTCCAAACAGTGTCTCTACCAGTCTTTGTTTAGTAACACAAGCCTCTGAAATCCAGAGTCTGATACTCTAGTGGGGTAGTGGTTGGGGGTGGGATTAACTAGCTACTTTTCACACCCATTAAGTTCGCAAGCATCAGGTGTGAATCTTTGCAAATCTTTGAGAGCTGTTTTCTCAGGAAAGTGTTTAAAGGTGTACCAACATTCAAAGAAGCACATCTTCAAATATGCGCATATTGCAGTATATGAGACATCATTTGAAAGCTCAGGATCTGTACTTTCATAAACTATAAAAACAGAAAAATGACCCCGTGCGACTTGTGGACCGTTTTAAGCAATGTGAAGTAACTAATTTCCTTTTGTACGTCTCTGTGCAGTATGATCAAACCAACTCCCGTCAAACTGAAAGAGGATGATTTCCCCAGCTTGTCCAGTGCGGCTGTGTCCTCGCCCATGACTCCAGCCTACACCGCACAATCACGAAAGCCCACGAAAGCCTTCCAGGAGGAGGATTTCCCAGCACTGGTCTCCAAAATCAGACCTCCGAAGCTTTTTGGAAACACCACCTCTGCCTGGTCCCAGGGCAGTAACAAAAACACGCCCCAGACATCCAACGTCCCTGCACCTACCCTACCCTCCTTTGCTTCTGCTAACCCCCCTCTGCCCTCTGCTGGCACTGCCAAGCCCAGGAAGAAGTCTGCTGTAGGAGGTGGCAGAAAGGCCCCTCCCAAAATCAGATCCACCTCATCATCCGAAGAGGATGACCCCCAGATCGGGAAGACCACTCAGGAAATCCGCAACGTTCCCACCATGCTGGATATCTCGTCCCTGCTGTTGGGGAAGAACTCACCACAGCCAGGACCCAAGGCCGGCAAGAGAAAGAAACAGCCCACCTCCTCCTCACCATGTACACCCACCCTCACTGGGGAAACGGTGTCCAGCATGGCCCAAAAAGAGAACGTTCCAGAGACTAAGCAACTCCCTGCCAACATTCCCAAACTTGCTGCCATCTCCAAAACAAATCTGTTTGTGAATGGACATATAGATAAGCCGTCAGAGAACAATACCCCTACTCTTCCCAATGAGCCCCCTGGACTAGAAAAACAACCTGCCTCTGAGTGCCCACTTCTAGAAGAGGAAGAGTTTCCAGCCTTGATGCCCAAAAAACCACCTCCAGGTAAAATTAGGAAATTTTGAAATTCTATCCATTGATGTCCTTGTATATTTTGGAGGAGAAAAGCATTTTGTTGGACTGAAGCCTTTTAATTTGTCTCAAGATCTGAATATTTTACGCATGAATCCGTTTTAACTGCGTCTGCCGTACATGCCTGTGAAATATTTATTTGCTATTACAGGATTCAAAAGTGCATTTCCAATGAAGAGTACCCAGAGCAGTGTACCCTGCCCTCCACCAGGGTTAGCAGGCCCTTTCAACAAACCTCCTCCAGGATTCACTGGTATCCCACTGAATGCCAATGTGGTGGAACCTACCATTCCAACAGTCAGCGAGTAAGTGAATATGTTCTGTTATATCCCTTTCACACACAAAACCCGGGGTTGGCACAGGATATTGAAGGAGGTTGAACCCACGTTTGACCCATTCACACCACACTATGGTCTCACTGGTAAGTACCGGATCCTTGCCATTTACGCATTCAAGACCCAGATCCTCAAGTTTACTTGTGCTTCAACGTCATTAAAAGCAAACGTACGCCTCCGATCATAAGCAGTGAGGTTCCTTTATCTAAACCCAAGTAGAGTGATCTGTGTTCCTCCTTTCATCCTGAATCCAACCCCCGTAAAATCCAGGTCATGATCAGGGTAGTGGACCTGGGTCAGAATAACGTGGATTGACCGATTCACACCAACAGCAAACACAGGTTTACCCGGGCCGTTGCTTCGGTGTGAAATATTTACCCATTCTTACATATAGAAGTGTCCACAGGAGGGCAGTAGTTGGCCAATTTCCCCAAAAACTATCATTAGTTATTGTCCTGTGTTTTGTGTTGTAAAAGTAAATTGCATTGAAACCAAAGTGGTACTGACTGTGGGGCTTATTTCTAAATTATTTCCAAATTCAATCACATTCACTGGTGTTTAATACTCTATAAAAATACATTTGAATCTCTGTTTTTGTCTTCATTACAGACCGACAGACTCACATGGGACCTACCTCATACCTGAGAATTTCCAGCAGAGGAATATGGAACTCATACAGTCCATAAAAAACTTCCTCCAAAATGATGAGTCCATGTTCAATGAGTTCAAAACCTATTCAGGCCAATTTAGACAGGTGATTAATTTTTCACAGTGGTATGAAATGGGGATACTGTATTTGAGTGGTTTCTTGGCAGGGGAGAAAAATATGTGTGTAGTCAGTCATCACTATCCATCCATCCATCCATCCATTATCTAACCTGCTTACTCCTGGTCGGGGTTGCGGCAGTCATCACTAGCAGAAACTATTTGTGCAAATTGAAGCCATTGTCACTCATATTATTTATTCTATTTTTAAAAAATAATTTTGATGCGATGGGCTAAATGTAAGCCCTTGCCATATTTGCACAGTGCAGACATTTCTCTGACTAGTCTTGCCTCCGCAGGGTGTGATCTCAGCAGTGCAGTACCACAGGAGCTGCAGGGAGCTGCTGGGAGAGAACTTCAGGAAGGTCTTCAATGAGCTGCTCGTGCTCCTCCCTGACACAGACAAGCAGCAAGAGCTCTTGGCAGCTCACGCTGACTACAGGGTCCTGGAGAAGCAGAGTGGTAGCAAGCCCAAGAAGAACAAAAAGAGTGCCTGGCAAACAGGCTCCACCAACAGCAACCTGGAGTTGGACTGCCAGGTCTGTCCCACCTGTAGGCAGGTGGTGGCCCAGAAGGACTTCAGCGCCCATAAGACCTTGCATATAGGTGACGATGACTTCCCCTCCTTGCAGTCCATCAGCAAAATTATCAGCTAGCCCATGGCCACACTGATTCCTGCCAGGGGCCAGGTCTGTCTACAAGATAGGAACAAGCACTTTTTCAGGGTAAATGGTGCCAGGCAGGAGACCAAGGGTCTGTGAAATTACAATGGTTAAAGAGTGCTTCTAAAAGTGAAGGAGTTTGTGCTTTGTGGGAGGGGCTCTGGGCAGAAGTAGCTTTTTTGAAATGTGGCTGATCAATTAAAGGATAACAATGCAAACAAACCTGGCTGCAGAGGTTGTCGCTGCTGCTTCAAGTATGTTCAAGCTAAATTGTTTAAATGGAGCTGGAAGGGTTCAGGTTTTAAAAGGAGTTGTTATTGACTTGAATGTGTTTAAGTTGTCACATTTATTATTATAATTATTATTATTATTTTTTACTTCCACTCCTGTGTTGAAGGACATCTTTGCATATTTCATTTAGAACCTAAATCCTGTAAATTTGCTTGTAAAAAGAAAATCGTTATTCAATATCTTTTCATAATTAATACTCACTGCAAGTGTGGTGCAACAAACATGATTTAATGTTGAAAGCTAGGCTTTTAGGAATCAATAAACCACAGTTTCATTAATTATTTTCCAACATTTAATTTTACAATGATGGGTAATTTCTTACCACTGTTTCTTTACAATGTGAGTAGATGACACAATTCTGTAATCTTACATAAAAATTTAAGTATTAGAAAGATATTAGAGTAAACGTATTGAACATAATTTAAAATAAGGATTTGAGGTCAGTGATTTAAAAGTATATGTTGCAATTTACCTTTTTAAGTCATGTAACTTACCCAGTTTCGAAATTCAAGACTGGGTCTGCAAACTGATTTCTGCTAAATGGATGGACCTGAGCAACTTAAAGCCAGACTGCTGGTTTACATTTCAGTGTAAGTGATTAAAGCATATGGTGAAACTGTCAGCCCTGTTTCTGAAACCTTATTGCCTCAACAGTAATAACTAGTAGCCTATGATGAAAAGTTATAACTGTAAAGTTATTAGTGTAATTATCAAACAGTAGGGTTATCTCAGCATTAGGGTTTGTTTCTTTTAGAAAATATGTAAACGGCTTTAAACCAAAACTACTGGCAATGATTATCTTTACATCTGGGACATGGGTGTACTACTGCAGATAATCAAAATGGTCGCCAGAAGTGTGTCTGGCCATTGTTCTCTTGTCCCAGTCCAGCTTACGCAGTTACATTCAATAAAAAAAAAATACAATTATGATTAGTTGGGTGGGAGTTCCAGACCTTAAATTCAAATGATTATATTGTGTTAGTTTGGTTCTCAGCCCTGCAGTAGACCCTAAAGCCTGTGGTTGGTACAGCATTTCAGCTATGTTGACACAGAAATTTAAGTTGTAACTGTGTATTGACCTGGATCCGTGGGTTATGAGGTCTATTCTGTAGCATCATTCCATAAAGCGATGATTTAGTTAACGGTAAAATCTGTTATTTGATCCAATTGGGGCGGCAGAGAAAGTTAATTCTGTAATCACGTCTTCTTTTTTTTTCCTGGACATATTGTAAAGTATTCAAATCTGTTTAGTTCTGTTCACAGTACAATGAGGTTTGCTGCTTTTCAGACATGTTTACACAATTTCTCCATATTTTCAGACTTTTTTCAGGCTCATTCTCCTGATTTCCACTAAAATTGCTTTGGTAAAGCAAAACCAACCATTTGTATTTTGTAAAGAGTGCCAATAAAATGTGGTTACATCATTAATTGTGGTCAGTACTTTTAAGTCCTTTTCTCCATATGGCCATTTTGTCAGTTATTAATCATAACTCACCATGACTTTTTGATGCCACTATATCTGTGCTTAACTTGATTAATTTCCTCTAAATAGGTTTTAAATGAGTCCTTCCACCATGTAGATAAAGCCACAGGCCACTCTGAATGCAGGTAGAAATCATGTTTGCTTTTTCTCTATATTAATATATTGTAAGCAATACTTGCACAATTACATTTAAAGCAACAATATGCTTGATTATCATCTTTCTGATGCACATTGGCTTGCACTCATGAAATGTAAACATAAAAAGATAAAATATTAGCTTTCACAACTCCAAAGGCAACAAAAGCATATGAATAGATTGGGGAGAAAACGGTCATATACAGTATACCTCCATAATGTTTGTGTAATTCTTTCTTGATAACGCTCTACTCAATTTTAGAATTGTAATCAAACAATTCACATGTGGTTACAGTGCAGATTCTCCGCTTTTATTAAAACGCAACTGAACTTTGGTAGAACTTTTGGTTGTGTAGTCCCCTGGCCATGATATGAGTCCAAATGGTGGCAAAATATGTTCATTAGTTGCTCTGTGCTCCCCTGGGGTGATAATCCAGAATAGGGTATTTGTCGCTCTCCATTCACTTCTATAAGGCAGCTAAAACAGTCTCAAAATTACACTTCTAGCACATACACAAACTAGAACAAATTTTTTTTTCGTAGGATGACTTTGGAAGGTTCATGAAGAATGGCTTATCTTGAGTGATAAAAACACACCTGTCGTCCGGCGATCTTATACAAAATTACTATCACTGGTCTTGGCAGTGCCTTTAGTGAGGATTTATTGTGAGAAAACCACTGAAAAACACAAATGTGTAGGCTAAAGAATCTGACGGTTAAATTCTCAATTTTTAATCCTACCTCCCATCCCTCAACATGCGCTCATGAATTATTCACAAACCTTCTAAACTCATCCTAGGAAAGATATTGTTTTTACAGCTGCATACATAGGGTCCGTCCCAATATTCTTCACTCCCCACCTCCTTTCCTCCACTCGTCTCCTACAAGGAAGTATGCAAAATAGCCTGTGCGTTTCAAGTGCAAGTATTTGCATGTACAGTATACGATGTACCTGACATTGCAGTTTGCGTCGAGACTTATGAAACCATTAATATATAATAAAGATGTAATCAGCAACATTCAATTAAAACACAAAGATCTGTTTCCGGGGCACAGAGGGGAGGAGGGTGAATTTTTTGAGTATTGGGATGCACCCAAGTGTGGAGCATTGCACTGTGAGATTCCCCTCTTGCTGGAAGCTTGCATTTTAAAGCATTGGTGGGAGGGAGGATAAATGAGGGAGCAAGGGAATGTAATTACTCCCCTTTCTTAAATTGGAACCGAATCCCACTTCCTGTGGTTGCCATGTTTCATCCTGGCATTATGAAGATTCCCCCATTGAAGCACGGAAAGGAAATGTGAGGAAGAAAGCATAAAATTTGAATACAAATGCAGCCCTTGATTCTAGGCTTGTCATTGTCTTTGGAGTCTTTGTTGTTGGTGTTTTTCTACATGAGACCAGTTGTGCCGATGAAAGTCAAGGATGCCATTATGAGGCTGGGAAATAAGAAAAAATAGCCAGAGAAATAGGCCAAACCGTTCTGTAACGTCATTCAGTGGGCGTGGAAACCTGTTGTCTTAACTGTAAGCTTCGTGGCTGTTGTAGTTCATTCTAAGGCAAGTCTGGTACATGCGCAGTCGTTTGGGGCTATATCTCTGCTCTCACTACAGGTAGAAAGTTGCCTGAGAGCTACCTTTCTACAAACCAAACATCATTTTTGGGTGGAATTCCCCTTTAAATATCTTGTCTTTTTACTGTTTTAATTGAATACAGGTCAAAAAGGATTTGCAAATCATTGCTTTCTGTTTTTATTTACATTTTATACACTGTCCCAACTTTTTAGGAATTGGGGTTTGTACAAATCATTTTCAAGTGGGAATTACTATCTTTTCATCAGTATAGGGGATAGATATGGGTCCAAAAACCTATCCAAAACCTGTCATAAAATGGATAAAATACATTTTGCCCATTATAATGGTTTAAGATGAAAACATTGATATCACACTGGTACACACACCTAAATATATAGCCGAATCATTCACTCTTGTACTTCAAAACATAGGTTTTTCTGCACTCTACAGTACGTAATCTTTTGTTGCCTGCATGCAGGGATGAATTTTACATTCATCTAGCGGATATCAGCGCACAGTAAATTGATATTATGAGTATTTTCATGGCAAGTATAGCCCAGGGAGATACTAATACACCATAGTCTATATTATGTACGATACGATTACAATAACATAATATTCCACCATCAGGAAATGCTGGCACATGTTCTAGCTTCACAGCAAATCAAACATAAAACATGACTGAGCCACCTATGAATGCTTACACTACAGTATGTGAAATGCACTCAAAATGCGAAAATAACATCAAACATATGGCATCAGACAGTGGTGGAGTGGAAAAACTAACGTACATATTTGAAATATAAGCAGTAATACGTACATATCAAGGAGAAAAATATTCGTCATGTTCGTAGGCAATACTAGGCATATTCTCCAATAGAATCAATACTATGGTATCTCCTTCTGACCCACTCCCAAAATCCATGTAAGCAAGGCGAAGATTTTCTCTGGTCATGCTGACTTTTCTTTAGTGGGCCAAACTAGTAAAATGATGTTTAATTAGCAGGAAAACAACAATTACGTCTCGGCGAGCAAATGTACATTCTCGCAATTTCTGTAGTTGTTTGCGAAAAACTATAGTAATAAAACAAAAAATGCTGTTACGCCTGACTGCAATTTATCATTCAAACTATCCAATAAGACATTGCAAATACCGTTGCGAAGATTATAATGTCCTCTATTGGATAAAAGAGTTGTCAATCAAGCCAGAATGAACTGGAATACATAGCAGCTACAGGAACAGCCAGTGGTGTTTTACGCAAGGGGTTTTCAGGAGGTGTACTAGCATTATAAACGTGTGTATTTCTGAAACAGATTGTCCAAAACAACAAGTGCCCACTGAATCTGGAAAGGGACATCTCTGCGTAAAACCAATGGTAGGATTGTATATGTATTTAATATTTAGGAGTAGATATTGATAGTAGAATGACGTGAAAGAATTTCACTTGTTTATTTTGCTATTGAGTGAGCAGGGCTTTTCACGGCTGAATTGGCATACGTTTGGGCTATTGTTGGTTTTATCTTGTTGCTATGACGGAATACGAATTTCTGGTGATGAAAAACCATTTTTATTAGCTCACAGATAGATTGTCCACTCTCACACATGGGTTGATATACAGATCCTTTCCAAAAAATTTGAATATCATGGAAAAGTTTTTTTTTTTCCATAATTCCATTCAAAAAGTGAAACTTTCATAGATTATAGATTCATTACACACAAAGTGAAATATTTCTAGCCTTTATTTGTTTCATTTTTCATAATTTTGGCTTACAGCTCCAGAAAACCCCCAAAACAGTATTTCAAGAAATTAGAATAGTGTGTCGAAAATCAGCATTTACTTCAGTTATTTCAGAGAATGAATGTTTTAGACTGAGTGTCACACTCTAATCATCTAATTTACTCAAAACACCTGCAAAGTTTTTCTACGGGTGTGTCGTTAAATTGGACAGGTATCTCAGTATGGGGAACAAACAATGCCCGAACAAACAATACCTGGTTTAATAACCATGCTATAACAGTGCTCGATTGGTCAGCAAACTCACCTGACCTGAACAAGAGGACCTTGTCAAGAGGAACATGAGAGACACCAGGCCCAACAACACAAAGGAGCTGAAGGCTGGCATCAAGGCATCCTGGGCTTCCATAACTCCAGAGCAATGCCACAGGCTGATCGCCTCCATGCCACGGCGCATCAAGGCAGTAATTTGTGCAAAAGGATTCCCCACCAAGTATTGAGTGCAGGCATGAACATAACTTTTCAGAAGATCGACATTTCTGTTTTGAAAATACCGTTTTGAGATTGGTTTTATGTGATATTAAATTTCTTGAAATACTGTTTTGGGGTTTTTTATGAGCTGGAAGCCAAACTTATACAAAGGTAAACAAATAAATACTTGAAATACTTTACTTTGTGTGTAATGAATCTATAATCTATGAAAGTTTCACTTTTTGAATGGAATTATGGAAAAAAAAACGTCCATGATATTCTAATTTTTTGGAAAGGATCTGTAGTTGCAGATGAGAATGGGTGGGGGGTTGCTTGTTAAACAGACTAGTTACACGACAATAGTGGTACTTAGAGACTGTATTAGGTATATTTGTCACAAAGCACGTACTAATAAACCGAGAACATGGAGTTTGTAGTTTGGTTGCAGGGGCAATGCATGTCTTAGTTTAGCAATCTCACGGCGCCGGCACGAAGGGTTTAAAACACCCATTTACATTATTTATATGGTCATAAGTCTGATGTTATTATTGTAATGGTATCCTTGTACAACTGTGCCACAAATCTTGAAATAGGGAAATTTGCTAATTTTGAATGCGGCATATCTAATGAGTACTAGTCTTATTCACATAGTCTTGCATCAGTGTCATCAGTGCTTTAAAACAGGTTTTGTTTTATTTTTATGACCTGGAAGCCAAGCGCAATCCAAACAAATACAGTTTCACAAGAAATGGTGCTGACTAACTATACCTTTTACAATCGAAAATGGGCCATTATACTTCAGGAAAAAAAATTCAAATAACTCATGCTGTAAAATTGGTCCAAGTATTTTAATAAGAGTGCATTATCAGTACAGGAAACACAAGACCTTGAACAGTTTAAACAGAGTCCATTAAGATATACTGAATTACAATCAATATCACAGTGTACAGATACATTAGTGATGTGTTACCACAGATTACACTAAGAACAGTTAAGAGGGACTATCACACACTCCAAAACTTGCTCCCAATGAAGGATTATCTCAAGTTAAAAGGTAAAAGAAAACAGGTTCCAGCTCAGAGATTCCACTGCAACATTTTATTTTTAATCATTATTCAAATTTGCTAAGGTTTAACCCCCCCATTTTAAACAGTTTTAAAGCAGATTTTTACTAACATTAGCACCTAGAAATTTTGGAATATAGTCAACTTTTTTTATCATATAGCTTTATTTTTCATACACTCTGTTGGGTTCTTAGGCCTTTCCAAACATTGTGCTACATGCTCTACCAATTTTGGATGGATCAGGAAAACAGTGTCCTTCAAAGAACTAGCCAACACCGTTTCACTGCAGTCTATCATCTGTGCAGATATCGTACCAAGATTGCACTCTTGTGCAGATGACAGACAGACAGCAGGTAAAACTTGAAGAGTTACTATTGTGTGATGAGGTTAGGAAAACCCTCCCTGCTGTAGTACTCTCAAGCCAATTGTGCATTGCCCCACAGCACAGTCAAGATTTGATTCTGGACCATGTGTTACATCAATGGATCAAATATTAGTGCTTTAGCTGGATGCATCACTTTTATCCTTTTAGCCACAAAGCACTCATTGGATTATTAGTCAATATTATTAGCTTCAATTTTCATTTATATAGCTAATTACATTTATTAAGACATTTTCTGAAACAAAGCAGAGGAAACACAGGTGTGCAACAGCAGCACCCCACCAACTTTTGACAAACAGCAGTCCTTTTGATTGCAAAATCAGTGAACATCCTTGACCAGTGTTAGTCTAACTGAGCATACAGTATACTGTCATATATCACAATAAGGTGTTGCCTTGATAATATAAGGGAGTCATTTATTTTCCCATTTAATGCTTTTCTTTTTTTGTTAGAATGAAAGTAGTTATTATACATTATGATGCATTATGCATCAATTACATTTATATTTAACCAGTGGTACCCAACCAGCAGCTCACAGGGTTGCCCTTAAAAATACAGATATACAGTAGGAAAAAAATAATCAAGAAGATAGTTTAAGACAATGACATAATACATATGATAATGTGTAGAATTGTTTGGATAATACAAACAGTAGCTTTAGAACCATGGTACATTCACCAGGACAGATCATCAAATAATCTTAATTTGACATAATTTTGAGGCATAAAATAATACTTAGGTTTTATAATTTACAGTATAAAATAAACTGAAGTAGGATTAGTTAATGATATTGCTAGGTGTTTCCATGAATATACAAAAATATATAACAATTTTGAGATTAAATGCTACAAGAACAATTAAATTGTCAATGTATAGAATTTGAAAAAGTGAAACATATTTGAAAACTGTAGTCATGGACAGTACTGTTAATAGCTAATGAGCTTTATTTCAATATTGGATGCCACCAGTGTAGTATGCTGCTTCTGCACATTGGGTGCATTTGGTGCAAAAGGTTGGGACCACTGCCACAAATTTTTTTTTTTTTTTTTGGGGCTATTCAAGGCTGATTAAACTGAACTTTTGAGAGTATCCCCTGATAGTACCATTGGTTAAAAAAGTGGTATGCAATACGATGTAATCATTGTCTGCTTACATTCACTCTTGTACAGATTTTCACTTTGTAACACCATTGAATTTGACAGCCTTTAATATACTCTATTCTACCAAGATCCTACATCTACTACTTACAGTAGAAAGGGGTAACACTCCCTCAAAAGCTCTTGATATAATCATGTTTTTGTTACATGTTTTATACAGACCTAGAATACCTAATACATAAACTTTTACAAACCAGACAGACCATTGGTTGTATCACAAGGAATATATGAATCATCATTAAAACACTGAAGGAAGCTATCTACAATGGGGTGTCTTTTAGCTGCATTTCATTTTTACCCAGTGCTCTCACTGACAAGTTCAAAATGTACCTGAAGACAAAACACTTGGCTTGACACAAATGACTGCATGACAAGGTTTGACAGCTTATAATACGAATAGATATTTAATTAGAACACTCATCATATGGTGACATTCTGCTGATCTTTTAGCTATTTTCTTTACGGTTCTTTTGACTTTATTTGCATTTGCAAATTGTTTGAATTTACAGCATATAAGAATCTCGTATTTTCAAGTCATTATCCAAAGTGTATGGCACTGTATTAATTTTTAATACTGAAACTTGAAATATAATCCATTCCAAGTGCAACCAATACAATGTAACATACAAGGAATGCAAACTTGCCATTGCTAATCTCATTACACATAGGGTTTTGCCGTTTTTGCTTGGCCCCTTGAAATAACACAAAACATTTTATTATTTCTCAGTGTTTTAATAACTGTAAGGAATTGCTGTATCCTCCCTATTCTCTTTTCAAATGAAGCACAGTCAGGACCACTAACAGTGGAAAGCTTTCTTGCTCTTGGATGGAATTAAATCAAACTAAATAAATTATATTAAATAAGTACATTATATGCTGTTCCAATTTCCTGTATAAAGGAAAGGAAAAGACACAGTCTGACAGATATAACACAGAGAGGAGCCTTTGTAAACCATACAAGTATATGGAACCATATTTGACCACATACTGTTTGAGGTTCTATAGCAGAAACACATGTTGGATTGAGTTATATAATTTAAGTGAAAAAACAACAGACTGTATCCACTCACTAAGACTAAGCAAGCCCATTTCACAGAAGGAACACTACAGGTTTAATTCTGTAAGTGTGTATTGTATCTGGCTTATTTGTTGGGCACCACTACCCAAGACATGGCTAGGGCCTACCTAGCTACCCACCAGGACAGACATGAAAGTACAACCAACATACTGCTCCTGTACAGAAGGTCACAGCACAACTACCTATGAACACTAGCGTGCTGCCCAAGGTTAGTGGGCAGCTACATAAAGAGACTGACTTCATGGGTCAACTGTATAGATCCACCCAATGAAACAGCACTGTACCACACACAGATCAGATGCATTATTCTCTTTTTTGTTTTCTTTTTTGATTGTGACACACTTGCCCAAATGGCACCAATCTAGTAAGCTGGCACCTGGTAGCCCTTGGGGCTGGTCTGGAGGTTCTCGGTGAATGGTGGGCTCTGGTAGGTTTCGGTCGTCTCCATGCCGCTGCCGGTGGGGTAGGGCTGGATGGTGGGGTTGCCATCGAGGTGGTCCGTGGTAAAAAGGGTCATGTCTGTGCCCAGCAGGTACTTCTGCACAGCCCTCACAGTCAGCGCAGCCTTCAACAGGATTAATGGGTTAGTAGTACCGGCTATGTGCGTCAGACTACAGATTAGTCAGATATGTTGAGTCATGCTCGCCTGTCCATGTGTCTGTGGGCAGTAATTACCTAGTCTGAATTTAATTGTGCTCAGTGCACACATCTGTATCCCAAAGATATGCTGTTCTTGTAAAGGTAGTATAGGGGCAATGTGTTTTTTGAGCGATATCTTTATGTTGTATGTATTTCACCAGCAGCTGTTACACTGTGGTAAATGGGTTCAGTAAGCTTTTCTCAAGTCACTTTCTTGTTATTCACTGCAACAAGCAAATGGATAATTCAGGGATCAGCCCTTAACTGTGGGACTTTCAGCCACTACTGCATTAGACAAGTGCACAGGGCCCATTCACAGAAAGAGCACACAGATGGTTAAAGTCAGCTGACCAACAAGAACATGTCAGGCGGCTGGCAAGCACTTATCAAAAATGAACTACAGTTTAAATATAATCTTTTTTGGTTAATAATTCAAGAAAGTTCTTAGTGGCATGCAGTCCCAGATACCCAGTGAATTATAGAGTATTCAAAGTACACATCAAATAAACATTTGAGCACTGTAACAGTGACAGCCCCTAAATAAAAGACACCACTATGCTGTGCTGAATAACCCATTGTATCAAAGGATCAAAAAGCTGTTTAAGGATGTGTCTTGAATGTCAGCTGAGTGCCATACAAGGTTAAAAATGAGTAAAGATGTTTGCAGGCATGGACTCAGCTCATCCAATGTTATTTTTAACCTGAGCATATCCACCCCCTGGATTGAGGACTGCCACCTCGAATACTGATTTTCCTTGTTTGGTAGCAGTTAAATAGGTGATTTGGGCAGAATATCTATAACTATGACATATTACATATACAAAGAGAGCCAGGTTATGGACCCTTATTCCAAAATCTCTGTACAATCAATTCTGCATTCTACACTTTTCAGAACAGAACATAAAGCTTATATAATATACAAATTCTGCAGTGGACAAGTATTGAACATCAGTCTTCACTGCACCAAAAATAATACACCTGGCAAAGAATCCAAGTGTCCAACTCAAACTGGAGCATGTGGAATGCTGGGTGTTACTTTTGCATGCATAAAAATGACTGAGCTTTGTTTAAATCTGTGATACTTTGTTATTGCATTACATCTGGAAGGGCATTAGTTAGGCAGTTAGTTGTGGGGGAGGGCTAGAGGTGGAAAATCCAGGTTCAGAAAGTAAAATGTCCTCCCCGGTATTTTGTTCCAATCACCTGGATTTGCTAATTAGCACAATTCTTCAGCCAAGAGGTAAAACTAATTACTGAAATCTGCTGGCTGATTTCATGGGTGGAAGAAGAGACACATGGCAGGACTTTTACTTCCTGACCCCTGGACTTTCCACCTCTCTGATGGGCCCATAAGATTTCCCATTTGCAGAATTAGTACTGATTGGCTGGCTACACCACAGAAGAAGTGGTTGTTTGTTTAGAGAGCAGCCTCTCTGTGTCCTCCACAAAGGCAATGTTTCTAAATCTGCTTAAGGTTAGGAGACACAGATACCCCTGAAATACAAAAAACAGACACCTGCCATTAAAACAATAAAGCCTGAAGAGAACAGAAAAGACTCCATATTAGTATGTGCAGCCTAGCACATCATATCTAACTGTGGTCAAGACTACCCACAGAGGTAGGTTCATAAAATGACTCCATCTCTTTAACACCAATGATGGGAACCAATGGGTTTACAATGGGCTGGCATTGCATCTTCCCTCAAATGAATAATCGTGTCCAGTTGTCTAGTCCTTTATTACACTGTGACAATGACTGTGGGTTAGTCATACCAGGGCATCAGAACTTATCTTGAGCCTGGTGGCAGCTCTGTCTGCACTTTGATAAATGTATTGGCTCACCACTGTGGTACACATACAATGTCGTTTAGACCCCTGTCAATTCCAATCATGCCCCAGGGCTGCTCGGTCTGAAATAAATGCAGTAATGAGGACTGCTAGAGTATGAAGTGGCAACCGACTGTGGACATCACAAGCAATTCCAGCAGCTGGACAGCCTTACGCCACTCACCTATTTACCTCAACCTGCTTTCACCTTCACACTGGCCCACACTTACCACTGAGGCGATTAGCTTTCTGTCAGTGAGGAGTGTTTGTGAAGGAAAAAAGCAATCAGTTCCATATACTGCTCTTATACTCTCCATGACCCGGTTTCATAAGTGGAACAGGTGGAGCATTCACTCACCCAGGTGATGATGGAGAAAAATGAGAAGGCTATAGCGGCCCTGGCAGCGTCTGCACCCTGATTCAGGGGCAGCTCTTTCGGGGAGGTGCGTTGCCACTGATTGGCCAGGAAGCAGAATCCAACAAACCACAGGAATGTCCAGAAGCCTGTAATGAACAGGTAGACCTTCTCAAACAGGTGAAAAAGCCATACAGAGCTCCTATCTACTGGGGTTTGAGCATGTTTTGATGATCATTATTCATTGTGTAATACACGTAATACACATGTATAAACTCCATTCTCCCATTTGCTTTTTTAACATAAAAGTGACGAGACAATTTTCGGTGCCAAGTGCAGTGGCCATAATGTGTGTGTTTGTAACATGTTTTCAGCTCTCAAAAGAAAATTGTAGGTGGGCCAAGCATTTTGCTTTCAACTAATTAAGCATTGACAAGAAATACCTGTCATTACTTGTCACTCCTGTTAAAAGTATCTTTCATAAAAGCATCAACTTGGACCCTGGCTAATTTGCATTACACTGAGGAGACATGACACAAAGAGAGGACAAATGGGCTCTTACTGGACTGAATATTGAGTGCACTAAATCACCTCTGAATCAGAGCATTTGCTAAGGTAAGGGCAATCATTCTGTAATTAGTGCTGTGGAGAAAGACCATTTCCAATTAAACACATTAATTGGTATTTTGTGTTTGCTCTTCAGAGCCCCTTGTAAATTGGTTTGGACTCTCATCAGTCAGCCCTCATGGAGGTGGTTTTCCTCTTGTCTGCTAGAATCACAATGGAGAGCATGACTGTTACTTTCAGAGACAGATACCCTGGCAAGTTGAGGGATGCTGCTGTACCCACCCAGTACTGATAGGAAATTGGACAGTGGTGGTCTAGGGAGATAGTGAAACACCTCATTCTAGTGGAGCAGCAGGGTGGTATAGTGATTAGGTCACAGAAGGTTGAAGTTCGAATTTCAGGGAAACAGCATCATTATGCCCATGCGGAAAAATCATTGTACACAAGAGTCACTCTGGATAGAGGTGTCCCCTTAACAATGGATTCTGGCTGGTGCGCTACTTGATGTAGAAACTGTATCTTTGGTCAGGTTCATTTAAAATGTAGACATTGATTTCTGCTCCTTTTTGCCTCCCAGCTGCATGCCTAAATGTGTTTTCATCGATAATAATAGTGTTGCCCATGCAGAGATGCAATGTCTGTAATGTGCCCAGTGTTTGAAAACAAAGCCTTGCTAAAGGCATGATTGCTGTTTTCTCCTTGAAAAACAGGACAGGTTGCATCTGAAGAGTGAATGTACAAAACCCTGTCTTTTTTTCTTTAGTGGATTTGGAGTGGCCCCAGCATATTTCCAGACGCCCACAGTACAGAGCAAACTGCTATTACTGTTACCTGAAAAGCCCATCTCCACCAGAACAGCCTTCTTCCTGTCTTTAACACTGCTTATCTGTGGGAAGTAAATGTCCAAGGCGAGGAAAAATATGCTAGCGAGAAATGCAATGACTCCAATGGCAATCCCATAGTTACAGGCATCGTTGTTCTTGTTGAAAATACAGTGCAGTCTTTCACTCCCACTGTTAATGTAGCCTTCATTCACTATGGAGCCAAACACCACGATGGCAAAGATCTGCAATGGAAGAGAGGAGAGTGGGGGTAAGCACCGTAGAGGAATTGTCTGAAGGTATATCATATACTTCACCGAAGGCTGATAAGTCTGCATTGTAAACTGCAGTAATGAGTTCTGTGTGTTGTCAGCCCATTCACAAAGACAATACAGTTGGTGGCACATAGTGAATGCCTGTCAAAGATGCTTTTCATTGAAGTGGTTACATCTGAACGATATTAAATCCCTATGAGAGCAAAGACAATACAGTACACACACTGGAAATACTCAAATTATTTCAGCAGAAGCCATAATGACACTTACAAGAATATGTACTGGGGTTTATGCTTTAGATTTCGCAATTGTAAATAGCCTCAAGTAATGTTTTCTAACCACACTGCATTTTCCTTATTTGAAATGAAAAATTGACCTTCAAGAACTTTCATAATTGTTATAGGTACAAATGTATGATTACCAACTGATAGTAGACGGTAGGGAATGGTCTGATCGCCAATACCCTATTCAGAAATTCACAGATAATGCGTAAAACACAGTAAAAATGAGTCCACTATGACCAGAGTTGACTCATATAAACTCTGTTAGAGTTGAATTAACACTGGACATTTTTACTGCGTATACAAATATTTTCCTCCCCAAAGTTGACCAATAAAATTCAGAGGATTTTCAATTTCTTTCAAGTGTATAGTCTGGGGAAATCCCACATTAACTTGTGATTCACATAAAAAAGTAGCATTAAATAGAAACTAGTCACACTTTCCAAAGATTAAAGAACTGAAAATACATATAACCGCTTGGTAGAGCCACCCAAAATGAGTATACTGAAAAGAAGAACAAAAGTAATTACTTGCGCACAACAAAGCACATCTTTTAATGCATTTTTGACACATTGACATATGTATTTATTAATTCAGAGCACTAGAAGCAGGTTGTTCAGCTGGGTGGTCAGAAGACGCCTGCTACTCACCTTTCAATGTCCCCTCAGTGACACCCTGTCTTTCATGGTATGGGATGAACCTTCCCTAGCTTAATTTGAACTTGCAGTTCACCCAGAGTACCCTTCTATTGCTTTTCTAGGTTAAAGGCTTTCAGTTACACACATAGGCTACATTCTTTCTGACACACATTATTATACTGTGTCTTATTAGGCTAAGATGCATCTTTCAGGAGCCCGGCGTAGAAAAAACTTGTGTGTCCTTGTGTGACCCCAATTAGGCCTACAGCGTGTTAGATTATTAATTAGGCCTATTCAGTTATAAAAGGATTTATAGCTGAAAATGAGAGCATCTTTATAAAATAAGGCTAAACAAATACAAATAAGAATTGCAATAGATTAATCAATTTAAAAGTTGCGCAATTTGACTTTTTGAAGTCATCTATCAGTTCCAAACAGCCCACATTCCTGATGGATTTAGAGGAATCCAAAGGGAGGTTCTACTGTTACAGCGGGCTAATGGATGGCTCTGCTGCACACACACACACACACACACAAACATAGGGAGAGAAACAAAGGGAAGGAGATGGAAAGAAATGCTGTGTAAATCTGCCAATTGAGTCACATTGATATGTCTTCGATAATTTGATTGCGATCAAAAATAAAATCAGCAGGGGTTATCAACTCTAAAACCAGTAGTGTTTTGCTACTCAATTAAAGTTATCTGCACTCTTGTCTTGAAACATCCACATCCAACACAAAAGTATTTTGTGGGAGGAAACACATGTGAGGGAGACTAGTAGTAGCTAGCTTGCTTATCTAGCTAACCAACAGTAATTTTCTAGCTAGCTAGTACAGCTCAATATTGTGACTTTGAGCAATGGGCTGAAAAGAGGAAATAGTTGAGGTTGGCAGAGACCCCAGCACTTGCACTCCAATGACGCTACTAGTGTTGGTCAGGCAGGACGATTATAAAATGTAGTTGTGCAATGACTTATAATAATATTAGCCAAACACCTGTGTGAATGCTGATTGTAAAATACAGCTTTAATTCTTTATTTTTTTATTTTAAGAAATAATGTTATTATATTTACTTTTTAATGTTATGCTTAATTGAAAGCACAGCAATTGTAACAATCTAGGCTGCATTAGATGAGAAAACTGGCTTTTTTTCCTCACACAACTTCTGATGTAAGGCATGCCCATTTCAAGTTTTATATCCGAATACAAATAATACATATATTACATATACAAATAGAGATAGTATATTAAAAAAATATTGACTGTACCTTTAAAAAAACGATTTTAATCTCATCTGGAAAATGCTAACTTCCTGAATCAGTCTGATGGCACTGACAAAGGCCCTTCAAATGCAATGATCATTATTTATTTATATTAACACTTTAGTTGTTATAGTTGCTATTAGTATTGTTCACTGCATTTGAGCAAAATAATTGCAGTTCCTGTAAAATAGACTCAATGACATGCTGATTTTTGGTTTGCGTGCATTCCTCAATTCTGGCTTTAACAGACACCAGGTCAGTCAAGTTGTTCTCATATCTTTCCATTTCCTATAACAATAACCCCCCCCCCTGACATTTTACATATAATTGGACATCACACACCACACATCAGAGCTTTCCACCCTATGAGTACAGTGCATATTGAAATTTTTTATCTGGAAGTGAAAATCTCTCCAGGCAGCAATGCACTTCAACACCTTTTTTCTTTCACACTGAAACCTGTGCATATTCATTCAATCATTGTTCTGATGACAAAATGCACACTGGCAGAATAAGGTCCTATAACACACTGACTGAAACATGGAAAGGCCAGGGGCTTTCCCCTTTCAGATGCTGCCTAGCGACAACCACATTTGCTTATTAGCAGGGTGACTTGAAAATGTTTTCATTTACACCTGGGCATGAACGCAGGCCTTTAGAGCCCCTGTGTCACACCATGAGTTAGCTCTGCACCAACAAGCTTGTGGCACAGTAAAAAGAACTGTTTCTACTGAGAGCTTTAGTGCAAAACAACATATTTCAGAAACTGCTAATGCCATTCTTTCTAGTTAAACTGTGCTGGGAAATATAAGAAAAGGTGGTGAAAAGGATTATTTGGGTATATTATATTAATTGGGTATATTATTTTATACTTTCTGGAAGTAATACAAAATTATGATTAATTTTCTATGTTTGAAGCTTGCCATACTACACATGCATTTTCAGACTTGAAGTGTGTAATTTTGTTGCAGCAGGGCTTTATAACTGTTATTTCAGCTTTAAGGGCATCATGGATATACTCCAGATTTAGTTGCTCATGGTTACATATCACACCCACATGCAATTTAGCATGACCAGTGAGTGAGAAGACACACAACAGTCAAGTGTTACCACATACCGAGCACTCCTATTTACTTAATGAATGTGTGCTTTTTCTGATCCTTTGTCATGTCCATGTCAATGAATGATTAAATGGTTGAATCCTAATATGAAATACATATATGAATAATAATTGTGTGACTTGTGAATAGAACATCAATAATTTAGGCAGAATTGTTCCTCCAATTCAAGGATTTGGTTTGTACATACATTTTTATTCTGGCAATGAGTACTTATCTATTACTTATGTATCTATCTATCTATCTATCTATATATATATATATATATACATATATGGGAAGGAGAGCTGGTGATACTATCTAAGCATCAGATGAGTAATGAGCTATTTTTAGCTGTGGAACTCCGTAAAATGACGTAAATGAGACTTCTCTGTATCCATGGAAACAGCAGCTTCCCAACCATTGGAATGATTTCCCGCACGCAAGACAGCAAGTGCAGATCGATGATAATCTAAAATATGTCACTCCATTCAACGCAAAAGTATGACACAAGACACATTTTTGCATTGAACAAAAAAAAGATGCATAGAAAAATGAGCAATTATCAATTTCATAAATTAACATTCAACTTCCAAAATTCAGTGATCCACCAATGAGGTCCTACCAAGTTCTAAGCACATTAGAAATAGCATTAGAATTACAATCAATGTTACATAATGTCCATGTTTACATGCAAGAATACACTGAATATATGTACTTCAGAATTATTAACATGTGGATAAGCAGTTAAAATTATTTGTTTTAAACTAACAATAATTTAAATGTACCAGCATGTGTTTATTAAGAATGAGGTTCTGATGAGCATGTGTTGTCTCCCTCTAATGAAGATAGCAGTCATACAGATAGACTGTACTGCATTAAAATGTTTATTCAAATATTACTCAGACCGGTGTGAAATAATCCAATCTTACCCCCAAATTTGGAATGACAAATTTCACAAGCTAGAAATTTGAAGCCTATATCACTAATATGACACACACATCACAAAACCTATATATAGCCAACAATGCTGTCTCCATTCATTCTTTTAGTCTGTTAACTTTCAAAAAGCTTTTAGTTTTAGATTAATCCACAATATTTGCTTGTCTATTACTTGCACAACATAAAACTGCTCTTTACAGTGTTATATCATTGTATTTGTAATGTACACATGAATTTGATTAAACCCAATTGACTATTCAAAAATGCAATGTTTGTATGACCAGTAGATTGAACAAAAGGTACAGTACTTGCTCTCTGAAAATTTATTTACGTTTATTGTTACGTAAAAATATATTTTCATTTGAGTACGTCTCACACATTGTATTCAATCTGCACACTTCATTGTAATTCTAAGATAGTACCTTGGCTGGGTTGCTTGAGAACAAGCTTCATCATGTGTTGCATGATTAACATTCTAACTACAGAACATCAACAGAATCTCCCACACCTTTTAATTTAGAATATTCACATTGAGAATATTGCCTTATTCCTGATATTTCATTTGAAAGGATCAGTTCATACATAGTTCTATATTTAGACTTTCAGAAATATACTTAGGCCTACTAATTACAGAATATTATGATGCATGGTGTGGCAAGCACCCAGTTATGAGAGATACAGATAACTGCAACATGAGCATTCAATCTACAGCCTAGCTCAATACCTAAAGGTAGTCCTAGGATACACTCATAGCATAATAAAAGCTAACAGGTTTTCTGAGGTTTCTTAGACTGTAAAATGCACTTTGTGTTTATTTCCAGAACTGGAATAACTAACTCTGTTCCTTTTCATGTTTTTGTTACATTATGTGCACCTAACTGGAAATCAGACTAGAAGCGAAATTGTGCAGCATCGATATGCACCTCATCTGACATGTTGTATGTAAACCCCATCCTTGCATAGCAATCACTTTTTGAATCCTCAATGGAGGTCCATGTCATAGCATTTCTAGATATTCCTAGTGAGTCTGAGTTGCATGATGGGAAACTGGGTCTTAGCGCTGTGTCCTATTTGCTCAAGCTTTGTCCTTACAGTACATGGAGCAAGGGTCTCACATGGGAAAGCAGAATAAACCTCCAGGTTTCCATGTTACTGGAATGAGAAATCTGATCCCAAGGGTCCCACTGTAGCCCTGACAGCAGTGGTCCTGTAAGCCTGGGAGTGAGAGCCACAGATCAATATAATCAGCATGTGCTTACAGAGCAGCAGACTGTTTCTAAGAAGCGGAAGCTATCAATGCTATACTTTGATTTGGATCTGTGCCCTCGGTTATTGCTATACCTTTAATACATTTGCTATAGTGATGTGAAGATACTATATGTCATTATGTTTATGTTTAATTTAAGCCTCTTCAATAACATTCCATTACATGTAAATCATAAAAGCGAAATAAAAAAATTCACGATGAATAGCACTGCAGCAGACAAGCTGCAAAAGCACTTCTTCGCAAAATCTGACATAACAAAATGGGGAAAAGTGCATTAACTGCTCCTGGATGACAACTCAGGATATGCAGGAGAAATGTGAAACTTTTCATAGCTTTGCCTCAGTAAAACGTCTGAACATTTTGCTATCCAATACCTGCAAGGAATTGCTGTACAGTTTTTAAAATGCATTTAAACAAAGCATAAACTGTGTTGTGTTGGGATATTAACAGACTGTGCACACAGTTTCTGTAATACTGCAGTTCTAATGGTTTTGTAATTGTGTAGTTTTAATGGTGTTGTAATAGCTAATAACTGTTTCTGGCTTCTGAAGTAGACTTTACTGACTTAACTAAGTGAGTGCATGATGACTGGATTGACACTCATCTGACAAAGTGCTTTGTACCCATGTGAGGAATTTCGGTTATGTGCAAGTCAGCATTCTCTTGGTCTTGTCAGCAGACTTAAATATATGTCAATTGACATCTTTCCAGCATATGACATAATAAATACATAAATGGTATTTAGGGCTATAGTACAAGGCTATTTTGTCCAATTACTGTAACAACTGATGAGTGAAAAATGGCAATAATTATTTAATGAATCAAAGGTTGACCGCTGATAATGACGTTGTCTTTCCCATTTAGTAATGTAGTAATGTCCTAGTAGAGTTGCTGTCCTGTACAATACTGTCTGTCTGGTTTGTATAAGCCCTAAACAATGCTGGCAGGTAGAGAGGCATAGTGCTATCACCCTCTGGGGACAAGAGGACCACAGAGGAGAAGTGATTGATTATCTCACCCTACCCATTATGAAGAAGTGTATGTTTATTCAGAGCCCAGAATAAATAGATGCACATCACAGTGTATGAGTTCTGCTACTCCATTCGCCATTGGTCCAGATGTGCGCAGCAAAGAGATCGAAAGCTGCACTGTCACTGAGAATGCCCGTCATATGGTATGAGAAAGGCATCTGTGCCTGCCTGTCAATTTACAATGACTTCCCCCTTCCATTAAGCAGGAAGAGTGGCTCTGAGCCTTCTTCAGTTACTATCTCCATGTGGAAAATGGTTTGGATTAAGCTCTGTTCTCTTTCTCATTCTGACAGCGTTCTATAGTTCTCTCTTTTCACTTTTTCTTGTGTCATAGATAACACACTCCAACAAGCCATTGTTTCTTACAAGGGGAACATCATTTGCTGTGTTGCACACCTTGGGTTTCAAGAATGTTTTTTTTCCCTCACCTTTCTTTTACATTGTTACATTTACAAATCTAATCATCAGAAGCCTCTGTTTTGATCAATTACTGACAAAGTGGAAACAGAGACTAACATCACTAATAAGTATGTACTGTACAAAAAAACAAGAGAAATTTAAATTAAACACGAGTTCTGCATAATCATTCCGTATCACATCTACATCTACATACATTACCAGTACTGACATACAGTATGAGAGCAATACTGTAATACTATACAAAAACTACATTTTATATTTCCTTACAGTGGAAAAGATACACACGCAATTAATAACTGCCACATGGACGGTAAACCAATTTTTAGAAGTGCCAAACCTGCCTAATCATTGAGAATTCCAGAACAGTTGCTAGACCAGATTCCAGGAGGGGCATCTCTCTCTCTCTCTCTGATTATTTATGTATTTATAGCCTACCCCTTGTTAAACAAAATATATATTAAAAGACGTGTGATTTAAAAGGCCGCTGTTTATCTCCAATTCCGACACTCAAACATACAGGTTTCATGGATTAAGAGAATAAGAACCAACCCTAAATGTGACCAATGGTCACTGATTTTTTAATCTAAATTCTGCCTCATAGCCTATAGTGGTAGCAACACAAAATGAAATAACAGAGGAATTATAACATTTCCAAACTTGCCCGTTTGTTTTAATATAATTCTACATATAAATAAAATATATTTCCATGGTCTACGCATGATTTAGCCATTGTCAACACTTAAATTAGACAGCTCTTCGAATAACTTGGAAGTGCAATCAAGAGAGAAGAGGAGTAGTAGAACAATCTGTGCATGTCATTACATGTAATGTAACAATGTACGGGCCCTGGCTATTTCATTCTGTGTTGTTTGAATTTATCATTCCCGCGAAGGAACAGAATAACCTAGGCTATGTATAAATCCTGTAAAATTAGATACTAATCATCGAGACAAGTATGCTACAAAGTTACGCAAATCAACATGTGTCGGAATTTGCTCCCCATGACCAAATCCCTTGCGAACATCAACAAGATCAAAATGTTAGGCTACTCGTGAACCCTTCCAATGATGGAAGTGAAAGCCGGTGATGTAGGCGTAGATGTAGCTGAAGGTTTTGCATTTGATATTTAGTCTTTCAGTTTAAAGGTTTGCAGTTCTAAAACCATGATCACAATGTAGCTTTAGGATCCAAATCCGTGTCTACATGCCCTCAAATAGAACACGAAAGAAATCCTACTGGAGAACGACAATAATCCAATAATCTGAATCATATATTTCAGGCTATGTAGGCTAATATCGGGAGAAAAATGACATTCACCGTCTGTTCTTCGTCGCCGACTGAAATTAAATTGCCTAGTTCATAACAAACAGCATAGCCTACTTAAATCATGCATTGGGGTAGCAACACATGACCTGTGCGTGTACGATAGCTTACTATTTCCCACAAAAAAAACACTGGAGTTGATACACCTTCCTTTGGGTAACGGGAGATGCAAAACAGAATAAAACTGGAAAATCTTAAATGTAAATATACAGGTGAGTTCATCTGTAGGCTAAACGTTTTGACAGCATGTAGGCTACTACAAATAGGCTCCAGTATATCGGGAAGGGGTAAAAGGGTGAGGTGAACCGACAAAATAATCGTTTTGTCGTTTTAGTGACCAGAGGTAGATGCTTGTATATTTTAAATCTCCTTTACATCATTTATACGAAAAATGTATGTACATAAAACATACGTCGGCTGGAGGATACATGTACAAAAATAATCCGTAGGCTAGACTTTTTCATTTGATGGCAGTCGTTTAAAAATCAAATGTAACCTGTAATATAAATACGTTATAAATGATTTCTTACCCACGACAATATTCTAAGGATAGTCTGTGGCTGTTTAACAAAGGCGACAGGGTCGAAAGCCCCTCCAGCTCTGCCAGCTCCAAAGGACCCCGCTCCTTCCATCTTTATTCTTTCTGCACTTCAGCCTTATGGTACACAGGCTCCGGGCTCGGCGTTTACACTGATAGGTAGGAGCTGTCATGTACACACCCACTGCCTAGCAGCGGCGTGCACATCCCTAGCGAGTCCGCGCGCGGCGTTGCAGCTACTCGCAGATCCCTCTGAATACAGGCAACAGTGCTAGATAGGGAAGGATATTACATCCTGACAGCGCTTCATGGCTAAAAAATGAACATTCACCCTTGGGACCCGGTCAGAAGATAGATGACGAGACAAAAGTCTCAGCTCCTGACATGGCATTGTAGCTACGCCTACTTTTCGAAGACCAGAAATACAGGCTACATTAGCCTATTATCCAAGCGAAATACACTGCCTGGCCAAAAAAAAAGTCGCCGTTGCACCCGTCATGCATAGTGCCCACTGTACAAACCTCTGGAGGTAGTGTTAAGATCTGGGGTTGCTTCAATTGGTCAGCTCTAGGCTCAGCAACGTTATGCAGCAATAAAATGAAGTCAGCTGAGTTCCTGAATGTACTGAATGACCAGGTTATCCCATCAATTGGCATATTCCAGGAAGACAGTGCCAAGATTCATCAGGCTCAAATTGTGAAAGAGCGGTTCAGGGAGCATGAGGAATCATTTTCACACATGAATTGGCCACCAGAGTCCTGACCTTAACCCCATTGAAAGTCTTTGGGGTGTGCTGGAGAAGACGTTACGGAGTGGTTCGACTCTCCCGTCGTCAATACAAGATCTCGGCCAAAAATTAATGCAACTCTGGACGGAAATAAATGTTGTGACGTTGCATAAGGTTGTCGAAAAAACAAAGCCACGACGAATGCGCGCCATAATGAAGGCTATAGGCGGTCCAACGAAATATTAGCGTGTGCGACTTTTTTTTTGGCCAGGCAGTGTAGTTTCCACTTTCCAACCAACCTAAATACAATTTAATTCTGTGGTGAGCTGCTGTAGACTTCATTGGACAGTGAGATGTATTTGAGCTAGTTTGAGATCATAATTTTATTTGGTGTGTGATATGTTCTAGTCGCATACAAGTTTAAGAAAGAGCCAGAAAGCCTGGGTCTCACACCAAAAGCAAGACAGTTGGCAACCCTGGATATACGCATACAGTAAGCATTTTTGAAACCAATAGTCTCAACACCATGGCTTTCCATATGTTCCCATTTATATCAAATGCTTTCCTACAAAAGCAGAATTAATCAACAATTAATTGGATGAAGTTCAGCATTCGAGAATATCATGTGTTGAACATGACAAAATAGTGTACAGTATGAAAATTTTTTGTCAAAGATTTTCCGCCAGGACAAAACCCAGTGTTACTCCCGAATCTGAGGTTAGACTTCCCTTCCGTTCCTGGATCATGGCCTTGTCATGGCGGAAGGGCTTCCAAGGTTTAATGACCCCCAAAGCTATGACGTCAGCGGCTTATGTCCCTGATAGGGTCTCCCAAGGCGAACAGGTCTGGGGTGAGGACCCTGACAACTATGATCCAATTTGATCCCTATTAGTATGGTAATAAAAAAATAAAAATCAAGTTTACCCTGCCCGGAACAGGGATCCATCCCTGGAGCCAGATCTGGGGTTGGTGTTCGGAAGCAAGCGCCTGGTGGCCGGGCAGCCAATGTAACTCATACGGACTCAGACTGAGAGGACTACATGGGATCACTGTGTGGGCCCACCACCATTCACAAGGGCAAGGTTCAAGCAGGTAGGGGTCAGGTACAATATTCATCGGGCAAGGGGCATGAGCAGAGTGGTCCCGGGCATTGTTTTCTCTGGCAGCAGAAACTGAATTTTCATTTAATACAAGCATTTCCATTATTCATCCAACATCTGCTGTTTTCTGAGATCTAAGGTGATTTCATAAGTGAATTAATTATTGGATAGCTAACCTCTAAAGCGTACAGTTTCCTAAGCCAGTCCACACATATTTCCCTCCTCTTCTACTCCTGGCTGGTAAAATGTCATGTTTACCTAAACAACACCAGAGGTATTGAGGTAAAATTGTCTTCATCTCACTATTGATATCACTTCCCATGCCTCTCTCATGTTCACTGATACAAAGCCGTGCTACTCTATGTGTGTTTCTGTCTTTCACATCCTTGCTTCAGTAGACTTTGTACAGCATCCAGTTTGGTTATCCTGTTAACAAGATTCAGCATTACTGTTACTCACAAACAACATACCTTTTTAAGTTTGTTACCAACTGACCTTTTTCAGTTCTCACTATAATGTACATTTGATTTTGAAAATACAATTCTATATTTTTTTTTTAAAACATTACATGTGTTATTTTGTTAAGAAACCCAATACAATTAAAATTCAGAGGTGTTTATGTTAATGTAGTTTATAAATAATTATAATAATTTATAAATTACAGGGTATTCTGGAGCTACCACTTTAAGCTGACAACTACAGTGACTAATACTTCCAGACCAGTAAACTTGCAACAACAAGAGATCAGGACTGATGCAGCCAATGAATGATATTCATCCCGTGACTCATCATTCCAATCATTTACCTACTTGTCCATTTTGTACAGTCAACCACAGCTTTGTATTATCAAACACTGGAGTTCATTATGGAAATATTACATCCACTACTGAGAAAGATTGCGTTGGCTGCTGGCGTACTACTTTCTCGTCCTGTCTGCTCAACAGGCTCACTCAATAGTATGGAAGGGTGCTGTTTCAGACACAGCCAGTGCGTGCACAGATGTTGATGTGATGTGACTTCGCTTGTCAATCAACATTTTAGTGAGAGTGTTTTGGTCCCCCAAGTCAAACAAGGTTTCCATAGCTTCTGTGAAAAATAGGCAAAGAAATACATGTTTACTTAATTCTGTAATTCTTACAGAAAATTAGCGAAAACAGATAAATCGACATTAGGAAACATTCATGCATCAGTTTTTAGCAGTGTTTATCATATTTTGAGAATAACGGACCACCAGCACCACGTGACATATGAGCACACACTGATTATTGAAAACATTAAACAATAAATATACGAGTAGACAATGTGCCCTTGTCTGGTTATCTGGTTCAAATCATTTGTTTAATTTAATGAGCGTCACAACTGAAGTTCGCAGAGCAAGTTCTGTTAGGAAACACCTTAGGAGCACCCCTTTTAAAAGCGAGAGTCCGATCTCTCCCATACTGCTTTTGCCTGTGCTGCCCTTCTTTGCTTCACTACTGCTTGTTCTAAAGAAATTGCTGCTCACCCTCCGCCACCCCAGCCTCCACCTGTTCTTTGGATCTGCTTCTATGTACTGGAGGATTTTGGTATCCCCTATTTAGTAGGGAAGATGTGTCGTGCTCCCTGTTTGATAGGTAGTGCACTAGAAGTACATAGAGCACATTCATTCAGCGGCAAACCAAAATAATTATATATTCATTCATATATTCAATACTTGAGTTGTCCTGACAGAAATTGTTTTGTTATTGTTTGGACCACCAGCGCCCCATTCCTTGTACATGGATAACTCAGCTGGCTAACTGTGCTGAGTAAAACCTGGAAACCCCTTGAATATGGAACACATGAACTAGCACTGTTCCGGGTTTTACTCAGCGCAGTTAGCCAGCTAACTCAGCCAGCCAGCTATGAGGAACAGGACATGTGACAAAATATCCTGTGACAGATTTCCCAATATGCAAATTAGCATTCTATTCTGTATAACAACAATACTTTGATTCAGAGATGTTTCAATCACCATAATCAGTCATAATAAAACCAAAGTAAAAAAAAAAACACTTTAAGACCTGCCTTAATTAATGTTATGTCCATTACTTAAGAATATGTGATAAACCACTGAAATACAGGGAATTATTAATACTGAAGCAACAATTTACAAAAATAAATAATGCCTTTAACATGTGCTGCCAGTAATTTGTGTTGGCCATCTTGAATGTTGTTTTATTTATGCAGTACTTTCACAGGACGGTCCTTTGATGACAGAGTTCTGAGAGCAACCCAGTTCTAATCTTACTCAAGTGTTTACCCCAGTGAGAGAGAAACTCATATCATATCCAGCAATGCATGATTTAAACTACTCTCCCATGCAGGGCTGCTGGCATGAGTGAAAGGCTTCACAGAGCAAGAGCAAATCCAGAGCTAAGGTTTTATGTTTTCTGTACAGTATTTACATTGGTTATTTTTCTAACATTGTATTTTTGTAGAATTGTATTTCCTTCCTTTTTGCCTTCATCTGTTTGTTGCTTACTACGTCACAGAGAAAGAGACAGTGAGTTGTCAATTGTTCCTCAATGCCCTCCTCTTCTATTTTTGTCTACTCAAGAACCTAACTACAGCTGCCTGGGCCTTTGTCCATTTGCAAACAAACAGTACTCACTTGAAAGCTTAGAGCATGAGCCTTCATTCAGGAGTGAAAACTAGAATAATAGTCTTCATTAAATATGCATTTAGAGGCGCCGGGCGCTACGACAGAGCGGACAAGTGTGGAGCTTAGGGAATTGCAGAGTGAAACTGTTTATTATTTGTGCCTTTATTTCCTCTGTGGGTCATTATCTTCCATTTGAGAATCCTGCACCGATGTTATACTGATGAACAGCATGGAGGAACATTGCTGTGGAGTAGCAGTAGCACGGGGAATGCTAAGACGGTGGACTTCACCTGAGTGACGGGGAGAAAAGGTAAGAACGGGTAGGCTGGAACACAGGTCTACTATAAATATTGGAATGATACTTGATGCCGGGTCCAGATGGCAGTGTGAACGTCTGTGTGTAAGCTGAAGAGGCAGCAGGGCTGTATTTAATAAACCTGTTGTTTCAACAGTACTGACCTTCAAAAATAAAAAAAGATATAGAGTGCCATTTGTTACAGTGAATAATTTTTATTGTACTGTATACACTGCTTGTTTTTTAGCTTTGTTGTTCTGCATTTTATTCAGATTTGTGATGCCTGTTTCATAATCTAGGTTGATCTGGTTCAAATTGTGTTATGGGTTCTGAGGGTGAGATTATTTCTTTGTCTGTTTTCCTGAAAGACTATTGCTCTGAAGTATTTCCAGAGTAATGTTTTGTAGTCATGTTGATTTTACCAATACTCATAATGCTCAGTCTATCATTGTTTCATGATTATTAATATTTTTTTGTCTAAGAATACAAAACAGAAACAGAAGTTCAGAAATAACTATGATAACAACTTTTCCATTATCCCAATTTACTTGGTGTAAATTCTTTCTCCAAAAGATGAATATATCAAATATTAATCTATCAGGCTTATGTACCAACTGCAGTGACAATAAACTTAAATACTTACATTTGATAAAATATTTTATCTCCTCCGATTGTACTGCATGCAACACATGTACGTTCTAACGGCTGGTGGCCCTTTAAGGGGCACGTTTTAGTTCTGGGTGCGCACATGGGGGAACCAGGAGAGCATGTGGCACCTTAACTATCTGTTGTTGGTACCCGGCTTTGATTGTGCATATTTTATTTTATTTTTCCTGGACCATGTGTAATAAAGGCACATCTTTTCTAAAGAACATTTCTGCATTATTAATAATGTTACAACATATGTACACACACCCACACATACTACTTAGAAGGTAATACATCAAAGAGTTAAATGAGTGTTTTGGATATGTAAAGGGGCGTGACGTGTGAGGGAGGAGGAGCCAAACGCAGCAAGGGGATTCTTAAAGCCCTTAGGCCACTAAGGCGGGATACCCGCAGATAAGGGAGGAGACAAGACAAGGAACAACGAACACACCACAGACGCTACTAACCGGCTAACTGTCAAACGCTAAGTGGAGCGCAAGGACAGGAATCAGAACAGCCAGACATAATACGCGCCCTGTCTCGGCAACGAAACAAATCAGAACGGGCGAGTAGCGTAAAGGCAAACATAAAACGGTACAAATAAAGAATAATAAGATTCAAATAAGAGAGGCGAAAGAACAGATAATAAATGTTACAAGGCTTAAAGGCTCGCAGTCACACGCAAACATGTCCACAAAATCGTCCGGTCTCACTAAGAGACAAATTGCACCGAAGGGCAAACAGAACTAAGTTCTGAACAGAAAGCCCAAATCTCCATACCCGGAGAGCAAGCACAAAAGACGAAAGGACAGCTGTAACGAAACTATAGGCTATCTGACTGACAAAAGCACAAACACAAATACAAGCCCTGCCTCTCAATAAGGGGAAATGTAACGAGGCGAACAGGAACAGAGATTTAACGTTCCATATGGGATCAAATTAGGGTCAATAAGATTTTGCACTTGCAAAAAAGTTTTGTACTCACAGGTATAATTTGCACGTCTGTAAAAAAGTTTTGTGCTTGTGTAAACAAGTTTTGTAGCTGTAAAAATATGTTGTGCCTGTGTAAAAAAGTTTTGTAGCTGTAAAAATATTTTGTGCCTGTGTAAAAAAGTTTTGTAGCTGTAAAAATATTTTGTGCATGTGTAAAAAAGTTTTGTAGCTGTAAAAATATTTTGTGCCTGTGTAAAAAAGTTTTGTAGCTGTAAAAATATTTTGTGCATGTGTAAAAGTGTTGTACTCACAGATATAATTTGCATGTGTGTAAAAAAGTTTTGCAGCTGTAAAAATAATTTGTGCATGTGCAAGCATTTCTTCAACGGACACACAAATTTCCTACCTTCCCGTGTGACATTGACGTTACAAGTTTACAACACTCAAGTTACGAGTACGAATTTTGACCCTACTTTTACGCCTGAGCTGAATAGCCAATCAGCAGGTTGCATATTGACTCGCTGTGCCCACCTACCATCCAATCAAGGCAATGGACTGGTCAGTGCAGGAGTTAACTAACTCCACAAGATGACAGTGAATGCATCATTTTATTTTGTTTTTTTTAAGGGTTTCCGTGCTGTTATACTTTTGACAGCTCCGCGTTATCATAGCTATGATGCAGCTTTAGCAAAAACGGGTATGTAGTAACAGACTAACCTTTTTATATTCATTCGTTTTTTGTTTTCAAAGAGGGCATTTCCCGGTAGAATTGCTGACTTGTGACGAAAGTGCCGCCGTGGTGATAGATTTACCTAAACATCTGTCAGATGTCGTCGTTTTTCACGGTAAGAAGAAATTTTATGACAACGTTAGCTAAAACGTTAGCAACGAACACAGAGAATAAATAATGCAAATTAAGTGGAATGGACGCAAAGCTGTCTTGATATATCTAACGTTAACTATGATATAAAACTTTTCATACGATATTAACCCACCTGTGTGCTGCCACGCTCCTCCATGTTGCTGTTTCCTTCTAGTTCTTCTGGGGTCCAAGATGATGCATTCACTGTCATCTTGTGGAGTTAGTTAACTCCTGCACTGACCAGTCCATTGCCTTGATTGGATGGTAGGTGGGCACAGCGAGTCAATATGCAACCTGCTGATTGGCTATTCAGCTCAGGCGTAAAAGTAGGGTCAAAATTCGTACTCGTAACTTGAGTGTTGTAAACTTGTAACTTCAGTGTTGCAACCTCGTAACGTCAATGTCACACGGGAAGGTAGGAAATTTGTGTGTCCGTTGAAGAAATGCTTGCACATGCACAAATTATTTTTACAGCTGCAAAACTTTTTTACACACATGCAAATTATATCTGTGAGTACAACACTTTTTTACACATGCACAAAATATTTTTACAGCTACAAAACTTTTTTACACAGGCACAAAATATTTTTACAGCTACAAAACTTTTTTACACATACACAAAATATTTTTACAGCTACAAAACTTTTTTACACAGGCACAACATATTTTTACAGCTACAAAACTTGTTTACACAAGCACAAAACTTTTTTACAGACGTGCAAATTATACCTGTGAGTACAAAACTTTTTTGCAAGTGCAAAATCTTATTGACCCTAATTTGATCCCATAGTTCCATGGCGATATAAAAAGGCTCGCAGTCCAATGCATAAAACCAAGAGGGTAAACACCCGATCTCCCAGGAGAGAGAAACATTTTACAGGTGAGCCGACGAAGCACCGTCGTCCCATAACTTTACTATCCACAGACTAACGCAAGCTTGATATAAAACAACCGCCCTAGCCTCTCACTAATGGAAAAATGTAACGAGGCGAAATGGAACAGAGAGCTAACGTTCCGAGGCTATTATTAAAAACACGCAGTCAAACACAAACACGTCCACAGCATCGCCCAAGCTCCACATAAGGAGACAATACACCCGGAGAACGAAACAGAACAACAGTTCACAACAAAATCGTCTCGCAGGCAAAAAGGCGAACAGGACAGCTGCAATAAAAGACCTACGCAAACATAATAGGACGACAGCCTCAATATAAATAAAAACCCTGAGTCACAACAAAGGGGAACGTAGTCCACGAGAAGGAGACAACAGGGAATAAACGTACCACGGCTACTTACTGGCTCACAGTAACACGGAATTGAATAGAAGCAAAACGCCAGGTCTCTCAGTAAGAAAACCAAATAACAGGCGAAGGGGAACAAAGAACTACTCTACACTTCCACAAGCTAAGCAGCCCAGCAGAAGCGCAAACGCCCAATCTCACATGAGACGACATGCACCTAGAGGCGAACTGGACTAAAGTTCCCAACAGAAACGCCCAAATCTCCATACACGGAGAAAAAGCACACTATGGCGAAATAGAGCAGAGATTTACGGTCCCAAACTTCTACGAGAATATTAACTAACAAGCCAGTAAGAAATAAGCCCTGTCTCAACTAAGAGACGTTAAAAATAGGCGAATAGCCAAAACGGTACGAGAATACACAGCCAACAATAACACCACAGTACAAACAATTAACAATCAATTAATGTCGAAGCCCCGAACGAAGGGAACGGTAGGCTTATATAACTCTCAGGTGACCACGCAACAGGTGTAAAAGCTTAACCAGAAACTCCCCCAACTCAGCAGGGCGGAGCAAGCATCTACCAACAGGGCAGCGCCCTCGCGTGGCCACCAAGGAAAACGACCGCATGGGACAACAGGGCTGAAAACCATGACAGGATATAAAGAAAATGTCAGAAAGATCAGAGCCAAAGGGGATGTGTTCATGTTCTTCCAACCTGTCTGACCACCATCTGGCTCTGCTTTTATACCTATAATCATATGATAAGAGTCAGCACATGTGCCATCATCTGCATTGTCCTGCGTTGAGCAGTGTTCAAATATATTATGTATACTGGGAGTGGGTCACAGGGTTTAAAAATGCCCCTCACCGTAAGTGCATTTTGACTTAAAACAATATTGTACACATTTACCACAGTGAAGAGGACCAAATAAAAGACGTCAGTAATCAAATGCTATAACATCATCAATGAAGCAGTTTACCATGATAACAAGGAAACTGTATAGATACAAGCTGTGAAAAAGTAGTATTAACATCAGTGGATAGTGAGTTTTCAAGAGTTGTCAGTTTTTACAGTATTATTCACGCCCTTGAAAAAGATGAGCAAAGAAGGCTGTATAAAATAAACAATTCAGGCAAAGAGCATGGTGAAATAATTTTATAATAATACAATTGTTCAGACAAAAAGATTTTGTTTAACATGCAATTTATGTCTTTTCTTATCCATTAGTACTGTAATACTAATGGTTTGGTTTGGTTTATCCTCCCGACTTCACGCAACCGGAGTCCCAGATGCATCACCCCGCCCCCTTTGAACTGATGATTGAACTGATGATTGAACTGATTATTGAACTGACTATTACCATTCAGTCCACCTTTAGTCTAAACCGGGCCGGCCAGCGAAGGATGGGCACCCCCTCTCTAGCCAGGTTCCTTCCGAGATTTCTTCCCACTGGGGAGTTTTTTCTCGCCACTGCTCAGTGTTTTTTTCTCCCCTACCGGGGAGTTTTTTACCTCATTTTGCTGGTTGGGGGCTATGGCCTGGTTTTTTTGCTCAATTTTCCTTCTGTCTCCCTGTGCAGCGTCTTTGTGACAGTTCTCTGTAAAAAGCGCTATACAAATAAAATTGAATTGAATTGAATTAATAATAACGTTACTCATCTAGTGTATATAATGACTGGCGAACATAGGAGTTTTGAGCATTCCTTCATAATTTCTTTCTAGGTCCTTCCTCTTTGGTCTCCGTTTGTGGATTACCATCTTCAATTCACATATTTCTGACTAAAAACTCAGATGACGACAACAGTAATTTGGCAGTCGGTTAACAATTTCTTGGTTGATTTTGAGGTATGCTTGGGATCATTGTCGTATTGAAAAAGTTTGAGCTTCTTGGTAGTGGGAAACTAGGTTTTCTAGGCAAAATGTCTTGGTACGTGCTGGAGTTCATAAATTCCTTGATGTTAACAAGAGCCCCAGGGCCAGTAGATGCAAACAACCCCATAACATCCAACACCCATATTTCACCATAGTTATGATGTTATTTTCAATGTAAGCATTCTTATGCTGACGCCAAACCCACTGCTGGTGCGCATTGGCCAAAAAATTTAATTTTGCTTTTATAGGACCATAACACATTGTTCCCATCAAAGTTCCAATGCCATTTAGCAAACTCCTGATGCTTATTTGTGTTTATTGTCCTCAATTAAGGTTTTTTTCTGGTAGGCTTTTTTTGTATGGAAGTACCATCAGTTGATAGATTTACATTTTACATTTAAGTCACAACCGATGGTAATTGTCAGTCCATGAGCTGCTGGGTAGCTCATTCTGTAAAAGCACCACTAAATGAGCACCACAGTCTCTGATCAAATTAGACCTGTGCTAGTGCTGACTGTGGCCGGCAGCCCTGCAGGGGTGGCACACAATTGGCTTCTCGTCGCCCATAGGGATATATCAGTGGGGATAGTAGTGTTCATTGCTCGAGCGACCCCTTTAGGCCGTTCAGGCACCCGTGGCTTGCTCTCTGCGCACACATATGATTGGCTCTCCTCTGCCCCCGCTCTGCGTGTGCGTGGCTTGTGGCTGTAGTGTGAAAAGAAGCAGCTGGCTGGCAACGTGTGAACTGCTAGTTGTCTTCACTCTCCCGAGATGGCAGCAGGGGCCGTATTATGAACATGCTTGTACATAGTTCACAAATTGGACATTCTGTATTTGTGAACTATTGGGATTGGAGATTTTAAAAACTAAAAAAAAATATAGTCAATAAATTTATATGCATTGCCATTTTAGGTAGCCTACAGTAGGAAGGTAGAGAATGTAGTATTATTAAGAAGCAAATGGGTTAAGGGATATAGTTTTACATTTAGCATAGGTAGGGCTAGTAAAACCCCATGTAAAAGGCTGAAAAATAATTCAACATTCGGTGAGCCAATAATGTGCAGTTTATATACAAGTGGTTTCAGATGGGCAGTGAGTTGGCTGTCCTGATTGTAGTGGGGAGCTCATTCCACCACTTGGAGCCAGAGTAGCGAAAAGACTCGTGAAGCAACATTCCACCACTCCAATTGTGGTCAATTCCGCAAGTTCATAGAGCATGCAAGAAAATGTATTTTAATTTTAATTTCAGTAAATAAATTTCAGCTTGTTTTCACTTCCAAATCACAGGTTTAGATAAACTGGAGTAAATTGAACGTGTATCTAAATATGCCCCATTGGACTCCATTGTAAAGCCAAGTGGAGCCATTTTTCAATTTGATTTGTATAGCGCTTTTTACAGAAACACTATCACAAAGACGCTTTACAGAGGAAACACAAAGCTAAAACAGCTAGGCTTGGTTTTGTGAGGTAGGAAACCATTTTCTTTCTTTTTATTCTAGTCCTGTAGTAATTTTTTATTTTATAATTTATTTTTAAACTTTTCCCTTGATTCCAACTCGCCCAGGAACGTCTTATGCGCAACGTTTCTCGCTGAGTCCCTCCCCCCACCCCGGAATTGCCACTCCCTCAAGGCACCGGCCAGACTCGGATCTGGCTGGACCGAGGCTTAAACCCCGATCCTCTGGGCACAAATGCACAGACTGAAAGTCCCGCTACACCACCGCGGCGGTGTAAATTAAATTTTTTATCATTTTAATTGAACATAATATCATGACAGATGGGAGTTTGGAGGACATTTTGTGTTTTGTGATGGGCATTTGGGGATAGGGGGCCAGTTGTGCTTAGCCGACCCTGCCTCCCTTGAAGTGAATGCCTAGTTAAATCACTGCGTGTAACTGCCACTATTTTCTCGGCAAAAGCAATTTGTTATCCAGCCTCACACCAAGATTGTTATGCAGTCAGGGATGCAGAAACCGTAGTGTTACCAGGATTGATGGACAGATCCTCAAGGTGCGGGTAGGGTGGAGAGGGTAGCTGGTAGGAATAGAGCACTTCTGTTGTGGTAAGATTGAGTCTGAGATGCTGGCTGATAAACCTTGAGATATCGTTAATACAAACTTTGATGCGTGAGGCAATATCTGCTTCTGTCAGTGGAAATGAGAGAAATAGCTACATGTTGTCAGCATATCAGCGGTAGGAGAAGCCATGGGAAGATGTTATTGAAAACAGGAGGGGGTCAAGAGGTGATCCCTGGGGGACTACTGTGATAGAACAGAGGAATTTCAAGATAGAGCCCTGCCAGGTTACCTGGAGTGATCAGAAAGGTATGAGGATAACCATTTGTTGTCATTGCCCGATATACCCATTCCATTCAGAATTGGCAAAAGGACCTGATGGCCAGCTGAGCTGTATTGATGGTGGCATAGAGATAGAGTAGGATCAAAACAGATGACAGGGAGGCACGCCATTTGACAAGGATCCCAGAGAGGTTATGGTAAGTTTTGTAGATCGCCAACGGTGGCTTGAATTGTTCTTTGGCTACCAGGCCTTCTGCCTCACTGACAGGTTTACCAGTGTTCCAGTGGTTTTAAGCTTCTTAATTATTGACATAATAGTGCAAAGTACTAGTGCAAAGTATCTGTAGCTTGTGTAGGTCAACAATCCTTTGCCTTGTTTATTTTGAGAGTTATTTGCCTTTGCCCATAATGATGGATGACACATGGATTTTATATGTTACCTCAATTTTATACCCCAATGAAACTGGAAGCCATAGGAGATGACAATACAGTTCCCTAAGACTGAGATGAACTTGAGAAGTACCATGTTAATGAAGATTTATCTTTATTAAAGGGATAGTTCGGAATTTTTGGTCTCAATTACGACTTACCCATGATGTAGTTGATTGATGGAAACCATTTTCAGCTAATTCCATGCTGTCCCTTCTTTTGGACATACACACATTGTTAATGCTAGCGCAACTCTATGGCAACCGGTAGCATCCACTACCAGACGCACTTAAACACTCCATAGTGCACCCAAAGCAAATAAAATACGATGACAGTCTATCGGGGCAGCGATACTTTACGTTACCTACGAATGTAGTGCCAGCACTGGTCGACTACAACAACAAAGAAGACTAACAAGTTGCAATGGCCATGTTCGCTCCACTGCCGTACTTCCACAGAGAATATTAGGTCAGCACAAAGTAAAGGATTCAACGATAGTTTGACTTAAAAAATGATATAATGGTATAAACACTCAAAACAACCCCGATAGACTGTCGTCGTATTTTATTTGCTTTGGGTGCACTGCATTTGGTAGTGGATGCTACCGGTTGCCATAGAGTTGCGCTAGCATTAGCAATGTGTGTATGTCCAAAAGAAGGGACAGCATGGAATTAGCTGAAAATGGTTTCCATCAATCAACTACATCATGGGTAAGTCGTAATTGAGACATTATGTCCAAAATTCTGAACTATCCCTTTAAGGTTTTGGGTTTTATTCACTGGAACATTTGCCATGCCTTTATTTGTTGAGGGTGAGGTACAAGGAAATGACTGTCCCAAAATAGTGGGGGAAGAATATTATAGGTATATGGTCAGAGTGAGAGGTCCTTCTTGGGAACATTTTGAGGGTGCCTGCAGAAATACCCCCTATACCTTTGAAATGAGTCAGAACCTTAGATCAACCTTTAATCAAATGGTTATGGGTGCTACTCTTGGAAATGGAGCACAGTGTAGAAGTAAAATATTGGAAACTAGAATTTAAAAGCTTTGTGTGATGTGTTTGATACATTTTTTATTTGCTGGACTTTGGGGTAAGAGTATCTATGTTGGCACTGTACTTTGTCATCATCAAGCAGAATGACTTGGCACTCTGTCAAGAGTGTTCAAAAGGAACACATATTGAAAATTTGTATTTGGCAACTATTTATTCAGCTAAAAATGATCTATATATCACTAACATTTAAAATTGTTTTGTCTCAGTCCTGCAAGTGTTTGAACAGGGAAAGTAATAAAAGGGCTTTCCAGTGCTAGCATCAAGATAAAAAAGAGTTAATGGTTTCACTAGTCAAAAAGCATCAATACAAATACTCAGGTACCTGCGTGTTCCCGTTTGTTTAAAATTCTGGTAATTCTACAAGGCCACTGTGGACATTTCTGACATGCTCATAGAAACAACCTCTTAGGCTTGATGTGACAGTGGATGGCTTTTTGAATGCATGTCAAACAAATCAAAAGAAAAGGGACATGACACACAATAGCGGCCCTTTGTGAGGCATCAAAGCAAAGAGAGGATTGGTGGGCAGGTGGAACATCTGTACTGTTCAAACAGGTAAATTTAAGACCAGCATTCATCAGAGCAGCACCTTGGATATTCCGGCCAAGCAACCCTCTGCTGTCACCATCAGTTGCTTTGGTACCTGTCATTTGTTGTCCACAGGTTGTTGATTGTGAGGTCAGTACTGTCCACATATATTGATGGGGGGGGGGGGGCATTGTTTATCAAAAGCAGATAAATGGTTTTAACTGGACAGTGAATGCAAAAAGACAATGTATATGCTGAACTGGTGTTGGGTGTGTGTGTGCATTTGTGGTCATATTTACATAAGGGTTATTTGTATGGCATTTTGATGTCCAAGGCTGAACAGGGGCACACATGAGTACTGGCCAGTTTGCACAGAAGGCAGCAGTTTTCGAATCTCCTTATACCTGACAACACACTGTGGGAAGAGCAGACACTTACTGTGGGATATTTCTTCTGTGGATATCATACCGTATTGTGCCACTGAATGCTTTTGCATTGAAGTTGCGGAGATTTAAAGCAAGGTAAGCTTTGTGAAGCAACAGGCATTTTTGATCATAAAAAAAACCAGTTCCCAGACCGGTCGTAATGAAGGGAGGGCAAGATTTGTATGAAATGAGAAATGAAACATTGGATCTTTTTGTAGTGCAAATTGTGTGCGCACAATGATTGATCTTCATATTAAGAACAGTATGGGTGCATTAGAACATGGACAAAGTTAACATAATCAGAACAGATTTCATATTTAATACATATAGAATCATTAGCTACAACTGCAATATCTGCGCTATTCGTGTATGTGATGTGCTGAATGTAAAGTTAGAAATTTATTCCAACTCAAGTTTTAGTCATGTAAATGTTATTTTATATGGGACACCTGAAAACAGTATATTGTGAAATTCTGTATTTTTAGGAGAGGAGAGTTATATATACGTATGTTGCAGTAATAAAGTGATGGCTGTGTGTCTGTGCTTGAGGCTTGGTGCTTGCTATGGCCCATACTTGAACATTGTCTTGAGATTTGATTTTTCAACATAGTTGTTTATAAATATTTTACTATAATTAATAATAATTCTTCTGACATGAAGCTCTTTCTTCTGCCTTGAAAACAAATAGTTGGATCAAAGCTAGGCATTGCTGTGTATATTTTATCAACATTGTGTCCCAGGTAACATTGTAATTTAAGGCTATGTCACAATGAACATTTAGAAATAAGTATACATTGGAAGGTATCTGTACAATGTACTATATTTGTTCCACTCTAAATAATTACACTTGCACTTTAATATAGAAATGCTTCCAATTCATTATGATTTGCTATTGGAAAAGCATTAGGTTGATGAAACATTATAATTAGTATCACACAGAGCTGGTATTAAATTAAAATTATCATCATCCCAGATGTTTTTTTAAAAATTATTTGTGAGGGTTTGGTGTGTCTCTGGATTTCTGTTCCATTGTTCTGTGCGGAATGATTGTTTGAAATTTATTCTCTTCTGTTGCACTGAACATTAGACCTTACTGATGGATGTAAGATTCTGTAGTCTAAAATCAAACTTAATCAAACTTTTATAGCATGTCATCTAAATAATTATGACACTCATAGTTATCTTAGGACTATCTGTTATTTATTTTGTATTGAGTATTGTCTCTTATGAGCTTTTAAGTAGATGGGTGGATGGCTATGTTTACCTCAACAAAGCCAGCTGAGTTATGTAAGTCTTTGATAGTATGATGATCCATAGTCCATACTAAAGAAAATGTAAAGAATTCAGAGTGTCTGTCACATAAATTGTACAAAAACACTTGCAAGAAAAACTTAGAATGATGATGACAGTTATTGAATCATTGTACTATTTGCCACTAGACTATTTGTAAACCAGACATTACAATAGAAATAACTCCAAAGATTCACACGGAATTGTGTGCACATCAAACGTAATCTTAAAGTTGAAGACTTTTGATCTAATCCAATTTCAGGAAGTATTCCGCTTGGCTCTTCCTGCTAAGACACTGGGGCTGTGTCCGAATCAGCACCCTTCCATACTATTAGGTAGGCTTGTTGAGTAGACAGGATGAAAAAGTCATTAAGTAGGCAAAATTTTCTCTAAATATAGTATACTTTAAAACCCCATATGATACGCTTACTTCCGGGGTTTCGCTGAGTATATTCGGGAGCACACTTTTCACGAAGTACACAAACATTTTGGTTGCATAAATATGACATGAAGCTTCATTTAAAAAAAATGAGGTGCAGCTTCGCTGACCCTTTCCTTCAAATACAACAAAAACAACATGTGACATGGCCATGCAAGGGTGGGACGTCTTACGACACTTCCACAGTATGGTTGGAAAATAGTACTGAGGATATTCTTTTGCGTACTGCACATCGCAGTTAAACAGTGCACATTAAACAGCACACTTCTGCCAGTGCACTGTATGCAGGAGACGGGGCGCAGTAGATAGGGCTCTGATTCGGACACAGCCTGGGTTTAGTGTGGTGAATCACCACTGGTGATGCATCCCATGGTCCCATGGGGTATGGATTCCTTACTGCACCAGAGCTGACTGCATGGCTGTCCACAATTAGCTGTATAGCTGTAGTGTTGTCCAGGGAGGGAGGGTTTTGGTTGACGGTCGTGTCTTGCAAATCCGCAACCCTGGTCCAACTTTGGTGAATCAGGCACTTACTCCAACTGTGCATGAAGTGTGAGAAAAGCATGAGGTAGTCCAAAACAATCAGATCTGCTCTTTGAATAGGGAAAACATAGTAAATAAAAAAAGGAATTACATTTATATCCACAAAACTGTAAAGTGATATAGAAATCCTAATCCAGCATTTGCGAGTTTGACTGTTACTGTTCATTTTTATTCAGATTAATGCATTAAAATTGCCCACACTGCAGTTTATGCCTTCGTCAGAGTGAGAGCAGCCATAGAAATTCAGACAATTAGAAACAACCGACACCTGTGTCTAACTGGGTATGTGTCATTGCATCACAGATAGCGAAGAAATAGTCAACAATAATAAGTGAATTCAATCTATAAATGGAAACATATAATGTTGTCATTCAAGAGATGAAACTACTAATGACAAGTTACCCCATGTCTTAATCTGGTCCCTCCTATAATCACAAGTAGTATTACAGGTAATAGTCATTTATTTATGGCATGCTTTTATCTGCAGAGGGTATTAGAACATTGATACAGCCCTTCAAATATAATTGGCTATTCGAAAATAGGAGGAAAGTAAAATCAGGAAAGTACACCATATTTACTTAAAAGTATTTAATTATTTCATTACATTAATAGCATTAAAGATTTGCTTTCCATACTGATTTATATAAAAGCTGCTCTTCCCAATTCTGTCATGAAACCACAACATTACATTGAGCCAGCTTTTTTTTAAAACAATGATCCTTTTGAACCACTAGATGGCTCACCAACACAGTGGTTTGTTTGCTGGTCACCGTTACATAACAGTGCAATGAGAGTTGAACTTAAGGGATCTGAGCACTCCTTAGACCTGGTAACCAAGTGATTTAGTTAAGTGCAGCGACAAAGGCTGTCCTCCTGCGATGACACCACAGATAAGGAAGTCACGAAAGTCAGTGTGTCACACGAATGCGTAGCATGAACCTGTCAGGCTCGGTGTCACAAGGGCAGAATGGGCTGCGTTATTAACCAACACAAACTGGACATCTCAAAAATCTTAACTAAAGAAACATGAGGGAATGGACAATCAATAATATCATTACTATTTTATGTTCAAAAATAGTTTCATTAGGTATGGCAAAATGCATAGTGAAGTAGTATATGTTACAAGGATTTAAAATAAATGCCTAAGACCACTGTTTGAGAGGGATGCATAATTATATTCTGCTGTAAGAGGATCTTTTTCTGCATTAATTAGCTCTTTTGTTCTCTTTCTTCTGTTATTCATAGATTGACCAATAAGCAAATATCAGATATAAACAGCTGAACAGCATCGTATTATAAGGATCTAATATGATTTCATTTCCTTTGAAAACCAGTTGTTGCATTTATATATGATTTTGTTCAGGTTGCAGTGAAAGATGTCAATTTAAAAAAAAATGTGACGTTCAGTTCCGCTTTAATTATCTTGACATCGCTGTCAGTGCTCTTAATCACTGGGATGTAGGACCAAGCGCTCCATTGCCTTCACTGAACAACAGCGTTATCAGCAGCATGGAGGGGAGCTTTTTTCCATGATTAGGAGCAAACATAACCCCCACCATGTACATAGCAACAGCTTGATATCTCCTCTTTGACTTGTGTCCATGCATGGTAATGCCCAGATAGGCTTACACGGCAGCATGACGAGATGAGAAATGGAGTATCAGATACCCCAACTCCACTGGACCCCAAGATATATATGACTCCAGTGATCTCAGTAAAGGTCCATAGTGCAGAATGTTTTAACCACTATACATGGACATAAATTAATCATTAATTTCTCAGTCATTTCATATCGATCCAAACTGAAAATCTGAGATTTGTGTCTGTGTCCTTTTTGTCTTTCACAGTACTCTGGTTGGATGTGATAGACTACCCTTATTAACAAGTGATATATTCTTTCCCAAACTGTATATCACAATTATTCACAGCCCTAATAATAATTTTAAATGAATCCAATATAAATACTGTATATCTGCATTATAAGCTACTATTTCAGTTCATCTCAGTCTTGGGGAATTATATTGTGATATCCCATCTGTTTTACTAGGGTATAAAAGTGAGGTAACATACATGTAATCCCTCACCATGGGGAAAGGCAATGATCAAATGAAACAAGACAATGCATTTTTGACCTTCACAGGTCAGGAGTTGATTACAAACAAATAAGGATATCACTTTCCCCTGTTAGGTCAATAATTAAAAGGATTAAAACTACTGGAACAGTGGTAAACCCGCCTGCCTGGTAGAGGAGGTAAATGAAACTTGCCCCATGCACAATGAGACAGATGGTTTGGGAGGCAAAGAAAAAGATTTCAAGGGGCTCTTGTTAATCGCAATACAGTACAAAGACATTTTGGCCAATAACTTGGTTCCCTCTGCCAGGAAGCTCAAACCTAGCTTCAACTGGATGTTTCAGCAAGACAATGATTGCAAGCATACCTCAAATGCAACCAAGCAATCGTTTACTGACCACAAAATGACTGATTCACAATGACCATTTCAGTTTCCAGACTTGAACCTGATCAAAACATTGTTGTATCAATTGACGAAGGCAGTCCACAAGTGCAGAGCAAAGGATCGGGAAAGATTCTGTATGTTACGTATCTGTTACGGGACGAACCCAAGTGCAACGACCAGGAGACAGATTTCACAAAAGGGTATTTTTAATAAATTAAGTGTTGGGGTAGTCCCAACACTGTACAGGAAAGGCAACACAAGTATTACACAGGTTTTTCGCCTGGAAGCCCGGGGCGGGCTGCTCCAAGCCGGAGCTGGACTGGAGGATATGGAACTGTTCGTTCCAACCCGGAACTGGACTGGACAGGAACTGGACCGGGTGGTCCACACGGGAATCAGGTTCTGGAACGGAATGTTCCAAACCGGAACTGGACTGGACTGGAACTGGACCGGGTGGTCCACACGGGAATCAGGTTCTGGAACGGAATGTTCCAAACCGGAACTGGACTGGACTGGAACTGGACCGGGAGGTCCACACGGGAATCAGGTTCGGGAACGGAATGTTCCAAACCGGAACTGGACTGGACTGGAACTGGACCGGGAGGTCCACACAGGGATCCGTGTCAGGAACGGAATGTTCCAAACCGGAACTGGACTTTGGACAGGTAGTTCGTACGACTCACGCCTGGACTGGACTGGAACTGGCAGGGGAGCGACTCACTACGGCAGGGCAGGAACTGGACCGGACTGACTGCACCGGTACAGAACAACAAAACAGAGGGGGGTTAGTGCAAGGGAAGGCACGGGAAAGACCGGGAGGTTCTCACGGAGGTGCAGGGCTTGGTAGACAGGTGACTGATGTAGCACAGCAGGACAGGGTGGTGTGGCGTAGCTGCGGTAGGTCCGGAAGGAGCTGACTGGTCTCCAGAGCTCCAGGAGCCGGCGCCGAAGAACTAGTTGGCTTCTTCGGTCGGACAGGAACAACTGGAGGGTAGCCAGGTAACAAGCCAACCCGGAGCCTACACGAGCTGGAGGTGGAGGTACCGCAACACACACAACGAAAACGGGGGGATACGAACACTGCCACGGGAGAATGGGTGCTGGGTTAGATGGAGGAGAAGGGAAACAGGTTAGCTACATCAAACGACAGGAAATTGTGCGGGAGGTAAACTACCAATCCGTAGTTTCGCGTAGAACTAATGCTGTACGGGAATAACATCCCACAACCAAGCGAATCGTTCACACTAGAAGACCAGATAACAAGACGAGCACTAACACCAAGTGACGATAGTTAACGAACTGGCGCCGACTGGCAGCCAGCCGAAAGACTATATAGTGAGGTTAATGACAGGACTAAATAAGGCACAGGTGTGAAAATAAACCGGGAGTGATTGCGAAACACCAGGTGAGGAAATGCATGCAACGAGGGGGAGGGAGTGAAAGGCGGAAATAAGACAACACAACCAGACGAACAAGACAGGGAAGGACACGCCTAGTCCGCAGCAGCGGGGAAAACACGGACAAAGGGATCCAACATGACACGGAGGGAAAACAGGAAAACACGGAAAACGGACAGGAAGGGAGCGGAACATTACACTGTATGGATAAATAGTCAAAGAAAAATGGCGCGGTGCGCAAAGCACTGAAAACAGGGGTGTGAATGTTCTTTTGGGAAATTAATTATTACTTGGGAAGTGTTATTTTATTTATTTGAATTATTAGTGAAGAAGGATATTTTCAACATTTCATGTTTGAGAAGAAAAATAGCTCAATATTTATTTATGTTTCACAGCTGTTTGGTCATCTTTATCAAGGGAATCAATGACTTAGAGGCACTGTAGTATATAAGACAGAACCTGGTCTTCTGTAGATTGTTTTTACTTTGAGATTTAAATATCTTTTTTCAGGCAGTGACTCTGTATAGTTAAAACAACAGCATAATCTTAACAGCATAATATAATTAAAATTAAATAGGTACAACTGACATTATGTTTTTTTAAATAGCATGGGCTTGTTCACTTTCTGAGTTAAAAAAAAAAAAGATAATGTTAGTTTTAGTGTATGTATTCATACTCATCCAGACAGTTTTTGTGTGCAGTAAAGGATAGTTTAGATATTCACAGAGGTTTCTGATGATTTGCTGGCTTTCAAGAGAGGTATTTAGGGGGTTTGTTGTCTGAAGCAAGAAAACAAACTTAAAATAACTCCAAAGTAGCTTGTACAGCAACATTGTGCCAAAGATGTATGCAACCTGAAACTGCTACACTCAAAGCAAAGAAGTACCGGCAGAATATAAAAAAACAATATAGATATATACACGTTCATAATTGTTAATAAATTCTATAAATGTGATCTGTTCATATGTAAAGCCTCTGGAAACTTATTGTCGCGGCACAAGCTGCTTTGGAGTTACTTCAATTGTATTTTATTGTTTTAGACCACAAACCCCTAAATGCTGCTGTACCAGCCATTCTAAAGCCGGCTGGTTTTCAAATACAAAACATATATCTAATATATTCTTTGTTACATATTAAAACTTTTTGGCACAAATTTGTAAGTTTTGGGGTATTTTAGAAAACATGTGTTACTGATGCCCCTGCCCCCTCTAAAATCTTTAGCATATTTTTAGCATTGTTTTAAAATGTATCCATAAGAAATGTGATATAATGGTTTGCACCTCCATTCTCATTTTGCTACCACCAGGTAGAAATTGATACTTAGACCCAGTGACCTATTGAAGGTAACTGTATCTTTGTGGGTTTCATGGTAAATGTCAGGGCTGTGACGTCATAATAGCTTAAGCCTGTTCTGTTTACCAAATCACAAAAAAAGATTAAAAAAAGGTTTCAGAAGTACTTCAATTTTAATTATTTGTAAACCTTATTTCAGTGAAAATGTCAACTTATTATAACTGCAATAACAATGCTGCCATATTTGATGGTTTATTAATAAATAATTGAATAGTACTTCCTTTTACTTGTATATTTGCAGGTTACACAAACGTTTTCTGCAATATTGACACCAAAACAATTTAGAACATTCGCATTTTATTAAAGCTCTTACAAATATATTTCTATCAAATCAATAAAAATAATATGAACTATATTTTAAAAAAATGTGTTCTAAACTAGAAATGTATTAACTGAAAATACCCATACATTTCATCATAAGAATCATACAGTACACTGATGTTACATGAATAAAATGTTATTAATGTTCCTCCAATTGTATGAGAAACAATAAGCCAATAAGGAATATTAATGTTTTTAAGTGTAAAGATACAATCTATATGTGCACCAAGCACTGCTTTATTCTTTATTTTATAAGTTCCCATCAACTTCAATTTCCAGTTTGTGTTTTCATTGTGCGATTATTTCATATACACACTCAAGTACATAGAATATTTGCATATACTGTGTGTGTGTGTGTGTGTGTGTGTGTGTGTGTGTGTGTGTGTGTGTGTGTGTGTATGTATATATATATATATATATATGTGTGCCCACTTGCAGAATATATGTCTACTGTCAGGCTATTAGTTGTTTAAATGTTTTGCTCTAGCATTTTCTGTGCTAAATAACTTACCCACAGTGTGAGGAACACAGGATCACTCTGTTGTGAAGTCTGTTCTCCAGATATATTTTGTTCTTCTTTGGATATGTTTCGCAGACACTGTGTAGTAACAGCTCAGCCCACCTGCATAATTCATACAGGAATGAGCCAAAGAGGTAATGTTACACTTAGGCAGTATAGCTGACAAATTAAGGCTCCTTCTACAACTACAACGGGAAGCACAAGCACATTCCTAGACACATGCTTTCTGAGTCTTAGAGGGTCTGCACCTTACCATCAGGGGAAAAACATCTTTTTGGATTGCTATATCTATAAAGAAGGCCATTGTTGAACCTCTTCAAAAGTAAACAAAGGGATGCTGAAAGCAGTGGATACCTCTGACTGCAGTGGCAAACAAGAAGATGCTACTTCAACTGTGGGATTTTCAATGCAAAATTGCATTCCAAAGTTCCTGAAAGTATAGCCATGGGAAAGGAACTTTGCATGTTCTCAGTTGGCATTAAATCTATGGGAAGTGTGGAAAAATGGGAATACAAGTCATTGTAAGGTAAAGAAAGCTGTGAAAGAATTTTGAATATAATTTTTCAAGAAATAATTAGTCAAATAATGCATTGCTGTTCTGAACACTATTTTTGATGCATTGTTTGAAATGACTGTACAAGTTTTTTCGCAGTTATTTCCATTTTACTGTTCTATTTATACTTTGTTTGACTTGACTTTGCTGTAGTTATATGCTAAAACCTATCCTCCAAGATAATTATGGCATTGTCAACATCTAGAGTATCTAATACTGACTGGTAACTTGTAACAAAGTGACCCAGATTAGCATGTTTTTTGCAAAAGGACAAAATGCCAGCCAAGAAAGGTGACTCAAAATCAGCCAAGAAAGGAGGGAAGGGGGAGGCAGAGAAGAGCAAGGGCAAAGAGGATCCAAAGAAAGGTGAAAAAAAACCTGATGCCAAGGAGGATAAGAAGGCAAGGAAAGATGACAAGAAAACTGGAAAGAAAGAGAAAGAAGAGCCACCTAAAGGAAAAGGCAAGGATGATGGAAGGAAAGGAAAAGACAAAGGAAAGGGTAAGAAAGCAGTGGCAAGTGACTCAGAGGAGGGCTCTGATGCTGAGTTGCTAAAGAATGAAGATGATAGTGAGAGGAGTCAAGAGGAGGATGAGGAAAGTGATTCAGAAGGTGATGGACGCCGGAGAGGAAAGGGTAAAGCTACTGCAAAGGGAAAGAGCAAGTCCAAATCAAGATATGCTCAGTCAGAAGACGAGGATGAAGATGAAGAGGATGAGGAAAAAACTGAAGATGAGGAAGATGATGAAGAAGAAGAGGAAAGTGATGAAGATGACAGAAGAGGAAAGAAAAAGCACAAGGACAAGCATCACAAAGGTACATCGAAAGGCAAAGAGGATGCAGCTGATGGAAAAAAGAAAAAAGGGAGAAAAGATGATAGACCCGCGAAAGCAGTTTCTCCACCTCCAGAACCTCCAAAAATAAAGAAAACTGGACTAAAAAACACCTCCAGGCTTTTCATGCGATTTTCAGGATTCCGTAGGAAAAGTAACTCAAAGAAACGTTTGAAAAGTGCTTCCAGATTGTTTCTGGGACTTGGGAAACGTAAACACCGGCTGAAAAAAAAAAAGAGGAGAAAATCTGTCCTAAAGAACACATCCCGATTCATGATGCGTTTTAAAACCAGCAAGAAGAAGAGAGCAGCAGAAAAAGCTAAAGCAAATGAAAATGCATCAAATAGAAAGACTTCATTTTTACTAATCAGACTAGGGGGCAGAAATGGAAAATCGGGTGAATCGTCACAGAAAAAATCTGGATTTTTCAAGGGCCTTTTTGGTAAAAAGAACTCAGAAGGCTCAGAATTTAAAAGCCGGGGAATGCTTTTAGGTAAAATTGCAGGAGCAACTAACTGGCTCACCAAGAGGTTCCTTTCCCTAAAGGGGAGACAAAGTTCTGAGAGAGCTGGCAATGACCGCTGGGCATCTAGGACCGGATCAAAAAGATTTCCCCACTCATCTAGAGAGGAACACTACTCGGGCATGGGCGGATTCCATAATCATGGTTATGAGGATGATGATGACGAATATGGCTATGAGGAAGATGATTATAGCAGAGGCAGGTATGAAAGACACTCATCCCAAAGACAATCATTGCATAGGAATCGTAATAATTATGTGGAACACCATCCTCCTGCTCTAGGACGACAGGGAAGATTTGCGCCCCAGTATGACCATTATGAGAATAATGCACTTTATTATGATGACCTGCCTCAAGATCATGGCTACTATGACCAAGTAGGTAACTATTATGATTACCCAGTAGAATACCAAGATGGTTATGAGTATGATGATGAGGATATGGACTATTATGAGCAACACCAGACACCAGACCAGTATGGCTATTATGAGGATGAAATGAATTATTATGATTATGAACAGCAGGCAGCAGGTGCACAAGTATATTATGATGAGGGTATGGAATATTATGATGAAATGCAATACCCAATGGAGGATGAGTATGGATACTATGGAAATGATATGGCAAACTACGATCATGGTCACCCCCTTGAGCAATATGATTATTATGATGATCAGCAAGGTTATTTCGAAACACCCGATGGACAAGTTATGCAATCAGATCTTAGCATGGAGTACTCTGGGTTTGATGATCCATATTATCATCAGTTTAATTACAGTGACAATGGTGGATTACCATACCTGGAATCTGCATACAACATGAATCAGCCATATCCCTTTATAATGGAGGATATCATGGAGCAAGAGGAGGCTGAGGAGGTATATGGTGATGAATATGGGAACTTTACTACAGACAACGTAGGAATTCAAAATTCTATGCAATTCAGACTCCCCAGACCACAGGTCAAATTGTTTGGAACAGAAAGGCTTGATGTTCAACGTCCACCCTCACCCCAAATGCATCAAAATGATTTTGAAGAAATGTCAAATGTACAATATGAAAATCCACCATTCTTTCCTCCTTCTGCAGCAGGGTTTCCTCAAATCATTCAACAAGAGGAAATTCCTTTTCAAAGACCACTATACCCAACACCTACAGCTATGCTTATAAAACAAGCAAATTCCCCAACATTAAGTGCTAGACGATTCGGCAGCCCTGTTCCAACCAGATCACCACTTATGCCATCTACTACAGTTCCCCAACCGAGATCCTTTTCTCCACAAAGGCCAGCTTCACCATCTCCAAGCAGACATTCATTGGGGATCATGGGATCTCCACAGCTCTCCAGACCACTCTCTCCTCAGCCCTCAGCAAGAAGGTTTGGTGAAGCAAATTTGGCAGGTTTTGATCAACCTGTAGAAAGAGGGTACTCCCCACAGCCTTTGAGAAGGTTAAGTCCTCATCCCTCTCCACAGCTTTCCATAAGGCAGGCAAATATGTATCCAGGAAGAAGAAGCCCATCCCCTCAGCCATCTGTAAGGAGATTTGACCACCATATACAGGATATGGAACCCCCACATTCCCCTAGGCAACCAAGGAGGATAATTAGTCAGCCGTCTCTTAATAATAATGCTCAAAGACCCCCATCTCCATTATTAAGGAGAAAATTCAGCCCTCCGCCATCTCCACAGCCTTCAAGAAGGGTGCCATCCCCTCAGCCCTCATTAAGACAACGGTCTCCATCTCCTCACCCTCAGAGCAGAGGTTTTGAGGTTAACAGACAACAACCTAATGCATTTCCTAGAGAGCTTGTGAGAGTACCATCACCACAGCCCTCTGTTAGAGGAAGTCCTCCTCCCTCACCACAAGGTTCAGTCAGGAGAAGAAGTCCACCCCCCTCCCCAAGGAGTTCATTTAGAAAAAATCGCCCCATCTCCCCACAGCTATCCATCAGACAAGAGGCAGCCCCTCCTCCACCACAAACCCATTTTGGCAGGAGAAAGCATCAAATGCATCCCTCTCAACCATCTTTAAGAAGAATGAGCCCACCTCCATCTCCTCAGCTGAATAGGAGACCTGGCAGTATTCAACACAGAGAAGTTGAGAGACCCACATCCCCTTTTCCAACACAGAGAGCATCTCCAACTCCTTCACGACAAAGTCATGCAACACGTCCTGAGTTTCAACAGCCTATGTCACCTCATTTAACAGGAAGTCGAAGGCCACCATCACCTTCATCTTCAAGAATATCCAACAGACATTTAAATGAAGTTCAACACGTTCCTACTGGAACTCCACCACTCAGATTTAGAGGACGTAACAATGTACCTATGAGAGCTGTTAAACCATCAACAGGAAATCCATACATGCAAAGAATGAGTCATCCTGGTGCCCCAATGATACAAAATGTTCCCCCATTTCGGTCCTCAATAAGAAGGTCAGGTCTTACAGGACCTGGGGCTCATTCTCCACTTTCTACTCCTCAGCTATCCGCAAGGCATGGGATTCATCCAGGGACCCCTAAACCTTTGAGGAGCTCTCAAAGACCAGTTGGCAGAGGCCGTCCTGTGGTAGGGGTTCCTCGGAATCCACCTTCTCCTAGGCAGTCAATTAGAAGGATGGGTCCCCCAGTAAATTTAGAGACACAAAGACCACCATCTCCACAACCTTCCCTGAAACGAATGGGGCCTCCATCACCACAACCTTCAATAAGACACCTCTCAAGCAGACCGGCCTCACCTCAGCCTTCATTAATACATGGATCACCATTACCAATAAGGTCACCCTCACCCAGAGAACTATCATCTCCAATTCTGGCAGATGCTTTGCAAAACCAAAATATTCGAAATGCTTCTTTTAGGCCACCAATTCCAGGATATGATCCATATTCTCCTGTGATTACCGAGTTTGACCAGACAATAGAGCAAGGCCCATCTCCACTTCTGACAAGTGCTTTACAGAACCCCAACATTCGCAATGCTACCTACAGATCACCATTTCCTGGAAACGGTGATCCCTATTCTCCAGCGATGACAGAATTTTACCAACCAACTGTACAAGTTCATTCCCCACTCCTGGAAAATGCTTTGCAGAATCCTGATCTCCGCAATGCATCCTTTAAGCCGCCCTTGCAGAGAAGTGCCTCTCCTTATTCTCCTGAAATTACACAATTAGACCCGACAATTGACCAAGGGCCCTCCCCATTACTAGCAAATGCTTTGCAGAATCCTGATATCCGAAATGCTTCCTATAGATCACCATTACAACAAAGCATGTCTCCATATTCACCTATGATAGCGGAGTATGACCAGCTGACAGAGCAGGGTTCTTCTCCACTGTTGTCAAATGCAATACAGAATCCCAATATTCGCAATGCTACCTACAGAACGCCATTACAAAGAAGACCCTCTCAGTACTCTCCAATGATATCAGAGTATGATCAGCTAGAAGGGCAGGTTCCTTCACCAATTTTGTCAGATGCACTACAAAATCCAAATATTCGCAATGCTACCTACAGAACGCCATTAGAAAGAAGACCCTCTCAGTACTCTCCAATGATATCAGAGTATGATCAGCTACCAGGGCAGGCTCCTTCACCACTTTTGTCAAATGCAATACAGAATCCAAATATTCGCAATGCTGCCTACAGAACGCCATTACAAAGAAGACCCTCTCAGTACTCTCCAATGATATCAGAGTATGATCAGCTAGCAGGGCAGGCTCCTTCACCACTTTTATCAAATGCATTGCAGAATCAGAATATTCGCAATGCTACCTACAGAACACCATTACAGAGAAGACCTTCTCTGTATTCTCCAATGATATCAGAGTATGATCAGCTAGCAGGGCAGGCTCCTTCACCACTTTTATCAAATGCATTGCAGAATCAGAATATTCGCAATGCTGCCTACAGAACACCATTACAGAGAAGACCTTCACAGCATTCTCCAATGATATCAGAGTATGATCAGCTTGCAGGGCAGGCTCCTTCACCACTTTTATCAAATGCATTGCAGAATCCGAATATTCGCAATGCTACCTACAGAACACCATTACAGAGAAGACCTTCTCGGTATTCTCAAAGGATGTCACAGTATGATTATCTAGCAGGGCAGGCTAATTCACCACTTTTATCAAATGCAATGCAGAATCCTCATATTCGCAATGCTTCTTATAGAACACCATTACAAAGAAGCATGTCTCCCTATGGGCCAGTTATGACAGAGTTTGATCCTATAATAGAAGGTCCATCTCCTCTTCTGGCAGATGCTTTGCAGAATTCTCAAATTCGCCATGCCGCCTATACATCACCTTTACAAGGACACAGATCTCCCTATTCTCCAATGACAGCTTCCTCCCCTGTTCTATCACATGCTTTACAAAATCCTCACCTTCGCAATGCTTCCTATAGGCTACCTGATGGGACTATTGTATTTCAAAACCCTGACCATATGACGGAACAAATGTCTTCCCCAAATTTGTCAAATGCTTTGCGGAATCCTCAGCTACGTAATGCTTCATATAGGTTACCTGATGGCTCAGTTTTAGGAAGTAATTATGGACAACAACAACCAACCTCTCCACATTTGTCAGATGCCCTTCAGAATGCACAACTTCGCACTGCTTCATATAGGCTACCAGACGGATCGATCCTGTCAAGAAAATCTCAGCTTCAACCATCTTCTCCACTTTTGTCAGATGTTCTTCAGAATGAACAGCTTCGGAATGCTTCCTATGTACTTCCAGATGGATCAATCTTATCCAGGAATAAAAATCAAATTACATCCCCATTATTGGCAAGTGCCCTCCAGAACCCACAAGTACGCAGTGCTTCATATAGACTCCCTGATGGGTCAATCCTTATCCCTAAACAGAAAGTTTCATCTCCACTATTGTCAGAAGCGTTAAAGAACCCTCAAGTTCGCCAAGCTTCTTACAGACTGCCAGATGGGTCCATCTTAATTAGAAACAACGACGGACCATCTCCTCCTTTTTTGACTGATGCTCTGCAGAACCCTAACCTACGCAATTCTTCCTACAAGCTTCCCTCAGGAATGACACCACACCCTGATGATCCAAGATATGCAGTGGTTACGCCTCGGATGGGAACAGACCACCTCCAGCAACACTGGGCTCAAGGCCAAACAAGAGAGGCTCAGGGAGGTGAAGATGTGTGGTCATCAGAGAGAATCCTTCCTCATCAAACAGTGCAAAATCTCACAAAATGGTCAATGTACAGGGATGAAAGCTTAATGGGCCATCTCACTCCTCTTTCTTCTGATCATGATGCACAAATTCCTGAACCAGAGTGGGCACCAGACAGGGAAGGGGAACCTAAAGGGCAGTGGTATGATAAGGTAAACTTTAATTTTCAAATGTTTTTCATATTAAAAAGAGCTCTTCAGCTCTTGACTTTATTTGTAATCTCCATAAACCCACCCTGTTATAGTTACTTTCCTACCAACATGGGCAGCAGGGTTTTTCAGCCACCACACCTAATTTTTGTGGGTCACAACATGCATACACCTGGGTCCCCAAGTGCCTGACAGAATTACATCACATTATTAATCAAGCAATTGTGGTATTACCATCATGAAAGCAAAGCGGTTCTTCACGTAGCCCACACTGCACATATTGTGAGAAAATACACATTGTAAGAGAGTTCATTTTTGCCATATTTCTGCAATATTCTATTTATATATTATTATATATTGCAATAGTTTGCTTTAATATCTTTTCCTGTATTTCCACTGCAAAGCATCTTAGTGATAGTGTCACTGTAAAAAGTGCAACCCAATAAAATTTAATTTAATTTAATTGAGATTTTGATAAACGTATACCTGAAACATTCCCAAGCAGGGTCATATTCTCTTAGTTAAGAGCGCCTAATGTTTGTGGAATGTGAACCAAAGTCAGGCAGACTTGTTTGTATTAATAACTATGTAACAGGGATAGTTAATTTTGGACATAATTACGACTTACCCATGATGTAGTTGATTGATGGAAACCATTTTCAGCTAATTCCATGCTGTCCCTTCTTTTGGACATACACACGTTGCTAATGCTAGCGCAACTCTATGGCAACCGGTAGCATCCACTACCAAACGCACTTAAACACTCCACAGTGCACCCAAAGCAAGTAAAATACAATGACAGTCTATCGGGGTTATTTTGAGTGTTTATACCATAATTTTGAAGTCAAACTATCGTTGAATCCTTTACTTTGTGCTGAACTAATGTTCTCTGTGGAAGTACAGTGGCGGAGCGAACATGGCCATTGCAACTTGTTACTCTTCTTTGTTGTTGTAGTCGACCAGTGCCGGCACTACATTCATAGGTAACATAAAGTATCGCTCCCCCGATAGACTGTCGTCATATTTTATTTGCTTTGGGTGCACTGTGGAGTGTTTAAGTGCGTTTGGTAGTGGATGCTACCGGTTGCCATAGAGTTGCGATAGCATTAGCAACGTGTGTATGTCCAAAAGAAGGGACAGCATGGAATTAGCTGAAAATGGTTTCCATCAATCAACTACATCATGGGTAAGTCGTAATTGAGACATTATGTCCGAACTATCCCTTTAATGGCTTGCATGAGGATTACCAAACCTGAATATGATGAATATGATGGCTCCTGTGCTGGGAAACCATTTTTGATACCACTATATCCTCCAGTGGTAGAAATAAGCTTGATTTCAGTGCTGTGAGGATGATTCCTGCAAGAATAATTGCCTTTTTAAATTTACTTTGGCCTTCCAGAGGCAATTTCCACCTAGTTTATACTAGTTTCATTTGTAAACTTTTTAAATGTCAGTATCTCAAAACATATTCTCTGCACATCCATGGTTTAAAGTTTGAATTGAAGAAGAAGCTGTATCATTCAGAAATTTGCAACAGAATACATTTATTTCAGAATAGTCACATACAGTATATACATAATAACCATAACATAAGTAGCCGAATGCATTTAAATATGTTTTTAATAAAACATACAAAAGCACATGTGTTTTTACACAATAACAGCAACGTATTTCAGCCCTAAGTGCAATAGATGGTCGCTGTGGAAATGTTAAATATATAAACTCTTCAGGGTTAATCAGAAAACAGCTGTAGCTGAATATACTGGTAAGTACTTGGTTTCCTAAACATATTCATATGAGAGATTTTGAAGAAAAAAATTTGGTGTCTTCAAAACCGAAAGTGCATCAGGTACTGTATATAGTACAGTAAGCAAGGGAAAATGGCGAATGCTTATTTGTACAACGTTTTTTAAAAATATATACGTGAACATGATTTTCTTAGCATGTATAAACGGTGCATTTTATGCATTTTACAGTCTGTGGCTGTGGCAAGTTGATTGGTCGTAAGTGCTTTGGGCTATTAATAGCACCCTCCTATTTTATTGCCCTGCAGTGTAACTGGAGAAGCTGAGGTTTTTGCAAGCAGCTACCCTTTTCAACAATCCTGCATCAAAATTTACAGTTTTCTTGAAGCTGTAGTGTATAATTTCAGACTAACATGAATACTGTAATTGAGACGGATACATCTCAACCACTAGGGGCAAAGTTTATAGAGTTAACACAATGTAACAACTTATTTACAGACCACAAACATATTTTTAATCATCATCTTAAATTGATACATCATCTAAAACAGATACAAAGATATCCTGGTAATTGATTTAATTTACGTCAAAACTAATATAACAATATAATACAGAATGGCTAAATGTTATCAAGCTATGGTGAGTAATAATATAATGTAATCAAACTGCACATACTCGTAGATGGGGCCACAGTCAGGTGGGTCATGTGCACCCCCCTCCATCTCTTTTGGGTTGGTGTTGTGGTTATATAACTTCAAATAGAGTCATGCTATTTACTATTTCAGTTAGGTTATTTTAAGACACAACAATTCAATAATATTCAATTACCTGTGGTATACTACATATTTTGAGTTAACAGAAGGGATACACACCAAGGGATACACAACAGTAACCAAAACTATTATTATTTGGTTTATATCCCGATATTGTGTGCTTGAAATGGCAATTTTGGGATGTGATTTGTTATATAGATGTACACCATCCGAAGTCTGCCAACAATGCGATACAGAGAACTGGCTGAGGAAGATGGGATTGAAGACATGACACAGCTGGAGTAAGTGCCTAACTATAATAACATGCAAAGTTTAAAACCCTGTACACTTGTGTTTTTTATGAAAAATATATTAACATTTTAAGTTCTATGATTGATAATCAAAATAACATTGTTCAAAATAGAATATGAATCATATGTTAATTGTTATAATAATGAATGATAACTATATCAATAAATTCAAATAAGAAAATCATACTTTAACACTGAGGTGTAATACTTAGTATTTCAATATTTCTTGAAAATGAGTGATGCTTTTTGTTGTCTATTTAAGAGAGCTCAGTGAAGCTGCCGTGTTGTTAAATTTGAAGAAAAGGTTTGACCAGGAGCTGATTTATGTAAGTTGGCCAGAACACTGAAAATGGGTTTAAATTTCATTACCAAGATCTAGACTTACTGTTCATATTTTGTTGATGCAATAAAGGTTAAGTGCCTCAGTTGAGGGTAAAATAGCACTACCTCACCTGGGATTTGAACCTGAAACCCGTAGTCCCTTAACCACTACACTACACAGACCATATCATATTGAGTCCAATCCCAAAAGTATGAAGTATTAAAAAATAAAATACTACTCTAGTGTAAAATCTGTACATATATGGAAAATTGTATAAGGGCTCCCAACTTTGAAGTCTAATAACCTTGTAAACCCTCTCTGTTCATTTGAAGACATACATTGGCAGTATCCTGGTGGCTGTAAACCCTTACAAGTTGTTTAACATCTATGGAACAGACATGGTGCTGCAGTATGAGGGACACGCACTGGGAGAGAACCCTCCGTGAGTGTTGCTGTGGCTCAGTAAAAGCGCTGGTGGCTCTATGGTTTTCACACTGAAGAGCAAACTAAATGTCTTTGGATACACCATAGACACTTGCTGTTTGGTGTATTAATTGCTGTTTTTTTTATTAATGATACACCAAGGTATTAAGAAATATGAGTTTATGAAAGATTAAGTAGTTTCTGGGTTTAAATACCTTTCTGAAACAGTGTTTTACAAGTCTCATATTTCTACCAACACTCTGTAGCAGGGCCAGCCATGACTATGATTATTGATTGCAGGGAACATTACACACTGTAACATGAGTTTGTAAAAACTGGATACAGTGACCACATTCTTGTAAAATACTATGACAGAAATTATTCACTGTTTAATACTTCCTTTGGCTGTTCACAACGGTATTCACAAGCCTCAGCTTTTCTGTATTTCTTTTGTAGGCATCTTTTTGCTATTGCAAATATTTCTTACACAACGATGATGGATGCCAAACAGAATCAGTGCATTATTATCAGGTGAGACCACTATGTTGTATGGTCTTCAAATTAGAGATTTTATGCTTAAAGATAATGGCTTTAGGTAACAAGAAAATCTATTTAAAAAGACAATTCGTTTTTTCCATTTTTTGTGTTTAGATTCCCAAATTTGTGTTCTTTCTTTCCCGTAAATACTCAGGAATAATATTAATGATATAGACCACCTGTTCTAGCCACCTGACTTAAACCTTACATGTAGGATTGGATTAAATAAAAATTTCTCTATTTGAATCAGAAGCAAAATGTTTAATTCTTTTCACAAGCATAGAATGGTGAGTGCAGGATCACCAAAATCTGCTCATAAAACTGGGGAAAATGGACATTTATGTTTATTTGTAAGTCATAGTTAAGGACAAATGTTAGTTGAAACCAGGCCATCTTGATAACCTTTACCAATTTAGACCTGCTCTTGAACAGAATGCTTTAAATTAAAAGACATTGGGCCCTATCTTACACCCGGCGCTATGTGGCGGTAACCCAAACTCAAGTGTCTTTGCTAGTTTCAGACTGGCGCAGGTGTCATTTTAGCGTCCAGTGCTCACGTTGTTTAAATAACAAATTAACTTGCTCCCATAGCAAGTGAACTGGGTGGGTTGGTCTTAAGATGGGGTGTGGCCAGGATAATTTTTGGCGTATTGCTATCTTGAGGCAGCATTATGCGCTTGCGCAAAAACCACCACAAACCTGGTCTTAAGTCATCATCATAATATATGTTATTAATCAATATTATAATGCACCTAATATGAACTTTGGATGAAGCTTGAAATTCGCAAGCCGAAATTCTTTGCCTGTGATCTGTCTGCTGTGAGAACAGCTTCATGGAATTGATGTTTGAGAATTCTTCATTGTGTAATCAAACGGAATTAGTTAAACAAGCAGGCATTTTCTAAGCTGAGAGGGAAGCCATGTTCTGGTAGCTTATTCTCAGCTGCTGTAGGCATTATAACAAAATTAAACCGCATATATTTTGTAAAATAACTTCCCTGGTGTAAGCTAATGGAAAAAATCCATTCCTGTTTTCTGTTATATATTTCTGGGAAATTGTTTGGTCGGGAATTACAGGGAACACATGCCAGTGTTAAACCCTAAAGTGAAAGATTATTAATGTGTATATCAAAACATGTCATAATGGTTAGTCCAAATAATATTGATCATTGATCCATATAGCCTATTTCTTGCTCGCACACTTTAACTACGCACACGAGCAGTGGAATATGAAATTTTTATTGGTTTAGTGCATGTTACGCCCAAGACACACCTATAATTAATGAAGAGACTAAGTTCGGCCCATTTGCACCTTGCACCCTACTTAGCGCTCAAACAACACGCCGTCTAACTAGCAAAAGTGGACTTGGACACACCCTAAATGCACTTGCTCCATGCGTTTTAGACCAAACGCTAAGATCGTGAAGATAGAGCCCATTGTTTCTGTGCCAAAAGGCCAAAACTGGTAGAATTCCTTAATTGTTTCTGAGAGAAGGATGAAAACACATTACCAGCTATATGTATTTCATGTTACATAGTGAGGGTGTTTAACAACAAGACAAGTAAATAATGTTTTTTTCCACTCAGATTACAATATCAATATTTTTTATTTCAGTGGAGAAAGTGGCTCAGGCAAGACAGAAGCTACAAAACTTGTTCTGCGATACTTAACAGCAATACATCACAAGCGAAATATCACGCAACAGGTATGTACAAGATCAAGAGATCAATAAAATTCTATTTATTAAAGTTGGTCAACTTCTGCCATGTTGCTTAACATAATTTCTTTGTGTGTTTTTTCCTCATATGCATTGACACAGATTGAGGTATTGTACTCTACTCGAGTTCCTGTGTGGTTGTGTGCATAGTATACTCAATTTTCCTAAGAATGCATGAACTAAGGGCTATATTTTCCTGCTGGCGCATGGCGAAGTGACATTTTCGGAATGTTTTTTCAAGCTCATGAGCCCGTTTGACTCGCCGTGCGAGTGGGAGGAAAGTCTATGGTGGAGGTGTGTCAGTCCAGAGCGAGCAGTAAAACTACAAATTTGGGGCTCTATTTCCTGGCCGGTGGCGAGCTATCACTGGCGAGGCAATTTCGTCACGGATTTGCATGCATCTGAGCCAGCTCGTTTAGTAATTTGGGGACTCGGTGTGCGCTGAAGTAGGAGGGAAGCCGCTGCTGGAAGGGGGTGTGTCCATCAAGAGGGAGCAGCCCAGTTCAATTTTACTGCAGCGGAATGCTATTTTGGGATAAATTACACTGCGATTTGCGCTCGCGCTGCCCGCCAGGTGAGACCAAGTTGACGGCGCAAATCGCACCACGGCGTACGGCGAATTGCTAATTTCGGGGCTTTCCCCAATGGGTGCATGATAATAACCTATTCAAAAGCTAATCAACCGTTTTTGTGGATCATATGCGTCCAATTTGACTTTGAAATAAATCCCCCAAGCAGAAAAAGATTATACTTTGAATTTATTGCTCATTGTCTTTTTTATAATGTTAATTATTGTATTTATTTCTGTTTTTAATTGTTTATGGCTGTTATTATATTGCAATGTGTTCCCAGGGGTACTGCATTGTTTCTTACACCCGTCTGTAATGAGAATAATGACAAACTTGGTGCATACATTCACTCTTATTGTATGTATAGCGATAAAAACATACCTCTTAACTCAATTACATTCAATTAAATCAATGGAAAATAGATAGCCTACCGTCTTCCAATGCAGAATCCTAAAGGCGACAAAAGTCGCTAATAAATGTGGCGAGGAAATGGGATATGTTGCATGGGGGAAATTGGAAATAGATAAATGATTAAACGCATGCTTAGGACCTAGACAATAGGAAAATTTGAAAAATAAAAAAGAGCCAGTAAATTATAAATGGGAGAGTAAAATAAATTATTTAAAAATGTATTTTATTGACTGATTTGAGGCTAGGGAAATTATTAAAAGCTTTTTATTTTTCACAGTCCAGATAACCTATTAGTGACTTTTATCGCCTTTAGCATTCTCGTTCTACACGACCGAATGGGCGTGTTCTGCTGTTGGTTTTCTCTAAACCACGTGATGCGGGATAGCCCGACATTGTCAAAACGAGTCCAATGCACACGGCTCTTAAAAGGACTGAAAAAAGGTAATTTGATTAGCTATGGTGCAGCTGAAACACACACACTGATAAATATTCAGCATAACCCAGCCCATTTTCAACCTGTGCAGTGCGCTGTAAGCTGTGCGCACCTCGCCTTTGGTCCAAAAATAGCTAAATTCAGTAGCCACGCCCAGTGCGCTACGCCATTGACTATGACGGCTCGCCACACGTCATGCGCTTCCCCTAAAATAGAGCCCTAAATGTTTGTATTTTCCTAAAGCTAATATGAGTCTAGTTTCAGTTCATTTTCAGTATATGTTCTCCAACTATTCTGCATCAAGTAAGATAGTGGTACAACTGTTGTTACTGTGGCGTATCCAGTAGGCACTTGCATTTTTGTATTGTATTTTAATATGTCAAGTGTCATGGTTTCTAGCAGCCGCTGCTGTTTCTGCATTCGGGTTTCCTTTTGGCGTCGTCGGGACGCTCTATCAGATTTTCCGCCTCCATTCCGGTATTCGTGTTTTGCCCGACAATTATTCTCTGCACCTGTTTTGCGCTTCCTGTCGGCTATAAATACCGCAGGACTTCCGCATTTCCGCACTTCGATATTGCCTTTGCTATGTTGACAACGAAATCGGTAAGGCAAAAGATTCAGTCGCTGCATTTCTGGTTCGTATGAATAGGAAACGTAGCAAGTCTGGTTTAGAGTTAGGAGAAAGATTTATTTTAGTCTTTTTCTTTCCTTTCTCTCCTTATCCTTTGTACTCTTCTGCCAGTTACCTTTTTGTTCAGCTCGTTTTCACCTAGAGCTGTAGGTAACAGGTTGTAGTTTCATTTTCATTCTCTTGTACGTTTTTACAGGGCGTTTCTTTTGTTTTGTTTCACTACCTCTTGTTACGCCTGATTATTTAGTGCGTGAGGTTGTTTTGTTAGTTATTCTCGCTGTCGAGATCGCCTCAGTTTTTGGAGTTTGCTTTATTTTGCCTTGTGCTAGGGAAGTTTTGCTCTCGATCCTGTGTTATCCCAGTCCTGGTGCGGCTAATTCCACGTTTTGTGGCATATCTTTCTAAATACACTTTTAGAAATCCTTATCGGTCACGTTTGGTTCTCCGAACCTTACACTCCCCATTAAAGAATATCAAAGTCAGTATGGAAGAACCAGCGACTTCTAGGGAAACTTACAAAAAGCTGCCTAGCCAGGGCGCTACAAAGGTTACCTCTGAGGAGGCTATTTTCATGCTGCAACTTCAACAAAGTCAGTTGATGGAACAAATACAGAACCAGGGAGACTGCCTGCAAAGGCTAACAGAGAGCCTCCATAGACTTTCTGTGGCAGTTAGTGCTCCCCCAGTTGCACAAGCACAAACTCCTCCCATACCCATGCCACATACTATTAGGGAGCCCAAACTCCAATTACCGCCGCGTTATGGTGGAGAACCAGGGAAATGCCGCCCCTTTCTGACACAATGCCTTATCTCTTTTCAAGCACAACCCTCCTGTTTTACCACTTCAGAATCCCGCATAGCTTTTATTTTATCCCTCCTGCGCAATCAAGCTCTCACTTGGGTTGACCCTTTAATTCGGGCCAACGTATTCGTGATTCCATCCAAGGAAATGCAGCTGGTCTTTGATCAAGAGGTTTCAGGAGAGGAGGCAGCCAGGAGATTGACCAGCTTGCGTCAGGGCACTGACACTGTAGCAGTTTTTTCAATTTCATTCCAAGCATTAGCCGGGGAGACAGGTTGGCCTGACGGTCCGTTAAAATCTTTATTTTTAAAAGCATTATCCAACCCCATTAAGGACGCGTTAGCTCATCTCGAGCCTCCTGCTACGTTCAGTGCTCTGGTTACCACGGCGATTTGCCTGGACAACCACGTCAGGGAGCGAGAGCGAGAGAGAGAGACAGGGGAGCGGAGAGACAGGTGCAGGGGCCATTTGAAGAATTCCTGCCCTAAATTGGGGTGAAATGGGGGGGTCTTGCTAGGGGAACCGGGTACCCTAGTGAGACATAATGGCACTGCCCCTCGGACATTATTACCAGTTCGACTGTTCTGGAATAAGCGCTCGGCTAATGTCAATGCTTTTATTGATTCCGGAGCAGTCGAGTGTCTTATGGATGTCAAATGGGCCCGGAAACATAAAGTTCCCATACACCCCCTCATTCGTCCTCATCTGGTCACTGCCCTCGACGGCCGTCCGTTGGGCACTGGGTCCATTAATGAGACCACGGGTTCCCTTACCATGCACGCTTTCCACGAGGGTCATCTCAAACTTATTCAGTTCTCTTTAGTCGATTCCCCAAATTATCCGTTAGTTTTGGGGCATTCGTGGCTGGTCCGGCACAGCCCACACATTGATTGGGGTAGTGACAAGGTTGTCTCCCTTCAATGGGGCCCCCAATGTGGGGCTCACTGTCGACTGACGGCTCCCTTTGCGTCTCGCGGGCATAGCCATCACTCGGAGCGGAGTCAGGTTAGTGACTTCAAGGAGGCTAATTCCCGGCCTGATCAAAGCAGTTTTGCTCCTCTCTCCGAGGAGGGGAGGGAGAGCATTGCGGGGATAGGGGCGTCCGATTTTCCCCTGCCAGTTAAGGTATTAGTCTGCTCCCGCAAAGTAGGTTCACGACTCCCACCCTCAGGTCTTTTACGCCCTTCACCCATCCCCAGTCGTTCTGGGAGGCGTGTTCATGCGGCACTTCCGCGTGCCACGGCCAAACATGAGGTTGCGGCCGACACGTGTCATTGTCCCACGGTCCATGTCTCTCGGTTGAAACCGGTGCTGGTTAGCGCTCTCGTCCCCGGGTGACAGGTCGCCCCCTTCCTCCCGGCCCTTGGAGGGAGGTCTGGCTTACACTGCTTGGCGCATTTTGGCCAAGAGAAGTGTGGGCAGAGGTGCCCAGTTTTTAGTGGACTGGGAGGGCGCTGCTGGGTTCCCTCCAAGAACATCTTGGACCCAACACTTATTAGGGACTTCCACAGAAACAAGGCTGAAGGATCGCCTGGGGTCGTCCCTTAGCCCCCTACTAAGGGACGACCCCAGGCGATCCTTCAGCCTTGTTTCTTGTCCTGTCATGGTTTCTAGCAGCCTCTGCTTTTTCTGCATTCGGGTTTCCTTTTGGCGTCGTCGGGACACTCTATCGGATTTTTTCCGCCTCCGTTCCAGTATTCGTGTTTTGCCTGACAATTATTCTCTGCACCTGTTTTGCGTTTCCTGTCGGCTATAAATACCGCAGGACTTCCGCATTTCCGCACTTTGATATTGTCTTTGCTATGTTGACAACGAAGTCGGCAAGGTAAAATATTTGGTTGCTGCATTTCTGGTTCGTATGAATAGGAAACGCAGCAAGTCCAGTTTAGAGTTAGGCGAAAGATTTATTTTAGTCTTTTTCTTTCCTTTCTCTGTTTGCCCTTTGTACTCTTCTGCCAGTTACCTTTTTGTTCAGCTCGTTTTCACCTAGAGCTGTAGGTAACAGGTTGTAGTTTCATTTTCATTCTCTTGTACGTTTTTACAGGGCGTTTCTTTTATTTTGTTTCACTACCTCTTGTTACGCCTAATTATTTAGTGCATGAGGTTGTTTTGTTAGTTATTCTCGCTGTTTATCGAGATCGCCTCAGTTTTTGGAGGTTGCTTTATTTTGCCTTGTGCTAGGGAAGTTTTGCTCCCGATCCTGTGTTATCCCAGTCCTGGTGTGGCTAATTTTGCGTTTTGTGGCATATCTTTCTAAATACGCTTTTAGAAATCCTTATCGGTTGCGTTTGGTACTTGACTCCCCATTACAGTCAAGTACCATAACATGGATTGATAATCCAATTTGTGGAGGGGCATTCAATGTTCCATGCTGAGCTATATGAAATACTTTGAAAATAGGTATTTCTTTATAAAAGATGTCATAATATATAACATGTTAAGGATCCGGGTAGGGACTGGACTCAAATGCATGACTCAGAGACAGAATACAATAATGCTCGCGAAGAGCGTTTATTACTTCGTCCAAAACTCCAGAAGGATAGGGAGAGAACAGGGAAAGGGACTGGATCCTGGGTTGGGGACAACTGGGGTACAGCGGGAGCGGGTTGCAGGGGCTGGATAGTGGCTGAATCCTGGGTTGGCGTAGCCGAGGGAGAGCGGGATGCGGGAGACAGGAATGCGTGGCGTGGAACAATGAGATGGCTGCAGGCTGGTGGGTAAGCAGAACAACAGACAAGGCGTTCATTTCAGCAAGACCAAAGCAAGACTGTGAAACGTTAGTTTAGCGAGACAAAGCATGACTATGACTTTAGATTTCCAAAACTAGAGAAGAGTTACAACGAACAAGACTTAACGAACTGGCACCAGACAAAGAATACTGGGAGAATACATAGTGAAGTTAATGAGCTAATGAGCGAATGCAGCGTGAGAATGTATGCGAGAGTGATAGAGTGGAGACAAGGGCATGAGGAATGCAAACGGGGAAAGGAAAGAGTACAAGAGTACAATATGTACATACTTTCCTAAACACTGTGACATGCACCAGTCCCTGTGGCTAACCTAAGCTGACACTGGCATTGTGGACAGATAGTCATGCTAACTACTGTGTAGAAGTTGTTTATGAGAGTCAAATTGTTTTCTGTTTCTATTTTTCAACAGATTCTTGAAGCAACTCCCCTTTTAGAATCATTTGGAAATGCCAAAACTGTCCGGAATTATAACTCAAGTCGGTTTGGGAAATATGTGGAGATTTTCTTGGAGGAGTAAGTAATATTTCTTATTGACTACTAGAAAATACCATTTGCAGAACCATGGGCAGGGTTCTTTTAATTAGTTTGTGTCAAAATCAGTGATTTAGAGAGAGATATACAGCACGTTTCTGTTAATTTCACTGTGTTTTCATCAAATGCAGCGCGTTTCTGTTACTGTCGCTGTGTTTTCATCAAATGCAGTGCCTTTCTGCAATGTCGTTGTGATTTTCATATTTGTATTTGTGATTTCTCATTTATTAATGTGTTTTCCAATTTTCAGTCATGCTGTGATAATGTTGCATTGCTTTGTATGTCTCTGCCACCGTAGATATAGCCTGAAACATCAATCCAGCAACTCAGAAAATATTTAATTCTACCTACAGCGTACTCCAGTTTTATTTTGTGGGGGCTGAGTGACATAGTATATAGCATGTATATTTTGAAATGTAGAAATATCATATTTCATAATTCATTAATTGGATCTAAATTTGTATCTACATTGTATTACTCAACAGAGATTATGTATAATGAGATAAGCAATTATATTTCCCAGAGAGTTCCCAACAGGGGCGGCGACAGAAAATTTTGGTTGGTGGTGCTTTATAGTTGTGTGTGGGTGCTCATGAAATTTAGACACCGCAGTGTTCTTGCGCACACAACCACAGATAACCTCGCACAGACCATGGGCGGCTATTTATATTGTAGTCAGCTATTGCAGCACTAATAACAAGCATGTATGCACTGATTTAGCTTAGGTTATGTACTGCTATCTCACACATTCAGAATAAATATAATGACCCAGACATTCAGAGAATATTCCCAGAATATTGCCAAAGGCAACATTTCCACAGCGAGTAGCCTACCTATCGTGACTGTAATACGTTGCTGTTATGTAACGCACATACTTTTTTTAACGTATATAAAAACATTAGGCTATTTTTATGCATATTATGTATATTGTACGTGATGATTCTGGCGGGAGCTAGCTATATAAGTTAGCCTATTCTGTACACAAGAAAGCCTCCTCCCCCACAAACAGGACACGTAATAGGTTACACAGAAGGCATAGACTACCTACAGTGGTCAATGGCCTGGCCTATTTTATTACACATGAAAAGAATTACAAAGGAATTGTCTGCCTACTTTGACTTAATTCTTTTTTTATTTTAATGAAAATTTTAAATAGTAAGTATGCTTGGGGGGCTGCGCCAGTGCTATGCAGATCCGTGATGGGGCTGTAGCCCCGGCTGGCCCCCCATTAGCGCGGCCTATGGTTCCCAACATCTCCAGCTGAAAATGCATTTATAGTCCAGCAGAAACCACTCAGCTGTGAACCGGAGAACTAATTTTCAAAGCTGTTTATGCACAACATTGTGTGCATGACTTTTAATTTAGCAGAAGGGTGTATCTGTATGTGATTATACACAACCGGTGGCTTCTTCCTTGCCAAGGACCCCGTTCAGTGGCACAAATTGTTAGCCAGTTAACATACGCTAATGAAACAGTGAGACTATTTAAATACTGTATATCAGAATAACCACGGACCACAATAACCTACCTGTCATGGTTATTGGCAGCCTGCTGTTTCTGCGTTCGGTTTTCCTTTTTGGCGTCGTCTGACACTCTATCAGATTTTTTCCGTCTCCGTTTCGGTCTTTGTATCTCGCCTGGCAATTATTCCCTGCACCTGTGTTGCGTTCCTGCCAGCTATAAATGCCTCGGTATTTTCCGCATTTCCTCACTTCGATATCATCTTTGCTATGTTGACAACAAAGTCAGTAAGGTATAGGAAATTCGGTCGCTGCATTTCTGGTTCGTATGAATAAGAAACACAGCAAGTCTGGTTAGAGTATTAAGGATTAGATTGGTCTTCTCGTTTATTTCCAATCTTTCTCTTTATCCTTTATTCTTGGAACCTGTTATCTTTTGTGTTCAGCTCTTTCGGCACTAGAGCTCTGGATAACAGGTTTTATTTTATGTTCTTCGTTTTATCAAGTTTTGTTTTGTTTTCCACCTCTTGTTACGCCTAATTATTTAGTGTGTGAGGTTCTTTTGTTAGTTATTCTCGCTGTTTAGTGAGATCACCTCAGTTTTTGGAGGTTGCTTTGTTTTGCCTTGTGCTAGGGAAGTTTTGCTCCCGATCCTGTGTTATTTCCGTCCTGGTGCGGCTACTTCCGCGTTTGTGCCGTATCTCTCTAGATACGTTTTTAGAAATCCTTATCGGTCGCGTTTGGTTCTCCGACCTTTACATTCCCCCTTACACTACCTTTACTAAATATTATTAACCCAAAAAAAGACAAATGTATATACACGTGTGTGTGTGTCTGTGTGTCTGCGCGCGCGTGCGTGTGTGCATGCGTGTGTGTAATATTTCCAAAAATGTATGTAATACAGTAAAAGCACAATTCCGGTCAAGATATGTGCCACGGCCTAGTTGGTACTTAACTCACTGTGATTGAAGTGTGGTAATGATGGGACACTTACGTGTTCATTGTAAATACAATTACCTGCATTATTTAACACAGGGGTGTGATCAGCGGTGCCATAACCTCACAGTATCTACTTGAGAAGTCCAGGATTGTATTTCAGGTAGGCATGTCTTCACAACCTAGATCTTGTACTTCTTAGAGCCTACAAAGATCAGTGTATCACAAATTACATTTTGTAAGCATTGGTAGGTATAACATTTGTGCATACTAACAATTGTGCACACTACTGCTAATACTTTTCATATACAGTATATTTGGGCTCGTAACCCAAAGGTTGCAGGTTCGATTTCCAGACAGGACACTGCCATTGTACCCTTGAGCAAGGTACTTAACTTGAATTGCTTCCGTGTACTGTATATCCAGCTGTATAAATTGATTCTATGTTAAAATGCAAAAAACTGTGTAAGTCGCACTGGATAACAGTGTCTGCCATAATGTAATGTAATGGTCTGCTAAATGCCTGTAATTGCCATTGGTGGGTTCTACACTTGACAAATGACACAGATTTAGTTTTTAATCTCAGTAGAGGAAGATCAAAATAATCTTTAATTTTATTCAAAATAAGACATGAAACAGTCTATGACATTAACTGAACTGCCTTCAAATATAACACTATATTATATATTATAAGGTATATCTTTACAGTAACTTTATAAAGAAAAATTAGATTGTATGTTGAAAATTTGTATTTATATATTTATATTGTATTTATTTCAATAAAAATATATTTCAATATCAAGCTATTTTGCACACACAATAAGCCCATTTCATACACAGCCTAATAGGACTATCATCAGAATTGCTAGAATTGCTAATATATCTATTTCTGTCTTTATTATTTAAAGAGATGGTGTGAATGTTTGTCAGTGATTAAAAATAATAAAAAAACATTTTTTTAAAGGAGCTAAATGTAACATTGACACCGAACATTTAAAATGGGTACTGCAGTCCAAATTCACAATATTGGAGAGAGTTGTCTCTGCCCGCGTCCTCCCCAGACTCCGGGTTGCCAGGTTGAGGACACTGAATGAAAATGAGCGCAAGACGAGCCTAATGGGCAGTGTAATGGGCAGTGGGCGGAGTTAACTCGGAGAATAGTGAATCACACAGGCCAAAACAAATACAGACGTTCCGACCCGGAATGGAAATTTCAAAGGAGAACATACTGGCTGTAGTATTGTTGTCGGAGAAGCCAGTATTTCGACTTAGCATGTTTCCTTAATCTCTGATGACATCATTTTATATCATGGTCATTTTATTATTTAGTACAGTAAATGTGTTACATATAGCTCCTTTAAGTCATTGGATTTAGAATTTTGTCTTTCACCACAGTCCTTAACATTACTTATATCTCTTCCCGTTTTGATGTTCGGTCGCACAAAAATATAAACGCTATAACTTAGGTAATAAATTTAGAAAGATAAAGGCTGGGAAACATCTCAAACATCACTGAATATTCTCGCTTCTCAACTAAACTAAATTGGGAAGAATAAATTAAGCTGTTTGAGATTTAGTGAGGTCAAACTCCGTCAAATTCGTAAATAGCAAACGTCAATCTAACATCAGCACACAACTGAGACCGGATGTTTATTTTTTATTACCAAAACAAACTTATTCCATGTACCACACAAAATGAACACTACCATAGATACAATCACATAAAACATTAACTAGACAGTAAGTTGCTGTCACAGAGAGTAGTTAATTTAGAGCTAGAGTGAAGGTAATTTATTGTTATAGTGTAACAAGCCCCAGGCTTGTTATCTTTTAATTCTTTGGCCTATCCCTGCCTGTCTTGCCTTAACCTTGCCACCCTTATTTCACCACCCTCTGACAATTTTCCGACAATACTAGGTAGGAAAACTCTGTTTTGTAGGACTGACAATATGAAAATTGCTGCCAGTATAATTTGATGTGTAATTTGAGTAGACCTAGTGTATGAAATATGATCTTTATGATCTTTTGCAAATACTTGCAATACAGCAGCAGCACAATTTTTTTAATGAAAATGAAAAAACAGGTTATTTTCCTCTTTTTCCTCCTAGGCCAAACATGAAAGAAATTATCACATTTTCTATGAGATGCTTGCAGGGCTTCCTTCCCCACAGCGTCAGTCATTCTACCTTCAGGAGGCAGAAACCTACTATTACCTCAATCAGGTGAGTGGCATGGAACATGCAGCCTTTTCCAATGTGTCTGTCTTGCACATCATCAGTTGTAACTTTTTTGTTTTGAAACATCATGACTGCAAACACGGCAGTATTTAAACAGCTAAACTATATTGTATTTATCAATCCAAACAGATATATTTTGTGGAGGATACACATCATGTATTGTTTCCATCTTTTGTCACCCCTACTGCTTGTTGGTCCTGTTTTTACGCTATTTGTCTGTAACTCTTCCTGCGGCGGCCCCTCAGGGTGGTGACTGTGAGATCCCGGGGAAAAGTGATGGGGAGGACTTCCACAGGCTGCTCAATGCCATGGAGATCCTCAGCTTCAGCGCCGAAGACCAGAACAGCATCTTCAGGATCCTGTCCTCCATTCTGCACCTTGGGAATGTGTTCTTTGAGAGATATGAGGTGATTTGCCTGCAGATTCCTGTCTGGCACCCCAGCGTCAGTGGTAGCTTCTTTGAAACAGCTCAGGTGTAAAATGTTTACTGCACTGCACCTTCAAAAACGATCCTCATCCTTTTCTGTTCTTCTGTATACGTACATGTTCTTGTTTACATTTGTTGTGGTAGTAATACGTACCACATACTGGTTTATTAATGTTCATGAGCTTTAAATCAAACATTTTTACAATTTTACCGTACTTCGTAAGTTCCGCGTGTTTCAGCAACATCTCATAGACATCGTAAACAAAGATTTTGCAATGATGAGGGCTATGAGAGCTTAAAGCAAGGGAAACACCAAAATAACTACAGCTATTGTCTTTCAAGTTTATTTTTAAAAGATATGACAATCACTTCCCCGATTGACAAGGACAAGTACCCGCACATTTATACAGTACATGAAATCACAAAGATAATGAAAACCTCCAAACTCATATATGCAATGTACATATATACTTTCCATATTAAACAGGAGGATTCTTCCTAGTTACATGATCAATATATTTTTCAGGAATCTAATGTATGTTGTCTTAGAAAGCAGGGCATTATACATGTCAAGCTCTGGGTGTTTGTATTATATTCTACGGATTGAAAAATATTTTTATTTTTGGGTTAAATGATATTCCACTGTAGTAGGTTTTTAATTTAATTGAGAAATCACTCACTAATTTGAAGACTTGAAGTCTAATTTGAAGTATTTCTATTTTTCATTTGTGAATATGAAAATATAACCCTCCTTCGAGAATGTGACAGACTTGAGTGGAGTGAATGGATGTAGACTTCTTTGGATTGAAAACTGTAGACCTCTTTGGAGTGAAAACAGTAGACCTCTTTGGAGTGAAAACTGTAGACCTCTTTGGAGTGAAAACTGTAGACCTCTTTGGAGTGAAGAATGTAGACCTTTAATGTTTTCCTCCAGACTGATTCCCAGGAGGTGGCATCAGTAGTGAGTGCTCAGGAAATTCGTGTGGTGGCTGAATTGCTCCAGATCTCACCAGAAGCACTGCAGAAATCTATCACCTTCAAATTGACGGTAAGACTGGCAGGACCTGATTGGAGCGATGTTGATGCAGACTAGTGCTATCATTTAAGGTATAGCTGCAGGAGAACTGAAGACCAACAAACTCTTTATTGAGTAGTTATTATGAAATAGTGTTATTTGTTTGTGTCCATCTTTTCATTCTTTCACTGTTACTTATACATTTTGACTAAATACCTTTTTAGATTTCCCATTTGTAAAAATGTTACTTTTAACCCCTTAAGCGTATCTGCCAAATATATAACCTATGGTTCTTACTTCCCGTGGAAACTTCCCGTTGTGGCCCCAGGGCAAGAATCACCACCATGGGTAGTGAAGACCATGGTCATTTCTGAGCCACCTTTTTGAAGCATGGAGCAACAACTGATACATTTCAATTTGTCTTCTGAACAACAGGGGCAATGACACCAAACAAAATCTCAATTGATCCATATAAGCTCTAGGTCCCCTGCCTGAATAACAAGCAAAGTTAATTATAGTTGGTAGTGGTGCTATGGAAACGACTGAAATCCAATCGGGGGCTATCCTGGGCCCTTGCAACATTAACAACCAAAGCCGAGTGGTTGCCAGGGACCATTATCATTACATCACGATGACACCCTGTCCAATGCTACACACGCACAGATGTCAGCTGGTTCCACTCCATCACCATAAAGCCTGTGAGAGCAGTAACTTATTCTGAGATAAATGACACACTGGTCTCTGATACATTGCAGCCTAATCCCCAACTCATCTATGCTACAGTTTCTAACAGTTATGCTTATTTAAATAGGTATTCCTGTCATAACTGAAGAAAGCAAATTATTTCACGTGCCTATTAGATATTGCACAAATACTCTTCACACCATTATCCATGTCCATCCAGCTTTGGACCCTAGAAACACAACCATACCGTTTACAATTTATGGGTTTCATTACCATCAAAGAGCAACATTACCTGGTTGCTTTGTTGTATGTTCAGTGTTCTTAATTGTGATTTTCAATTATGCTGCACGCACCATGCAGTGTCACTTGACACATGAAGCGGGCTTGTCGGGCATCTTGCTCATTTAATAAATAAACACCCACGGTCACTAATGTTCGGGGTTGTGTTTACACCTCCAAACAGAGACGCTGTGGATCAGCTGTCACTGAGAACTATATCAGTTGCACTATCCTGTTGATAGTGTGCCTCAGCGATCTCTAATCTAATATCTGCATTCATTTTTTTTGCCAAAACACTCCCAGCAGCTGCATGCGGAGAACTCGTAGTAAATATAATCAACCTTTGCTGATGCCATATAAATATTTCAATGTAATTTTGACTGTTGTGCATAATTACACTCATTCTGATTGCATTACATGCAAATATATACTGGTGTTCCTCTAGCCTCAGACTATACACTGGATAAGCGTCTGCTAAATGAATACATGTCAATGTAATGTGGCTATGCATTTTCACTTTTCTAAAGGAAACAATGAGAGAGAAGATATACACTCCTCTGACAGTAGAAAGTGCAGTTGATGCCAGGTAAATAAGAATGCCCTTTTGTCTGAAACACCACCCATATTACAAGGAAATACAGTTCTTGTAATCTGGATTGTTGACTTGTTACTGGTCTAGAAGCATTTCAGCCAAAACGTAACAAATTAATAATAATTAATTTATCTCTTTACAAACTCTAGAGATGCCGTTGCCAAGATCTTGTATTCCCTTCTGTTCAACTGGCTCACAGACAGGATAAACAGGGTGGTTTATCCAAGAAACGAAGCCCTATCTATCTCCATTCTTGACATTTATGGATTTGAGGTGATGTACTACTTTTTTAACCAAACTATTTTATAAAAATGGTCATATAATGTATCTTGTTCTGTTGCTGCTGTGACGAAGTGGAAAAGATCACAATTATCATACTATTTTCTGTCATATGTTTACAGGACCTGACGTTCAACAGCTTTGAACAGCTCTGTATTAATTATGCAAATGAGTACCTGCAGTTCTTTTTCAATAAGATTGTATTCAAGGAGGAGCAGGTAAGTCGTTTAAAGTATCAACTAAAAACAATTCATAAAAGAGTGATACATTTTGTTTGATTCCCAGTATTTACAGTATTTTCTGTACGTAACTTTCTGTATAAAACCATGTTTGTTTTCAGGATGAATACATTAGAGAGCAGGTCAACTGGAATGAAATGACTTTCAGTGACAATCAGCCCTGTATTGATCTCATTGCCTCAAAGCCCCATGGGATACTTAGAATCCTAGATGATCAGAGCTGCTTCCCTCAGGTAAATTTTATTGTTTCTGTTTCCATTTACTTCTTACTTTGCCCAAGTATTATTTTACTATACGCGTATTGCTTTACCAGTATAACACCTGCTGCTAGGCCACGGACCACACCTTTCTTCAGAAGTGTCACTATCATCACGGCAGCAATCCCCTCTATGCAAAGCCAAAGATGCCCCTGCCTGAGTTCACCATAAAGCACTATGCAGGAAAAGTCACTTACCAGGTATGACTGAATAAAACCTTTTAATTGCAGTCAGATGTTTCTAAAAATGCTGTAATACAGTTGATACAGGTTGCTTTAATATACCATACATTTCACTAATATATTATGTGTTTAAAGATTATGATATCAAACTCATATCTGTTTATGGACCATGATTTATGGATCAAACTTCACAATCTCATATTTTCCTCACTACAGGTTCACAAGTTCTTGGATAAAAATTATGATCTGCTGCGCCAGGATGTTCTTGACCTCTTTAGTCAGAGCAAAAACAGGGTATGCAGAGAACAGTTTTACAAACCCAGCTGCCATGTGACATTATTTGTGAGGTAAAAAAAAAAAACACATAACTTGTTTTCTTGTCTAGATGGTGGCGAACCTCTTCAGGAACCATGCTGAGTTTCTGGGCCAGCAAAAGTCTGTCCTGAGGAAGAACAGCACAGTGACGCGGCGTTACCAGGCCTCCACGGTGGCTGCCAAGTTCCAACAGTCCCTCCTGGAGCTGGTGGAGAAGATGGAGAGGTGGGTGGAGAGTAAGATTTGCAGGCATGCTTTTGCAGATAATGACTGCATAAAAACCAGCATGACTGCATGAGTCCTCAAACCCGTCTCTAATTCTGCTGTCTGCTCTAATGCAGTGGTGCTCAATACATCTATAAAGACAATTTGTGTTTCTATTATTTTATTGCTATGAAAGTGTCTTATGATCCAAATGATGTTGGTGTGTCTCTATATTTTGAATAAATTAGAACATACTTTTCTTTTAGTGTTTTATTCATTTGCATAAGCATCGTTTTTGCATAATTTTTATTCAGCTGCCTGACAGAATTGCAATCTTAAAGCCAGTGAGGACTCACTGTGTACTCCACTGAAGTGTATCTGTTTCCATGTTTCAGTGGACACCAGTGCCCTGCTGTGTGTTGCATTTCGTACCTGATCCTGATTTGTTAACTGGTTGTTTGGTTTCTTTTCTAGGTGCAACGCATTTTTTGTGCGCTGCATGAAGCCAAACCATAACAAGGTATTTCACTTGTTTTTAGTCATTATTTATTATATTTATGACCAATAAGTATTGGGCCTAACTGATTTATAAAATGTAAAATGTGTCTGTTGCTGTAGGATCCTGATATGTTTGACATGGAGTTGGTCAGCACCCAATTACGATACTCTGGAATCTTAGAAACCATTCGCATCAGGAAGGAAGGCTACCCTATCAGAGTGCCCTTTGAAATCTTTCTCAACAGGTACAATAGGAACGTTTTATCATAAAGTAGGAAGATTGCTTTGGCTAGAATCAAGGCAATAGGTGAAACTTAAAAGTCGACATTTAAAATAATCTAATTTTACATTATTAAACAATCTAATTCGCTCATACATATTGCTTGTAATTTTTTAATACATATTCTTCTGGCAAAGATGACATGATGGATGAATGATTCAGTCAGTTTTGACAAAATGTATGGTATTTTCTATTATAGTCTACAGGTGTGCACCTTTTATTTCTAATATCAGGAAATATATGTGCCAGTTCATGCACTGCATTTCAGTCAAGCTCCCAAAAAACATTGTTTGAGGAAATATAGTTTCAAGCTCTTCCTTCTGAACCTAAAATGGTAATTTAGGTATACAAAAACAAAACATTTAAAGGTAATAGGCCATAGGTTATATACTGGATATGGTCAAATTTGTATCTTTATTGAACATCATTGCTAACAAAGAGAGAATATTTAATTACAATTTTGCTTGTTGTTATTCAGTACACTGCCTGTTTCTGATTGCTTTTATAATGCATTTTACAAACACATGCTCTATAGATGGTAACATTATTTGTAGTAATTGTGGTGTAAATACTAGGGATTAAACAAGTATATGTTTAACCAAGAGAACTGTGAAGCTTCTGTGATGTAATGGAAGTGTGTGGAAGAGTAGAATGTGAGTGTTGTCTGGCTGTCAGGTATAAGGCCCTGCTGGGTCTGAAACACACCCCTCCAGCTGATGGAGAAAATTGTACCATCATGCTGAAGAAGCTATGTCCAGTCAAGAAAGAGGCTTATCAAGTGGGAGTTACCAAGGTGAGTATCGGGAACATGGCTTTTGCTGTCCATATACAATTGCGGTGTTCAATAAATCACTTTATTTGGTTTTCTGTGCCCAAGCATACTGAAGCTTCCTTGTAGGATCTTTCTTTTTATTATTCTTCCTTCCATTAATAATCAACTGTAATTATAGTCTTTAAAAATGTGCATACATGTGCTATACTGTAAAATTTGACCCAGTAAAGCATGCTGCTTGTGCTGTAATCATACCATTTATCCAAAAAAAGAGAATGCTCAGTTCAGCACATAATAAATCTGCTCAGTTTAGATGTGCTGAAATGTTGATAGATATCGGCTGGGATGTAATCAATATTTGTCCTCAACTGTGACTAACAATTAAATGTAAAGATTTTCTTCCACAAACACAGGTTTCTTCCATAAACATAGTCAAGTTTGGCAATCACTAAAACGTACCTGCCAAATTGAGTTTGTGAAGAAAAAGTATTAGAAATAGGCTACTTTTTGAATAAAAAATGTAAAGAGAACACCTGGGGGGGGGGGGTTTGGTCACATGATCACATGCTTTGATATGTTATTTAACCCCTTGTTAATGGGGGGGGGCGCTATCTATGAAAAATGGAAAGTGCTAAAATTTTTACATGGTGGAACCAACATGTATAAAAATACCCTTTAATAAAATCTGAGAATCTGCACTTTAACCCCATGTGAATTGTTTCATTACAAATTTTAAATTGTAGAGTACAGAGCAAAATATATTAAAAATATGTATTTGTGCCAAAACTTATGGAGGGCTCTTTATGATTTGCAGAGGGGGGGGGGGGGGGGGGGGGGTTCATTCAAAATATACAAAGCTTGCTTAATGGCAGCCACAGATTCAATAGCAAATATATTGCTTTGCTCTTTTGACAAGGTTTAAATTTTCTACATATGTTGTGTGTGTGTGTGTGTGTGTGTGTGTGTGTGTGTGTGTGTGTGTGTGTGTGTGTGTGTGTGTGTGTGTGTGTGTGTGTGTGTGTGTGTGTGTGTGTGTGTGTGTGTGTGTGTGTGTGTGCATGTGTGTTAGTTCTTTATGAAAGAGGAGCTCCACCAGCTTCTGGAGAGCAAGAGAGACCGTGTGAGGCATGTGGCGGCCATCACTCTGCAGCGGTACGCTCGCATGTTCTTCGCCCGAAGGAACTTTGTGGTTTTCCGCATGAAGATCATCAGATTAGAGGCCCATTGTCGTGGTTTTCTTACCAGGTGCAGTACAAACACACGTCACACTGCCACTGTTGCGCATCCCAGTCCCTCTCCCGGTCATCCCACAGCTCACACATCTCCATCTTTCTCTCACAGAAAACAGTACGTGAAGATGAGACAAAGCTTGATCAAGTTCCGCTCTTTAGTACTCTTGTACGTCAATCGCAAGAGATACGTCCAGGTATGAATCCACTCGTGCCAAAACAGGCTTAAATGAATGACTGTACCATTGAACCGTACCCACTGTGACACATATGATAAGTAAAGCCATGTCATTATCTCATTTTAGTTGTATCTGATACTTTTCAGACAAGGCTGGAGACTCTGAGACAGGCAGAAGAAGAAAGGATGCGAATTGAAATGGTAAATGTGTTTCCAATTTCTTTACCTTCTCATTTTTTTATCTGGACTTGTTCTGATGTATGAACTGTTGCTTTTAAACTTGAAACCACAGGAGCTGACAAGACGAGAAGTGGTCAATGTCACTCACTTGGCAATTCCTGCAGAGCTTGGAGGGTTATTACAAGCAGCAGCAGGTTACTGAATGCTTGATTCCTTCTTTACCTCCTTATATTTTCACCTTTTTAATGTGTACCACTTGACTTACCAGAAACTCTATAGACTCTACCAGAAACTCTGCACTGCAAAAGAATGTCTGTCTTAACAAGTGTTTTAGTCTTGTAATGAAACTTTTTCTCTCAAGTAGAAAATATTATTTTACCCCATTGGCAAATCTTGAAATGAGTAAAACATTTGGCAATATTTTTGTCTTATTTAGCAAAAAAGTAATAGAAAGAAGTCTAAATATAAGTAAACTAAAATGCTTGTTAAGGTTGACTTTTTGGTGGTTTTTGCAGTGTACTGGCTATAGATGTGCTGAAATGTTGATAGATATCAGCTGGGATGTAATCAATATTTGTCCTCAATTTTGCCAAACAATAAAAAGTAAATTAAAAGATTTTCTTCCATAAAGTTTGGCAATCACTAAAACTAACCTGCAAAACTGGGTTTGTGAAGAAAGAGTATTACACCAGCTTTTACTTGCAAGTGAAATTTAAGAGGCCATAGTCTGATTTTAGCTAAAATAATTTGTCAGATTATTATTATTATTATATTATTATTTTTTTTAAATTTTATTTAACTTTTATTTAACCAGGAATACCCCATTGAGATCAGTATCTCTTTTACAAGGAGGACCTGACATTATATAAAGCTTTCGCCCTTATCTATGCATATCATTGGTCAATAACAAAAATTTTGATTGTACAGTCCATGTCATGAGGCAATGCATTCTTTTTTATATGGAGTGTTGGAAAGCATCAAAGTAAATCCTGAATAATTGTTTGCCGCATGTCACTAACGCTCAGTCCCTCATTGCTACCTTTTATCTGGTCTCAGCAGGCAGAGAGCTACATTCAGAATGCCTTGCTCTGGTTCAGGCACCAAAGATACAGGTAGAATCTGAGCTTACACTGCCTCTTGACATCAACAACTACCCCATGTCCAAATATGTCCAGGCTCGGTTCAGGGTAAGCTTCTGATTTACTAATTATTTTACATCCTTTTTATACTTTATTAATAGATTCTATAAGGCGTGGGAAGCAGCATCTCGGTGTCTCTCAAATAATCGATAATTTAGTGGAGGATGTGAGTTTTTAGTATCTCAGCTTTGCAGTTCATGCAATGAAGCAAGAATATGTTGGGATTTATACAGACCAGTGGACGCTGTGGCTGTCTAGGATAATAATTGGCTATCTCTGATTTTAAAAAGCTGTCCAATGGTTTTGATAGTGTTCAGTTGTAGATGCTTAGTGCTTGTGCATGTGTCACAAATCTTGTCTTGATGTGCAGGAGCCAACGTTTGGAATGTTGACTGCCCCATTAGAAATGTCTCTCACGCATGTGGATGAGGATCTAAGTCAGGAGGCCCTCAGCATCTTCATTATGGTAAGATGTCATTACCATTTATCTGCTGCCTTACCATTTATCCAACTGCTTTACCATGTGCTTAAGGGTTATTGTATTTTTTTTATTTTATGTTACTTTAAGATTTTGAGGTTCATGGGTGACCCTCATCTCAATGGAGCTCAGGAGAACCTGTTTGGCAATTACATCATCCAGAAGGGGCTGTCCACACCAGGACTGCGGGATGAGATCCTGTCTCAAATTGCCAATCAAGTCTGGAAAAACAATAACTTAGTCAACTCAGAGAGAGGGTGGCTGCTCATGTCAGCCTGTCTGAGTGCATTTGCCCCATCTGAGAAAATGGACAAGTATCTTCTAAAGTGAGAAGCTCTATGTCATTACTAAAATAGTTATCTCCTGTTCGATAAAGTTCTCCTCTTTTCACAACAGTATCCTGAGACTGACTATGTCTGTTTCCTTTCGTCAGGTTTGTCTCAGACTATGCCTACAATGGCTATAAAGCTGTGTGCCAACACAGGCTCATCCAGGCCATGCAGAAGTCCAAATATGGGCCGGAAACAGCTAGGACGTATCCACTGTCTCTGCTTGAGTGGACTGCCAACAGGAAGAGAGCAAACATGGTGTTGCAAGTACACTGCTTTGATGGTGAGCCTTGCTGTGGCCCAGATGATTTCTCAGGGCTTATAAAACCATTGACAATAAACCGCATGAAGGAATGCCATCCCTCAAACTTCTATTCAACAACCTGACGTAATAGTATCTATATTCAACAAGCTGACCTATCTGTACCCAGTGCGGTATCCAGACTTTAAAGTTCAACAGGTATTTCTTTGACTCAGTTCAAAGGTACTGATTTGACCTTACCTTAAATTCTCTGATACCTAGCATTATCTGTGCATTTTCCCTGCAATTGTGCAGTTCTCTTGCTTTCAAATTATAACTGCATAGCCTTACTCACAAATCTTTCATGGACTAATACAAAGAAACATCAAAAGGCAAGAAAAACCTTCCATTCTTTTCATAGACCTTTTTTAATTTTCCGGTCCTCGTAGCTGAAAATGCACACATGTAGAACGTCAGGGAAGCCAGGTTGACAGTTTATATTGGGCCATCTGTAGCTGGTACTGTTACCAAGACAGTTCACTTCGGCCAGCTCTTGTTGCCAGACAAGCTGTCCTTGTTTTCTTTCATTTCCTCAACTCAACCTGGCAGTATGTTACCTTGGCCTCTCTGGAAATGTTAGAGTGGATTAGTCGTCATCTGATCTGTGGTGATGTGTCCCACATTGTAGAGATAGCAAAGCCCAAAGGTATTTTCTTTCAGCTTCATCCCCTGACGAATAAGCTGCTTCTCACTGTCATTGTGTTCATCAGGGGCATCCTTCTTATGTCCTGTTCACTCGTGGACCAATGGGGAAGGCCTGTCTGGGGACATACTGCAGCACAGGTAAAGCCCAGTCATAACTCTGTAGACACCCCTGAGTTTACTAATCCTTGAATGGTCAAATGAGGTCTATGTTTCTGTCATCACTGCTCCTGCATCAATGCTTATTGATTTGGGGGACACTTGCATGCAAAGTAAGTAAGCAATTTGATCAACAATGTTCCAACAATCAGACTTATCATGGTACAAGGCAGGTACTATGCACTTCCCTTTGACAAGACATGTTATCTTTCAGCAGTTCCGATCCACCGCCATCATTGTTTGTTGCCACTCCACTGGCAGAGTGACTAATCCCTAAGTCAATAAGTGCAATGACCCAGATGGTGTTATAAGCTTGAGTGAGATTCTAGACCCAGTGTGCCAGAGCTGTGTTCCTGCAGGAGGGTGACAGAGGGCTGGAGAGGTTGGTCCATCCTCATGAAGGAACATGGCCAATGGGTAGAGCTGGAGGGGCATGATTACGTCATGGACCTCATCTCTGACATGGAGCTGATGACTGACTTCCCCAAGCAGAAATCCTACTTCATCATCTCCTCTGAGGACCCCTACAGGACCCGGCCCAATGCCGCCATGTAAGTGTCTGTGCACTGCAAGCTGAAAGCTGCATCATTAACTATTTTTTATTTATTTTAAAACGCAAAATTCAGTACGTGCAACAATCAGAACAATATGGATGACCACAAAGTGAGGGTTGAATATTTTGTGATAAATACTGAAACCACATGACCTGCATCTGAGAAGAGGAACATAACTCATGATGGGTCCAGTTCTGAGATTATATCCATTTAACTTCTTGCATTTGTGGAACTTTGCCAGAACTTTAATCTTCCTTTTTGGGCCCCTCCCCCTTTTCTTTTTTTCAGTGATTATGATTGAAATAATATAGGGGGGGAGGCAGATTCCGATTCTCTCTTGGGCCCTATCCAGTTACAGGTCCCCTGAGAGACCACCTGCCCCCTGCTCATGGCCTAGATCCTCCTGTATACTTTCTGCTTACCAGCCAACTGTAATTACCTATAATGAATAATAGCTGGGTTGCTATTATTGATAACGTTACTTTATTCGGCGGCTAGTTCTTGGGAGAAAGAAATGTTTGCTAACATTATATGTCATATAGATCGCGTTAGCTAAAACCAGCTACTCTGCTATAAATTAACATGCATACCAGCTGTAGCCAGATAATGCCTGGTTCTGCCTTTTTCTTTTGTTTTTTGGTTTGTGCGGTACGTAAGAAAGTAGAATGAATTGTGTGTAATGTCAGGGTAACGCTGTGTGTGTAATGGCATCCACAGTAGTCTCTTTGGGAGTGGGTTTGAGTCGGACGAGGACAGCCCCCTTGCCCACGCCATGAGGCACCCAGCCATGCCGAGCTCCAGCCTTCCTGACTCAGATGGGTACTACAGCCACGGTAAGGCCTGCCCCCCCCCCACATCTTACAATTTTATGGCATATTTGAATGTGACAGTTTGATTAACACTGTCTCTTCTCTCATTTCCCCAGTGGAGGCAGACAGCTTCAGTGAAGGTCCTACACAGAAGGGAATGGACCGCTACCTTGACAGCCTGTTTGACCCAGTGCTCTCCTATGGCAATGGGGTAAAGGGATGCTTCCTTTCTTTGGCACTGAAATGTTATTAAAAGTGTAAATCTTACTTTATGACATCTATCTGTTATCTGCTATTGTTATTCATGAAACTACTGAATCTGTTCCTTCGGTTAGTTTCCTTTATTTATCTTGAACACTGCTGAACTGTTTGAAACTTTCCATGCTGTAGCCACATAGAAATTATATTTAAATCTGCATCAACATTATATGTTATATTAGTGACATAACATGTGATTTTAGCTCAACATGAGTTTTACATACTCTCTATCTGCAATAGGCAATGTCGTAATTCAGGTAAAGTGAGTGGTCACACCATGTATTGTGTGAGGGTATTCGATCCTGTGTGTGTAAGAATTTGCATGTATCAGATGTGTTCCCTCAGAAACAGAACCCCACCAGCACAGTAGTGATTAAGTTACTGAATTACCGTAATTCTCACAACACCCAGATCTTCTGATTCTATAATGGTTGTGCATAGGGCTATTACAGTTACACTGCCTGGGGATATGACATTTACCAAATGAGTGGGTTATTTTTTAATGAGTCCTACATTCTGTGAGGTTTTCAGGATGACAGGCATTGGGAATGCTGAGAGATATTTAAGAGGGACAGAAGGGAAATTTGGACAAATGGTCTGGGGTGCTGAATCAGAACGTAGTAAACCCTGATTATCATCATGTGTGCAGAACCTGAGGGTGGGGGGCTGGGGCCATGGTTAGTCAGAGTGCTGTACTGAGAAACAGGGCCTGCCCCTCTTAGGGAGTTTAAGGTACTGCCAGGAGCAGAGTAATTTCCTCTCTGGTCAGCGTTGAGGGGTCCAAGCTGGGCTAGTGCCCGTCCTTCATTGCTGCGCCTCTCTCCTGAAGGATCTGGAGAGACCAGCCAGCATGTCCAACAGGATGAAGGGGGGTGGAGGGATTGGAAGGGGCGACAGTGATGGGCAACAACCAGGTGCCAGTGGGCCTTACTCCTCAGGATGGCAGCCTGGTGGTAAGTCTGCAGGCTCTGGTCTTCCCCTGCTCCCAGTGTGTATGGAGTCAGCACTTTGAGCTGGAATTTTTAGACACTATTTTCTCTGTACTCCCATTCCCTCCTGCAATAAAATGAACCTTTTCCTGTGTAAGATATAGGTATTCCAAATAACATGTTGTTTAATTAATGGTAATAAGTGAGTCAGACGTTAATAATTAAGCAGATGCAGGCATGCAAAGTGAGTGACGGTCACTGTAAGAATGGCTGTGCGGCTCTATGCGCAAAATGTCTCTCCTCTCCTCTCTGATGCTCGGATTATCTCAGGGCACAAGATCACAAAGTGAAGTTGTTATTAAACAGAATCATGACTCACCTTCCCTCATTGATTATTGATAGCTGTGCTATGTAACATCATATGAGAACTTCTCGCTGCTTCACTACAATAGATGCAGGTCGCTTTCCCAACCTTCCACGCTGTAATCTATACACTCCTCAAAGCTGTAAGTGGAAAATACATTTGTGTTAATTTTTCCAGTGGGAACGTGCCATTCACAATGAACTTACTAACCAAAGGCTTCAAGGAATAAAACATGCAATCTACTCGTGTGACATGGTGTAATGTTCTCTTTTGCATATTACCAGTTGGAAAATCCCACTGTCCATTCCTTGATTCTGATATGCACAGAAAAATGTCAGCTAGATAATTTTACATCATTGAACACATTCCTCAGGACAGTAATGTTAGTATTGTCCCTGTTGACATTGTGTCTTGTGTGTTGTGTGGCCAGCGGTGCCAGTGCTGCCCATGGTAGGAGGAGCCATGCCAGGAATGCCAGCAGTGCCCACTATGCCAGTGATGCCCATTGTGGCAGCCATGCCCAATGTGCCAGGTATAAGAAGTGTAGCAATGACACAAAGCGGTCATGTGCACACAACTCAATTTTTTCTGTATACAGGCTTTCATTAAAACATGGACAGCCTCAAGAATAGCACCATCAAATCACAAGGGGACCTGTACCATGTATACTGGGCCAGATAGGCAGGGCACTGGGTATTACTGTTTTGGCTTTGACTACAGAAGCCTTATCTCTTTCAACAGGGGCAGAACAGACTGCAATGACACAACAGCAGCAAGCCATTATCAACCAACAAGCAATAATTATGGTCTGTATCCTAGAAACCAGCATGTATGAATTAATTTAATCATAGACAGCTGAGTTAACAACTTTGAATCTTTTTTGATTTTTACATAGACGCAGGTGCTGTTTTTGTGACCTGTGCTATTTTACAGAACTGAATATAGAGCTGTGCTACTTTTACATGCATGAACATTCAGTACATAAGAGCTTTGCTGTTATAGCTATGAATATAGAGCTGTTCTGTTATTACATGCATGAATATACAGAATGGCTTTACTGGTATACAGTAATACAGGGTTGTGGTGTTTTTCCAAGCTGTGGACATACCATAAAGCTGCTTGTTTGTGCTCTTCAGGCACAGCAGATGACCATGCAGGCCATGGCCATGGTCAACAGTCCAATGACAAGCCCACTGACCAGTCCACCCTCCAGCCCACTGGTTAGCCCGTATGCCAGCTACCCTGCCAGCCCCTACGTCAGCCACCCTGCCAGCCCCCAGGCTCAGCACAACCCACCCACGAGTTTGACCCCTCTGCCTCGAGCCAACACAGCCACACCAGTAAGACCTGGCCAGCTTTTAATACTGATAGTTGTATTGCCTACTTTTCAGTTCATGCACATTTGAAGATTTATGAACATGATTTACTTTGCCACAATTATGTAGGTGGAAGTGTGATGGTTAGGGAACTGGGCTTGTAACCTATAGGTAGCATATTTGATTTCCGGGGAGGACATGACGGGTTCGTGAGGGTAGGACCCGAAATGCACGACTCAGAAACAGTGATTGATGATAGTCCCGTCAGGGCTTTATTATAGGAATGTCCAATGAGCGGTCAAAAAACAAGCAAAGTTCATACACAGGTAATCCAGCCAAAACACCAAAGTACAGTACCGCGGGAGAAGGCAGTCTCGGAATCAGTACACCATGCAAATAGTCCAGTAACCAGAGTAGCTGTCAGCGGTGCAGTAGTACAGGCAGATGGTAGGCAGGCTCGGGGTCGAAGACGGTGCAAGAGAGTCAAGAACGGAGTCCGCTCCGCGGGGCAAAAGTACAAAGACAGCAGGCAATAACTCATGGTACAGGCAGGCAGTGGTCAACAAAACAGAAGTCAGTAACAATGGTCAAAAAAACAGGCTTGGATCGTAACAAAAGACAGGCTTGGAAAAACCGCTCAAAAGTGCACTGAAAACAGGAGGCAACAATCTTGCAGAGACAAGACATGAACACTGAGCTTAAATGCAGGTGTAGACAGGTGCAGACACTTAGCTTGAGAGCAGCATGCGAATGGAAATCAGGTGTGGAGGGCTGACAAGGTAACAAGATAATTAGTAATTGTTAGTAATAAACCTATCCTGACCTAGCGTTAGTAAATTAGTAAATGACATGCACGAGAAACGTAAGGTAAACATGAACACATGGTTTGAGAGTTAGTATTACCCAATCCTGATCTAATGTTAGTAGATTAGTAAATAGACACGGGAGAATGAAACAATTAGGGAAGCGTGAGCGACAGCAAGAGAGAGAAACAGCATGAACGCAAGGCTGCGGAAAAACACGGAAATGTGTATGCTAAACAGTGAACGGGAAACGTAACATGAATCAAATATAAAACGTGACATGACAAGAAAATAAATCATAACAATAATCAAACAAGAAATGTGACATGACAAGAGAATGAAACGTAACAAGAATTAAACATAAAACGTGGCATGACTAGACTAAACATAATACGTGACATTTACAAGAAATCTAACTAAGACAGAAATGAAACATAAAACGTGACAAGACAGCTAGAACCGTGACAGGACACTGCTGTTGTACCCTTGAGCAAGGTACTTAACCTGAATTTCTTCATTATATCCAGCCGGATAAGATAGATACTATGTTAAAATGTGCATAATAATGTTTTTTGACTGTTGCAGACCAAAACAGCAGGGAAAGGCAGCCTCTCCCGCAAGCAGGCCCCTGCTCCACCTGTGAAAAAGCCCTCCCCACACAAAACTGGTACGAAAGCCTGGCTTACTGTGCCCCCTTCTGGAGACGACTGGTCTTTGACTGCCTATCAAAGAAGCATGTAGCAGAAGCACTGTACTTTAGCATGCACGTATTCATGCTGTGACAGTACATGCTGAGTGTGGAGGGTTGTACTGATGTGTGCTATATGTGTGCAGTATGTGGGTGTGGACTCTTCCCGTCACTCTGTTTTGCAGTACTCTCCCCGGGCCCAAGCCGCACTGTGCCACCCGAGGATGTGGTGAAATCCTCTGTCATCAACTCAGAGCACATAGTGCCAAGCCACAACATCAAGGACATCATCAAACAGTACCAAACACCTCCCCCAGCCCAACCACCAGAGATAAAAAGGTACGCTTTCACACTCTCCTGCCTTCAGCTGTTTATAACAGACTCACACTAGCTGATGCTGTTGTGTTTCCTTGCCATCATATGCTGTAGCTGTGGAAATGAGTCTGGGTCAGCAGACCTTACAATTAAAACACCATAAGTAATCTAATTTACAACAAGGCAATATTATGCTTACATGGTATGGTATATATCCTGTATGTAGTTCAATTGAGAGTGTGGTTACTCTAATTGACTGCATATTCCCAAAATATAACCAGAAATATGAAACTGGCGATTATCTATATTACTACCCCTCTTACAGTTTTGTGATACAAGTAATGATGTGTCTACCTGGTTGTTGGAGATGAAGACTACAGCACAATGTAACAGTTGTTAAACTATAATGTGTTTATAGCACCACTTCCAAGCTGTTCATAGTCTGTTGCCTGAGGCCAAAGGAGTAGAGCTCCTGTTTTGGTTTTTCTCTCATTGGTACTCCTGTGACTTTCATGCCACTGTTTCCCGCTGAAATGAGAATCTACTGCAGGGAGGTTTTTTGGAACACCTTTTTATGTCTTGGATGACTTGACATCATGTTGCACACTTGAATTAGCCAAAACCATCAATCCAGTCTGCTTTTTCCATCATATTCCCTATGCTGCACAGCTATAGTTTAATGTAAGTTTATAACACTATGTACCTCTGACACCAGGAGGCCACTAGAGCTGAGAGGGGCCAGTTTTCTCCTGGCTGGCCCGACAAAATATAAAATTGAAACACAGCTTGGGCTTGGCTGAGCGTGCGAGCCCTCAACATACACCCTAGTGGGAACAGGTTATTGTTGAAATTCATGGCAAGTCCTGCTTAAAAATGTTTGCTGTAAGGTCTTGAATTAATAGCCGTTTTAGAACAGATATGTGTCTTGAATGTTTTTGAATCACTGTCCCTGTCATGCATCACAGGAAGGAAGGGAAAGTGTTTTTGAAGAAGATGGACCCCCATGATGAAGCCATGATGATCTTAAAAGGACAAATGAGCGCTCAGCCGCCCCCTAAGGTATAGGGAGCACAAATTCATTTTGGGAATTTTTATACAAAGACATGGATTGAAAGTTTAAATCAGTTTCCCAGCCATGGATTAAAAAGTTTAAATCAGTTTCCCAGCCAATAAAATTAAGGTTTCGGAGATGGATACGGTTTCTTGCACTGTTATTTTACAAAATGGTGCATTTTTCCTGTGTCTTTATGTAGTTGTGATAACATTCGCTTCTCTTGTTTTCCGTTTACCAGCAGAAGAAGCTCCCTGCCCCCGCCCCCTCCCCTGCCCCTGCCGCAGCTCCAGTGAAGGAAGTGAAGCAGGCTGCTGGAGGGGTAAAACCAGCCCGGAGCATCATCGCCAGGAAACCTCAGGCCCCAACGCCAGTGGGCTTCCAGAGGGGCCCTGGCCCCGCACCCCCACCAGGTGGGTGAAACCCTGTGTCCTGAGAAACAGTACTGATGTATCATGGGAGACAGCATGGTGCCCAGGTTGGTTTTTGTGTGCAAAAGCAGTGTCCAGGGAGCTCCCGGTGGAGGAGGAGACGATACAGACCCAGCTGCACAGGAGGAGCAGTGAGGAGCACTACACCTACACAAACGTACCCTGGAAGATCTACCTGAGGAAGGAGGTGAGGCCTTCCATGACTAGCTTCTCCAGTGATCTCAACACAAACTATTTTCTCGACTGTTCGCAAATTCTGTCCGCAAAAAACTGCGTTCTTAGGCGAGTCATTTCTATCAAATATTAGAGTAGTTGGGGGCAGACAGAAGTCACAGAAGTTTTGCTGAAACGAAATATGATTTCTTTTTGCTTGCAGGTTTTCTACCCAAAGGACAGCTTTAACAATCCACTAGTTGTGGATCTCATATTCAAGCAGGTATGTCTACATCCCTATGGCCAATACTTAACTGTGGTATTATTTACATGAACTAATAGCTTAATGTGGATGCATCCCTTTTGTGTTATCCTGTTTTTCCCCCCCAGATAGTTAATGACACTTTTTCAGAGGCATGCATACGCATCACCAAAGAGGAAAGGCTGAAAATGAAATCTCTGTTCGGTAAGTGAAGTATATAATTAAAGGCCATTTCACTCACTGCGGCGATAATAAACTAAATAAAATTGCATTTGTGACAGCGGAGCATCAAATCGAGCCAAGCTCAGTTGCCCATGATGAGATCGTGAAGAAGAAGATTGTCACTGCCGCCAGGGAATCCTGGGAGATTTACTTCTCACGACTCTTCCCAGCATCTGTGAGCATTACTTTGCTCTCCGCATTGTATTCATCAAACAATTTGATCTTCAGAGCAGAAACTATACAGTATCGTGTGTGTGTGTGTGTGTGTGTGTCTGTGTGTGTACGTGTGTGTGTGTGTGTGTGTGTGTGTGTGTGTGTGTGGGTGTGTGTTTGTGCGTGTGTGTATACGCACATGCATATGTGTTTTGGTGTGTGTAATTTGCAGGGGAGCGTGGGTACCGGGGTCCAGGTCCTAGCTGTATCGCACAGAGGTATCAAACTTCTGAAGATGGTAAAGAGTAGTGCTACTGCCCCAGATTACTTCAGAGTCTTGCGGCCTTACAGGTACAGTTCCTGTGTGAGGGGTTTGGGGTGCCGCTGGGTAATACAGTGGTGCTACAGATCCAAATGTATCCAAATGTGAGAACATTCATTTATTGATTTTTTTTATATTACCCTAAAGAGCTTGTTCAGATATGTGTCACATACTGTAGCAGCTTTTTAGCAACTCAGTAGATGCTTTAGTATACTTTACTTAACAATTATTTTCTTGTGTTTTTTTCTTCCCTCTTCAGCTACACAGATATCATGTTTGTCACAATCCCTTCAAAGAACATGCTGGAGTTCAACCTGACCAATGAGAAGCTCATCCTGTTTTCTGCTAAAGCTCCACACGTCAAAAATATTGTAGACTTCTTCATCACAGAGCTAAAAAAGGTGAGTCAGAGTCTTGATGAGAATTTTAGCTTTTTTGTTGGGGCTACTGCAGATGGTCAAAAACCTATCCTGTCTCCTTCTGTAGGATTCAGACTATGTGGTTGCAGTACGTAATTACATCACAGATGACAGGACACTTCTGAGCTTCCATAAGGGTGACATCATCAGACTGCAGATTATGGAGGGCCTACAAGAAGGTGAGATCCACTGATGCAATTTCTGTGACTTTCACAGTCAGCTTCTGTGACTTTCTTCTCTTGTAAAAAATGATGTACACATTTGTCCCTTCAAGTTAAATGGTGGATATATTTTAATAACTCAACACTTTGGCTGAGCAGAAATCCTACTAACTGGGCCACTGAGTGTGGTGCCCTTCTGAACCTCAAATATCTGATGAGGACCAAGTCCTCTAACCCTGTGGCTATTTTACAGGCCACTATTATGGCTGCGTTGTAAGAAAGAAGGTGATGTTCCTGGAGGAGTTAAAAAAAGACACCCCTGACTTTGGTGGGTCTGTGTGGGTTGTTAGCATGGACTGGTTCACTTTCATCTATTTTGCATGTATTTCGATATTTTGAAAGACTTTGCCATAAATTGCATAAGCAATAGATAGCTTTCAGTGTGTCAGAATGTGCATTTTACTGCTTGCAGTGGTGATGGTTTGCTATATAAATGACAAAACCTCTATATGCAAAAGAATGGGTATGCATTTCTGCCTGATAATCCTTTGTTCAAATCAGTTATACTGACTCTCATTGCCATCATCCTTTCTTAAGAAATATTAAAGAAATAAAAAGTCAGTCCAATTTATTTCCTGCGACTCCAATTCTCATTGTCTGTACATTTCACATTTGTCCTTTAATACACAAAGGCTGGAAGTTTGGAGCAATCCATGGTCGTGCAGGCATCTTTCCTGCGGAGTTTGTCCAGCCTGTAGCTGCTCCAGACTTCATCAGCTTGCCTGTGGACAGAAAAGAAGAGCCCAAGAACAAGCAGGGCCGGGTGGCTGCAACTGCAGCCGTGGCTGTGGCTGTGGGTTCAGCCATGGCGGCCCATGAGCTGGATCGTACCATAGAGGTACTCTCTCGTGCGCGGCCTTGGCCTGTTTCACTCAATTTCTGCCTGAGAGCCTGCCGAATGGAAATCTAATCATTTTATTCAGCTACATCAACTAATAAACAGGCTGTCTTGAATATGAAAGCTGTTTCTAATTCATAGAATGTTCTCAGTTCTTTAAATCAAAGTACTTAAATATAAAAAATATATATAAATGCAAAAATGTCCCTTGGGTGTGACAGCATTTCATTATTAATATTATGATGCTGTACTATAATTGTCCTATAGGTGGCACCAACTGGCAATGATTTCACAGATGATTACGGTGACTACAGTAACATGGACATAGATGAGAGGATGCTGCAAGACAGCCAGTACAATTTAGTGGAGTTTGCCAAGAAATACTTCAGAGAGGCCCAGAGGAAGAAGAGGTCAGTTATTTTGTACGGAGGGTCACATTTGACTAATTTTTCAAATTCTGGGGAATGGGAACCAAAAGGCTGATGTGCTATTATGTTTGCAGTGATTCATATAAACAGAAGTCAAAGAAAGGCAGAGAGCCCTCTGACATGGTGAAATATTCCAAGGTAATTATGATAATGCAAGCAACAAACATTTTATACACCCTAAACATTAATTTATTGTACAGCTTGTAAGACTGTATAATACATAACTTGCGCAATGCAGTATGTTCACAAGCATAGCTGATATTTCCTGACACATTCCTTCTACAGTCTCCAATTCAGGAGTCTTTGATAGACTTCACTGATGAAAACATGAACAAAGTGGCAGCAGACATTTTCCTGGGTGAGTGGACAACATAATATTTGGCATCAACTTTCAGTTTAATCTGACAGTGTACAATTAGTCAATGTAAAGGAGCCATAACAATATTTTGGATCAGGGCATAGAGACGCTAATTTTCTCTTGGTAGTCTAAACACAGTTGAAATTAAAGTCTTGCTTGCCTTCTAGATTGTCCTTCATAATCTTGGCGTTTGCAGAAAGGCAGTGATATATACTGTATGTCATGGTGCCTATCACTCAGTCTCTCTGCTCCATTACAGCTGTAATGAGGTTCATGGGAGACTCTCCTCTCAAAGGTCAGACAGAGCAAGATATCATTTGCACATTTCTGAAGGTACAAAGCGAATCTCTTCTCTGATAAGGGCAATACAGACCAGTAAAATGCTCTTTGAAATTTGTGTCTTTGAAAGAACATGATAAAATGCCATGCTTTGGTCTGTAAATATGTTGTGTGGGCTAATATTTACAGGACAATTATGCTGTCATGTATTATTTCTCTGGTGATGCCAATACCCTTTCCACAGCTCATTGGAGAATGTGGACTGCTGAAGGATGAGGCTTACTGCCAGGTCCTGAAACAGATTACTGCCAACACCAGCTCAAAAGCGTAAGATAGAATACATCCCATAGAGATTTCTGACTCAGTCAACCCGCCAAATAATCTTTGAGGGGCTCCAGGAAGGTTCTGGTTCCCTGATTTTTGCCCTGTTCCCATTGTCTACAGAGATAGCTGCCAGCGGGGCTGGAGGCTGCTGTATATCCTCACAGCATATTACCGCTGCTCTGAGGTGCTAAAGCCCTTTGTGTTTAAGTACCTGCAGGATGTCAGCAAGAGCCCCGGGGTACTCTTCCAAGGTACATGGCTCAACTGTGACCATCAGATCCGACCCTGTTTACTATCTGTTTAATACGTAAGAAATGGAATAGCAACGTAATAGGTGTACACATACCACAAATGTAAGGTCTTAACGGATATGAACAATGGCATCCTGAGAAACAAAAAACTAGGATTACACATTTGGGCATACCTAGCATTCATAAAAAGCCATTGCAAGGGCCACTACATGTATATGTTTGGTATATTTATTTTTGTATTTTTACAGAGAGTCTCAACTTAATATCGAGCTCTGATGAGATATACACTTTAAAATGTAATAGCAAGTATATGGTAGTTTATATAAAGTTTTTCATAGATCAGTTCTAGGTGCCATTTTGATAACACATGGATGATGTTGACAGGGATTGCTAAAGCCTGCGAACAGAACCTGAGGAAGACCTTACAGTATGGTGGGCGGAGCGCATTCCCCAACAGTATGGAGCTGAAGGCCATGATGGTCAGTGCACTCTGAGACTCACTGACTCCCTGGTCCTGTACTGTTCAATGTACTGTGGCTAAGCAGCACTGTGGTCCCGCTTTCCTTAGGCTGGCCGAAGCTCCAAGCGGCAGTTGTTTCTTTTCCCGGGAGGAATTGAGCGTCACCTTAAAATCAAAACTTGTTCGGTGAGTTCCGATTGATGCTGTATGAGATATGATATACGGAACGAATCGGTTAGCTATTCATGTTGAGGTATGTAATGTGCTTCTGATATGTGTCTTCAGATTGCTCTTGATGTCATTGAGGAGCTGTGTTATGAGATGGCCCTGCAAAGGCTTGAAGCCATGGATGAATATGCCATTTTTGTGGTCACAAACAGAGGTAAGTGGCAGTGTGAGATTGCATGTCTCGCATAGTGGATCGTCAACAATGAACTAATGTATCTCCAACAAAATCCCTCTGTATAGGGACACTGGCTGAGTATAATCGGTTATTTCCTAAAGAATTAGCTATTTTCCTGACTTTTAGGCTGTGGAAAGGGTAAAAGGAAAACTGAACAAGCAACTTTATTTTCACCATTAAACTGTTATTTTATTTGTTTATTTCTCAAGGTCAGAATGTCCGCCCTCTAAACAAGAGGGAGTACATCCTGGATATTTCCACAGAGGCTGAGCAAATCGACAGTAACTACAGCTTCTGGTTCAGAAGAGTGATATGGTCCCAGCCATTAAAGTTTGACAATGAGCTCTGTGTCAGTATGCATTACAACCAGGTACAGTCACTCATGTAGGTGCTAAAATGCCTGGTGCTTATGAAGCAGTAGAAGCAAGACCCACAGAAATGGAGATTGTGCTACAACCTAATATTTTCTGGGGATATGTTTTCGAAAAATGTGTATATCTTGAGGATGTGATCGTACAACCCTGTCAAGTGACTTAAGCACCAGTAATGAACACACTCCTTTCCATCTTTTTAAGCCAGTGCCTTGCTCAGCGGTCAGTCTTTGTGAGCTTCTGTGAGTGTGACATCCATATTTATCACCTCTGCAGGTGCTTCCTGACTACCTGAAGGCCCTGCTCAATGTTCTACCCAATGGGAAGGTCAGCGAGCAGCTTTTACAGCAGGTTTCCAAGCTGGCTACCCTACAACACCGTGCCAAGGACAGCATCTACGTCCCCACCATGTGCGCCTACAGAGCCATTCTACTTTTTGTTACATTATGCAGTCAATCTGTGGTCATAGTCTATACTAATTAAGTTTCTGAACTTAAGTCTCTGAAAAAGTGTTTCAAGTTCAAAATCTGTTATAAATTGTAGCAAGTGAACACAACATTAAATCCCCTGAATCCATCACAATGTATTAATTGAAACAAAAAAACAATGACTATTTGAATTTGTTTTGTTTAAAGTTGAAGAAAGCTTATGGAAGTTTCTCATTGGGTGCGAATGGAGCCAGTCTCCTGTAGACAGAATTATCCTCTCTCCGTGTCTGTCTCAGGCGTGAGGCTCAGGACTGCATCCCTCCCCAGTTGTATGGGCAGCAGCGGCCACAGCAGTGGTTGGGCATGGTGACACAGCACATGCAGCAGGTTCAGGCCCTAAGCCCTCACCAGGCCAGAGCGCAATTCCTGGGTAAAGCACAACATTACTTCCATACTATGGACATATACTTGGTCCATTCTCTCTGCTTTAATTTCATTCTACTTTATTCAAAGTTGATGATGAAAAATTTGTACTGGAAAAAGGTATTTCAGACAGCACACTTCCAATGCACTCACATCATATCCCTCTATGGATTATTTATTGTTTTCATAGCCTTTTCCATCATTTCTGCATAACAGTCAACTTTAGTGTTAGGAGCAGGGATTGTGTAACACATGTTTCTGTAATTAATTGTGACCCTCAGGGCTGGTCAGTGCCTTCCCCATGTTTGGCTCCTCCTTCTTCTACATCCAGAGCAGCAGCAACAGCTCTATTGTGGCTCCTTGTTTACTGGCTGTCAATCAGAATGGACTGAATTTCCTCAGTAAAGACACCCATGTGAGTCAAACTTATTGAGTGCTGACGGGCAGTCTATGCAAATCTTAAAAAAGCCCAAGACATTCAAAGATTATGTAAACTTATTATTATTACTTCATGTACTTGCTCAGCTGAACCTCATAATCATACAGAGTTGCATACAATTCCTACAATTTAAAATGCATCTAAATCTCTGCTGTTAACAACATCCTTCATATCCAGTAGACTATCCAATATCAATAGCTTTATCAGCACGACAAAAGCAAAGGTACTAAAGTCTGCTTCTCCGCTGACACACAAAGTTTGTGTTTAAGAATGGTAATATTTGTCATACCTCCACCATGTTCCTTAGGAACTGATGGTGAAGTTCCCTCTGAAGGAGGTGCAGTCCACACGTACACAGAGGCCCTCGGCAGGGTCCAGCTTTCCATATGTTGATATCATGCTGGGGGACCTGATGTCTCAGCGCATAACACAGCTCCAGCTTGAGCAGGTACAGTATGTCTGGAGCCAGACTAAGACTCTGTTTGTCTTTCCATCTCTTCCTTGGATATCCTGATAGCGACTGTACACTACCTCATTATACAAAACTTAGTTTGTGTTTGGGCTTTCTATTGACTTTCCTCTTTCTATCTGCAACTAATATTTTCTAAACCCCTGCTGTTACCATCTGAAGACAAAGTGCTTTCCAGTTTATTGCCAACTAATTTTTTCTGTTGAGTTTTGTTGTATATTCCTCCAATATCATCTTATCTGTTATCTTCTTGGAAAATATAATGGCAATTTACTGGACAGTTTTATTTTATCAATGCAGTTTACTGTAGATGTATATTATTTCTCTCAGTTAGACTAAACCAAATAGATCATAATATTATCTATGATACAGTAACAGACAGTAGTAAAAGAATGTCATGATAAGGTATGCAGAATAGATATTTCAGAATAGTAAATGCATAATACAGGAATACAGATTTTTATATTTGTATGTACAGCATATTTTACATTTATAGAATATTAGTATAAGTGCCTATGTAATTGCATGTAGTTTTGCAGCAACTATAGGATGTGGATGGGTTAATACTTGAGTGAGTAGCTATGTGTTGCTGTTGACAAGGATATATTGGTGTGTCTCTGCAGGGCCTGGAACTGTGTCGTGTTATTGCCATGCACATGGATAACCTGCTCTCAGTTCGGGAGAAAAGATTGACTCTGCCGCCTAGTGAAATCACCCTGCTTTAAAATGGCCTCCTCCAGTAAGGAGTTGAGCCACACAAACAGCCCCAAAAAAGCAACTCAAACTCATCATATCTTACACTTCAACTACCTCTTCATGGCAGCAATTGTTTTGGTCATCATTTCTCCTCTCCAAACACAGTTAAAAGGTTTTCTTCATTCAATGTGGTGGTAAACTATGATTACAATCGGTGGTAAGATTCATCTTTAAAAAGCCTCAAGAAAATATTGCTGAATTTCTTGTGAAAATTTATTTTTTCTAATTTTACAATCCAAGCTAGATGTATTTAATCTAGGTAATCTCTAACCTTTTTTTTTGTTTCAATTCAAGGAAGTAAACCACATGAGCAATATCCAGCTATGCAAGACATAAGTTATGAAAGCCATCTTCCCCAAAAACTCAATGTTGTAATTATGGAAAGATCCATTGATATGTTTGCTTACGTATGTTACGTTACTTGCTAACGTACAGTGAGCACCATAATTCACTGGACAGTGACACATTTTTTGTTATTTTGGTTCTGTACTCTAGCACTTTGAGTTTGAAAGGATACAATGACAATGCTTTAATTTGAGGTTATTTTCATCCATATTGGATGAACCGTTTAGCTAAACACATGGTTGGCTAAAGAAGTCATAAAGAGCCTGAGGTATCAAACAAGCCTTAAACCATCACTCAGCTGCCTGATATGCAGTAGATATGGATGGATGACTTGAAGGGTTTCTTCTCCTGACTTATTTTTCCATAGAGTTCAGTAGGAAAATTTGTCCGGAGAAACAACCCTTAAAGTGATCCATCCATATCTACTGCATATCTGGCAGCAGAGTGATGGTTTGAGGCTCAGACCCTTGATGATTTAGATCCATTTAGCCAACCATGTGTTCCAGTGTAATTTACAGCTAAATCTAGTCCCACCTCCCAATTCCCATAGAGATCCGTTCAAATGCAGAGAAGTTATAGTATCGCTTGTAAGAGTACCAGAAAATAAGATATCAAGAGTCTTTTGATATTGTTGGGTCACAGACATCAGGAAGTCATGGCATGTAAAGGATATGCAACCAAATATTAAAAATGATTACTTTATTCTACATTATTTTAAACTGTCCAATATTTTTTGATGCCCAAACATGGGGGGGACTATGTACAGAAGGTTCTATAATTTCTAAACGGTTTATCCGATATGGATGAAAATACCCTTAAATTAAAGGGTACTTCAACCTCATTGTCATTGTATCCTTTCAAACTCAAAGTGCTAGAGTACAGAACCAAAATAACAAAACGTGTCACTGTCCAATTAATTATGGTGCTCACTGTACGTTGATTTGTAATACTTGCATAAATATGTAAACCTGTTTGGATTTTGTTTTGCATGATGGACAACAAAACAAAATTCAAAGTGATATTTTTATAAAACATTAAATATTTCTATAGAAATATCTATAAGTTGTGTGTATCCATTTGTTACTTACGTATGTAAAATAGCTGATCTCGTAACAGAGAAGCGTGAATCACTTTAGCTGACCTGGAACTTCCCAGGAGGCCATAAGAATAACTAGGTCAAAATGAGGCAACACTTGGTATTGACTCAGCTGAATAGGTGTCCAAAGGAGGACTGTGACATAAATATAGAGCAGCTGTGCAGTCAGTCTCCTCTACATGCTTCTCTCATTTGCAGGGGCTCTTTCCCATATGCAACACACTGAAGACCATTTAACTGTCTTCTTCATGGTTGTGTGTAAAGAAACTTTAAAATTACCCTCAAAAACACCAAAGGCGATTTGTTGTTCTATGCATATTGTTTTCATGAGCTGTGGTTATAGTATGACATGCAGATCATAAACATTGGGCAGTAATGTAAGTTATCAAACTATAACACAGCACAATTTGCTGCTAGTTCATAAGCTACCCCACTTCTTTACTACTTACTTACTGAAAACCACTATATCAATTCATTATTATCACCTGACAGGGATATAGTTACAGGCCGTTTACATTACATCAACACTTAGATCCATAGAACACAACTCCTGAACTATAACGCAATGCATAAAATAATCATAATTTCTGACTGTCACTGTCAATGACTGTCAAGACGGAAGTGCTTTTTCAGTCACTTAGCATGTCCACGACATTCTATGGTGTGACTGGAATAAAATTATATAACCGAGACATATGGAAATCCCTTACATTAGTAACGTTACGTGTCCCGATGCAGAAAAATAGATAACACTATTACATGTAATACATAATACACTAATGTAGTCTTAGCTTCTTATTATAACTATAAGAATGTTTAATGTAAAGTCGAGCGCCAGTTGTTTGATATTCCTGTCATAAAATATGACTGAAACTATATAGCGACGAGGAGTGACATTTAAGTAGGCACAAATTAAGACAGCCAAATCACAGTACGAAGACCCATGACTTGATTTCTCCAACGCACTTGATAGGGTCCGCTCTTAAATTAGTTACTTACATTTGACTGATGTTCGTTGCAACCAATCAGAATGCTTAAAGCAGTATGACCCCTCTTTTTTCGTTGTGATTTTCCAATCAGACCTATCAGGGGGAGGGTAAATCCTAAGGTTCGTATGATCTTTCTCGAGGATATTCTATTTCGGCATTGTAAAACGAGAGAATTTGGATGTGGCGTTATATACGCAGGAAAAAATGGTAACTTGTAGCATTTAAGTACATTAAAGCAAGAAAAGGACAATTACACCACGTGAGGAATTTGGCATTACTTTTAATATAATATGTACGTTTCCTTCAGTTGTTAAGAAGTAGTTATTGCTTTGAAGATAAAACGCTTTGGACGAATTGAGCACGCGCGGAAAGAGGAGCATGCGTGTTCTTACTGGGTTACACGAGTTTATTTTTCCTTGCTTTTTTTTATGTTGCTAGCTAGCTAGCGAAGTGCTAATGAAGTAACGTTAGGTCAGAATAGCTAACGGGTATACTATTTTGTTTGTAGAATAATTTACATTTACTACGTGCGTTAACAAAATTACCAAGACATATTACATTTTTAATCTGCACATTAACACATCCATGCATTCAGTACAGCTAGCTAACGTAGCCCACGTCGTTAATGGCAGTAAGTTAGCCTACTAGCTACTGTTAACTAGATGGCAGTCTTTCTTGAGAATGCCTTGTCTCTGCAACTCAGTAAGTTACGTTAGAGTCTTACAGTTAGGTTGTGCCTAACCAGTTGATTTGCCAGCTTCCCTATCTTGATAGATATCAAAACGGGAATACACAGCGCTAGCAGTGAACCGTGAAACGACCCAGCTAACGTAGGCTAAGTGGCTAATACATAGCGAGTTGGCTAACCGTAGCTGCCGAGTGTTTCATACCCCACGCAAAACAATCTGAGTTAGATTAATGTCTTTATAATCTTGTAATTCTCTAAAATTGAAACATGAAAACAACAAGTCGTTTTTATGAGCTCCCTATTTAATATTTAAAAATGGCAGCAAGTGGCTATACGGATCTAAGGGAGAAATTGAAGTCGATGACTCCACACAGAGACAACTACAAAAACAAAAATTCCGACCACAGCAATGGAAGCAAACGTAAATTCCACGACTCCGAGGAAGACATGAGTGACCCCGAAGAACAGCGGGAGGTGGAGGCCCGGAAAGTCAAGAGTGGCATCACACAAGTGAACATTTTCAGCACAGAGGAATGCGCTGCTATTGAGGGCAAAATCGACGAGGTTGTCTCAAAGGGAGAGAAGGGTCTATACAGAGAGCACACCGTGGACAGGGCACCTCTTCGGAATAAGTATTTCTTTGGGGAGGGTTACACCTACGGTTCTCAGTTAGAAAAGCGGGGGCCAGGACAGGAGCGATTGTACTCAAAAGGAGAGGTAGATGACATACCAAATTGGGTACACGAGTTAGTCATCAAAAAACTGGTCGCTAGCGGAGTCGTACCAGAAGACTTTGTCAACAGCGCTGTTATTAACGACTACCAGCCTGGAGGATGCATCGTCTCTCACGTGGATCCCATTCACATCTTTGAGAGGCCCATCGTCTCGGTTTCGTTCTTCAGCGATTCGGCGCTGTGCTTCGGCTGCAAGTTTCAGTTCAAACCCATCAGAGTGTCGGAGCCGGTTTTGTTCCTTCCTGTCCGACGTGGGAGTGTCACTGTTCTCAGGTAACATTAACTTACGTCACCGTAGAGGACACTTATTTTAAGGATGTCCAAACTTTTTTTTGGAAATATTTTTGGTAAATTAATATGTAAATAACCATATTTTGAATTCACGTATAAGAGTATATTGATTGGCTTCTTCCGTAATTATAAAGGAAGAGAAAATGGAATACTACATAATCAAACTTTCTACTGCTAAATGACGTGTATACATAACGTTACCTGCAAATCCAATATGCAAAACATCTTTAAAATATTTGCAAATGAAGCCAAACTATTCTAACCTCCAGTTCTAAAGTTATTAAAACAATTAATTAATTTATTTGATTCCCTGACAGCCCCATCCCTAAGTTTTGTAACCTTAAATATGTTTAATTATTTTAAGAATATAAGAAATGTGTAACTTTTAAAATAGTTTAAACGGTGACAAAGTTTTTTTTTCATCCACACCAGCGTGTCTATACAGTAGTCTACGGTATTTGAGGCTTGCTTAATTTGTAATTATTTATTTTGTACGGCAACAATCAGCAGAAGTATTTAGTATAGCTAAACAGGCATTCAAAAAAACAATCCGTGTTAATGTGATGTGGCACCGGGACAGCAACAGTACCTTTTCTTGGCTTGTTGTTTTCCTGAAAATCTATCAGTGTGTGGAATTGTCTCAGCCAAAATTACAGTGAGATTCTTTTATTGCAAGCTTGCCTGTTTTAGTATTTAACTAAACACATCTCAGTAGTTTGACAATATCCTGGGTTTTAATCCATTGTAGATTTTTGGTATTGCTCTATGTTTTTTTTTAAAGAGCTTTTGAAATCCTTTCTTTCTTTACCTTCACCAATTAGTTTGGGAAATTTATTAAACTGAGTAAACTTAACAGTTATAAAAGTGAATTGGAATGCAATTTCATGTTTTCAGTAATTCATATGTGTTCATATAATGCTCTTCTTCACCTGGCATACATTGGCTGCAGAAAGTCTGCACCCAATAGAGATTTGTCTGTCAGAAGTGCTGTGGTTCACGGAGGCTTGTGTTTTCATTACAGTGGTTATGCCGCAGATGAAATTACCCACTGTATTCGACCACAGGATATCAAGGAAAGAAGAGCCGTTATCATACTAAGAAAGTAAGTAGCTTGGAAAAGATCATTTCAAAGTGATGGTGGGGTAGTCTGTTTAAACTCTTCCTTCCCTTCATCCGACGCACATGCACACCCAGTAATAATATCGTAAAGTGCATTTTTGAAGGAACCCTGTCATAACTACCTGTCTGTCAACATGAACATGATCAAGTCTGGTTGGCTTAACCTGACTGGTAAGGATTAACAAATGTGTTGGCCCCAGTGAAATGAGAAAACGATTGCTTGTTTTGAAAGTAGGTATGCATACACTTTTTACGAATGTCTGCCATGGTTACTGCTACCTAGCTGATAACTTTTAACATGGTCAGTGCAAGGAAATTTAAAGCCTATTCTTGAGTGTTGCTTTATGTTCAAAACTGCTAACATTAGCTGTTAACTATATTGATCATGAGAGGGATGGCAAAGAAAGTCAGGTCTGCTTGCTGCCAAACAGTTTTAGTTTTTGTTTATTTGTGGAATTGATATTAGGGTTGCCTTGTGGAATTGATGTCTCGTATTTCCCTTATGGATCCACGGCATGTTTGGCTAGGGTTAGCAACGATGCTTGGCTAATGTATTTTAGTTTGTTTGCCAACTAGCACGCGAGTTGGTAAGCAAGGGTTTGTTTACGGTGGTTCCCTAGTAACCCAGTCAGTGAGTCTGCTGTCAGCGGCAGAAGCGGTTCTCTCTCGCGTCCATGTGTCATTCGGCTGTTTCAAGAGTGCGCTTCACTTGTGCAAATGTTACCCTGTTTTATTATTAAATAATGCCACCTGTGATCTGTGTTGTTATAGTGATGCATGTAACCATAAAACCAAAGAAAGGTTTTTATTTTTGCCTTACAATGTTGGTGTTGATGGTGGGCTGTATGTGTAGCACTACATTGAAAACCAGTAAATGGTAGCGGGCGGCAGTGTAGTATAATGGTTAAGGAACTGGACTTGTAACCAAAAGGTTGCAGGGTTCGATTCCCAGGTAGGACACTGCCGTTGTACCCTTGAGCAAGGTACTTAACCTGAATCGCTTCAGTCTATATCCAGCTGTATAAATGGATAATATGTAAAAAAAATAAAAAAATGCTAATAAGTTGTGTAAGTCGCTCTGGATAAGAGCGTCTGCTAAATGCCTGTAATGTAATGTTGTTAACAAAAAAAAAAAAAAAAAAGTGAAGGTGCGTTGTTTTGACAATGCGAAGACGGGCAACTAATAAATTGAAAGGCGTTGTTTACTTAAGGTGGTTGCTTGCCACCTTAGTGTGTACAGTGGGGTTTCATGGGATAAATTGCTGAGTACAGGCAGAGTGTCAAACCAATGTACAAACCCTCCAGTCCAACACCTTTTCCATGCATACTTATCCTACACACTTACTATACCATAATAACTTTCTTTTCAGTCAATATTATTGATGTGCAAAGCTTGATTACAGGTGAACAAACCTTATGGGGCATATTGGTACAGATTTTTTAAGTGTGTGAGATGAAAAATAAAATATCTCCTTTTGCTGTTTTCTAGGACAAGACCCGATGCACCACGACTGGAGGTAAACTTGCCTAGTAACGCCATCCCTCCCGTTTCTCCTCCTGAAAGACGCCAGATACTAAAAGCAAAGCGATCTCATCGAAAGGCAGATCCTGATGCAGCGCATAGGTATGATTCTCAATACAACATTATTCGACTCACTCTTTATATTTTACTTTTAAATTTAATTTAAAAAAATGTAATTTTCTGTTAAAAAAAATTCTTTTTTTTTTTACATTTTGTGTCTTCTCCTAGCTTAGAACTTTCTTAAGTTCTCACATTCATGCAATATTCATATGGCAGCCATTGTAATTTGGTTCAAGTTTGAGTTTTTGGGCATAGATGAGTGATAGAGAACAAAACGACAGGCATTGCAGTAGTTATACTTTAATTTCATAAGTAGGTTATAAAATGTGTATTCTTCTGTTAACTAACACACTTTGTATAATTGCCATACATCAATGTTACTTTTTTAGTGAAAATAGAAAAATAAACACATTTTCTGTGATAGAGCACTCATCTCCCAGTGTTTCCCCTACCATACATTAGGCAGCTCCGGAGCTTGCTGCCCTGCCTGAAAATATAAAATGCCGACAATAGTGTTTTGATTCGCGGTAATCAAATCATCAACGATCGCACCACCCATGAAAAAATACTGAAATGCTAAACTGTAATTGATTAGCAAAGCTTGTTTGTGTTGGGTGCCTCTATGATTTTACATAATAGTAATGTTAATGTGGGAATTGGGGATTATTTTTTCCGAAAATAAAACCGTTTTTCTCCCGGAATAGACTCATGTTTTCCTGGGAATCCCGGGAAACTGGGCTTGTTTTTACGGCATAATTAAGCTACCAGTAAATATGCGTTGGTAATTTTTCAATAAGCAGGACTAAATAAGGGAAAGAAATGCATACCCTAAAGGTATGGGTTCCCAACCTGGCAGCTTTAGTGTATTTGGTGTCATTTTTAAGGCAAAACAACAGCTTTTTATGTTGTTAATCATTATTAGAATGCACATAATATGAACTTTGGATGCAGCTTGAACTTCGCTAGCCAAGGTTCATTGCCTGTCCGCTGGTTAGTTAAACCACGTAATCTGCAGTCACAATAATAAGCTGAGACGAAAGCCATGCTGTGTTAGCATTCAGAGTTGGTGTAGATAGTAATAAAGTTCTTTATTTTACTTTTCAGCACAACAAACAGGTCCTAAACATTGGACAATGCAGTGGGTTCAACAGAACAATACGATTGATATTTGATATTGTTTAATTTGCTTTATAAATCTAATTCGTAGACTAAGGTATATGTGCTCTCACATTATAGCTAAATTAATAGGCTATAGCCTGTAAAACATTTGAGATAGACCTGTGCAAAAAAAACAAAATAAAAAAAAAACTGCAAAATAGACTGTGTAATAAAACAAAATCTACTTTGGGTATTATAAATAAAACACAGTGGCCAATCATAAATAAAGCGGATATCTCCCTAATTAAAACAAAATAGACATTGGCCTATAGGCTAAATAAAACAAAATGGATATAGGCCTATAACGACTCGCATGACTTCCTTTTCTGTTGGAAGTGCGCTTTCAAGAAGCAGAGTGCATCGATGGACTCTGCATTCAAGTGATTTCTGATCTTGTATCAAATTATCTGCTGACAGAAAACGCTCTGCATCCATGGATGTAACCTGGATCATGGCAAGCCCGTCAGACAGCTGTTGCACATGTTTTAACTAAATTAAACTACATACTACTATTTTCTAAAATAACAGCACTGGTGTAAACTAATGAAGAAAAAAAAAAAAAAAGTTGTCCCTTTATATGTCTAGGGAAAAGGGAAATGGTTTTGGTGGAAATTCCTGGGAACTCGTTTCTTGGTGTTGAACCCTAGTAGGAAGGAATCGGCAATGGAAATTTGGTTTGCATACCAATTCTTGGGAAATGGGTAAAACATTTTCTGAAATTGTAAATTAGCGTTTAACAAATTGAACAAACTTCTCAAAAAAAGTCAATAAGGGCTCCTCCTGGCAAGTTAATGAGTAACATGTCATGCTGTTTGAGTTGTTGAAATTGTGTAACATCTCTCACCATGCCTGCAGGCCACGTATACTGGAGATGGACAAAGAGGAAAACCGCCGATCTGTTGTTCCAAGACACCGCCGGAGGAGTGACTCTAGCTCTGAGAACTTCTGGAGGAGGTCCGAGGCCACAAGGAGCTATAACGATCCTGATGATAGTCCAAACTCTGCTAGAAAAGTGAAAATGAGACGCCATTGAGGGGTACTGTCCGTCCAGGGTATCAACGGCCCACATGGAGACGTGTTAATGAAATCCTTAATTTGCATGCAGGCTTAGAAGTAGTAGGGTCATGTGTTGGCTGTTAAGCAGGTCACCAAGTTGATTTTGTTGGTCATGGTTGAAGAATTTGGAGGGGGGGGGAAATGAAAATGTGAGGAATGTGATTAAAGAAGCATTTATTTAGCTATGTTATGGTGGCCAATATATGACTTTGAAATTCAGTAATTGTGAATACAAACATGGGAGATTTGATGCGAACACTCACTGATGTGACCTTGTTGTGCAATCTTTAATGCACGCATTTGTGAATTCCAACCATAGGTGATGTCATCGTCTTGTACCAGGAGCCTCTATTCTCTTAATGATATCATGAGTTTTGCATGTTTTTGTTTTGTCTGATTAAATCACACAGTTCATCAAATATGAAGTGGCAATATTTCAAATTGGAGTCATCTGTCATCTTAGAATAGGATTATAGTTTATAGTTTCCATTTAAATGCCTTTTGCTTTAGTTTCCTGGTTTACTTTAAACTGACTTTGCATATTAGGTATAATATGAGTAATAAGTTTCTGTAAGAAATATATTCAGCTACGTTTTCAGTTGCGAAAAAACAACGCTAATGTTTGGGGTTTATTTAAGGCTGGTAGTACACCGAATCAACTGCTGGAGACTCAAGACTGCCTGCTTGTCAACATGAATGATCTTTTTTTCTTGTTTCATTCACGGCTGCCATTGCCTATATCCACATGATCAAAATGGGTCCTCTCACGTAGCCTGTTAAAGGGGAAATTATCACTCAAGGGCAATGTTATTTTATATTCAAGTCTATTTCATTTTTCAGTTGATCAAGAAATAAGACTAATAATTAACACTAGACTTTCGATTTATTTGGGTCCAAATATTGGTTTTGTTTCTTTTTTTGCCCCCATCAGAACAGTCGACTAATGTCTGGAAGTGAATACAAAACTGTAGCCCTTTTTTTTGTTGTACGTTTCTATCCCAGTGCTGAAGACTGGTTGTTCCAACCGCATATACATTTAATTGGTTAACGTTACCCTGTAAGAACTTTGCATGTCCAGTTTGTTCAGGGATTTGTGATGAAATCTTGATTACTTTTTGTAGACACATTTCCTTTACACAGTTCCATAAAATCCCATTCACTTCCACTTTTCCTATTACAGTATGGGTTCCAACAGCGGTCTTGTCTGGAGTCATTGGCTTGGTGTACTTGTGGCTCAAAAGAGCAATTTTAAAAGGATAGAATTTCCTTGTATATAGGAGTTTTTTGATGTGTTTATTGTAATTCTGGATATTTAAAATGGTTTCAAATAAGACATGATGTAATAACATCAATGTATGCGTGTGCTGAGTTTCTCGAAAGAATATCTGCATAAAATCTTGACAAATGGATGTTTCTCCATTTCAAATATGCAAATGCAAAGGTGCCTGGAAGTTTTTTTTGTTTTTTTTTGTGTTTTGCTTGTTTGCAGAGTTATATTGAGTTGGTGAGTTGCTTGTGTCTGCAATTGTCCTAAGATGCATGCATCTTTTTTTGTTGAATTTAGAACTCACTATATTACCCTATAGATTGTGCAGGCTGCTGAAAGGTAATGGTCTGGATGATTGCAACCAGACTTCTTTTCAGACCCGGCCATGTTATGAGCTGTGTATTGACTGTTCAAACACGTTTATAGTAATGCCGTTATGATACTTTTGTCTCCTTGCTATCAGTTAATTTGGAAGGCTGTGTGTAAAGGAGATGATGAGAAGCTTGTGCTTCTTGTTTAGAATTAGATTTTTGGTTGATTTTATTATTTTTATCAGAGAACATCTGAAAGGGACAAATTTGGTGATAAATTTGCACTGTATTTTTCATGGATTACTTCATCAGCTATAGAGATGGAGGGCTTTATTTGGCATTAAACCGAATGAGGCCATCTAAACAAGGACTGAATTGAAACCCCTCTTGCCCTGCTTTCATATCTCCATGATGAGTTTAGATTTTTCTTGTTTGTTACAGTTAAAGATGTCTGGCCCTGTCGATGCTTTGACTACAAAACAAGTGTCGCCGAAGTATATGCTTTTTTTTTTTCTATTGCAGATGGGAATTGTGAGCTGTTCAAAGAAATAACATGCTTGCTTGTAACAAAGATGTACAGGTCTAAAAGTTGAATTAAAGAAGGAATTGTATAAAGTGAAAAAATGTATGTACAAAAACTTTTAATTCTGTTTATTGTTGTGTAAAGGCTTATTTGTATTCGATTTTTATTTTCATGGCACTGTGCCTAGAGAAACCAGATAGATTTGCTTTTCTTGGATTGTTCAGGCATTTTACTCTACTGTTTAAAAGCCTGAGTGCACAGATGACCAGCTGCTCTCATTCAGTGGTAAAGCAGAAGGCATGCTACCTTGCAGTCTTTTAAAGGGATGCATTCTTAGTAGATTAATTTCAGGATCATTTTCAGCCCAGATTGACCTTTTTACCTTTCCCATCCATTAGTACCACTCGCGTCAAATAAATGGCTTCAATGCTTTTCTTTTAAAGCATAGTTTTTAAATAATTGAACATTTTGTAACCATTTATTTATAGCTTTAGTTATTGTCATTTTGAAAAACGCAAGTATTTATTTTATGAAAATACAGTATAGCGTATTATTAAGATTAGGTTGGCTGTCCTCTTGTTACTGAAATCAGTTTGCCTGCAGCTGATGTTTTCCAAAAGGGTTTTGGTGTCTGCAGTAAAAAATTAAAAAAAAGTTCCCCCCCCCCCACTACATCATCTTTTAAGTGTTCTGCCAGATAATCAACTTCTGTATTGACAGTTAAAAACCTTACTGGCACATGGTTGGAGCAATCCAGGAGAACGAATGCATTTTCTTTGAACAGACTGGTTGCTGACTTTCATATTTCATTTGACATGTATACTGTAATATATTGCATTTGATTAAATAAAAGGAAAAAGAAACCCTTTCAAAACTGTTTGAAATGTGATACATTTGTGACGTTTATTACATTGCCATCGTTGAAGAGATTACTTGTTCTAAAGCGGTCAAGTATAGTTCCACAGTTCTGTATCAGACAATGTATAGAAAAAGTAATAAATCTGGCAATCTAGTAACATAACTTTTTTTATTTAGAACAATTGAGGTCAATATGAGTTGCATTCATTTTATTTTTCAGTTGGGTGCACATGTATTGCCTTATTGCCATATCGAGAGTGAATTGGAGTGTAAACCCAAGTGCAAAGATCAGAGATTCCTGCGCCGTATTTCCTTAGAGGGGAAAAGTATACTGTCAAGAGACGGCAAGTGCAGACATTAATCCTTAAAATTCAGTTGCAGCATTGCATTGTGGTTCGTGACCTGGCCTGGGTAAAATGAACTACTGTAGTGCTATGCGGTGTTTTGATAAACAGTGTTGATTAGCACAGCTTGGTTTACCGATATGTGGTTAAGGTGCAGAGACTGTGGAGGGCAGATGTCAAAAGGTGTGGATGTAGCCTTTGTGCCGCCCCATGCGAGATTGCGGACACGGGGGTGGGGGGGGGGGGGGGTTCTTATGATCACGGGGTGTGATTGCAAAAGGCTCCTGTGGTTTAAAAAAAAGATTCTGCAGCCAAAAGGACACCCTTTCTGTCTCGGAGCAGGGGACATATGCTTCAGTATATGTTGGTGTCTGTTCACGTGCCAACGTGCCTGTAACACATTTTCTTTACACTGATTTGCTCATTACAATTATGAAAAAGTGTGTGTGAAAATACAGCTTGTGAGAATAAAATCCTTTGAGAGGAATGTTATTCTCAAGTGTGTTGCACGTCCCAAGTTATGAATCCATATAGTTGTGCAAATCTGACCACAAGGGGGCAGAAGATTATTTTTTTGTAGAATATGTATTTTGGGGTGATTCCCCTGAGTGTCCGGCATGTTGTATGCTTTTTGATATACATTTTTCAATTGTGAAGTTTTAAGATCTGATCATTTATAATTATACACAGCTCTTAATCAAAATCCACCAACAGTGTTGGGTATCCTTGGGCCTGCAAGACGCATGTGACCTGATGTCATTAAAAAACAACAATTATTGGACCTAAAAGGAAATTTACCCCAATTCCCAAAAAGTTGGGACAGTTTATAAAATGTAAATAAAAACAAAACAATGATTTGAAAATCCTTTTTGACCTGTATTCAATTGAAAACAGTACAAAGACTGTTTTAAATAATGTTTTAACTAATCAACTTTATTGTTTTTTGTAAATATACGCTCATTCTACATTTTATGCCAACACATCCCAAAAAGGTTGGGGCAGGGGCATGTTTACCACTGTTACATCACCTTTCCTTTTAACAACACTCAGTAATCTTTTGGGAACTGAGGACACTAATTGTTTTGATAGTTTTGAAAGCGAAATTTTTCCCATTAGACTTCATTTAAGACTCACAAGTTTGGGGTCTTCGTTGTCGTATTTTGCGCTTCATAATGCGCCACACGGTTTCAATGGGAGACAATTTTGGACTGCAGGCAGGCCAGTCTAGCACCCGCACTCTTTGACTACAAAGCCACGCTGTTGTAACACGTTCAGAATGTGGCTTGGCATTGTCTTCCTGAAATAAGCACGGACGTCCCTGAAATAGACATCATCTAGATGGCAGCATATGTTGGTCCAAAATGCATATGTACCCTTCAGCGTTAATGGTGCCTTCACAGATGTGCAAGTTACCCATGCCATGGGCACTAACACCCCCATACCATGACAGATGCTGGCTTTTGAACCTTGCGTTGGTAACAATCGGGATGGTCCTTTTCCTCTTTGACCCGGAGAACACAACGTCCATTATTTCCAAAAACAATTGAGGAAAGGTGGACTCATCAGACCACAACACGTTTCCACTTTGCGTCAGTCCATCTCAGATAATAATAATAATAATATACTTTATTTGTATAGCACCTTTCATACATAAAATGCAGCCCAGAGTGCTTCACAACAATAAAAACAAAATACGGAATAATAAAAGAAAATACAGATAGATAAGAACATTAGAACTTAAGAACCTAATTAAAAGCCAGCTTAAAAAGCTTATTCTTAAAAGTAGCAACTGAGCTCGCCATTTTTAATAAAATAGAGATGAGCTCAAGCCCAGAGAAGTCGGCGGCGTTTTTAGATGTTGTTCATATATGGCTTACGCTTTGCGTAGTAGAGTCTTAACTTGCATTTGTAGATGCAGCGACAAACTGTTTTTACTGACAAGGGTTTTCCGAAGTATTCCCGAGCCCATGTGGTTCCATTCATTACAGAAGCATGTTGGTTTTTAATGCAGTGCCGTCTGAGGGATCGAATGTCAGGGGCATTCAATATTGGTTTTTGGCCTTGCCCTTTAAGCACAGAGATTTCTCCAGATTCTCTGAATCTTGTAATAATATTATGGACTGTAGATAGTTATCCCTAAAATACTTGTAATCGTGCACTGAGAAACATTGTTCTTAAACTGTTGGACTATTCGCTCACGCAGTTTTTCACAAAGTGGCGAACCTCGACCCATCCTTGCTCGTAAATGCCCGAGCCTTCATGGATGCTCCTTTTATACCCAGTCATGATAGCATCACCTGGCACCTATTCACCTGTTTACCTGTGGAATGTTCAAAACAGGTATTTTTTGAACATTCCACAACCTTTTTCTTTTTTGTTTTCCCCTGTCCCAACGTTTTTGGAACGTGCTACAGGCATCAAATTCGGAATTAGCGTATATTTACACTAATCAATAAAGTTAAAACATTTAAAGGTAAAACATTAAATATATTTTCTTTGTACTGTTTTCAATTAAATATATGTTAACCATTGCTTTCTGCTTTTATTTTACATACTGTCCCAACTTTTTTGGGGTTTGTAGTTCAGTGCATAAATCAATAAGTCTTTCAGTTGAGCATAAAAAAAAACAAAGGAGATGGCAGATACTGCGATCGTGGACCGTGGGGGTGGGGGTGAGGGGAGATTGCGATCACAGATTGGGAGGACTGGAAGGAGGGGGGGGGGGGGGGGGGACATTTTAATGATTCATTTTTTGTTATTTATTTATTTATTTTATTTTTTTTACCTTTTCTTTTTTATTGATAAGGTTAACTTACTAATGCTGGTTTGTTTATTTAAAAGTTGATTAAAATATTTGTTTTCTTTTTTCTTCTCATAAACTTAATTTATAATGGGTGTATTTAGAATTATTGCTTATAAATTTTTAAATACAGAACAAATATAAAAGATATTTGTTCTATATTTTGGTAATTGTGTTTTGACACTGATTCATAAGGGCTTGTTATGACAGATATGTTTTATATGAGCCTGTCTATCTTGTCATAGTGAAGCTTTCATTCCAAGTGGAGTTTAAACTAATTTTAAATAAACTTTGCCTCAGAATGTCATGTTCTTAGTAGTGTGCCCTTTCTTTGATTATGCAGTGAATCAGCACTTCTTTTTGTTTTCCATTTCCATTATTTACAATGTTGTATTTTAAAATAACTGGGTCTGTCTTCTAGAACATTGAAATGAATGAATAAATGAATGCATGAAGGAATTAATTCATGAATTTCAAAATGTGGATGGAACAGAACACGGTTGAATGACACACAGCTGTGTGATATGCTCAACATATCACTAAATTATTATTATTGATTTCAAAATGTGCAAATAGAGACATTAAAAATCTCATGTGCATATGATTTTTTTATCATTCATATAGCAGTAGTCTGTAAATCACTCTCTCTCTCTCTTTCTCTCACACACACAAACACACACCTCCCCTCTGTTTCATAGATTGACAATATTGAGAATACCTAAATGCTTCTGGCATGCTGTCTACCATTTATCCATGAAGCACAGTGGCCATGATACTATGGGCAGTTCACTGCTTTGTGACTGCTTTCTTTTTGTATTCCAAAAAATATTTCTGAATACATGACCTACATTTGGAAGCACATTAACTGAAAGGGAATTTAGTAAAACAAAAACTACAATTCCCATATGCCAGGTTTGGCATCTACCTTACTAACGTCCTTCTCTCTTCCCGTCTTCTCTCTGGTTGGAGTGTGGGAATAAGCATTGATCTGATTGGTTCGAGTGACTGCCAGTCTCAATCGAATGTATTCATTTCTCTGGCATCTAGCTACAGCTTTTGAGAACTGGATACAAAGAATCGAGAGCTTGCATGGATCTCATTGTCTTGCGTTGATACAAACCTGAAGGATCTGAAAACTTGTACTTTTCTGTCGTCGATACTTTTCAACCGGCTTCAGGATGATGAAGTTTAGGTTCAGAAGGCAGGGGAATGACCCTCAGAGGGAGAAACTCAAGCAGGACCTTTTTGCATTTAATAAGGTACGGTAAAACATCGGCAGATGAAACACCCCTTTTATGCTGAAAGCAAGCGTGTAGTCTCGTGTCGCATCAGTGGAATTGAATGGTGAATGGATCATATTTAACGAATTGTATTGAGTAGTCTTTCTGCAAACTACACACGGGAGCACATTGTACTATTTTTTTGTCATAGTTTGTCTGCATTTGACGCATTTAAAGGACGTACACTTGTGTGGCGTGGAACTTGCAAAACGAACCGTTTTAACTAACGGTCCCGCGTCAATGCAACTGCTTGTGTCGGTGGCTTGGTTAGTTTTCTCCAATGTCTTTCCTTGTAGCCTACTTTTTCTATAAAACCTAAACCTTTTAATTTGATTTAATCCTAGAGTTTTGATATTGATCATTAGGCTAATGGCAAAGCAACGTCCAGCTGCAACAGATGATGTAGCCCTAGCCATCGTTTCATACTGTAGCCAGTGATAGCAATCACTGCGTAGAAAAGTATGATTTGATGTAGGCTACATTAATGATCTAAATATTGACATTACATGTAGTCAGATTAATTTTCTAAGTATAAAACATTTTGGGAAGTTTCTGTCAATGGAACCCTTAGGCATTTGTTATATCTTCATTTTTACAATTGCTATCACAATGTTTAAAATGCTGGATTCCAAAAATGATGTGGTGTTCTTTACCACAAGGAGGAGTCGCTCTGATGAAAACATGATCTTAAATGTAGTTCTATTGGTTGTAAAGGCTGACGAATGTTACATTTTAGTTCGTAGAGTAGCCTATATTATTATAACGTTAGTTATTTATGTGCGTAGAATTGATGATGACTGATGTAATGCTTATCTAAAACTCGTGTGCAATATCAGTCCGGGAGGTTGGTTTCAATTTAGAAACGTATTGCCATTATAAAAATTTTTATTTACAGATGGAAAAATGTTTGAACCATTGGGTTAACGGTCGAGAAACGGATTTATATTTGGACACAATAGCATTCATTTACGAAAAAATAAGAAAAAAATTTTTTTGTATGAGATGAAGAATGAAAAATATGTAATTCTTTATCCTGTTAGAAAATGCATCTTTGTGCTCTGTTTCTCACCTTCCAAATGGTTGACTTGGTTAAAGTGCAGTTTTCTTTCATTTGCTGGAGCACAACTCCTTTTGAATGGTAAGCATTCGCAAAGAGAATATCTTCCGCTGCATAGGCTATTTACCATTACCAACTTTAAAATAAAGTTCCAACAAAAAGTTTATTTCTCACAAGCGTGAGGTCGAACAAGTGTGTGAATCTATCTGCTGTTGTGCAGTAAATGGGAGGTGTCCCGGAGGCGCTTTAGAGCGGCTCCCTGTGTCCTCCCCCATCCCCTACTGAGGTGAGGTCAGGAGGCTTAAATAGAAGGGCTGAGATGCCTCATTATGCACCATAGGCCCTGAATACTCCAGCACATAATGCAAATTATGACATACTTCTGTCTCTCTGACAAATAAGGAATAAGAGTAACGTCTGATTGGTGTCACCGCATCTGTTCTTTAGGCGTGTGTGTGTGTGTGTGTGCGTGTGTGAGAGAGGCGAGCATATTTCTTGCCGTCTTCCAACCTTTTTTGCATTATCATGTCGTAATATTTGATGGTGGCATTTGAGGATGTCATACTGGAGGGGCATCAGCACACTGTGTGAAATGCCACAGAGTGGTCTGATACCTCATCCCCACACCCCTCTCTCTGCCCCCCCCCCCCCCCCCCATGGGCCTGGGCGCTTCTCAGGGTCAACCACCCAGCTCTCAGAACTCGCATGGATGGTAGTTATTGGGTTACACTATTTTTCTTTTAGACATTTACTGATGTTTCTTTTATTAACAGTTTGCAAAGTGTTGGATAAGTCCTTCCAAATAGGTTAATAGCCTTCCCAATAGGTAATATTTTTGCCTTCAAATATGTATGTGCTTTATGCTGTACTGCCTAGTACGGTCAGTTGTATTAAATGCACCAAAATTGGAATGTTTATGATTGAACTAGGGCTTGCAGTAGCCATTTGTTGTTGTGATAATGAATGTGCTAAAAAGTCTGTCTACTTCTGAATACCGAAGCTGTCGGTGTACCTAGACAGGAAGATTTTTGGACAAACGGAATGGGCGTGTCTGATAAGAGGGTCTGTTTTCTCAAGACAGCCATGCTTCGATGAGAAATAATGAGAATGGGTCTTTTAAATGCATGTCCTTTTTTCCAGACTGTTGAACATGGATTTCCCAATCAGCCCAGCGCCTTGGCTTATGACCCCAAACTGCGACTTATGGCCATTGGCACTAAATCTGGAGCAGTCAAAATGTATCCTTTTTTCATTATAGACCATTGTCCTGCTGCTAAGAAGGTAAGACCATTGCTAATGGGTTGAAAGAATGATACGTGGACACTGGACACCGAATGTGTTTGTTTTTGTATTCATCGCAAGCTGATTTGTGCTGTATAGGGGAATCTCTATAAGTTTTTGGTTTCCCTGAGATAAAATTTGTGCCTTACCATGGTGGGGTTGATGGTTGATGGCACCATTAAAAACAATGTTTCCCTGAAATCTTCATGATATTATAAATGTCTTGTTGGACATAAGAAAATATGTTTCTTTCTCTCACAGTTTATTAGCCATTGACTTGAATAACTAGTGGTTGGAATGGCCCATGCTTGCGGCGAATGTTTAAGTGCTTATGGGCATTCACTGATAAGTAGCAGAACGTTAGCAATGTCTCCCCAGAGTTGTCCTGGGAAGCTGTTGCCACAGATATGTCATTACCATAGAAACTGGACTGGGCAGAGTAAAAACTCGTACTGTGCTTTTGTTATTGTTCTTTCAACATGGTAGCAGTTTGCAACTTGGTGACACTTGACTATGTAGTATTTGTGTGATATTTCTGTAACACCAGGGAGTCCTCAAGAATTGACTTAGAGTGAGTGATTCTTATAAGCTGCAGTTTAGCCATTTATTAATTAAAGTAACTTTCAATTTCAAACAATGTTGCAGTTGAAGTACATAAAGCACACCCAGTAAGACAGTTTTCTCAAGAAAAAGATAAAATCACCCACAGGAAAGTAATGGTGTATGAAATTCCTTGTCTAGACACTTCACCGCATATGCCCTTCAACGCACTGTGATGTACTGCACTCACCCAGAACTACACTCTAAGCATCACTGCAAATTGAGAGAGGGTGGAATAGACACCTCTGTGATTGGAGTTTCCTGTTAGAGGCTGAAATGAGCTAAAGGTGGCCCAGGGCTTAAAGCTCAGGAGACATGCTTTACTTTTGGTGCTGAGCGGCTGCACTGCGTGACTCATCCGTGTGTGTGTGTGTGTGTGTGTGTGTGGAAGGGGGGAGGTGGAGGAGGGAAAGAGGGAGAAATTGAAAAAGAGAGAGAGAGAGAGAGAGAGAGAGAGAGAGGACGAGAGATACGCGAGGTGAGGACAGCCTGTCAGACAGTACCCGCTGGGCACTCTTGGTTTCTCCTGATGGTCTTGTACCTGTTTAGAGGCCCACACTCATCTGGCTGCCAGTACATTGTTCAGCGTCTGCATCAGTGCAGTGTGCAGAGCAGCGGTGTGGGTCTGCTGGACCACTGCCATCATTCTGCTTTTAGTCAGAGCCCCTGGAGAGGTTGTTAAAGTTCAGCTGTCCCCGCTCTTTGCAGTGCGGCACTTGCACTTAGTTTCGTTTTTTCATTATTTGTATTAGTTTAATGATTTTCCTAAAGAATTCCACTGCCCCGTTTTCTTTTCTTTTTTCCCCCCCTTTTTGCCCAGAGGGAGGGCAAACGTATACAGCAGCATTTGCATGCCTTGAGCTTTGACGAGTTCCAGAGCACGGTCTGTGTGCGTTTCCTCAAGAGAACACTCCAGGAATGCTCCACACTTAAAAACATGTTGACTCGGTTTTCAGGTTTAAGAATGAGTGAAAGTGAGAATATCCTGAGACCACTGAATGCTCTCGAAATATTTGCATGCGCTTTACATTTTTGACAAGGGAACAAGGTCAAAACAAAGCGGTATACATGCTCTCAAGCTTTATCAGTACATGGAGAGGCCTATCCAAAATGGGTTTGGTCAGAGTTGGGCTTTCAGTGATGTGGTGCATGCAGTCAGGTGCGTCCCAGAGAGACTGGTACAGTCAGGCTGTTGAAATGACTCCAGAATGTGTGTGAGGCAGAGAGCCTCTGGCAGGTTTATCCTGCTCAAGAAAAGTGTAAGACTAGAAACTTAGTATCTGTCGCACTATGAGCTGCACAGGCCTAGTTGGAATGACTAATACTGTACATACAGTGAGCTCCATAATACATTTAGCTGTAAATTATGCTTGAACAGTATGGAAGACATGGTTGGTAAAATGGCTGTGAGTCATCAAGGGTCAGGTATCAAACGAGCCTCAAACCATCACTCTGATACCAGATATTCAGTAGATATGGGTGGATCACTTTAAGGGTTATTTCTCCTGACAATTTTTCCTATTGAACTCTATGGAAAAATAAGAAGAAAAAAATAAATGCTGAATGATATCCTTTAGATATATTTTCAATATGCTGAATGCCCAAAATGTCTGGAGGGTATGGCCAGGGCCTTTTTCTGTCTGCCTTTTGTCTGACCTGCTAGTAAGACTTTAATGTGTCAGATGTTTAATAACCACAGATTTTCTCTGTGATCATTTGTGGTTTTGTCATTGGCATCTGTGTTAAAAAAAAAAAAACCCTTGAGATTATGGACAGTTTTGAATGTTGGAAAAACCAGGCCACTTTTAGCATGGCACTGTGTGTCTGATTCATACTAGCTTGAGCTCAGGCTCACTTAACACCCATCTCACATGGTATTGTCACATGAGAGGAGAATGTCTAGGAGGTTAAAATGTAATGTCATAGTCATTATTGTTGTAGCGTAACATGTTGTAGCGTTTTTTTACTAAATTAAATAAGGTTGAAATGGCACAAGGATGCAGTAATGCATAAACACACCTTGACTCAAGTCGATTGCAGTGGACAGAACGAATAGTGCATTTTAGAAAACAATCCATTTTCTCTTCTTTCTTTACCCAGGTGCTCTAGGTAGACAAGTGGCATATTGGAAGTTTGGAACGTAGAAAGGCCTTGCCATGCATCCATGTATCTGATGAAACCTATTCACTTGGAAAAATAAACTGTTTTTGTACAGTCATATTTTTCCTCCTTTTGGTTTGTGTATGCGAAAGTTGAGCTTGACTATGAAAACAACTTTCGACTGAAACCTCAAATTACGGCAGTGAAGGAGACGAAATGTCCAAACCAACAAAAGTAGGAGAGGCGTGGAAACGCCACGGAGTGCTGACGAAGAGAAGCACACGGAGTGCGTACTCCCTTCACTGCATGCACCCCTAAGGAATGTATATTGTTCTGCTCTGACTTCACCCTCTGTAATGAGAGGAAATTCCTGGGAAGCTTTCTGGCAGGGCCTGGTCTCAATAAAGACATCTTTGAATTGGTTTCCACGGCAACCACTCTAGCAGCTAGATAACCAGGATGTAGCGTGTTGAGGGAAACGCTGAAATGCACGCTGCGCCAATGTTGTTTACATCATGGCTGTCGGAAACCTAACTGGCTTGACGGATAGTATTATATGCTATTATCAATAGCTATCATTCGCTTTCTTGCTATTTATGTCCTTTTCACATCAAATGCCAGCCAGCTTGCCATGCAAATCACACATTTTCTTCATTAGAATATTTAGTTTCAATGTCAGCATTTGCTGAAGGGGCCTCCATGTCAGTCTGTTTTAAAGCATGCTTTTGTTTTCTTGTTGGGGATACTGAGACTAATGCTTAATTCTTGTTAATAGCTCTCCATTTACGTTATTTGTGTAGTACACTGAGCCTTCAAAACAATTAATTGCATAATCAGACCTGCTAATGACTGGTAATGCCACCGACTGGAGTGAGAGCCTCTGCATCAATTAAGCAAGTGTGCTTTTGAGACGATCTGCTTTAGACCCAGCATGATCCTGCATTTGTTGTTCTGTTTGGTGGCTGTTCTGTGTTCATGGAAAATGTAATGCTGGCAGATAAATGTCAGAAACAACCGTGAAATCCATTGTTGTTCTGAGTTTTCTTTTGGTGAAGATGATAATAGATTACTGTTTCTAGCTCTGACAGATAAGGGCAGGCTAAATCTCTTGTTTAGGAGATCTGCACAAGAGTCTGTTTTACAACACCACAATAAAGCATCTAATTTGATACAAGGAACCAAACCATCATAGAAAAGCTCAGATTGCTTGAGTGCAGCCGTATGTGTTAAATGAGATCTGGGCCCATAACAGGTAGTCCCCATAATGTCCAGAGATGGAAGTGTATGTACAATGTAGTGCCCTTATGTATATGATCAAATTTGATCCCTTCTGCCCCCAAAATGTATAAAACCTGTTTCCCTATGGGTCACAACGGATATAACAAAGTTCTAAATTGTTTCAAAATTCATATGAATCTTTCTGTTTGTTTTTATGCTAAATATTTTTTTCACCACCAGCTTTGTGGATTGTTTTCATTCAGCCTTTACTTGCAGTATTATTTATGATGGCCATGTATTTCTTTTAAGAGGGAAGCATTACATTTTTGTATAACAACGATAGTGCATAGTCCTTTTCAGACTCTTCAGATCCTTTGTGCAGTTATGTAAGTGTGCCCAGAAATACACAGACACAGTGGGTGGTTGAGGCTGAATCCAAGCTTCAGTACATTACATTATGCATGATGATGAGTTTGATTTGTAACAGCTTTACTGGGTCTTTCATGGTAGTCCCATTTCAGCCTGGGAGGCCTTGGAGTTGGAGATATCCACGACAGAGGATCAGCTCAGGTTGCCTGCTGAGTCTGTTCCCTGATGGCCAGCAGTGTCCTCAAGAAGCCTTGTGCCTACCGTGAGAGCTGTTCTGTGTTGCATTATTGTACAATAGCCATCTTGTCTGCCTTACGGCCCCTTTGTCTTTCATCTCTGACTGGGTCGTGTGTCACAGATGTGAAGAGTGAACTGCAATTTACTGCAGACTTCACATAGTCATCTTGCTGGCATTTCAATGGCCTTCCTCTGCCACAGTTGCAGTATGATTTGCCTGCTTTATCGGGCAGTGTAAGCTTGTTTGTTTATGACTTAAAAACATCCTGATACAGTAAGTCCTGGAACACTGACTTATGTCCTGAGGATCAACTTAATTTGTAACATGAAACTTGATGGGAAATTGTTGCAGTGTTGGCTCTGACTGGTTGAAGGTGCAGTTATTGTCCAAATACATGTCTCTCAGAGTTTATGCTTGCTTTGTTTTGTCTGCAAGATTCAGGTTTATTTTCCAGACATTTACTTTATTTGGGAGACACACTTATTCAGAGGGACTTTTTAAAAGTAATTTCTGTATTACAAACATACCATCTTTACAATGAACTATTATCCACACAATTAGTTCTTAGTTGTTTTTTAAATGTCAGGGAAAGGTTAGGGAGGTAAGCAAGGGTTATGTTTTGATTTTGAAGATAAGTGCAGGGTAGGTTAGTGCTTAGTCCAAATACTCTTTGGAAAGATGGTTCATCCATCTGCTGTGGAAGATGGGAAGTGACTCTTGTTCTGGCAGCAGTGGGAAGGTCGTTTCACCACTTAGGCAATAGGACAGAAAGGAGTTCACAGGGATGGATTTGCAAGGCGAACTGTGTTGGCTGAATGGAGTGGGCGAGCCAGGGTGCAGGACCTAATCTTAGCCTGTATGTAGGAGGTGGTGGATCCGTTCTTGGCCCTGTATGTCAGCACTAGAGTCTTGAATCTAATGTGAACAGTAACATGGAGCCAGTCTAGGCTATGGAGCAGAGGTGTCATGTGTGAACCTGGGGACAATGTTCGGTGTGAACTCCACTGCATGGGTCTTAGGCATGGAGTCTGGCCAGGAGCAGGTTGCAGTGGTCGAGTCAGGAGATAACGGCCTGCACCAGTGCCTGGGCTGCTTCTCTTGTTAAAAAATGACCATACCCTGCTGATTTTATGAAGGAGCAACCTGCTGGTCCTAGGGATGGGACAGTTAGGCCTACTGGTTTCACTATATATCTTAGTAAAATACATTGAGGTTAATGACACAGTCACAAATCTTTATTACCGTGAATACCATGACACCCTGAAAGAAAGTGTAATAATATAATCCAACATCAATGAAAGTAGCCTTACAGTCTTCTTCTCTTCATTTGCAGTTTAATTTTGCATAGCCACAAGGAAGAGTGCCTCTCACATCTACTTCGCGTATCTATCCCACTCCGTCAGCTACAGCTAACGTAGTGAATGTCCGACCACTAGTTAGCTAACAAAGGCTAGCAAAAGGCAGAACTCCGGCAGAATTACGTCCCCCAACAAAGATCATGTCCGACGTATGGAAATATTACGGAAACGAAAAGAACGGGGGACTTAAAAGAAGATTGCCCTGTCTGCAGAACATGCCATAGAAAGGTTGCTGCGAAAGGGAACATCATGAAACTTGATGACCTATCTCCGTGATCATCACCCGACACTGTACAACAAATGTTAAACTTAACGTGTAGTTTAATGCATGTGAGGATTTGGGAAGGGGGAAAAATATCATAGCCTACCTGTCTAGCCTAGCTTGTCAATGTAAACCAAAGTTTTCAGTGAAAGCTCTATGTATGAACACACTGACTTTGAGTCTATGGTTGTATTGATTGTAAAAGAGTTTGAAATGTTCAACAAGAGTAACACAATTATTTTCAGTCTACACAAGACTCATGTTATGTGAAAAAAAAGAAAGAATCTAGCATATTTTAGTACTTTTTAAAGATTTTCTGCATATTGTAACTATATTGAGAATACCATAAATCAAATTTTCTAGCATGAAATTTTCATACCGTCCCATCCTTAGTAGGTACTACTCCTATCAATTGGATGAAAAAGTTAACTTGAATATTGTATTTCAAAAAACAACAGATTTTAAAATATTTCAATATTTATTGCGACGTTTACATGAAAACATCAAAGTTGCATCATTCATGCATTGCCATGAAATGCACTTGGGTGCTTTCTGTTATGTGTGTTACATCCACAAGGGGGAGAAAGAAGAAGTAGCAGTACAAGTAGTAATAGAGTGAACGAACAATGAACTGAGCAACATTTTGGTCTTTCCAGAAGTGGTGAACGAACGAACGAACGAACGAACGAGTGAGCCAGACAAACAAATCTTTTGAAAAAATAGAGCCAGAAGATGTGGCTTACCAAAAGGAAGGAAAGTTCCCATCACTACTCCCGAGCTTCTGGCTATGTTGTTACCTAGTGTTTGAGCGTGAGTGAGCTCTTCTGTAATAGGCTAGTTTACGCGGATATGCACAAGTAAAAAACAGGGTTATTTTGAAGAAAGAGGTAATGTTTTGACATGGGGAACAAGTTCAATTTTCAGCACGCACGTGATTACATATTCCAACGTTAATTTTAACAATTTTCATATATTTGTATATCATCAAATCTACATTTGACAGCCCTAACAGGTACAGGTTACAGCTATAATGTTTGCAGAGAACGACAACTGATCATTGAGGGTTCCTCTGTGGTTTTTCATGGTCCAAGTGGAGAAATTATAGTGTCTTTGGTGATGGAGAGGTATTTGAGTGGACAGGCCTTCCCAGGTATGAAGGATACCCATGTCTTGTCTAAGCCGCAGGTGGTGAGCTGCCATCCAGGATGATATGTCTGCCAGGAATGCCCAAATCTGTGACTCTACCTGTGCGTAAGAGGAGAAATAGAAAAAATAAGCTGAGTGTTATCAGAACATGAGTGAGAGGAGAGGCCATAGGATGAGGATGGTGATCAGTGATGTGGTGTATACTGAGAAGAGCAGGGGACCCAAAACTGAGCCTTGAGGGACCGCAGTAGTGATTTTGCATGGTGCAGATGTAGATTCTCTCCAAAACACCTGGAAGGAACAACCTGTTTGATAGAACTCAAACCATGTGTGTAAAGAGCCAGAGATGCCCAGTTCAGCAATGGTGGTGAGACGGAGCTAGTGGTTGACAGTGTCAAAGGCAGCAGAGAGATCCAGTAGGATGGGTGACAGGCAAGTTCAGTGGAAAAGCTCAATGCACCACTGGCTGCCTGTGCTAAAGGCAGTATCTTAAACGAGTGGCATTCTTCTCAGTGACTGAAATTCTTCCATTTTAAGTCTTTACCATGAGATATCCAACATGCCCTTTTAAGGTAACACATAACTTGGAACTATGAACAAAGGTCTCTTTCTCCCAGTGTGACTAAATTCTCTGACATGGCTCTAAACACTGGTGTTACTAGCCTCGTGTCACTTTCATCTCAAAGGAGTATAGTTTTTCTAATGGTAATGATTGATTTGAGGGAAGACTTTTGAAGAATTCAAGGGAAACTTCACTTGTAACTTTTTATGTACAGACATCTTTCACCTCTCAGAATATTTTGTATAAATGTAGGCCTAGTTCTTGTCTAGTGTGCTAAATGCAAATAGTTGCATTGTTTTGTAGCAGAAGGTGTATGGTTCTGCCTGGCTCCAGTGATTCTGCGGTCATTTCTGAGCTATGAGAGCAGTTGTTTACGGCTCTCTTCCTTTCCATGTGGATGGAATTTAATCTGAACGTCTTTATCAGATGAAACCTACCCATGTTGCCTGAGTGAGAAATTAGTTTGGAGATGCACAGACTGAGTCTCTGACCACTGTTGCCACGGAGAACCATGCATGCCTGGTAGTGCTTGTGCCCTCTCAGAGCAGTGCCACCCATTGAGTGCTTTGTGTCCTGACCCATTACAGAAGGGCAGAGCTGAGGATTCTGGGCCAAAGCCACAAAACCAGCCTCGAGCCACAAAGATTCATTGACCGTAAACAATAAGACCATAGTTTTTTTGTTGTTGTTTTTGCTGAAGTCTGTTCCAGCCCCTCACTCATCTTGCACATTTCTTTGCATGTGCTAACACGGGAATAATTCAGTGCGTCATGCGGGTGTGTCATACAAAATTTAACATGCTCTAGTAATGTTGTTTTTTACAGCAACCCCCTGATTCTGTACCGTTTCATTTGGATGTTTTCAGATGTGTCTCTGATCTGGAAAACATTTGTTCAAGATGTATAAAATGCAATAATGGCAGTTAAATATCATTGTGTCTGAACTCCCAGGCCCTCTGAGTGGCGTCAGAAGTGGAGCGAGAAGATGGAACCGCAGTCCCAAACAAATGTGATTGCAGTGGTAATGTTTTCGCTGAGGAGTGACGTTCACTGCTTTCTCAGCTCTGACTCGGCCATTGAGAAACTGTGGAGATGGCCGATGTTCATAGACTGAGCACTCTGTATCTGACTGTTTTCCTTAATTTGAGTGAGCTGCCCCCACTCTGTCTCAGGTTCAGTCCAGCTGTATTTATTGATCTGTGTGTACAGCATCTTCCCTCAGCGCACCGACCATCTGCTTTTAATTGACTGCCCTACCTCCCTGCCTTGGCCCCGCCCCTGCTCTACAGGCACTGCAGTCTGCACAGGCCCACACCGCCAAGGGCTGATTTACAGCCGCTGCACTTTTTACTGTTCTTTGGAGACGTACAGTCCAACACCACACAAAGAATCCATCTTACTGTAGTGCGCATCAGCGTTGCTCGCAACTGAATCACAACTTTAACACCATGCCTGCAGCGGACTGCTTTCTGCGTTTTTTCCAGTACCATGTCCTCGAATTGCTCAGTCCCCCCCCCCTCTGTCCTATGGCCACCGGCTAATCCAGGCCCCCGCTATTTCTTTAAAATTGAATGCAGCTGAGGAAACAGGCAGTACGCTGCGCTGGTTTGTTCATCGTATCTCACGTTTCCTCGTTGTTGGTATTGCTCGTTTTAGTCCTTGCTGTTTCAAGGCCCTTCAGAAATCCTGCACTGTCCATGCTGGTGGAAAGTTTGGCCTGTTTCTTTGGCACTGTACTTCGGCAAAATCTCAGTGGGAGCATCAGTCACAGCCCATTAGTATTCTGATACATGCCACATAAACACACAGGGGTTTAAAAGCAGTCCCCTGTATTCACTATGGCCCGGCAGGACACTTGGCTCTATGGAAAGTCAATGAGGATAAGAACAGTCCTTTCTCAGAGAAGCAATCCTGATAGATTTTTTTTCTTCTTCTTCATATTCGTGGTTGCCAAATCATCCCCTCCCTTTAATTAAAAATAAGCTCTGGAGTGCTGTGCCATTGTGAAAAAACAACAGTAAAGGGGAAAGCTGGCTGGCTAGCGCCTTTAAATCTTGGGTTTCAGGATAGTCTAAGCTGCATGGTGCATACAATCCCCTCTTCATATGGATGAACTCTCATAATCAATATTGAGAATTGTGGCTGTTTTTCTTCTTCCTTGAGAATAACCACTATGATCATTTCTGCATTGCAGAACATAAACATAATTTGTACACTAAAATGTGGCATGCAGTTCTTGATTACTTCTGAATGCGCAATTCAAGGGAACAAATCTCACACAGAGGATTCCTAATTATGATGTACTTTTCTTGTGCAAGATCTAATCAAGTAAATGTATTGAACCATTTTCGCCTTGAATAACAGCCAAGCTAGGGGAAAGCAATTGGCTTCTTCAAACTGCCATAATGTCAAATGTCACTGGATGATAGTGAAGTGATGTAATTTAAAACCAATTCTAGTTATAACGATCCCACTCATAAAAAAAGTATCAAATTTGAGTTTTGAACCTACAGCATTCCTGCAGAGCTTTCCCGGGGGCCATATACCTTAATATTCAACTAAATCAATTTATGAATAATTTATGGATTAATACAGGTATTGTGGAACAATTCATTAACTTTTATGAATATATTTAATCTGCATTTTAGTTCAACAAATGTTTTTACTTAGTAGAATGACAAGAAATCATGAAATGTTATAACCTATGAGGAATTGTTCAAAACATAATTGAAAAATGTACTGAAAACGTGTTTAGCATGATGAGTAAATAGTGGGCCGGAGGCAGTCTGATTGCAGACTGTGTTTCTTGAGTGTGTTCACACAATTTATTGGGCAGTAACTGTGTGGCTGGGCAGACCTTTCTGATATTTTTATTTGCTGTGACAATTTACTGAGATAATCATAATCCACTAATGCTGTCATATTAAAGAGGCACAGGCAGGTCTAACTATATAAAACAGCATCTGAGTTTCAGCACAGCCTCTGTTGTGTGTCTCTCTCAGACCATGAAATTGCATTATCTTTCGCTAACTTGATATAACTGCTTGAGTGTGTAATTGTGCCCATTGTTTGTCTGATGGGGACTGATTCCCATGCCTGTAGGCTGGTTATGTGACTGGACAGCCCCCCCATTGTTCCCTGTCTTTCAGGCCCAGGGTCTGGTGAAGACTCCTGAAGATTGAGCTCAATCTCCAGACATGCTGCTTGACTTTGAAATTCCCTTTATTGCCCCTTCTGAATCACTGAAAAGGGAAAATGATGGCTTCATTAGGGAGTTATCTTCAGTCAGCTACCATGGGAATATTGTGTACTGTTGGTTTATGACTGAGCAGAGGGAAGCATCATTAAAGGTTGTATCAGCGATTTTGGGTCGAAACATAAATGATCACATTCATCTGATTTTTCCTCACGATCCGCTAGCTGCCCGCCCCATAAGCAGGCCGTCAAAAAAAACCGCGTATCTGTAGGCAGCCTATGCTCCGAGATCGTACACAAAAACAAATGGTACTACCAACCACTCAAAACCAAAATAAACAGTATTCCAACCAATCACCGACAAGGGGTGGGTGATACTAATACGCTAATACTCTTATCTCGCTGAAATCTTGACGGATTTACAAATGGTTTGGTTTCTTACAAACGTTATTAACGTGGTTATAATTCTGGATGCTTGAACACTATTTTTTAAAACATAACATAATTGGCTCTGAGCTGGAGCTGGCTCTGTTTGTTTGGGATTTCGCTTCAGAAGTGACGTCACCCAAAATCGCTGATACAACCTTTAAAGGAGACTTCTCTTGAAAAATGCACAATAATTGTGGAGCCAAGGATCAGACCGTGGATTAGTTTTGGATTCAGCCAGCCTTTTTTATGTCCTTTGTCATCTTTTTGAAAATTGAAGGGCACTGATATCTAACAAGAATTGTCAAGTTCAATCTTATCCATTTAGGATATATTAACATTGTCTAGAACAGGGGTAAGGAACCCTGGTCCCGGAGAGCTGCAGGGTCTGCTGGTTTTTGTTTTCACCTTAAAAACAGCAACTACTTAAACCAAAGAAACCAGGTGGGGTGAGTTAACTGTGTAATCAACTGCTTTAATTGATCAATTACGTGGGGAGTAACAACTAAAACCAGCAGACCCTGCGGCTCTCCAGGACCAGGGTTACCTACCCCTGTTCTAGAACCATGTGTGTTCAGCATTCTCAGCACTTTGACATGGCTGATATTGCAGCTGCTGATTTATGTGATGAATGTAGATTGATATGAGCCATCACAAAACCTATTCACTATGTGAAAGGATGCCCATCCTTTTGTCTTGTAATGGTGTGAAATAGGTTTATATTGGTAGTCCTGTTTGGTAGTGTATTTGCTGTTTTTTCACAGTATTCAGATTTCCAATTATACATTTTATGTACACAAGAATGCAGCACGTAAAAAGACTATACAGATCCTTTCCAAAAAATTAGAATATCATGGAAAAGTTGTTTTTTTCCATAATTCCATTCAAAAAGTGAAACTTTCATAGATTATAGATTCATTACACACAAAGTGAAATATTTCTAGCCTTTATTTGTTTCATTTTTCATAATTTTGGCTTACAGCTCCAGAAAACCCCCAAAACAGTATTTCAAGAAATTAGAATAGTGTGTCGAAAATCAGCATTTACTTCAGTTATTTCAGAGAATGAATGTTTTAGACTGAGTGTCACACTATCATCTAATTTACTCAAAACACCTGCAAAGTTTATCTCAGTTTGGTTCAGTTTGGGGAAGACTGCAGACTTGACAGTTGGCCAAAGACCATCATTGACACCCTCCAGAAGATGGGTAAGCCACAAAAGGTCATTGCTAAGGAGTTTGGCTGTTCACAAAGTGCAGTGTCCAAGCATATCAATAGAAAGTTTAGTGGAAGGGAAAAATGTGGCAGGAGAAGGTGCACAAGCAAAAGAGATGACCGCAGGCTTCAGCGGATTGTCAAGCAAAGACGATTCTAAAATTTGGCGGAGATGCAGAGGGAGTGGACTGAGGCTGGAGTCAGTGCTTCAAAAACCACCACGTACAGACGTATCCGGGACATGGGCTACAACTGTCGGATTCCTCGAGTCAAGCCACTCCACTCATTCTCTGAAATAACTGAAGTAAATGCTGATTTTCGACACACTATTCTAATTTCTTGAAATACTGTTTTGGGGGTTTTCTGGAGCTGTAAGCCAAAATTATGAAAAATGAAACAAATAAAGGCTAGAAATATTTCACTTTGTGTGTAATGAATCTATAATCTATGAAAGTCACTTTTTGAATGGAATTATGGAAAAAAAAAACTTTTCCATGATATTCTAATTTTTTGGAAAGGATCTGTATAGTCTTTTTACGTGCTGCATTCTTGTGTACATAAAATGTATAATTGGAAATCTGAATACTGTGAAAAAACAGCAAATACACTACCAAACAGGACTACCAATATAAACCTATTTCACACCATTACAAGACAAAAGGATGGGCATTTTTTTGGAAAGGATCTGTATATGTTTCTCAGTGCTTGTGGTACAAAAGTGTTGCCTTAATCAATACCAGACATATGGTGGAAATGCAGATGGATCTGAGTGATTGTATTACATACTGTGTGGTTTACTGTATTTATTATTTTGGGACCAAAGTGTGCTGCCTTGTACGTTTTAGCCACTGCTATTAATCTTTTCGCAGCTGAGCTCCTCAGCTGTCTGAGTGTGAGGATTTTCAATATTTGTCTTTATTATCATTGTAATGAGCTTTGTTCCTGCTGTAGAGAAGATTCTCTGAACTGAATTTATGCCTGGCCCTAACTGGTGAGCACCTCAGACCCCCGCCCACTTTGTGCGGGGTGGGGGTGTCCACGAGGGCGCTGCTGGGACTGTCAGTAGTGTGTTCAGGGACGCTGCGAGGAGCAGAGCATGATGGGTTGATGAGGCAGCAGAAATGGGAGAGCAAGGCCCAGGGAACAGCATGATAAAACGACGGTGAGATGCAAACAGGAAGTCTCCCCACCTCTACTGTTCTCAGCCCTCATATTAAATCTGTTTTTAGTTGGAAGAAATTTGAGATTTTGCACAATGTATGTAAGCACAAATGCTGTTAGATATTCAAGGGCTGGGATTTGGGGAGAACTGCGCTGCCACGGTTGGCACACTCTCCGCTGTAGTAATCGTAACAGAGAATACTTCTTAATCAAACCTCATGTGAATATTTTTCTCGTCTCCGCATCTTTGGAATACTAGGACCTGGGAGGAGACTGCTGGATATCTGCAGATGTGGAAAGGAAAACTTGCGAAGTAGAATTTAATGCCTTCCATGCTGGTTCTATTGAGGGAATATTTGAGGAGGGAATTGCCTGCTTCTAAACGTTAAATCCCACAGGCTTAATAACTAATGACCCGCAGAGTAATCAGGGCAGGGCTGCAAGTCATTCGCATGATCCAGCTGTTTTCTCTCAGTGCTCCTTTGCTAATCCACACCAGCACATTCCAGCGGGGAAGCATCAGTCTTTTGCACTCATCCTCGAAAATCTGAACCCCCTCCGCTTCCTCTCTGTAGATCAGCTAAATGTGAATCTATACTAATGTGTAGTAAATCAGGAATGGGCAGAAAGAGGTCCGTTTCTCTCAAATCTGGTCTTCATTTCTAGACAAAAGAGATTCGCCAAGAGAATGTAAATGCTAGAGCTATGTCACCCACACAGCAAAAGTTTTAGGACTACAAAAGAATGTGAATATACATCTGAAACAAATCACTTCTCTCTTTGTTTTGCGTCAGTAGGACCCTGTTTTATTAAACCCATTACTTTGAGAAAAGTGTGATCTCTGTTTCCTGTATATTTGTGAGTTTATTTTTTATCATGTCCGAATGTACTGTACGTACAGTAGCCTTATATCATCAGTCAAGATTGTGGGAGGGGAACAAAGATTCTCAGTATGAATGACCCAATTTGCTTAATCTGTTGGCTTGATGTATGGCTTTTTCAGTATCAAATATAGCCCTGAAATGCATAAATAATGTAGCCTGACATTTCACATTGTATTTAGTGGATAGTGTTGCCTTGGATGTCATTACGCATTTGTCCCTTGGTAAGGACTACTTCTAATGCACTGAAATCCTCTCCTCAGTGTAGCGAACTCGAACCACTAATCTACATGCCTGAGGAAAGTCGGGCCTCGTACAATGAGATGCATGATTCAGTCCAGTAATAACAGCGCCGTTATAGTGTTGCGTTGCTGTGCTGAGAAACTGGTTTTTCCCACTGCCTGAAAAGCATGCGGTTCTTTGGAGGAAGGGTTCGCTGATTACTGCTGTAGAAGAGTCCCTATAGACTGCAGTGAGTGATCTCACAGCTCTGACCTCTGACTGTGGCCTGATGGACAATGTGTGAAGTGCCACCTGCTCCTGCTTTCTCAGTGCTGTGCCCTGTCTCAATGAAGCTGTGAAGTAAGTGTGTGTGTGTGTGTGTATGGGTTAGCACCCACCATGTGTTAGAGGGGAAATTATCGATGCGTCCCTGTGTCAGGGAGAGTCCGTCTGTCCGTGCGCGAGTCCCAGCGCGCGAGCCGCTTGTTTAGAGGAGCCCTTCCGCCAGGGATTAGGGCAGATCCTGCTTCAGCGGCGGGGTTCAGACCGCGCCATTGTCCCCCCCGGCATTCCTGTCCATATAGAACAATGTCAGAGATCAGGAGCAGGGCAGACTAGCGCTCACCACGGGCTACGTGTCTGGTAGCGGGGAAGCACTGTCACACATGGTGAAATGTACTGCCGCAGGGTGTCGGGACGGGGCCCGATATCACACGTGATTAAATAACGAGGCTGGGAGCGGGATGAAAGATGGAATGGAACCGAAATAAAGAGCAACGGACAAAAATAAAACAAACGTTTTATTTATATACTGTCAAAACAAGGAAAGCACCCGTCACACATTTTGTTTTGTGCCGCAGAATGGAATTGAATTGAAAAGGTGTTCCCGTATGACTAGCGTCCGTCATCACTCATTTAGCCTGGAGAAATGGTTTACAGCGCTGACACTCGGGGAGTTCATTGGAGGTTATAGTTTTTCTGGTCTCTTTTCAGGACAGCTGCACTCCTTGTGTATTTATTGAGGAGTGCTCCGGTGATGAGGGGAGGGAGGTTATGTGAGGTTTTTCTGCAGGGCTCGAGCAGCACCCAGTCCTCACTGCTCTGTGTGACTGAGTGAGCGAGCGAGCGAGCGAGTTAGCAGGAGGGACACAGGGATGCTCTCTGTCTCTCTTTTGGCCGCACAACTGACAGTTCTGCTCGGCTGGCATGCCCTCCGCTTCACCCCCGGATAAGGCCGCAATTCTCTTCTGTCGTCCTCGTACTGAAACGTGGTGCCTGATCGCAGTGAAAAATTGCAGTGTATTAATCTGAAAAGGTTTTATTGCCGGATGTGCTGTTGCGCGGTAGAGCTCATTATTGTGAGCCTGTATGCGTCTCTGCACAGTTGAACACCAAGAAAATGGAAATGAACACTTGAGCGCAGATAATTTTAACCTCAAAAACTTTGGAAACTCATACGGAGTACCAGTAGCAACATGAAAGAATACAGAGCAAATGAACATGAGTAGATTCTCAACTTGGAGATGTTTTTTGATTCCTCAGTACCGCATTGAGAGGGTGATATATTGAGGGGGTTATTAGGCAGCCTGGACTCGTGGGGGGCGGGCACAAAGGCCTCAGAGTCAGCAGCCTGTCTTCTCTTCCTCGGTGTAGTGGGGAGGGGAACCATGGGAAAGTTTGTGCTTCAGACCGGGCACGCAGGCCCTGACTGTTGGCTGCTTTGTTTGTACCCAGAAAAGCTGCACCAATTAGTGTAAAACTCCATCAGCTGGGGCCTGGCCCTGGAAAAGGTTTCTCTGCCCCTTTACTACCTTTAAATGTTAGGGTTTCTTTCCCTGACCGTACTGTACTGGCTGTGTTTCAGTTCACGCTTTTTAATTTCTGCTTGTTCACCCCCTCAAAGTAGGTTTAAATAAAGTAGAAAAATGTAGCTGGACGGGCCAGTGTAGCTCTTGGCCGCTCCATTCCATGATAGTTTGGCAGAGAACTGGCAATGTTTTTCTTTCAAGTTGAGTTCAAGAAGCCCAGCGTGGTGAACTGCTATCTAGTTGCAGTTTTCACTGTTTGTGACTCATCGTGCTGCATCCCTGTGACAGAATGGATTCGCCTCAGCAGGGGATGCTCTGCTAAACTCTAACCCAGTTATTCCTCCACTGAGATGTGCTACTGTGGGCGGTGACACTACTCGGGCACGGATCCTGCACTGTCTGTTAAGCTGCTGAGCACTTGAATACACGCAGCTAATGTTTCTGTAGGATTGCCCTGGAAATGCAATGCACCATGTACGGGGCCTTCTAGAATCCCTTTCGTTTTTTTATCCCCCTTTTTTCCTGATTTCAGATTTACCCACCTTCTTGGTTTATTGATTTTTTTGTATGAAAGAATTTTTCTGCCCAACCAACCTAGATGACCTTCCTATTCTATAGGAAGAATTGGAATTCTGGCAGTTTTTGACAGATGCACACACTAACATTATAACAACTGAGGATTGTATCATAAATGTATGTCTAAAAAGATGTACAAGATGTCAAAAGCCATATATTTTTTTTAATTTGATATGCCCGCATGGAATCTATTCAGTACACTAAATTAATGTAACACAAATGGGTTTGCAATATTGCCACTGGTTATTCTTTGACTTGACTGAGCTATTTGCACTGATAAAGCAGTTCATAACCTAGCTATGACAGGCTGTTGTTATTGTTAGTTGTGTGACTGTAAAGGCAGAAATATAATATTTTCTACTGTGTGGTATGTCTTTACAGGCAGTGTCCTTTATGTAGTCTGCATGAAGGAAACATGTAGCCGACAGTTACACTAATTATTTTCTCACAATATGACTGGTATGTTCTTGATCTTATGTGCTCATTCATTGCACATATCCTCCCGTATCCAGTAAACATAATGCTGGCAAACCCGCAAACTCTCTGGTTGATTGACATCATTTGAACTGTTCTGCCTTGTACTTGTGTTAATTACTTAATTGCAGCCTTTACTGTCACTGAGAGAATAGTGGTAGTACTAGAGGGCTGTAAGCTACCTTGTTAACAACTGCTGACAGCAATCCGTTTCTGTGGCTGCGGTGGTGCCTCTTGCAAGTGGCAGAGAGCTGAAAGATGCGGTCCCAGAGGTGTTAAAATGCACTCCAGCTCCATTCATAATTGTAGAATTTCTTTACTGTAGTAAATGAGGTGTTTTCATCATAATTCTGAAAGTATGCCCCAGTGTGGTAGTGGCCGTGATTATAATTTAATTAGAAACACTCCACGCTGTTTTCTTCATAGTTCGGTTCATTTGCTTCACTGTATGCATTCCAAAGGGTACTGTTGTCCGCATTACTCTGTAGGTCACAAAAGGAGCAAATTTAAGACCTGAATCTTTATTTTGGCTGTGAAGTAGTCTGGACTTCAAAGCCTTATTATTGCAGTTCACACCATAAATCTGGAGCCTGGTGCATTGAGGGAAATCTGTCTTTATGGCTGTGGATTAAAAGGTTATCACTTTGAGGGAAACGCATCTGTAATTTGAAACCACCATGCAGTTTGCAGTTGTTCATATTACAGTGCTTTAAAGGAAAGCCCTAAAAATGGAAAGCAAGAGCTTATCTGTGAAGTCCATAATCGAGCCATTATATGATGAAAATTGATATAATGGCTATTTGCAATAGTTTTGAGTGCATAAGCACTTTGTAAACAAGTGCTTTGTGTTGTGAATATCCTTGCATGAATAACTACAATTAGTTACTTCTTTAAGATTTGTTATGAAGTCACTGTATGAAGTCCCCCAAAGAATGTGCCGTCCCTCTGAAGAACAGTTATGAAGTGTTATGGTAATGATTTGTGTACATGTTCTGGTTGCTTGAGAACATGTTAATGGAAGTTATACTTCATAAACTGCAAGTAAGATTGAATGAAGCTTTGATTTCAACGTAATTCTTTTATAAAGTGACTAATTATTATATTGCCTATTTGCTTCTCCTTTCCAAGGAGAGTTTAGAGGAAGTATGTTGAGTGGGCAAGAAAGCAACTGTTAAATTGGTCTTCACAACATGCATTATTGTGTGTGTCAAAAATACTCTTAATGTGGGATTTCCACCTCTCCTATCTAGGGGTGGGGAAAATCGCTAATCGTTACACGTTGTCGTTAAACGCTACACGTTTAAATTATAACATTTTAAATGTCCCGCATTTCAATTTGAACCAATGCCTCTTATTTTAAATAAAGCAACCACAAAGCGGACTTGAAAAGCAAATGCTGTGACCTGTATAACAGTGAAACCACAGAAAGCGCCATATGCCGGGTGGTACAATGTGGACACTTCAAATGTGTTGACAGGATACAACAGTAACGTGTTGGGTTTACTGAATCTTTTTAAAAAAATTATATATTCTATAAATTAAAAAGCAGGCAAAAAATTTATGAACATGTTTCATTTAAGTAGCAACAAAGAAAAAGTCAAGAAATCTTTCATCTTTACCCTTATGGAAATGTAATATAGTGCAGTATATTTTAAATATATTGTGAAGATAATTTTGATATATTTACAATATACTGCAGTGTATTCTTTTTTTAGGGGTAATTCTTCTTTAATAAGAACAGTCACGTCGTCTTGCCTAGTTTTGTTGCTTGTTTTCAAAGCGAAAGCTCTCATTGCTGTTTGCTGAGAATTAGATGTGGTCGGGCTGGAGCTGATAGCGCTGCTGTTACACGGCTCGTCACTCACAGTCACTGTCAAGTGTTCGTATCTCATGATGCTTTTGGCGTATGTTAACTCAGCGTCGCAGAGTTTACATTTGGCTTTATTATCTGCAATCTGCTCAGTGAGACCAAATGGTACTTTTTCTCTTCCGTTCCTTGCACAGCATTTCAAGGAATGTCAGTTTGATTTTGAAGCAGCTATTTTATCACTTGAGAGCTGATCTAGGAGCATACTTCTCATGCCCATATCACAACCTTACTCAGTTGTCAAAACTGACATCAGATCAGCAGTAGGCTAATACTTTTGAACACAAGCCTGCGACAATCACAGTGAGAACAGGACACTAAAAGGAAATGGTTCTTTTATTTTAAAAATGTTGGCACGTTAAAAAAAAAAAATGCATTTAATCGTTTAGATATTTTCCTAAACGTTTTGCATTTTTGCTAACGTTTCGCGATTAAGCGTATAAGTTGCACCCCTACTCCCACCCAAACATGCAATGTAGTGTACACTCAGTATTGCATCGCTAGCTGTTGTGTCAATTGTCTGGGCAGTGAAACAGTGCACACTCTGGTCTGGAAGTTAAGGAAGGAGCTGTGAATACAGGGGAGAAGGTAGGCTACATGGGACAATGAATGCCTTTACTATCGACATCCTTGTGCAAATTCACTCAGGTTTTCAACTGTTTCCTTGACAATGCTTCCTCAGTTATGGGGCCCCTGGTGTTGAATTCACAGGTCTACACAAAGACACAGCCACCGTCACACAGATCCACTTCCTGCCTGGGCAGGTAAGAGCTTTTCTTACTTCAACTATGGAACTGTTTCCTCTGGAATTATAGTTATTTTTTTTTTTTTCACCAGTCCTTTGGCACCGATTTTAATCTTCTAGACTTTGTCTTGTTGTTGGTCCCATATCTCTATCTGTTTAATGCTCTCTCTAGCATATGAGGGTCGAACGGCTGTTGTAACAATGAAGCTCCTGAAGGATTTTCTGTTTTGTTTTTAATTTTGTAATTGTGAATTTTCAGTTGAACAGCTGAAGAAAACACTGAATTACAGAACCTGCCTTGTTATTTATTGGCTTGATATGGAGATTGTTACGCAGTTGGAGTAGTTTCCATTGAAATGGGAAGACTTTGAATGCTATCTAATCTCACTTTAATCATTTTCACCGCATTTAAGATGCAGAAAACACAGTGAAAAGTTGTCTATAGCTGACTTGGGGTATCTCACGGGTGGGTTCTACCCAATTGTGCTAATATGCGTTGAATAATTGATGAGGCCCATATCCAGTGTGTTGAATCGATGCATCAACTACAGAGCCTTCAGAAGATTTTCACCCCATTGATTATTTCTAGGTCTGCTGTGTTGCAAAGTCAAGTTAAAATATATTTTAGTGGAATTTAATTTCCTTGTAAATAACTTTCTGTAATGTCAAAAATAAAGTATTCACATGTCTTCAGAATCGCATTAAAATGAAAAACCTGAAAATGATTTGAATGATAAGTATTGACCCCATTGTATTAACCTCATCTTGGCCAGTTGTATTGCATTTTGAGAGATCACATTAATCCACCTGTGCTCAGTTGCTTGATTGTTGAATAAATATCACTTAGTGAGGCCTCACAACTGAAACCGCAAATGAGATCAGTCACGCTCTCATGAAGACCAAGGATCTGCCTGTGGAACTTTGAGATTAATTTGTTAGGAGGCAAAAAGCTGGAGAAGCTATAAAATTGTAACCTTCCTCAGTGAACCATTAAGTCCATTGTAACAAAGTGGGGAAAAAGTATGGCACTATCAAAATTTTGGCTTCCCCACCAAACTGAGCAACCAAAGGAGAAGGTCAGTTGTCAGAGAACTGACCAAGGGGCCCAGCTATAACACTGACAGATGGAGCTCATTGGCTGAAATGGGAGAAACTGTCCAGAGATCAATCTCTTCAACACTTCACAGATGTGGCTTCTTTATCGGTGCAGCTCGGTAGAAGTCACTTCTGAGCAAGGCCAACATTAAGTCATGCATGGAATTTGCCAGAAGCCATGAGACACATCCTGGGGCCTTCTGGAAGATGCTTTTGTCCAAATGAGACTAAAGCTGAACTCTTTGACCTGAAAGCATAAACCAAATACAGCCCATCACCCAGGTAATGCCAACCCTGCTAGCTAGCATAATGGTAGTAACATCATGCTCTGGGGTTGCTTTTCAGCAGGAGGGGCTGGAAAGCTTGTTGCCATCAAGGGCAAGATGAAGACAAATGCAAGTCCTTGAGTAGAACCTGTTTCAGTCTGCAATGGCATCTGTGTCAGTATCCTGGAATGGCCCAGCTTGTTGAATTGAATTGTTGAAGAGTTGGAGCAAATTTTCATGGAGCAATGGGCGAATAAAAAATATTTTTGCGTCATAAATGTGTTGAATGTATTGTGTTAGTAAGGATGGGGGCATTTCAGTACATTACAATTTTAAGGTGTAAGAAGATGAAATGTGGAAAATGTTCAAGGGGTGTTAATACTTCTGAAGGCACTGTATATGGGCCCAGATGTTTTATCTGATCGCCTAATAACATCTGTAATGTTTCTGTGGTCATTGTGCTACATTGGCAATGTGAAGCCTTCGATAGTAGTAGCTTTTAAATTTTTAGAGTGAATACATACTGTATGCCATGTTTGTAATTAACAGATCATACTATTAAAGGTTGTATCAGCGATTTTGGGTGGAAACATAAATGATCACATTCATCTGATTTTTCCTCACGATCCGCTAGCTGCCCGCCCCATAAGCAGGCCGTCAAAAAACCGCGTCTCTGTAGGCAGCCTATGCTCCGAGATCGTACACAAAAACAAATGGTACTACCAACCACTCAAAACCAAAATAAACAGTATTCCAACCAATCACAATGATCTGCACAAACGCTAATACTCTTATCTCGCTGAAATCTTGACGGATTTACAAACGGTTTGGTTTCTTACAAACGTTATTAACGTGGTTATAATTCTGGATGCTTGAACACTATTTTTTAAAACATAACATAATTATTCATAAGTATGTTTGTTTGGGATTTCGCTTCAGAAGTGACGTCACGTTTGTGCAGATCATTGTGATTGGTTGGAATACTGTTTATTTTGGTTTTGAGTAGTTGGTAGTACCATTGTTTTTGTGTACGATCTCGGAGCATAGGCTGCCTACAGAGACGCGGTTTTTTGACGGCCTGCTTATGGGGCGGGCAGCTAGTGGATCGTGAGGAAAAATCAGATGAATGTGATCATTTATGTTTCCACCCAAAATCGCTGATACAACCTTTAAGCTCTGAAGTAAACTGAGTTTTTCAGTGAAGTTGTGAACACAGTAGCAATTTCAAAACAATTTGCAATTATAATGAACACATCTTTAAAGGCGCCAGATGTTGATGCAATTGCTGTGAGATTAGATATAAAAAATGTAATTGGTTCTCTGCATTTTTCTGCCTTAGCTGTGACTTTTCTCTGTTTAATTTTAAATTCCTGTCGGCCATGTTTACTTGCTTACAATTTCATGTCAAATCAGGCCCTTGTTCACTTCAGCTGTAAGCATCATAGTTCATTCGACTAGAAAGTAATTAGTTAAACAATTTAAACAAGGGCGGTCTCCAGAGTTGGTCGATATTTATTTGATTGCCTCTGTCTGTATTGTCACTTTTTATTTTGTAGGGTGGTATGCAGGGACCTGTTCATTGCACATAAATCATAACTTATCCAGTCTCCTCTCATTGGAACTCTATTCCAAAACTAGTATCAGACTGCTTAGTGTGGGAATTGAATGGAATAGAATATGCAGCTGTATAACTGATCGGGGTGCAGTGATGGCAGGTTACTGATGTGTGTGGTGTTGCAGGGCCGCTTGCTCTCCCTGCTGGATGACAACACTCTCCACCTGTGGGAGATGAGCCCCAAAGAGGGCAGCTCACACCTGGAGGAGCTCTGCGGCTTTATCCTGCCTGGGCGGCCAGGCATCGAGAGCACCAGGTGAGCCCACCTCCCACTGACCTGTATACAGCCCTGTCCGCCTCCTAGGCACAGGGCTTTTTCAAAGGTTGTGTGTTGTCTACTTTGGGTTGCCCAGGTTTTTGAGCACAGTCTTTATCTTTGTGTCACAGTGCCACCCGTGTGACTGTACTCCTGTTGAAGACGAGCTGTGACCTGTTGTGCCTGGGTACAGAGGGAGGGGGTGTCCACTTCCTGGAGTTGCCCAGCCTGAGCCTGCTAGAGACAAAATCTCTGTTGCAGGATGAGATCATACAGAGGTGAGTGTTGGAGGTGCCATGTCACTTTGTTGACCTGCCGATCCCATGGTAGCTGAATTTTAAATTATGGCCAATTGCATTGCAACATTCTGCTTGTGGGGGGAAAAAGGAGGATTCTTTTTTCTCTCTGACTTTCACAAGACAAAGGATAAAGAGGATTTGTTTACACAGTGGAACAACATTTTAATTCATTGTAAGCCTCCACAGTTTGATTCAGCCACTGTCAACACAGTGAATTCCCTGTGCCATTCAACTGCTCGCTGAAGCCCTGTTCTCTGTAGAACAGTTGGAGGCTCTTATCATTTTCTGAGGCATCAATAAGTTGTTATTGTTTGCGTATGGGATAATTGGTTGGGGTGAGAAAGTGAAGATGAATGACCACCCATTCCGAAGATGTTATTGGTAAAATCTGACACAATTTGGACCCCCACCTTGTGGGTCACACTATAGACTGCCATGTACTTTACTATTATTGGAATTCAAAGATCCTATTATCTTTTAATCTTAGATTTTCACATTTCTTAACAAAAGTATTAAGTGTGTTGATTTGCAGAACATTGTTTCCATATTCTGAAAAAGTTGGCTTTCATAAGTTTATGAGCTTAAACTTGAATGCAGTGTCAGGTGTATATTCTGTTGTCATAGCAATAACCAAAAAATATTGTTGGAATATCTTTGAACGTGTCAATTAAAATGTCCTCCTCATAACATACGCCAAGTAATTGATATGTACCTTAAAATTGAGATATTGTAACTGTTTTAAACTGAAAAGTGATTCTCAAGTTTGAGTTTTCCCTTACAAAACTGGATAGTTTGCTACAAACTTGCAGCTAATATGTAGCGCATTTGCTGCAAACTAGATTGTTTTCCCCAAAATATTGCCAGAGGTTTGTCAGAATGGCAGTTCCCACAAAGCTAATTTGCATGTGAAAATATGAGCTTGCCGCAAACCTGTGGCAACAATGCCAAAGGTTTGCCACAAATCTGCTGGACGGCCTATATTTCTGTAAGGGTTCCTTTAATGTGTTCTTCATTATCTATGTGTACCTTTTTATATACAAACTTTTTAACTTAAATAACCAATTTTGTCCATCCATTCACACACTTGTGGGAAGCTTGTAGTTTGTAGTTGGTCAGGTGGCCAAGTATGAATGGATCTTCATTACCAAAATGTGGCTTCTCAACGGATTATTTTTCATTAAATTATTGTGAGAAGATTTCTGTGCTTTTTTTCAGTGCAATGTAAAGGTGACAAAAAAGAGCACTATGATGTAGGTATAAAGAATTTAGTTTAGGTTTCTACCACCGAGCATAAAATCACATTCTCCATACTATATTCCGTGCAGTGGTGTGATCAAGCTGTGTCGAGTTACAAAATGCGAGACTGCAGTGAGCCCAGCTCTGTATTAAGATGCAGGCTTCAGAGGCCTGTCCCTGCTGCTGGTTGATTTTATGGTGAGTATGCTCACAGCCCAGCTCTGATGTGGACTGAATCCCAGATCATCACATCCTGCAGTTTTCAGGATGTCAGATTTATCTATGCAGGTGCAGCTTGTGTGAGCCGTGGGTCTCCCTTGGGCAGAGCAAGCGCCATAGACAAACTCCCAGAACGGACAGCTTCTCATTATCATAATGAAATGGCATGAATTTACTCTCAAGACTAATATTATTTTATCAGCTATGGTTTCATTGCACAGTATGTCACTAGTTGGCGTAACAATATTTAGATGGACTTTAATGATAGTGGCCAGGTACCAGCTATATAGAGGACTGGTGCGGTTTCTTTTAAAAAATAGCGACGGAACTCTTAACATGTCCTAAATCTCACGCAGTGGAAATTTTAAGATGCAAATAGCATCGATGTTTCCGGCAACGTGCTTTTTCAGCATATTACTTTTTCGGAGTTTAATTCCAAGCAGTTTTATAGTATTTTTCCGGTGCCACAAGAGTAGAGAAACTGTAAAATGCACTGGGTCTCTCTCTGTTTCCACATGGGATTTTGTCTGATCAAAACAATCCTAAAGCAAGAAAAATGTTTAATTTGGAAATTATTTGGCACAAGGGGTAAGTTGGCCTGTTTGTGCGATTAAAAAATGACATTTTTGTCGCTCGCTGATTGCTGAGCTTTGCCCTGAAGGGCGGGGGGCCGCAAGTCCATGTGGAGGAGGAAATGAGTACAGGAAAGCCAGTTCTGCTAGAGATGTCATGCAAGGTTGAATTACGCAGGCACAGGATAGCCGTAGATACTGTATTTTTAAGTCTGAAAATGGACTGTGGCTGTTTTGCAGGCTATGATTGCCGACAGGTACTGCAAGCACTTTTTGAAGGGAAATGGGAGAATTGTATGGATTTGTAGATACTGGAATGTTTTTTGTTTTTTTTCCCTATTTGCTGCTCCCTTTCTCTTTGTCAGCTTAACAGCTCAGATTCACAGAAGACAAATTACCAGACAACCAGTCCCCCCCCCCCCCCCCCCCCATCTGGATGCTTCTTTCCCCAGCGCTGACATGAGTAGCACACTCATGTCATTATTTTCCTGATCTCTCCAGACAGAGGGCGACTAGCACATGATCCATATACATCCACAGGAGATGTGGAGAGTGTCTGCAGTCCCTGGAGAGGGAGAATAATCCTGCTTCTCCTGGGTTGCCTCCACTGGGTCTGATGTGTTGTACCTCCTCGCCCTGATAGGCTTCTCAAGAAATTGTGGGAACCTGGACAGAGAAAAGTAGGAAAGGGGCGACGGATGCATTAGTCTCGGGGCTCCCAGTAATACTTATTTTGGGGCGCTCCCCTTTTTATTTTAAGGTTAATGAAGACGGCGAGAAGCTTTTATTTGTTTTCTCTGCTCTCTCCATATTTCGGTATGTTGTGGGAGGAGCCTGTTTCACACTGGCCTCGGCCACTTTGATCTCGGGATCAAACGTCCTCACGCGCTGTGGCCTCAGCCCCTGCTCACACCTCCAGCTGTGTGTCCCTCCCCTCTGGAGAGCCCTCCGTCTCTCATCGTCTTTCGTCTGACCAAGTCACTGAGTTCACACTTTATTGGGGGAAAGGTTACTATCTTTGTTTTGGTGTACATCCTCGTGAGTTGATCGTGTTTTGTGCTTTCAAGCTATCGAACATAGGTAGCCTACTTGTTAAGCCTTTGCTCCTTACAACAGTATCTCTGTTCGTTACTATAGTACTGCAGTAATTATAATCCTTGTATGGCATATTCGTTTTTTTTTCTGTATATGTGGGTAGAAAAAATACTGCTATTAAGTTTTCAGGACTTCGCGGTTATTCGTCATGGTTCATTATGGCACCAATTAAACTGACTCCTTCGTCTGTATCTTCCATTTAAAGGGTCTGTTAAAGCCTGAGGTAAATTACAGCTTTTACTGTGCCGTGACACTGGTGTAGTGTGGTTGTCTGTAATGGCAGGTTTCTTTTGCTGTTGCGATGAACCCCTGAACTGCTCATTAACTGACCTTGTTTAGGAGCGTGGGCCGCTTATCTGAGCATCTGTTAATAAGCATGTGTCAGCTGGGAACCTATATTAAACTAAATGCTTTTGTACTAGCTGCCAAAGCCCCTGTTCTGCACAGTGTGTCTGAAGAAGCATTTGGGCATAATTATACATGGTTTACAGGCTCCGTGCTTGGATATTTGCATGATGGTGGCATTCCATTCAAATATACCTAAAAGGGAATAGTATGATTTGACACAACAGTCTTAAATGAGTTGTAATGCTTTCTGAATGTCAGCAGAATAATATATATTATGTAGTCATTTCATTCTACATTTATGAAATGTTGCATGCTTCTCTTTTTGTCAGCACATCTGTCAAAAAAAAATGTGTTTCTTATTAAGTTACTTATATGTATGCGATTTAAGCTGTCAACAGTAAGGATAGGTTTGAAGTGGCTAAATCCAACCAAAATAGCTTTCCCCTTTTTAAAATGAGATGAAATGAGCTGTGATATTAGTCATGTGATTTGTATATTTCCCCTCCAAATGAATGTTGAATTTTTGCTATTCATGGCTAGTTGCACCTCACCTGGAGTCCAGCCACTGAAACCTCATTCCATTCCTCCTCTCCTTTCTGCTTTCCCCTGCCCCCACATGGACATACCTCCTCCCTGCACAGTAAATGTGCAGCGCACATTCCACCCTTCGGAGACAGGCCACGGCTCCCGATTAACCGGCCCTCCACCGCGCTCTGATATGCCCCCACATTCTTCGACAGGATATGCGCTTGGCACCAGTGCCTCATATGCAATTCAATTTTTGCGCGAGTACAAAAATTATTTTAACGCTACATGTCGTTGCTTTTGAGCTGAAGTTCGTATCTGGTTCTGATGAACGTTTCTCTCGAGAGCGAGCCGCATGGTGTTCGGCTGAAATCAATTTCGCAAAAACCCTAGACCGCTCACATCCTTTCCTGAATGTGACCTTTGTGGTTGTGAGCGTAGTACGTCCCCCTTAAAACCAGGGGACTTGTCTCAATGCAGAGTAATGATTATAATTTGTATTCTGGTAGGCTTTGCCAAACAGCTGAGTGCACATTCTGCTGCTTGCATCTGGCCAGGAAGTGATCTCAAAGCATCCCTATGCTCAATCTAGCCATTATCTGTGATGTGGCTGGGCTTTAGCATTCAGGACAAAGGTGCATTCAAACAGCCCTGCACTGAACTTTTGGATAATTCATGGGAGGGTGTTTACAGATGGTATTTGTCACGCTTAAGAGTTTGGCAGTACTCCTCCTGAGAAATAATGCATTTATCAAAAGCTCAGAACTTGCTATTTGGACAGGTGATTTTGGATCAACAGGTCTGGCATTCACAATGATCCAGACTGTAAGAGAGATACATTAATTTTAGTACACCTTGAGTGTTTGTTAAAATGATCAATAGATCCTTGCTTTATTTTTTTGTTATACATCTCAATTTTGTAAATTAATTGGTTGCGGCTATTCAAAGTCCCATGGTAAAGTGCAATAATTACCCTAAATTTGTATTTGAACAGGGGAAACGACAGTTAGAAATGTTTGCTATACCAAGCATCAGTAGATGATTTCATTAAACTTGCACTCGTTACTGTGCTATGTATCCAACCAATCTTTCCCAGTGGTTTCACTTTTGGAAGAAGATGAAGCCTCAGAGCACTTTTAGTGTAATGTCAGGCTTTCCTTGCGTAACCCTTAGAATGTAGCATCTTTAGGTGTGTCGCACATGTAGGTAAGAGATCCTCTTGTGCACTTTCAGCCTCCCAGAGGACTACAAGTGTGGGAAATCTCTGGGACCAGTGGAGTCGCTACAGCAACACCCGCAGTGCCCAGACAAAATTCTCATTGGGTACAGCAGAGGTCTGGTGGTACTGTGGGACCAGACTACTCGACAGGTGGTCAACCTCTTTTTAGGGAACCAGGTGTGTGGTCTTGCTTCCTCCCCCCATTCTCCATATATATTGTGTGTGTGTGTGTATGCGTGTACACACACACATACATACGTATATACATACACACACATATAGTAGTTTAAACTGGGACTAAGCAGTGCAGCTGCTGCAGTTGTACATATTCAGTTACATCATGCTTGACTTCAAGTGCTACATGACTGACAAGGTTTCCTCCAGTATGCTCCTGAGCACACTGTACAGAATTTGACTGAAGCGTTTACTACAGCTTTTTCAGTAGCTTATTTTATTTTTATTTTTATTTTTTTTACAATGGCAGTCAACTTTACTGCTGTCCCAGGGGCCACAGATGAGGATGTTAAGAAATAGCGTAGTATTTATGCTTTATTTCATTGGCTTTATTGAGAGCATTTCATTTTAGTTAATAAGTCAGACTTGCAAATCCTTCAAATAATTTTTTAAAAGTTGGTTTTGTCTGGTAAATTCAATACCAAGGGCTGGTGTCTTCTAGAGTAGGCCAACATTGTGACCATATTATTTCATTTGAATTTAACTATAGCCTACTTCATACATATAGGCATAGAGCATTGAGTACTATTAAAAATATAAAGCAAGCAATGGAAATGTTTTCATCTTTAGTTTACTTTAAATGTAATCAAGTAAAGCCATATAAGTAAAGCATTAACACATTAACAATTAACCATAGTTAATCAATTAATGAGTTTAAGTTTGCAGTCTGCCTGTTTCTCATGGTTAGAACAAAGTAAAACTCTCAGATGAATGAAAAAATGTGCTTCAGTAACTGTGATAGACAGATGGGCAAATGTTGTGTTCTTGTGTTGAATGTGTATTTTAGTGTTCTGTTGTTTTTTGGTGAAGACCTAACCCGAGCTGACGTGTGTGTGTCTGTGTCTGTGTCTGTTCTACGGTCTTCTGCATTTGGGCTTGTAGCAGTTGGAAAGCCTGTCATGGGAGCGCAGTGGCAAGACTTTCGTCAGCTCCCACAGTGATGGGGGGTACATGGTGTGGGCAGTTAACAGCAACAACCCCCGCACTCAGCAGCCCATTACATCCAGCATACCTTACGGTGAGCACCTGCACCAGCTGTCCCCAGCACAAAACCGCTGAGATGCACTACCTTCAGGCGACGGGCTACCGTCTGCAAGTGTGACTACATGTCAAGTGTCTATATTGACCCGTTGGTTAGAGTAATAAAAATAAGGTTATATACATAATGTACATCATATTAAGTCATGACATTTACTGAATTTGGTATGCAATACATCATTCTGTAGTTTTACAAACGTGACTCATAGCAATAATTTTTTGGAAACTGTGTTTCGACTTCTGAAACTGCTGAATATTTCCTGAGATTCCCACGAGGTTGAGGTGGAATTCACTACATGCATTTTTATGCCTCGCTGTGATTTTCTGAGCAAATTGAAGGTTGCTCCATGGGCATGATTGATGACTATATAATTATAGAAATGCATGAATATAGAAATTATCTTTGGGTTTGTAGAGGGTAGAATATTTTTGGTAAGAACCTATTGCATTTCTTCTGACTCATAATGTGTCTGTGATGGCCAAAACTGGTGCTTGTGAATGGGCAGATTCTACATGAGAATCATAGTTAATGGGATTTAGGGGCAAGTCCATGGCTGGGTCTGTGAAGTGGACTGAATGGATTACCGTGGTAGGGTAGGAAGCTGGGGACGTTTGGAGGGAAAAGAATCATGTGCAACAGCAGAGATGGTGTAGATGATGCCAGTGACTAGTATGAAATGGTATTATCATTTATATTTTAAAAGCACACGTATGTGAATTAATTAATTCAGGGAGCTTTGATTTAATTCTCATTTTGACCTCTTAAATTGTATATCACATGAAATAATCGATATTCATGCTCATGCATATAATTTGAGCGAAAAGTGTGTTAAATCTCATCCGGTCCTTTAAGAATATAAATAAAAGTTAAGTGCTTTCACAGCTAGGTGTTATAGTAACAGCACGCTTTTCCTGTCTGTTTAAATTTGTGACAACACTTGCTTAACTACAGAACAGTGTGCCAGTTTCCCTGGGCTGGCCAGGAAACTGGCCTGTGTTTGAGGTTTGGCCTTCGAATGACATTCTTTTCTACCTCTCAGGCCCCTTCCCCTGCAAGGCAGTTAACAAGATCCTGTGGCGGACGACAGAATTAGGGTGAGCTTCGGTTTGCGTAATAGCAGACGGAAAATGACTACTGCAGCAGAGCATTTTGTTGAAACATCCATTTCCATGTTTTTTTCTTTGGGATCATGTAAAGCTCTGCTTAAAGTTCATACAAAGTTAACTATAATATGGTGTTGGAAATGTTATCATCTGTGCACCGAAAAAACAAATGACACAAACAGTGGACACCCAAAACAAAGTATGTTTTTAATTTCATCACTTACACACGTCAGATAAAAAATTTAATGGGGTAACACATTGATAGTATACGTATGCATTTGTGTAAACTGTAAATACTGATATTTAGAAAGAAATGACCCAGACCGAAGGGGCAATCTCAAACTCGGCTTCGCTGTTTGACCTGGCCATTGAAGGACAGTGCAGGGTGTTAGACTGAACTCTTCTTGACTGTTCCAGAGCCCCATTTGTGCTGTTCAGTGGGGGCATGCCCAGGGCCAGCTATGGAGACAGACACTGTGTGACTGTGCTGCAGGAGAAGACGCAGGTCACTCTGGACTTCACATCTCGTGTTATTGACTTCTTCACCATCTACTGCACAGACAATGAAAAGGGTGAGTGTGCTGTCAAAGGATTCTTTTCCAGTAATATTAGGCATATTTGTGAGGTTGTTCACTTGAAAATCATGTAATATAAGAACATTTTCCCGTTGGAAATAAGGCTTATAATTTGCCACCAGTCTGGTGTAGAGGCCTTTTGTATCTGTTTTTGGACATGTGTGAATTGTTTTCTCAGAGTTTGACAACCCCACTGCCTTGGTGGTCCTGTTGGAAGAAGAGCTTGTTGTGATTGACCTCCTGACCACTGGATGGCCCACCATCCCATCTCCGTACCTCGCTCCACTGCACTCCTCTGCAATCACCTGCTCTTGTCACATTTCCAACGTGCCAACCAAGTTGTGGGAGAGGGTGATGAGTGCTGGGCAGCATCAGAGCCAGCAACAGACCCACATGGTACGACGATTGTTTAGGCAAGCCAATCAAGACCATGTGATTTGCCAAAACTTTAGTGTGCCTCTAGACAACAAGCTGCCACTTACTGCTCCTGTAGCAACAGTGGCCCAAGTTTACTCTATATAGAGCTGATAGAGCTACCCTGTTCTCATTACCAGGCCCCTTGTCCACGTGCTAGTCTACCGCAATCTACTATAACTTTCTACTAGCAGGTCTCCCTACCTGTGCGCCTCTTGGCCTCTAGCATTTCCAAAAGCTTCTGTTTGACTTGTATACAGTACAGCCTACCACAATATTTGCTGTACATGTCTGACTTCTACTTATCTCTCTTCACTGCTTACCAGTTGTGGCTTGCTTGCACCACAAAATATTGGTTCTAACCTATTAGGTGTCAACAGGGGAAGCTCCAGCTTATCTACAGGCTGCTATCGAATACGACAATCATTCATTTTTCCCTTTCTGTGGGGCCCTTGTGTGACAATTTATTTATTACAGCACTTTTTGTGATGTTTCTTGGTATTGCTTGTTTTATAGCCAATGTTTGCATTTATACTGCTAGTCATCTGGCCTTATTATAAGCACTATCTTGTAAGTCACTCGAGATAAGAGCATCGACTGGCTAAATTATGTAAATCTCCAAACCCAAACAATATTAGGGGGCAGCTCAAAAGGAGTAACTGCGGTATAGGCCTAATTGAGTACTCTTTCTGGTTTATGGTGTTATTGTACAAATATACAAATATTAAGAGATGGATTTCTTAAGTCCCACGATGTCTCCAAACATAGCTTTAATACGATTACTTTGACAGCACCAGGCAGGCTTTAGTAGTTTGAGTTTGTACACATGTGCTACTGTTCCACATTTAACAAATAACACAAAGAAGATTTCTTTCTGATATCACAAAGTTTCCTTGATACATACAGGTCTATGTGCACCATTCTGTCAAGTCAAGTCTTTGTTTACAATGCATTCTTATGTGTTTTCCTATCTGCAAGGCTTGAAACCTTGTGGGATGAAAGTAAAAGCATAATTAATATAGCCACAGCTCAATATTTGATGTCTCTCTTCTCTTTTTATTTTAGAAGTGGCCAATCAATGGGGGGAAGAATCTGGCCCCTGATCCAAAACAGAACGGACTGCTGCTAACTGGGTAAGGATGTGTGACATGCACTGTGATGTGGTGAATTGAAAGCCGGGGCGCTGTTCTAGTAAAAGTAGCAATTGCCTCATTACTGATACTACTGAAAGAATGGTATTTCATCATGGTATAATTTTGCCCTTTGAGGAAAGACTGCAGGAAACATTTCTAAAATGGAAGCTGTTGGGTTTTTCTTAAATAAAATTTAAAAAAATGAAAGGAGGATGTTTGAAATCTGTACATGGACTGGTTCCTCTCCTAACAAAGCATGCCAGAATAATTGGCTCTGCCCTGGGGTGAGATCAACGCTCATGTTTGTTCTCCTTATCCGTTCAGACATGAGGATGGCACTGTTCGCTTCTGGGATGCGTCAGGGGTCTCCCTCAAGCCTCTGTACAAATTGAGCACCGCCAACATCTTCCAGACAGACTGTGACCATAGTGACAGCCTTGGACAAGCGTGCGAGGACGAGTGGCCTCCCTTCCGGAAGGTGAGAATCAGCCAGCCGTGGAATTATTGTGACAACCTTGTACCGGATTAAGAAGTGCTGGGAATTGTTTCAACTGGTCTCATTAAGGAAATGGCTGCATGCACTTGACCATTTAAAAGTGTTTATTTTAATTTTTGGGCTTATATAGCTACTGTTCGTCCAGTACAAATCCATTTACAAGCCTTCAGACACACTTGCTTGGCTCATATTCTAGTTTATATGATTCTACAAGTCTTGACAGGTGCAAGTCTTGTTACAGGCCTTAGTGTCCTATTGCTTCTCATTTCTCTTTCCTACTCTTCTTCCCGCCGCGGTCCATGCCTCCCTCCTTAAAACAAACCAGACTATGTTTTGGCACACTACCTTAAAACATATGGGTTTCTCACTAGAATATTCCCCCTGTTTTCCTCTCTAATTAAAAGCAGACCGTCTGTCTGTTGAATGAGACGCTCTGCTCGCATCTGCAGAAGATGAAATGCTCCCATGCTGTGGATCGCCTTCCTGGACATTCCTGCATTTCATTGCATGGGGTTAAAATGCATTCCTTTGTATTGTTTTCATCCATCTTTCCAAATCCAGTTACAGGACGTTCAGCAGGTGGAGACAGGTGGAACAATATTATCTCATTAATACATGCAGTCATGTAATTTCATATAGGATAATTGTATACCTCATTGTATTGCATTGTTGACAGCTGGTCCTGTTATTGACCTAACTTACTTCTGTTAGATGTGTATATAGTACTTTCGTTAAGCACATAATACCATAGCTGTTGAGAGCATTAATATGCACCTATCAGAAGTTGACTGTATGCTGACTGTGTGTGTGTGTGTATGTATGTGTGTGTGAGAGAGAGAAAGAGAATACGAGCGAGAGAGAGAGAATGTTAAATATTTTCTATTTAAGTGCAATCTTATTTTTCCTCTGCTCAGGGCTGTTCTGATATAGAAATTGGATACAGGTGATATCTTGTCTGAGCCAGGAGAGATTCAGGAGAGATCCCCCCACTGGCTGCCCAATGCATTATACCCCTTTGTTTTCATAGGTGGGTTGTTTTGATCCGTACAGCGATGATCCCAGACTGGGAATACAGAAGATTTCATTGTGCAAGTACAGTGGGAAGTTGGTGGTCGCAGGAACTGCAGGCCAGGTAAGATCCTGAGGTAATTGTTGTCTTACGGACGTTAAGCGCCAGGTGGTTACCCAGTCATAGATTAAAACTGGACAAGCTATTCTATGCTATAGGCAGTTTGCACTTTTGACAGATCTACAGAAAACTCATAACATAGCTTATACAACAGGACCTTCATATTAATGTTATGGCATACTACAGTATCTACAGTATATCAGTCCAGTACCCCCAAGCATTTCTGACAAATAATGAACAATTAAAGCTTAGGCCTGTATAAAGTAGTAAGATGGCTCTTTGTTCTGTGATGGGAAAATCTGCTCTGCGCCCTCTGCAGGTTCTGGTGATGGACCTTAATGAGGAGAAATCGGACCACACAATCAATGTGGCTACTCTGGACCTCCTACAAGACAGAGAGGGCTTTACTTGGAAGGGTCACGACCGTTTGGCCCCTAAAAATGGACCAATCAGCTTTGCCCCTGGCTTCCACCCAGTCATCCTGGTGCAGTGCATGCCGCCGGCAGCGGTCACCGCAGTAACCCTGCATGCTGAGTGGAATCTCATTGCGTTTGGCACCAGCCATGGCTTCGGCCTGTTTGACTACCACCGCCGCAGTCCTGTCCTGGCAAGGTAACCCCCTGCACAAAGGGACTAGCTCTCCCACAGCCCACGTACTTTTATTCAACCTCCCTGCAAGCCAGGCCTGTTCACTAGCCAGAGATAAAGGAGATCAGTTGGAGTATGTTCTGCAAATAGAAACTCTTGTGGTTTACAAGGATGTTGTACTTCAACGATTTTCTGCAATCGTAATTGACTTGCCACGATTTAAGGAATTGGTTACGCTGTAACATCAATTTATGACCTACCCCACTGAGCCACTCATGTATTGTACAGTCCCCAAAATTAATAACCTAAAGATAAATAAAAAAGAACACAATGAATAATAAAGGTACTGAGCTATATTTGAATTCTCAAACATGTGGGAAATACTCTGATTTAATAACAATTCAATGAAATCACTTCTCAAATCATAAATATACATAATGTTCTCTGTTTTCAGGAATTGCTGCACCCTCTCTTAGTAAGGATAGCTCTACTACTTGTCCTCTGTACAGTGTTTTATGAGATCTGTGAACATATTGGGAGGGATCTTTTACTGCTCCTCCATACAGAATATTTCAAGATCCATTGGTCTGCACTTGTGGACTTCCATCTTCAATTTTAACCATACATTTTCAATCAGGTTCAGGTCTAGAGACTGTGATGGCCATTGCAATAGAGTAATTTGTGGCCAGCTGGCCATTTCGTGGTTGCTTTTTAGGTATGCTTGGGATCAATGTTTTTCTGAAAGATCCATTTGAGGATAAGTTTGAGCTTCCTCGCAGAGGGAACCAGATTTTTGGCCAAAATTGCTGGAGTTCATGATTCAATTTACCTTTAACAAGAGCCCTAGAACAGTAGATGTAAAACAACCCCTTGACATCAAAGATCCACCACTATATTTCACCTGAGGTAGGGCATTCCTTTTCAACATGAGCGTCCTTCTTCCAAAGCCAAAACCACTGCTGGTGTGCGTGGCCAAAAAGCTAAATCTGACCATAACACCTGGTTCTAATTGAAATTCCAGTGCCATTTGTAAAACGCCGGATGTCTCTCTCTGTTGCTTATTTTTGCTGATTGCCTTTGCATAGGGGCTTTTTGTCTGGAAACCCTTCCAAAAAGCCAATTGACATGGAGGTGGTGTCTGATGGTAGATTTGGAAACGGTGTCTCTAACTGGCCCTTGGATTGTTCTTTGCTTTCTTTATTTGTAACCATCTCCTGAATTCTGAAGGTCAACAGCCCTTTGTCTTGTTTCTTATGCAGTTTTGTGGTCTTTCCCCATGGTGATGAATGAAACATGGGTCACACTTGTGGGTTACCTCATTTTTATAACCCAATGAAACAGGGAGCCAAGCTACAGTTCCCTAAGAAGGTTACGTTAAAAAGTGGCATGTTCTTGCAGATTTAGTTTTGTTGGATTTTATATAAAATAATTATATGGGGCGTTACTTTTGGTTTGGATAATTGTGACATTTTTTGAAAAAAAAAAAAAAATTGTACTGGTGTAAAAGAATAAAATATTCCCTTTTTTTTTAGCACACCATATAGCTCATTACCTGTATTTATTTTTTACAGCCATCTTCTTTCTTCTGTATCAAGGTTGTGGACACTTTTGAAGAGTACTGTTACTGTGTGAATTACAGGGCATGGTATCAGGTTGAAGGTGGGTGTTTTGTGTGTGTTCTGAGTGCTTTGCTGACTTGTTCCAGATGTACACTGCACCCCAATGACTCACTGGCCATGGAAGGGCCCCTGTCAAGGGTCAAGTCATTGAAGAAGTCTCTGCGTCAGTCCTTCAGAAGAATCCGAAAGAGCAGAGTGTCCGGCAAGAAGCGAGTCGTGGTCAGCAGTCCGGCCAGCAAAGTGAGCTTCCAATACTGTACTAAGGGCTTCATTTAGATTCCAGATACAGCCTACCGTTTTACACTTAAACAGCTCTCTTGAATTGTAACAAGCCTTTAATACTTGGTATCAGAGAGCCGAAGGAGAACTGCTTGGTAGGCAGGGCATGAGAGTGATGGCATTTCCCTCTCACAGGTGCAGGAGGCCAATGCCCAGCTGGCAGAGCAGGCGGGTCCTCATGATGTGGAGATGGCGCCGGTGCAGAGACGGATAGAGCCCCGCTCCGCTGATGACTCTCTTTCCGGAGTGGTGCGCTGTCTATGTTTTGCTGACACATACCTTAGAGACGGTAAGACCATGACTCACCACCCATTCACATTTGCATTATGGGACATGGTTCTTCAATGGGCTACTTTTTTTTAAATTTTTTATGTTTTTTTTTTTCTTTCTAAAAAATATAACCTGCTTAAAGATCTGCTCTGTGTTCAATTTGTGTCTTGTATTTAGGAGTTGTGTAGTCCTTTGCCTTATATTATAGCTCTCTTTAATTTTTCATAATCATCAAAAGATCATCTTCAAATAGTCTTCAAAGCAGAAACCATGCATGGGTACTTTTGGTACATTAATTTTGACCTTATCAGGCTGTGGAACCTAAATATGGTGCAATTAATTGTCCGCACTTGCTGTGGCTCAGTGCTTTCCTTGTGTGGGCTTGAGTGTTGGCAGGGGTTCTCTCTCTCTCTGCTTTACTCATGGACTAAAGGACCAATGAACAAACCCCAGACCACCACTGCAGACTAAACAGGCTGTGTTGCACTAGATTCTCTTCTCCATGCTAATTTTAAACAATGTGGTAGTTATTATAATTAAATTTTGGAAGCCTTGAGTATTTTCTCATTCCTGGCGCACTAGCCAATTGCGTGGGAGGGCTCAGTTCATTGGTGTGAAAACTGCCTGCATTCTGGGCAGTCCAAACTGTTCTCCCTGTACAATGGTGTAGCCTTGGGTTGCCAGCAAATTATGTTTATGATTCAATTAAGCAAAACGTGGATGAGACGGTATGCAGAACACACTCCTAAAGCTCTGGTGCTTTGGGATGAGTGGAAGGTAATATCTCCCTGAGAAACATAGCGATTTGGAGGTCAGTTTTTCTCCAGTGCTCTCTAGTTTCAGGTCCCATGGGACAAGTCAAATGTGGAAAGCATTTAGTGGCTTCTTGTGGTTTCTTTGCAAAACACCGTCTTGAATGACCTATTGTTTAAACCACTTGATGAGCCACACATTACAGGTAGTCCTTGCACTTATGGGGATAACATTCTGGAAAAAGTTCTGTAAAACATTATTATATAGGCGAAATATGTTTTTCCTGTTGAGACGAGTTATAGTGGGTGGCTTTGTCCTTGACTAGAGCCTGACCCCCAACTTTGTATTGAAATTACTATAAATTACGTATATTTAAACAACTACTTAATGCATTGTACGTTATACACACCGTGTGGTAGAAAGCCAAGCTCAAGGTACACCGAGTTCAATCCAGAATCTACAGAATCTTCCATCTCAGCCACAAAGATCGGCATGCTGTCCTGTTGCAGTGCACAGCAATTTGGCAATGCTTTTCTTGCACTAGTATTACAAGCTATGTACAGTGTCCTTACGGCTCATGAGAAATCGTTTTCGCTAAGTTAGATCGCATTGGCTTTCTCCTCTAATTTAATGGCTTTTGTACTGCAGAAAGAACTGGCACCGTCACTAAAGCACTGCTTTTTCGTTTCATCAGCCAAGTTAAGTATTGGATAATAATGAAAGAATGCATGGGAATTGCACTGTAACACAACAAGAAACAGACTGGCTCTGTGATGTACTTGTTGTCATTCTGGAAGTATGAGGATCCAGAGCTTCAAGTAGGAACATAGAACATGGTACAGAAGAGCAAGCCGTACTTGTAAAATGACTGTTTGAGGACTGAAGTATTTGGATGTTATGTAAAAGGAGAACTTTGCACAGTCTGTTCAGACTGCCTGATCTCAGCATGCGCGTTCAGAGTAGCAGAAACATTGAGGCAGAGCTTCACGCGGTGGTATCATGCAGGCGTCCCGCTCCCTCTGTGTGCCTGCAGGGTCTCACCACGGGCCCACCATGTGGGCGGGCACTAACTCGGGCTCGGTGTACGCGTACGCTCTGGAGGTTCCCTCCCAGGAGAAGTTCTCGGAGCAGAGCGTGGAGGCCGTGCTGGGGAAGGAGATCCAGCTGATGCATCGAGCGCCCGTAGTTTCCATCGCCGTGTTGGACGGGCGGGGCAACCCGCTGCCCGAGCCCTACGAGGTGTCGCGAGACCTGGCCAAGGCCCCTGACATGCAGGGCAGCCATTCGGTCCTCATCGCCTCCGAGGAACAGTTCAAGGTGACCGTGCGCTCCCCGACTAGCGTCTGTTAGCATTCTCTCCGTTTCCTATAAAAGGCAGAGCATGATGTATACTTTAAATAAGCGTGCCCCCCCCCCTCCCCCCCCTACACACAGGTGTTCACGCTACCCAAGGTCAGCGCCAAGACAAAGTTCAAGCTGACGGCCCACGAGGGCTGCCGAGTGCGCCGGGTGGCGCTGGCGAGCTTCGTCAGCGTGTCGGCGGAGGAGTACAGCGAGAACGGCCTGGTCTGCCTCACCAACCTGGGCGACATCCACGTGTTCAGCGTGCCGGCGCTCCGGCCACAGGTCCGATACGACTGCATTCGCAAGGAAGACATCAGCGGCATCGCCTCCTGCGTCTTCACCAAAACGGGGCAGGGTGAGTCTGTTCCTCCGACCCTCGACGCGGTCAAAACCAGTTCTAAAGAGTTCTCTGGTGCAGGCTCCTTTTTCCACACATTTTGGAAGACTGCCACCTTCCCCAGCCACTGCTGCGGTTTTGCAAGTAGCGCAAAGTGCAGGATAAATCGTCCCTCAGTTGACGTTGAAAGGGTCTGAGAACAATTAACAGCTTTTTACAATTTGGGAGTTGCAGTTGTGGTTGGAACAAAAAGCAGCATACTCAGGGGTGCCCTGGGACGGAGTTTGAGAACCCCTGCTGTAGAGTGCTCTGCGGATATAAAATTTCAAAGATACTTCAGAGTTCTGTACTCTACTGATCCCAGAGGGTTATGCAAGAAGGAGGATTTGTTTTTGATACCAAAGCAACCACATTTTAATTATAAACAAACACTGTAATATTGGATTGTAAACATGCAGTATTTATGTAATAATTTGCACGCTGCCTAATATGACTCCTTGAAATTGCAATAGCAATTTAAAAACTTTCCTGAGTTACAGATATGAGAGTAGAAAAAGACAACTATTGTGTTGTAATGTTTGGAGCTTCTCATTATGTGATCTCTCTTATTCTGGGCATCTGATTATCACATTAACTAGGAATGATACAAACAGTGTGTGTGTGCGTGCATGTGCCTGCGTGTGCGTTCGTGCGTGTTCGTGAATTTGTGTGTGCCTGTGTGTGTGTGTGTGTGTGTGTGTGTGTGTGTGTGTGTGTGTGTGTGTGTGTGCGCCTGTGTGTATGTGCGTGTGTGTGTGCGTGTGCGTGCGCGCAGTAGTTACAGAGTTGATGTGTTTCTTTCTCTTAGGGTTCTACCTGATCTCCCCCTCGGAGTTTGAGCGATTCTCCCTGTCGGCGCGGGTCATTACTGAGCCTCTCTGCTCTGTGGATATGGACCGGCCTCATAACCACACGGCTCTTAGGTAACTGCGCTCACATACCTGACCCCCAAAGAGATCAGACCCTTTTATTAGAGCTGGTGACAGTGGCATCTTGTCAGCAGCATTATATTCATCAGAGTAGATACTTGGGGACTAAAATATAAGTATATAACTATGTAGTGTACATCTCTGTTGAAGAATGCAGCTTGATGCTGTGTAAAACTGCATGATTTTATTCCTTGTGCATTCTTATGTTTTGGTTTGGAGACTTTTGGCTACTTTTTTTATTATTAATAGTGTACTTAGTGTCTTCATATCTACGTGTGTTTTTTTCTTTGCTTGTTTGAATGATGCTGATCAGTTTTCCTGATTTAGTAAGACTTCCATTTGAACTTGAAGCAACCGTAGGCAGAGATGGCTTTATTGCTCTGCACTGCGGAACATTCTTTAACAGCCCCTCTGCGTTGGGTGTGAGATGACTGCTGTGTTGAGGAGGAGGGAGGGAGGGAGGGAGTGAACACCACATTCCATTAACACAACAGTCTTGAAGTAATCTTTCAGTGTTTATCTGAAACCAGCAATAACAAGGCAAAGACTGCCTTAATGTTTCTTTACCCCGTTGCCTTTAGAAATGACAGTTAGGTTTATGGACCCAGTGATGTGCAGCCTGCATTTCAGCAAGTGTTTTAGTGCTGACACACAGAGACTCAAATTTCATTTTGCTGCTTGTTTGCCTGGTGTAAGTACTGTCTGTGTAAAAAGATGTTTCACCATTAAAAACGCAGTACAAGCAGATAAATGGTTGCCCTGGAAAGCAAAAATCTATCTTGAGCATCTCCGAATCAAAAAGCGACTGCTCCATACGTTTTTTTTTTATTGGGCCATAAATACCTGTCCCGTTTTGTATTCTGCTGACCAACTGGGAGACGTGATACACAGGCAGGCTGCTGGATGTACAGGGACCATGTGGGTTTATTGTTATTCTGGGCATGCTCCTGAGAGAATAGCGCACAGTGCTCTGAGCATCTCTGAGGTACTGAACACTTTGCATAGAGTTCTATTCTCTGTGCTTCACACCATCGCACTGATTACAACCTAAGGGAATCTCAAATATTTAAACTCCACTCCATGGAGGAGGCGAGGAATGGGGAGGCTGGGGTCAAGTATGCTCTTGGGGGGGGGTAGTTGTAACTTAGGAGACCAGACTCCTTTCACCATTTAATTTCCCTTGTACAGACACTGGTTCTGTTGTGATTGAGGTGGATGCCTTTTTGGTAGCTTGTGGAATCGGTGTGTAAAGGCCTGAGATCGACCGTGTGCATGTTGACATTTTATTTCAGGGATGGAAATGTTTGTTGTACTAGAAACAACCGACAGTTTGACAAATAAATTGCATTGTTGTGCCAAGACCACTAAGATTTAGATTGACTTTGATTGCGCTGTGGATTAGTCTGTAGGGGTAACATTCTGTCACTGTTTACTCCTGCAGCAACGCAACTTCATCGATTCAGGCCAACGGTACACACAAAATGCAGTCCACAGGGGAGAGTCATTCGCTTGGGGAAGCAGAAGGTAAGGCTTTTTTTAAGGCTTTTTGTTTTCATATACAGATCCTTTCCAAAAAATTAGAATATCATGGAAAAGTTTTTTTTTTCTTCCATAATTCCATTCAAAAAGTGAAACTTTCATAGATTATAGATTCATTACACACAAAGTGAAATATGTCTAGCCTTTATTTGTTTCATTTTTCATAATTTTGGCTTACAGCTCCAGAAAACCCCCAAAACAGTATTTCAAGAAATTAGAATAGTGTGTCGAAAATCAGCATTTACTTCAGTTATTTCAGAGAATGAATGTTTTAGACTGAGTGTCACACTATCATCTAATTTACTCAAAACACCTGCAAAGTTTATCTCAGTTTGGTTCAGTATGGGGAAGACTGCAGACTTGACAATTGGCCAGAAGACCATCATTGACACCCTCCAGAAGATGGGTAAGCCACAAAAGGTCATCGCTAAGGAGGCTGGCTGTTCACAGAGTGCAGTGTCCAAGCATATCAATAGAAAGTTTAGTGGAAGGGAAAATGTGGCAGGAGAAGGTGCACAAGCAAAAGAGATGACCGTAGGCTTCAGCGGATTGTCAAGCAAAGACGATTCCAAAATTTGGCGGAGATGCAGAGGGAGTGGACTGAGGCTGGAGTCAGTGCTTCAAAAACCACCACGTACAGACGTATCCGGGACATGGGCTACAACTGTCGGATTCCTCGAGTCAAGCCACTCCACTCATTCTCTGAAATAACTGAAGTAAATGCTGATTTTCGACACACTATTCTAATTTCTTGAAATACTGTTTTGGGGGTTTTCAGGAGCTGTAAGCCAAAATTATGAAAAATGAACCAAATAAAGGCTAGAAATATTTCACTTTGTGTGTAATCAATCTATAATCTATGAAAGTTTCACTTTTTGAATGGAATTATGGAAGAAAAAAAAAAACTTTTCCATGATATTCTAATTTTTTGGAAAGGATCTGTATATAGGCGAAAGCTATGGTATTTATTAGGTCCTGAAAAAAGCACATCCTGCTTTGTTTCCCTAGACCCCTTTGGGTGCATTAACAGATATATGTACAATGCAAGCAAGCTGTCATTTCATTCTAACGGATACAACTTGTTAGTTTTAGGTTACAGATAAAATTCCATTGCATGAGGTATGATACAGGCCGGCTGTGAATGACTAATGAATTTGCAGGTGATATGCACTCTACAACTCTTACTGTGGTGTACTGGTACAGAACTTGGTGCTGTAGCAGGTAGGCTCTGTGCAACTTTGTAGAAAACGGGTTCAACTTGTCCAGCAGTTTGACTGTATAAGTTGCCCCACCACTCCAGGCGGTTCTGGTCCGGACTCCCATAGCAACATGACAGGGTGGGTTGTTTGAACTAATGCTGGCTCTTATGACTATAACTCTTGCAGCAGCTGAGGTAAATATGCTGGGTTAGGTTTAAGACTCCTGTCTCCCGGGTCCTGCTTGACTATTGATTTTTCAGCTTTTTTTTTTTCCCCCTCCTGGATTTAATCAGCTACCATTCCATCTCCGCTCCGCTTTTAATCAGAGAAGATGAATCACCCAGGAGCGTCTCGGGAGTGTCCATGGCAACACCCCTCGGACGTTCTCTCCAGTCGGCCCTAATAATAAAACTCCCATTAAAGATTCATGAGGGGAAATTCCACTGTGCGAAAACTTTTTTCATCCTCCATAGAAAAGTAGGAAGTGGCCTATAGTGAACAACAAAGTTCTTGTCTCTGCTCTTGCTCCTCTGACGCTTGTGCTCCCGCATTTATGACTCGGGTTTCAAGCCATTCTGGTTCTAAAATAAACACGACAACAATCCCGGCTGAGAATAGTTTGTGAAAGGCCTATTCAAGTTTGGTTGTGATCCACAGTGGGAAGTGCTTGCATATGGATTATGTCTTCGTACTGTACCCTACTGACAGCTTAACCTATGCTATCAAGACCTGGATACCACCCTGCCTGGCAGGCACTCCTGTCATGTATGCTGCGTGCATAATGCTTGTTGTTCCAGGCGGAAGGGCAAGAGGGAAGGTAATGGAAAACACCCTCCTGACGGACCGTAGTATATATACAAACCCTGAGGCCAAAGCACACATCCTCTCTTGGCACCCCTTCACTGCAGCGTCTGCTCTCTGAGGGCAAAATTGAGGCTGAATACAGTAATATGATTAGCCTTGTAGCCGTGTGAAAGCTGTGTGGGCTGTGAACCCTCATTATGTCTTTCCTGTTCATTCAAGCAAGATGAAAATAATATTTGAAATGATATTTTCCTGGATGGAAACGTGCAGTTTTTGAGATGCCCTGTCAATCCCTGGCAGCCGTGGTAGTTACCCACTTGAGGTGCTTAGTGTGGTTTTTCAATTGATTGGGTCTCCTGATCTGAAAGGAGATTGTATCCTGAGAGCATGCAGCCAAGTTCTTCTAATTGGTTTTTTCTTTTGATTTTTCATTGTAACAAAGCTGTTTTGTTTGTGGATGGTGTTCCATTTTCCAAGTGCTCTGTAGCTCATTGTCACCCTCATCACAATGAGTCATCACCATTGTGTAGTAATATCTGGATTAACTGAAAATGAGGTTCGGGGACGACTCACTCTGTCGTCTCTGTCTTGGTGTAGACATATCACTATCAAAATAAAATGTGCACCATGTATCGCATGTGTGCAATAGGACAGACTGTACCATAAGCTTTAATATTTGGCTAGTGATCAAAATGATCTAATTTCAGACCTTGGCAAGTTCTAATGGACCTTTTATCTGCTTGACCTGTGGAGCTCTTTAAACGTGTCCATACATTCCGAGTAATGCCCTTTTATCACAATTTTAATTAGACAAACCCATTAAATTTGTCTGGTTAATGATATGCTTTGAATATTAATTGCTCTAGTATTGTCTTCACAGTGTGTGCAGTTCTACTTTGCAACACGTAAGAATTTGCAGTGGTTTGTGATAATGTGGTTTACGCTATTTACATTACATTTTCTAATCTCAAACCAGAATGTCAGAGTTAAAAAAATAACCCATTTTAATCTTAACTGAAGATAAAATTACTTTTGATGAGCCTTTTCCTGCTGATGGTTCTGAATATTCACAGATATGCAGTGGATGTCATGCTGCTTGAAATGGGCAGCCTGCCAATATATCCAGACAAAGCATAGATGAGTTAGACCAGCGACCTTATCTAGCCACATTGAAAATATGATTCCATATGTCAACTAAGTAACCGAACCATCAAATGCTACATCATTAATAGCCTTAAAATGTAATATTTTTGTTCTTTACCTTTACTGTATATTAGATACAGATCGCTGGAATGCAGCAAACCAGCTGTATTATGAAAAGAATGCTCTGATGTCTGTAGATGGCATAACCCAGTGATAAACAAATTAATCGGCACTTTATTTATACATTAACCCCTATATGTCTGTTCTTCGCATGGCCTATCAAATTATGTGCAAATTATAGCGGCGACGGAGAGGAAGCCGTACAGCAGCGGTGAGGGAGTCCAGTTGACAGCAGCTCTCGAGATGTGGGGCATAAGCCCCGCCGGCAGAATGTAGAAAAGATTTGCATGCAATTACTACAGAGAAAAGGAACGGTGAAACAATGCAATATTGACCTTGTGATGTTTAAATTGGCCTTTATGAAATCACAAAGCCAATATTGCATTGTTTAATAATTCCTCTGTAGATTGTAGTAATTGCATGCAAATTTTATTCTAATTAAGATGCTAGTAGTGCAAATAAAATGCAATCCAAGGAATTAAAAAGATAGACACGTACTGCAGAATACAATAAAGTACCAGAATGAAATGGCATAAAACCGCTAGATGAAGTGAAATCACAAATTTAAATGAAGAATCATGATTTCATAACTTCATGATTCTTAATTTAAATTTGAGATTTTATATAGGGTTGCCTACTATACTAAAGTTAAGGAACACAATATTACAATTGAAATGTACAGTATGTTTAAATTATCTTTGTATTTTCTGAAATTGCCTAATTTAATTAAATTTGAACTTTGGTTGTGGGTCTTAATCAAATATGTATGCAGAAATTGCAATGAGGAGTATTTTTTTCATCTCCTTATTACCTGTATAAAGAGAAATATACTCTTACTGTACATTGATTGTGAAAGTGAAACATCCACAGTTAAGATTGGCTGGGCTTTGTGCATTAAATCCCCCAGTTAAGAATAGTTTGTATTAAGATTTATTCATGTGGGTTCTGTAAGTGAAGACCCTTCACTTTTGGAACTGAAAGGTTCAACAGGTGTGCCGGTGAATGTGAGAAGTCTCAAATCTTTCCCCCTCCCCTCCCACTGGGTCACAGAAAGGTGCTGCGTGACTGGAATGCTGCTGTCACTCTTGCCGTTGTGATTGAATGTGTCCACAGCTGAGCCCGTCTGAGACTGGCTATACTCATCAGTGCACTCTTTACAGTCCGAGTGATTCCATCACATTGACTGCCTCCTTGCACCCTTGTACACCCCATGTTCAGCCACATATTGAATCATTCTGGGGTTAAGAGCTGCCTGCCCAACTGAAGTGTGATATTGAGGTAAAAACAATATGTGAGGAAAAATTATAGACCACAGAAGGGAAAATAAAACAAGGAAAAACTCAAAAATGGTTTCATTTCATTGCTTATATATTCACTTCAGATGTTTTCCCCAAAGCCTTCCAGCAGATGAATTACATTGATATTTGTATCTTACTCCAATGATATGCTGGAAAATAGCTTGAGTATTATGCACAAATATGTTTCACTTCACTGGGTCTAGCTGCCAGTTCATACAACTTAGTATTGGCTTGTTTGTCTGTAGAGACTGTCCTATCCTGCTCACAGTGTCTCTCCTCCACAGGAGTTTTAGAAGAGATTCAAGCTGCTTTCTCCTCCCCTGCCCTGGACTCGCCCAACAGCAGCGCTGACATCACGCTGGACACCACCGGCGACATCACCGTTGAAGACGTCAAAGACTTCTTAACGTAAGTCTCCTCCTATAACCTGAGGTGAAAACCTTGAAATTCTTTTTTCACTTGGTGTTTATTTTTTCCTCTCATTTCTTTGTTGATGAAACCATATTCTTGCTGTCACAATGGGCAGGTGTATTTCTAATCTGTCACTTTTGGTGAGGTGAATTGACTTATTTTTCCCCACTGAAGACTTTGTCAAACTCTTGTACATAAATATGCAAAGCATTAAGTAAACTAACATCAATGTTTATTTCTGTAGCAGGGGAGTATTACGATCCTCTGTTATCCAGCAGGAAATGTCTTTTGTTTATGCAGCACCCCATTACAAAGAGTAGTTTGTTAGAGCCCCAGTTTCCAGTCATATTTCTTGCTGTAGATTTTACTGACTCCCCCTCACATTGGCCTCCACCGCAGATATAAATCCTGCTGCTAGAGTGGGGAGAGAGAAAGGGAGAGGGAGGGAGGGAACAGAGAGAGGGAGAGGGAGCGCGAGACGGAGTGAAGTAGAGTCCACACCCAGGGACAACAGAAGAAAATGGAGGGAGTTGGAAACAATGGCAGAAAGTATATACACCCTAAAGCCTAAAGTATATATACCCTAAAGCCTAAAGTTTTCAAGAAATGTAAAAATTTGTTGTGGTCTCAAACTTCAAATAACCACTTCATATTTCCTTGGAATGTTATTTATATATTTGGTTACAAAAGTAGGTTTTATGTCATTACAAAAAAAAGTATTTAGGACATGTAGGACATTTTCACATTAATTGTAAATAGAAGAAAAACAAATACATTTTACTAATAGCTGTGAATATCTAGGGTGACAGGCTGTATTCCAGCAGATGGGCAATGTTGTTTAAATGAGCTCGTACTCGGTGTCTCTGACATAAGAGTGGGTAGGATATGTTAAGGTTGCGCTACTCCTGTATGTGCTTCAGACTGTGCAAATTTGGAGAATAGACCGCTCTCCTGATCTCAACAGGGACAGACTCAAATTCCGAGCCCTTTTTTTCACCCTTCATTCTTCTTATGTCTCCGGAAGGCTTCCCGGAAACTTCCGTTTCACTTGGGCCACAGAAGAAAGCCTGCAGTCTTTGTTCATGCAGTAATCTAGGTCAGCAAAGCTGGAAGAGGGGGAAGAATGGGTCATCTCAATTAGGATCCCAGAGCAGGCCTGTGTTTGGACTGTACTGGCACTGAACATAGTTGTGGCGTTCTGAAAGAGAGGCGGTCTCCCCTTTTGTCTTACTACTGTTAATGAAGCCCAAAGGCTTCATTAAATTCAGTATAAGTACAGTCTTTGTGGATAAGCAGTGAATTGCCTTCTGTTTGATTGCAAAGTATTGGCAACTTTTGGACCTGTCATAATCCACTAAAATGACTCTTATATAGATAACTTGAAGTACATGCATTTTCATGTAGTGCTTTTTGCAGTTACTCTGCATATCAGCTCTTATTATCACAACAGTAAGTTATAAAAAACGTCTTTAAAACAAATTCATGCATTTAGACATTATGGTTGTTTTTCTACTTGTCTTGAACATTTTCCACATTAAAATACCTGGTTAAGGGTTGTAGGGTGGCGTAGCCAGCTAATGCACTAGACCTCAGTGGTATGCCCTGTGGTTTGTAATTGAATCTTTACTGTTTCACTGTGCCTGGCAGCCCCACAGAGCTGCGCATAACTGGCTATAACATCGCCCATGTTTATTTCAGCATGGTATTCCACACCTTATTTCACACTAGCAGCTCTTCTGGTAAGTCGGGCATCTGCGGTCTGCCTGTGCCAGTTGTGCAAGAAGCATAGCCCTCTGGCTCAGTGGCTGCGCGGTTCAGCTGGTAGACTGTAGGATGAAAGGAAGAGACTGCTGGCTGCATGTGTTTTGGGGCAATGCTGCAGCGATTGGGTGGATTTTACAATTACTTTGAAGGCACTAGCTATGTAGACATGTGTAGAAATGTATTAAGTAGCATCAAATTTGTCAGTGTTTGGGCAAGTTCTTTTTATATGCCTGAATAATAATATTGACCTATGTACATTTGTATGCCATCCTGGTACTGCCACATACAGGCCTTTAGCTGTTTAGGTAATGCCCACACGAGACTGACTCTTAGCTCTATTCTTTTAAAGGTCTGTGGATGAAGCTGAGAAGAATCTGAAGAATATCGCTGAGGAAGATGGGCGGTCTCCAGGCATTCTCATCAACTGAGGTGGTGAGTTTGGTGAGTGTGACCTTTGATTTGTCCTGTGGCACCACCTTGGGTCATGACAACTGGCCATGTTTACTGGCACCCTAGCCTGAATTTCTGAGACTGTGTAGTCAGGTTGGTCATCTAATGTCAAGAAGCCGTGTCATTAACCCTACATATAGCATTGCTTTGATTATCAACATGTAAAACATTCATGTTGTCCTGCTAGTACAGTTTCATGTTCAGAAATCTGTCCCCTAACCATATGCCTCATCGAATTTGCCAACAGACAGAAATTTGTAAGGTGAAGTTTTCTTGTTTTGCTGAGGGGAAAAAAACATTTGGGGGTGATTTTTATTAGACATTTTAGGTCCAATAAACCAAAAAGCAATAAAATTTGACTGTTTTCTTAGAGCAAAACAAAGCTCCAAAACTTTTTGCTGTGGTGAGTCTGACCGATATCTAATGTAATGGAATAGTTTTAAAAAACGGCTTTATTTTAATGACAGTGGCATGACTCACTGTGTGCTGGAGTGAGACATTGTGCAGACACTGCAGAGCAGAAGGGCGCTATTGGAGGATGTGACTTGGAAACACGAAAGGAGAATAAAAGGGAAGGAGGAATGAGTTGGGCGCTGGGGTGATTTAGAGAGCCCAGGGGGTCATGGACTGGTCCTTGGTTGTCAAGGGAAGGAAGGTGCCAGTACTTGCATAATGGTGGACTACAGTCTGATTATTTGTTGTTGGGAATCCATGTAGCACAGCAAGATGCCCAATGGAGTGGAGATTTTTAATGAATGAGGCATTTGAAGAGCAGCTCTTGGCAGGCGACGCAGGGATTTGAACACAGAGTCCACAATGAGCCGGAGACACTGGCGCTTCTGTCCAGGGCTTATGCTAACCTCACCCAGGCACAGAGCTGACAATGGTACCCCCTTGCAGTGCCATCTTTTAAAGCCGACTTTTGAAAGACGACCCACCTTGTTTTGTTTTGCGCATCACAGAGAGGCCGAAAAGAGCTGGTTTATTTGTTTATTACTGCATTTTCTTAAATACAATTTAAAACAAAACTAGACTGGATTATATATAAACTCAGAAGGGAAATAAAATGGTCACAAACAAACCCATGGATTTACTCCAAACAGAAACTGCTGGGCTGTGCATTCCAGACCTCACATGGCGACACAGAAGGGGACATGTGTTCCTGTCTTCCTCTTCCCCTCTTTGTCGTCCTTCCTTTTCTTGTTTTTCTGTCCCTCGTCTTCCTGCTTTACGCATTCTGTGGATCAGCTTGGATATGGCCGTGCTATTCAGGTCATTTATTTTTATTTGTAGTGCACATTTCTTTTTCCACAACATCAAAGTGGCACCTTTATCTGTGGAGGGCAGTGCTTTTCCCCCCCTGTAATTATAGCTCTCCAGATAACCCTTTCCTTTCTTGTTTCCCCCTGGGTTTCCTCATGAGTTTTCAAAAGGCAGCCAAAAATATGTTTTTCAGTGCCTCTTTGTGGCCTTTTGCGTTATTACAATAGAGGCCTGCATACTGCAGACGAACATCCTGAGACTGAAGTTGGAATAGTGGGTAGTAGTTCTAGTTGTAAAATTGTGTATCAAATTGGATGAAATTAACCAGAAACTAATATATTGTCTTTGTTCCAGGGATTGACAGGCCTAACATTTGGAGAGGGCCCAGACTGCATTGTAAACAGTTTGATTGTGCCTAATGGAACTCGACTGAATGAAACTATAACAATAATGAAGCTGGACCAGAAACTGCTTTCCGTGGGATTTTGACAAGCAACTTGAGGACATGAACTCTTCCTCTGTGCCAAAAGACAGATAATGCAGTTTTTTCTCATATTTTATTTGTGGATGTCTGCTCTACCCCCTCTACCCTCTGAAACTTAACATCCATGTTTAACAAGGAATGCCTTTGGGGCTTGGGGCCGGAGGGGGGGGTGGAGGGGTGGTGGGGTTGCTGCCGTCTGCGGGTTTAGGCCTTTACGTTCTGCTTATCTCCTCATGACCAGGTTCCTTTTTTTCAGAGCTAGCTTCTTTTTTTTTTGGGTGGGTGGGTGGGGTGGGGGGGGCAGGGTGCAGTTCCGGTATGCTGCTGTGTGCCAAGCGATGAGGATGTTCTTTCCCCTTCACCAAAACCACCTGTCACATTACAGCCGGATCTAAATCAACATCTGGTGAAATTGGTGCCATGCTCCAATCCAAAGCACAGCAAAATTGTCAATGTTCTTTCCTTGTCAACGTTGATTACAGATAGCATTTTTTTTTTTTTTTTTTTTTTTAAATAAAATTAATCTTTTTTTTTTTTATTATTACTTTCCTGGGTTTTTCAATGCCTCCCCCAGGTGTTCTACTCAGTAACGGCTCTGCATGGGTTCAGTTTGTGCGTCAGTATCCGTGCTCAGAGTCTCACTAGCTGGTACAAGTGATACAGTACGTTTAGACAATGGACTGGAGTTCAGTTTTCCCTAAATTATTTCCTCATCTGCATTTTTTTATTTTTTTATGCTGTGATGGTTTGTGAAAATCCAGGCCACTGAACAGTTATCCCTTTGGACCCTGTGGGTTTGATCAAGTGGTTGAGTTTTATAACGGATCCATAACAGCAGTCCTGGTGTGCCGGCAGGCCTATTTTCTCTCATGATCTTTGTAGATTGGTTACATATGATGGATATTTCTCAGTTACCAAGATTGTTTTTCTTTAAATTACTTTCCCTCTTTCTGATTACTTTTGTTTTTGCCACATCTTTTCTGCCAAGTCACATTTAATATCTGAAAACGGGTTTGTTTGTTTGACATGAGTTCTCCATGGTGAAATGATTTTGCTTAAGGACTGTGAGCACAGCAGCTTAGAGCATGGTGTTTGACCAAAAGTTATTTTGGAAGAGAAGGAACATTTTATCTTTGTTTTTAAAAGTGAGCAGGTGACTCTACAGTGTTCCTTGGTTACCTAGGCAAGGTACAGTCACTTTAAAGGACAGTAATCTCTTTTGATAACGTATGTGTGATGTCTTTTTTTATTCTGTTCACAGTATTAACACAATATGTAGAAACTAATTGTGTATGATTTTTTGTATTGAAAGGATATTTTATAGGCACTGGTGGGTAGAGCACTAATGATTTCTTACACTGTGTTTTGCTGGGTGATTATATTGTGAATCTGATCCATGAGCATAGAACCTACAGTCCAGGGTGCTGAGTGAGAGAGTGGGGCTCTTTGGAAACTAATGGGGTCGTTTATATTTGGACTGTAAAAAAAAGGTCAGCTTTCCCAAAAGTGTTTGTCTTCATGAATTAAAGACAATTTTATCTTTTGAAGTAAAAGTAACATACGAAGGCGGATGCTTGAACTGAGGAAAATAATAGACCAGATTTCGCCCTCAACATCTCAAGATATTTTAATCAGTTCAAGTCCTGGTTAATTTTTTTTTGGGTGCCAATTGTGTGACCATAATACACACATAATGTCAGTAAATGTATTTCATAAAAGCAAAACTTCTACTTGTGGAAACATGGCAGTTATGGATTATGTTTGTATAACATCAGGAATGAAACCTTTTTAAAAAGGTTTTCATCTTCTGGAAACTCTCCACTACTCCGTAGGCCTTGATTTGAACGCAGTTGTTGTGGATACAGATGGCCATCTAGGTTTCTTGTCTTTAGAACCACTTTATATTTTTAAAGGGACCCTAAATGCTTTGACATTTTATTTTATATATGTATTCTGTGTGTTTTCCATCAAAGGAAGACATTAAAAGACTTAAAATATTGTATTGTTGGCACCTATCCTGTGAAACTTTTAAGACTAGTTTACATTTAATTTTTGGTTTCTTCTCATGTAGAATGTATCTGTTACTTGATGGTTTAGCATTGTAAGTAATTGAAAATTCAGCATTTGATTTGATGTTAAATAAAGCATTTACTGCCTAGTGCTCAGCTGTCCTTTTGTGTGATACTAATATTTGTCGAGCAGGATGCACTAAATGGAAAAATAACTGATAAGTTCTCTGGTAAATCATTGAACACAACTGGACTTGCACACAAACAATGGCATAACTTCCATTTTTAATCTAAACTTTTTATGTTGTAAGTTTTAATATGTTTTTCTTCTAAGTAACTACTATCGCTTGTGACCCTAGTGACCATCCCAACAACAAAGACCAAATTTAACATTTTTAAATGTAAAGCATCTGCACTCTGGAAACTATTAGAAATTCTGATGGTAGACTTCTCACAATGACTTCAGACTAAGGCGCAGTATCAATGGTTTATTGTGGAGATAAAGGTGGGTATATATTGCCTACCCATCATTTTGAATACTGCATGAACATTCTAATAAGGAGAATCTTTATAGAAGGAAACTAAGGGGCCTAACCTATAGGATATGGTATAATCTGATATGATCGTGGTCCCAAACCCTGTTCCTGGAGATCTACCGTCCTGTAGGTTTTCTTTTCAACCTTCATTTGCCACACCGGATTCTGTTTATTAGCAGCTCAACGAGATCTCTAGCTGTTGAATGAGGTGTGCTTTGTCATGCCTTGGAGTGAAAAAATACAGGACGGTAGATCTCCAGGAACATGGTTGGGGACCACTGCTGTAGGAGCATCATTTGTGCAAAGAAATCGGTTATCATGCTAGTGCATGAAAATTACTTTCCAGTTTTCAGAAAAATTGCATTTAATTGTTGATGTTGTGAACACATTTTCCTACTCTTTTCTGGAAATTATCTACTTGTTCACAGGTGCAGCATGTCACATAAAGCGCAGGCTGTTGAGGGAACCACATGGAGATACTGGCAAAGGTTAGCATTCCAAGGAAACTGCCACTCCTCTGGTCCAGAGTGCTGTGGGTTAAAATGGGATGAAGACGACTCAAGCATTCATACCGTTGCATTTGTTTTGTATTTTGAAATCTACAGCTTAAAGTCCGTGAGGTTTCTGTTTCAGCACAATGAGTGTTGGTATTTACACAAGCTACAAGGGCCAGAGAGGGCGCATCATCCCAAAAGAATGTTCTTGATATTTACAGTGTTAATATCATAAATATGAGCCATTCCTTTGAACCAGTAAAAATCAGATAAGTATGGTCTTGTCACCAATTTCATCATGTGTTAATTGTTTGCGTTTTCTGGTATGTCACTCACTAGTTTTGTATTTGATAACATTAAAATACAGTCAATAATATTTGAGCATTTGGCCTCATAGGAGTAAATCCAAGAATAATGTGAAGCCAACATTAAAATATAATTTAATGGACATTGTCAGGAGCAATGATCTGAAAATCTTTTTTAATAGCTACCGCATACTGTTTTCACCTCTCAGGTATATTTTGGAATAACCAAGTGCAATATTGCACAGGAAGATTCTGAAACCAATAATATTTGATTTTAAAAAATGTGGAACACAAGTTGAAAATATATTTTACAGCTTAAAATGGTTGATTGTGTAAGTATGCATATTATCTACATTATCTACTTCCACATAACCAAGACAACCTTTTGAATGTATTTTAATTCAATGATGATTTTATAGTGAAACAATTTCAGGTTCTCAATCAGTCTGATGTATCTCATTCCCACTGTTCTTTGTGTGCAGCTGTTGACTTTGATCAGAATGCTGTATTTATAACAAGTAAATAAAGAGGGAGGGGGAACATTTCATCCATTGAGGCAGTACTGACATGGATGCCATTTTAAAAATAAATAACAGTAATTTTACACAAAACCCTAGTTATTTTATTTGGTCTCAGTTGACAAGCTTTCAACCACCTTGCTGGACTGTGTGCCCATCTTTGAGTCTGTCCAACAGATACCAGAAACCAAAATGTAAAAACTACAATTTTGATTTTGTGGCTGTTCTAAACAAAGAGCAGATTAATCTGTATGTATCCTAACAAAGCTAGAGATTGAACATGTATTCAGTTAGCTCTGACCACCAGACAGGCCTGTCCTGGGGGTGATCACCTCCCATGAAATTGGCCCCTCCCTTTAATGATGTAAGCATCTACCCTTGGAAGGAGGGCTCAGACAGAGAGGGTGTCGCATGCCCCTGCACTTCGCCAAATAAAGCCAGGAAATGAGAACCAGCTGGGCACATTCTTGTGGTTTACTTCAGAAATTGCTTACGTATAAATGAATCTTCAGCATGGAGCTATGCAGGGAAAGAATCCCCCATACAAAAGTAAAAGAATCCAAAACGCTGTAAAAAATAAATACATTTCAAAAAACATTCTGATGACTATGGTAGTATTTTGGATTGGAGTCGCATTCATTTCTTGCCGTGGATGCAAGTGTTTTCCAACGGATTTATGAGTTTTAGGAATAAAAAACAACCTTTTATTGTTAAGCTGAATTTTATGACATCTTTCATTGTGTCTTGTATACATGAAGACATAAATGTAACCCCCCTGGAACAACATTAACAGAATTGAGTATTGACATGAAATGTTACAAAGTAACGTTGACATTTCAATCAAGTACGTAAAGCTTTCTACAATGTACAGGGGTGGACAACTTTTTCTGTCCCTGACTACCAAACTTTGATGTATGAAAGCCCAAGGGACTACCAGTTAATTCTCTTTGCCCTGGATGAACACGGTTTACAAAATAAATCTGATTGGTTGACATTACTTGATATTCATATTTAATTGGTTCTGCCTTGATTAGGAAATTAGGAGGGAGTTCCAGACTGCACCAAGCTGCTGGTTAGTATTTTCACAGGAAAGTGGAGGTATAGACATTCTTAAGACGTCCCTTCTTAACCAATGTTGGCAGCAGCAGTCCATGTCTGCAGTGCCATCTCTCTTGGCATTCATAATTATAATCATTACCATTGAAATAAGAGAAACCATATTACAGAAATACTTCATCATATTCATATATTTAAATGTGCCACTCACCAAGATTAACAAGAGCATGTTAGCTAAAGCAAGCTTAGTAAGTTAGATCCCTGGGGGGGAGTTTTTTATGATAATACAGTTAGCTTATTCGCTTATTCTCCAAACCTTTCTTTTTTGATAATATTACCTAGCTAATTTATATCTTACAGTATATACCTGCCTTGTCAATGACTGGTGGAATTGCTTTGTGATAACCAACAGCTTAGCAGACTGCCTTGCCAAAAATGTTAAAACTTAAGTTGGAGAGTCTTGCTAAGCAATTTGCAGGCCAGCTGACTTTGCTTATTCTGGGAGATACTCCTATGGCACAGAGCGAAAAGTGCAGAGCGGCCAGTGCACCAATAAAGTTAAGTTCATTAAAATTGATTTTTATTTTTACACAGTGTTAAATGTAGTGTTTGAAACAGAATTTTCCTTACTAAGAGTACAGATATAAAAATGTATTTTCCAGTATGCAGAACCTGGGCTACCAAACTTGGCTGCTTGGTAGCCCAGCGCACTACCCCATGGATTTATGATTTGTCCAACCCTGGTCATGTAGTAAGACCGGGGGAAGAAAACTAAGAAAAGAGGTATTAGCATTTGATTAAGAGTTATGTGCTGTATTTAGTACTTCCCCGCTGCAGACTGAAACAATTACCCAACATAATAGTTCATCTGCGTGCCAAACCCAAAACATGACCTAAACCTCCAGACAAGCAAGCCACCCTCCGTCATCTGTGTTTGACATGCATGGCCATAGAATTGTACCTCAATCAGTGGACCATAAAACAGGATGTTGGCCTTATACAGTACAGTATAACCATGTAGCTTATATAATGGCAAGGCTCTTCAGCAAATACTAAAATAAATACCTCTGATGCAGAGGTACAGGGCAGATGAACACACACATGACCAAAATATGATTAATGATATCAGCCACCTTCCAGCCGGCAGGGGGCTAAAGGCTTTCAGCTGTTAGTCTTAAGTACTTAGTTTGCATTCTCAAGTATTTCTTTTAATTAATACAATGCAGTAAAAACTGAATAAAACTCAATAGCTTACCTATTACATTTAAACATTTAATCTGACAAAAATGCAAATAGCACTGTTCAGCAGTGTAAAAATGCATACCATATGCTATCTGACTCTTTTGCATTTGTCACTGCTTTTATGATTTTTTTATGAAAATGCAATCCTCCATGGATGCATGAAATGGAGAGGTAAGGAAGCAATGTACGTAATCGTATCATACAGTGTAGCATCACATCAGTATGGTGGTCTGGATTGCTTCACTACCATATGGAACAATGCTACAATCAATCAATAAAGTAGGTAAAATAGTGGGGAGCAAACAGGAAAACATCAGGCACATAAAAAAATGTACAGGAGGAAAAGGGTCACCCACATGCTTTATACATAATCCGTGCATCCTGCTACCATCAGTCCATAGATCCCAGAATTGACTTTCTAAGGAAGATTTTAAGAAGAATTCTGTAGAAGTGACCCTAGAAATGTTAAAGTCAAGGCCTGATACAGTGCTGGAAACTCTCTAAACTGAAGGCAAAACTCCAATGAGACTGCTAAATAAATTCACTTGAGTAAGAACTATCACAGTTGCTTTTTTTATCAGATATATTTTCTATCAGACCTTGAATTGTTGTTTTGCATTGTCAACATATGCCTTGTACTGAAATGTGTATATGTACTTACAGTGAACACCATAATTCATTGGACAGTGACACATTTTTTGTTATTTAGGTTCTGCACTCTACCACTTTGAGTTTGAAGTTTGAAAGGATACAATGACAAAGCGGTTGAAGTGCAGAATGTCAGCCTTAATTTGAGGGTATTTTCATCCATATCGGATGAACTGTTTAGAAATTATAGAACCTTTTGTATATAGTCCCACCATTTTTGGGCATCAAAAAATATTGGACATATTAACATAATGTAGAATAAAGTAATCATTTTAAATATTTGGTCGCATATCCTTTGCATGCCATGACTTCCTGATGTCTGTGACCGAACAATATCAAAATACTCTGATATCTTATTTTCTGGTACTCTTACAAGCGATAGTATAACTTCTCTGCATTTGAATGGATGTCCCGGACTAGATTTAGCTGTAAATTACGCTGGAACAGTATGGAATACATGGCTGGTGAAATGGCTGTAAGTCATCAAGGGTCTGACGTATCAAACGAGCCTCAAACCATCACTCTGCTGCCAGATATGCAGTAGATATGGATGGATCACTTTAAGGGTTGTTTCTCCTGACAGATTTTCGTATTGAACTCTATGGAAAAATAAGTCAGGAGAAGAAACCCCTATAATTTCTAAACGGTTCATCCGATATGGATGAAAATACCCTAAAATAAAAGCTGACAGTCTGCACTTCAAGTTTCTTAAGTTATTTTGTAAGCAAAATCATCTGGTTTAATTTGAAAAAGTAGTGGATGGATGAAATATAATGCAAACAATAATTAGGAGGCTGATCTTGACCATCCAAGTGTGTACGTATTTTAGCTATTGAAGTAGAAGGGAGAATTCTGCATTTTCGTACAGCTAAATGTATACAATTTCAGTATACTTGTATCACTGTACTATCTCGCCCTCTGCTGAACACACACAGCACTGCAGTATGATGACAGTAGAGTAGTCCATCAAGTCAAGACACTGCAATAGTTCTGCTGACTGTAAGGAATACCTGAGTATGTGTGACACTGATAGCACTCATTCACACACCTCACCGAAAATGATATCAGAGGCATGGTAACTTCACATTTGCCTTGGAAGAGAGTCTCATGTTTGTTCTACTTGTAGAAGGTGAAGGTGAGTGTGAGGTAGGGCATGTTAGAAATTCTCCCCCTGCTTAACACAGGAAAGAAAGCAATGTGCTGTCTCCAAGCTATCTTATTTTCACAATTTCAATGCTTTAAGCAGAAACATAAAAGTCATGAACATAAAATGTCTAGACAAAATTAAGGGAAGTAGCATTCAGGGAGGCAGTCTCCAGTCTGAAGCTGTTCTTGCCATACAGAGACTAATGACTTGTTATGTTGTTTATAGCGGACGCAGTCAAAAAGACAGACCAAGCCTTTCCTTCTACACAAGGGATCTTGGACTCCTGCAGGGGCACAGTGTCTGCAGTTTTTTTTTATTGTTTTCAATCACCAACTAATTTAGACGCTCGAACCAGATGTGTAGTGACTTTGAACATTCACGTTCTGAAACAAAAACCAGCAGACATTGCTGCCCTCTAGGCTGGAGCTTGAGATCCCACTCTTAAATGTTCACATTTTATTTATTCTGTCTTTACCTTGCCACATGTTGCATCATTTGATGAGGCACCAGAGCACATAGGTCAGGCCTTCAAAGATCTGACACAGATGACTTACAGTTACACACATTTAAAATCAAAATGCCTCTGCATTATAGCCAAATTGATCCCCGTAATGACAGGCTAAGTGTGGCTCTGTAAATCATCATCACTACATAACTACATCTTTATCATTACATAACCCACATGATACTTATGCCGTTCACAGAAGGCTACTGCAGAGATTGCTTATCTGAACAGATTTGTTCTTCTATTGGACAATGTCCATCATGCCATTCAGCACCAGTTTGACCTGACAATCCTCAGCAGAACCTTTCCCTACCTCAGTCTAATCTTCCTGGCTAGCAGGAATTTCCTGTGAAATGTTATTTCCAGGGGTTCATTAAGTAATCAGTATAGATATAACAAGCTATTAGGTTGCCATAGAAGTGAGGCAAGTATGTTAATATATTGGATATTAAATTGTATAAAATGTATAAATTATATCCAAGAATCTACATTAAACATACATATACATTAAACAAGTATCATTTTACCTATGACCTTATTGCATACAATGTATTTTTAAACACATCAACAGTTTATCGGCTGCAAAATAATTGGTTGTAGCATTCATATTTACCAACTTGTTTTGTTTATTAGAAGTAGGCTATGGTGCATGTCAGACTTTATGCATTGTCAATGTTGATGAATGTATTTGATTCAATTCCGTAATTTGGCCAGTTTGCTTGAGGATGTTAAAGAAGATCAGATCAGTGCATTCCTTTGCTTTCATTTATTCGCACTGAATTTGAGCGTGAGTCAGTCAAAACGCAAATGCGGATGCACCAATGTTTTGACTAAAGAACTTAACTTAACTAAAAAACTTAAACAATAACACGCAGCAGAGGGTAATCATCATAGAGTAATTTTTACCAGGAAAATAGCAGAAATACAGTATATACAATACATTATCCGAGTTGCACGTCCTCCCTTTCATGAAAAAGTCCTCAACAGCTGTGGGTATATTTTTGATAGCCTACGAATACAAACAGCTTTCCGATTGGTTCGACGAAATGTCACCAACAGCAGCACGAACACGAAGGAGCCTGGCAGCCTGCCAGCCTGCCAGCCTGCCCTGCTTGGACCATGGTAGCTAGCGATAACATTAGTGCTATCGCAGCTGGCTAGATAGCTGGTTAAAAGAAAAGGAAGGTCGCGAGTTATTAATCAAGCCAGCGAACAAACGTTAGACTACATCTGATCACGAAACAATGATTTGGACACAGTGAAATACAAACAAGCAAGGTAAGTTCACATACATGTTAGCTGGCGAGCTTGGCTCGAGGGAGGTGGGTTACTTAGCTGCTACTTTGTTAGCTCGATTTTAGCTAGTGAGAGCTAACTAGCTAGTGAAGTTGTACAGTATAGCTAACTCAGTTGGCTATGTAATCGTAATATTACTTACCTAGTTTGCTAATGTTGCATTACGCGGAAGATGCAGCTCAGATCATTCAGATTCAGCGAGCTAGCTAGCTAACGTTATACTGAATGTTTTTAGAATCCTGACAAGCTGGACAGAATTAGCCAGAGCTACAAACAACAGTAAAGCCAAGGAAGGACTTTGGTAGCTAGCTGAATGATTAGCTAGGCTACTGCTAAAGACTTCTCTTTAACATAGTTTGTTAGCTTGTACTTAGTACGCCAATTCAGTTGTCATAGAGGTCCCATTTTCACATTGTGCTATATTGCAAACAGTTACATAAAAGAGAGGTAAATGTTTTAATTGATAGAATTAACTAACCATTTGCTAGATGATGAAGAATTCAAAGAGAAATAAAATAATAACAAGCCAAACCTGCATTGTGTTAGTAAGTTTAATTAAATAAGTATGAAAGAATTTAAACACGTATTCAGCAACCTAATTAGGAGCCTATTGGTTCACCTCAGTCTTTAATTTTAGCATCTTTAATTTGAGCATACTTTAGCATGCCTCTAATTGTTTGCAATATAACACAATTGGGACTTGGGTCAAACCAAGCTATTTCAATGAGGATTTGCTGATTTTAAATGCTTAGGTCTCAAATTGTTCTCATATTATTTTCACACAATCCTTGTCCATCCAAATGAATAAAGCTGAACTTTGGTCGTGATATTCTGCATAGTTGTAGAGATAGAGGGGTCCAAATAGGCCAGAAAATTGCAGCTATCATGGGGGTGTATTTCAGACAATATAGGAAATAGAAATCTGAATTTTGGAGGGATAATTTCACAGAACGCATAGAACACATATGTATCTAAATATTAATGCTGCCATCTATACAGGGCATCTAAAAAATAATTTTGTGGTTGGTTTGTCTTCAAGGATAAAAAGTTACATTTGTGCCTATTAGTAGAATCTTGAAACTTTCACAATTTAAGCGTTGTGATATGTAGCAAATGTGTACAGAAAGCAATCATCCATATGAAATTCCTTAATCGTGAAAATAATTGTTCAATCATAACTCCTACATTAGGCCAGTGTGGTGTACTACACATATTGGACAGTAGGTGGCAATTCACTTCATAATTATTTTCAAAGACCCAATGGCCCCAATTTACACCTGTTGTTTAATAGTTCAGATCTCAGTCATCAGATTAAATTAATAAATGTCCCTGAAATCCTTGGATAACTGGGTATGATGAGTGTGCAGCGGCATGCATGTTTCACAGTAACCATACATTGAATCACCTTGTCTTCTTTATTGAATTTCATACCTGAGATGTGACTTTAAAGTTGTCCAAATTAAGTTTTGGTGGGTCACTTTAATAGCCAGATATAATGGCTCTAAATGATCTCATTGGACGAGAGGAACACACACTCAAACAATCATGTCTACAGTTATCACTCAGGTCAAGTTTTTAGTTCAGTCATGATGATCTGAAAGTCTGTTGGACAATCTTAAACAACAGGTGTAAACAGAGCCAATGCAGGGCTACTCACAGTCTTGGAGGACCGGGTTGTGCAGAATTTCCATTCCATTCCTAGTCATTGTTTATTTTCGAAGCTCCATTTGAATAGTGCCTAAAACAGTTACCTCTAGTGACCAATGGCAATATTTCATTAAAATAATAGTGTGATGTACTACTAACATATTGGACACTAGGTGGAAATTACCTTGAAAATAGCCTTCACTTGACCTGGCTTTGACTTTGCTGACCTTGCCAGCTTCAGAGGAAGCTTATACCAACTTCCCCATGTTCAAATTTCAAATGGTTGGTCTCAGCCTTCTGGTGCTGTTAGCCGCCTCACTGTGGCTTGAAAATCAGATCTGCTATAGGTTGTTGAAGGTAAAGGTCGCATATATATATTTAATTAACCATAAAGGAATTTCATAAGGGTAATGACACATTCTATGTTAAATGTATACAGACATCTGTAAAATGTGAAAGTTATGAGGCTGAACAAATATGCCCACGTGATTTTCTAACATTGACGATATACCACAAAACATTTGTATAATGGGTTCTATACATGCTTTGCTTAAATTTTTGTTATTTATATGTTTGTAGTGGTTACTTTAGCAATCATTCAAAAGAATTCATCAGATTGATATCTCTATTATTTAAAGGATGAATGCTATCTGAAAATGTTATGTCAATAAAATATGGTCATTCTGGACCTTAATTGAACATTTACAGTAGCTTCATATTATAGACAATTACTTCTACAGGAGTAGAAAATATGTTTTCATTTGACTTTGCAACACAGCAAAATGAGAAATAATCAATGGTGTATGAATACTTTCTGAACCAACTGTATATTTCATAAACTATTCAGAATTCAAGGCTGAAACTTCATTTTCTTTCATATGAGTGGTTAAAGAATGTGTACACCAACAATAAACTGGTTCTGAACAATAGGCCCCCCACCCTCATTGAAACTGCGTGGTTTGACTCACTTTTATTCTTAATGGCATGTATAGTTCCTATTTCAGAGGGTAAATAATCCCTCTAAAAATGAAAAGCACCTAATTAAGAAGAATTAATAGTTTGGTAAAATTCTGTTATTGCAAAAGAGTGGAAACTTTGGCAGGGCTAAGGGTTCCAGGTTCTGGGTTGTGTTTTTTGATGCAGATTCTCCAGACCGTGGATTTTAATATAAGCAATAACCACAATATCACGCAACAGATAATACCAGAAGTTTCCTGGATTACGAAACGTTACAATAGATTGATGTTATGGCCCTTGGTTACAAATGTTTCAACTTTGTTTAGGAGAAATCCTTTTTTTTGTTTAGTTAGTTCTGTATATATTCTATGGGTATACTACTGTACCCATGAGCCTCAGTGCCTGTTACAATGGTATTGGACCATACTTTAACACTGCATTTGGAACAATTGATGATATGTGAAAATAAGGTAGTGAAAGCCTGTTTGCCTTTGTAAGACAGAAACGGGGTAGATGAGCAAGGACTGTATGCCAGCCACTTGAAAGTCCATCTGGATGTTTGCGTAGAACTTTCTTCTCTCCATTGTGGCTGCACTGTAATTAGCCTAGAATATTTTAGCCTTCCTGTTGTCCTGAATATCTTAATCTGTCCTTGGTTCTGTGCAAAATTGGCTTGCTGATCAAGATATTTTGAAACCTTGAAAATCCCTGTTCTGAGAGCTTCTGTGTTTTTGGAATTTGGACTGTACAGTGCATCCGGAAAGTATTCACAGCGCTTCACTTTTTCCACATTTTGTTCTGTTACAGCCTTATTCCAAAATTGATTAAATTCATTTTTTCCCTCAAAATTCTACACACAACACCCCATAATGACAATGTGAAAAAAGTTTTTTTGAGATTTTTGCAAATTTATTAAAAATAAAAAACTCAAATTTCTCATTTACATAAGTATTCATACCCTTTGCTTTAACGTATTTTTAAAGTATCATATTTCATATTTGGTCGCATATCCTTTACATGCTGTTACTTCCTGAAGTCTGTGACCATCAACATCAAAAAACTGTCGATATCTTATTTTCAGGTACTGTTACAAGCGATACTATAACCTCTCTGCATTTGAATGGATCTCTATGGAAATTGGGGGGTGAGACTAGATTCAGCTGTAAATTACACTGGTACAGTATGGAACACATGGCTGGCTAAATGGCTGTAAGTTATCAAGGGTCTGAGCTATCAAACGAGCCCCAAACCATCAGCCAGATATGGAGTAGATGTGGATGGATCACTTTAAGGGTTGTTTCTCCTGACTTTTTTCCCCATAGAGTTCTATAGGAAAATGAGTCCGGAGAAATAACCCTTGTCATTATGGGGTGTTGTGTGTAGAATTTTGAGGGAAAAAATTAATTTAATCAATTTTGGAATAAGGCTGTAACAGAACAAAATGTGGAAAAAGTGAAGCGCTGTGAATACTTTCCGGATGCACTGTATATCTGATATGCATGTTCAGTTTCAATGTGCTCATTAACAAGTGAAAGGATCCACTTTGGGAGCATTTTTTGTAAAAAGCCAATTGGGTCTCCCCCTTGTTTGCTGCATGTAAGTCTAACTAGCCTCATATTATTGTGCCATTCTCAATCCTCCAGTTCTGCCATTTTCTGTTCAAGTTTGTCTGAATCGGTCAAACAGTTGCCAACATCCTGTTTGAACCCTCTAGTTTCTGCCTGAAACAAGTGGAGACCTTGTAAATTAAGTTTTGCACTGTGAACTTCTGCGACTTCAGGTTCTCTGCAAAGAATTTATGTAATATTTGATTTTGTCCAGTGCAATGTTTACAGCTCAAGTAACAGTGGGGTCATTCCATATCAGATCAACAAATGCCCCACGCTCTTCGGTCTCAGATTTTCCCTCCTATAGTCAGGAAAAAACATTTTGTAGCACATTTTCAACAGACCAAAACCTCATGTGGGCATATTACAAAAAACAATATAGTTCTATTTTGCAGGTATTCTCATGTAGTGTTAGTGTGCCAAGTTCAATTTTTTTTAATGAAACTCCTTGGTGAACACATAGCTCAATTATATACTACTTTTAACACTCACGGATGGGTCTCGCATGCTATTATGTATGGACCAGGCTTGTTGAACTGGAGTCCAGGAATTATTTGGCCATACTAGTACAGCTTGTTAACAGAAACAGAAAGTGAAAGTTCTGGAATTCCCCTGTAAGCAGGAAAGTAAAATTTCTGGAATTTCGCTTACCAGTTGATGGGGGTAGTACACACTTGCTGAGGTGTTGGTTGTCAGTATGATGGAAAGTGGTGGATTGGCCATGTATGAGACAAATCTGACATAGAAGATGATGTCCAGATATCATTCATGCACCCTCATGCTAGTTCATTTAAGTGGCCTGCGAGGGAGGACATTTGTTGGGTACCACTGCAGTGTATTCTCTGTCTGGTGAACACTCCCAACACTTCAAATGGGAGACTACTATTAGGAGAAGGAAGACTTGGAAACCCTATCAAACGTAGCATGAAATGTGACAATCATTGCTCATCATGTTCATCCTGACATGTAAACTAACACTCGCAAGTTGGGGGGGTGGTGGTGGGCAAAAATATTTTTTTTTTTAAATTTTAAAAAATTTTTTTAAAACACTCGCAAGTTACCAAAACAGTGGATAATTGAAAGCAATATTTCACCATGAAAGAATTTCATAAAGGATATGAAACTTTGGACTTCTAGGGTGCGTCCCAATAGTCAAAAAATGCCACCTTTCCTCCTCCACTACCACTCCTCTACTCCATGCCCCGGAAACGGATCTTTGTGTTTTAATCTAATGTCGCTGATTACATCTTAATTACGTATTAATGTTTACATATTAATTAATGTCTCGACGCAAACCGCAATGTCATGTACATTGGATACTGTACATGCAAATACTTGTACTCAAAACGTTCAGGCAGTTTTGCATATTTCCGGGTAGGAGAGGAGTGGTAGTCGGGGAGTGGAGGTGGGGAGGTGGGCAGTGAAGAATATTGGGACGCACCCCCAGACTTCATGTAAATACCTTAAAAATAAAACTTATTTGAAGTTTTTTGTAATATGCCCACATGAGGTTTTGTTCTGTTGAAAATGTGCTACAAAATAATTTTTCCTGATTTTAGAAGGGTGTCATGTGATAGCTAATGAACACAGAGTTCTAATATTCAGGAATTACACAGCCAGTCGGACCACCTCTAAGAGTAAATACAATTGGGGGGCTATATTAAGTATAAGTATCTAATTTAGGTCCTTAAACATGGCTGCTTGCAGAATTAAATTACATATTTGGGACATTTCAAATGCATCTGGGCGATTTCTATTAACATTAATCATTGATATTTATGATTTATATATAAGTCTATAGGTCATTGTTTATCACCACAGAAAATTTCAACACTCCAAACAAACTATAAGTGTATTATATCCCAAAGTACATACTTAGATATGCTTTACTGAGAAATTGTAATGGCCTTCTCCCTTATTTATTATATCATAATTGTCTGAATAGGGCTGTCACATTGATGAATTGTGGGTTATTTCATTGATTAAAAATAATCTTGATTAATAATAAGCCAGATCATCACAGTGAAAAAATATTACTATCTGTGGGGGAGCTGTGGCCTTATTGTGTTTTGTCTGTTTTACTGGCAACATTAGACCACAGGATTACTGTGTTACTTGTATCAGGATTTATGTGATTAGCTAAGATCACAAAAAATGCCAATTTTATTTACTATTTATTTAGTACATGTATTTATTATGAAGTCTTAAAAAAGTGCTGCAAGGACCTAACATAAAATGGCGGTTAATATTAATTTCCGTGCTTGGAAGTTTGAGAAAATGGACATCTCACTAAGTGATTTTAAACAGAAAGAACTGGGGTTTGTTGTTTATTAGAATATTTAATTCCAGGAGAAAAATTGTCATATTTTAAAGCCCCAACCTTCATACTTCCCAAATGGTAACCTCATCTCAAAGAGAAGGTAGCCTAAATAAATTAAATGGGAAACTGACTTGTACACATGCATCTTAAAATAACCCCAGGCAAACTGACAGATATCAGACAGTACTGAGTCAACCCCCTGACTTGCATCCTTTGAATTGCTGTATCTCGTGGTGGATATCTATTTCCGCGAAGTGCCAGTTGCTTAGGCTATATTGGAGTGTGACGTTTGGAGTAATTGGGCTGTAACATTGCTTGCTTCAAAACAACCATGGCTTAGGCCTAGCTTGACACAAAGTTCACTTGGATACATTTGTATTTGCTGAGGTGCATGTCTGATCTGGTAGTTACTGTGCATGTGGTAGCATGGAAGGAAACATGGAAATTTTGCATAGTAAAATTAGCCCACAAGATTTTATTATTCTTGTTTACCTTTCACTGTAACAAAGCATCCTCTGGCAGAAACCTATTAACTGAAACGGACTAGTTAACCTTGTAGTAGAGTAGAACAAGTAATGTATTTATCTTCAATCTTTTCACTTTTATAGTGCAACGCCGTGTAAATTTTATAATTTTTTTTAATCAGTAACAAAATCTGTGATATTGCATTTGTTTTTCTTTTTGAATATCGATGAAGAATTGTCAGTATTTTTTGTCAGTATTTTTACAAGAAGCTGTTATTGGGAAACGGGACTATCATAAAACATATTTTTGCAGCCACTGGAAATTTTAAAAATGACCTATGTAGGAGAACAGATACAGTATGTGCTATATGCTTAGGCAATCTGAAATCAGTGGTACAAATTCGGTGTGCTTTTTCATTTGGTAGCAAGTGCGCATGTGACATAACGTAAAGTCGGGGGTACTTGTGTAGTAAATGTATGTGTTTATTAAAATACATTTGCTGTTTTTAGGGCCTCTCACAAAGGCAATAAGGACAATGGACTATCGAGGGAAGAGAAGGGGGGAGGATGGCTTTGCTGCTGTTATCGACTTCCTTCTAGCAAATGCCCGCTTGGTCCTCGGGGTTGGGGGAGCAGCAGTTCTGGGTATAGCCACGCTGGCCGTAAAACGGGTAAGCAGACCTAAATTCTGTGAATTAAAGATTGTGTTTATTCATGAGAGGATTTATTTAAATGCCTTTAAGAAAGAATCACAAGTTATAAACTCATTGGTGTACTCTGGCATTAAAGCTTCCTGGGAAACATGTGAATGTACCAATTTACATTTTGTGCTACTGTAGCTGATTGAGCGTGCTGGCAGAGCCCCAGATGATGAGAAACAAGACCAGAAGACCGTAGACAGCTGGGAGGAGCTGAGCCTGGTTAGCACGTCCCCAAAGCTCCTGAGGAAAGGTATTGAGGGTGTGGTTATGAAGCAGATCGCTGCTGCTACCAAGGCTCAGAAAGGTAAGTCAAGCTTTTGTATTTGGCATGAATGTATAGTATGTGTGCAGATTAATGTTGCAGTTTTCCTGTCTGAAGGAGAACTGAATTTGAATTTGAATACCATACTTTTTAAATTTAGGTCTTTCCAACGTCCCAGTTTAGAACATTTGTCAGCTTCTGTATGTTCTCTCTCAAGGTTCAAGTGTACAATTTTTTCATGAGGCTTGAAAAATAGTTATTTTCAAAAACCCAGTGACAAGTGGAAAGCTATTATGCATAGTGTTGACTATTCTCTGAAACCGATTTGTCATTCACAAAAGTGAAGGAAATGTGAGATGTTGTGTATTTAGGCATCTAACCTGATTGTATTTCAGCAGAGTTGTCCAAGCCCTCCAGTGCTACTACAGAGAAGCCCAAGGTTGAAGTGAAGAGGCTCCAGCTGTGTGTTACTCCTAATGAGAGGTTGAAGCAGTACTATGAGTCCCACGCGGCTCTTTCTGCAGTGGAAGTGAGTCGAGCTCAACAACAGGCTCTGGATATATGCACAGAAATCCAAGGCTTCCTCCACACAAAGCACTCTGACATGCCTCTGGGGGAAATGCACCTGGGTGGCTCCCTGCTGGATGATCTCCAGGTTGTGGCTGCAGACCATGCCTGTCTCCTAGTGCCTTTGCAAATCGAGGACGTTCTTTGGAAGCTGATCCCAGGTGAAGAAACAATCTTGAGTAAACCACAGTTCTGGATGGTCCGCCGGGTAAACCTGGAGTACTTTCCCCGTGGCCGTAGTTTTTGGGACAGGTTCATGGTAGGGGGTTATCTCTCTTCCAAGACAATAATTGAGGTCCTGAACAAGTCTGTGATGGAGACGATGAACTGGCCGTCCCTCAGCAACACACTGGAGTGTGTGGTTAGACCAGTGATGGGGTCCCTGGAGCTGAAGCTTGAGATTAAGAATGAGGACAGCCAGCTATTCATTAGCATCTTGCCTACCATACGTTTGAATGACACCGTTCTGACCGCCCAAATGGAGTTCACTGGAAACTTTGACAACATTTGGTACCACAGTCTTTATACTGAGGAAACCACCAAGCTTGCAGAATTGGATGAAGAGGACCATGGTATCAGAAAACTCTGTGTAAAAATCCTCAAGGCTGTGTGCAAAAATAGCCCCCCATTGAGGAAGCTCTCCGGGGGACACCTAGCAAATGTCATTTTGCATCTCAGTGAGAAGGAATATGATTGGACAGAGGCGGCTTTGGCTGATAGATTCCAGCAGGCCATCACTGAGATGATTGGTTATTTGGAAATTGGTTGTCTTCCCAGTTACTTCAAGCAGACAATAAATTTGCTATCTGATTTCACTGAAGAAGAGATTGATGAAATGGGCTTTATGTTGTACTGTGCTGTATCTGAGCCAGAAGTACTGTTGCAAATGTAAATATGAGAATTTTTCCATAACTGTTTGATTGCAGCAATAACAAGATAAATGTACCAGGATAACACTCCGGTACCTTAGATACATTGAAGTGTAAGGAATCAGAAATATAGAAATGTTACCAACAAGCAGAGAAACTATGCAGAATGTTATTTTTTAATTAAATATAGAGCATAGTTATAGTTTCAGCTTCCACGTACATTTTTATACTTCTGTTTTCATTTTTTAATGAGCACTTAATCCAAATCCAAAGTTTGACATTTTCTGTTTTTGGGAGAGTAGAAGGGGATGATACTGGCCATTGCCAGTTTCCAGCATCTCTAAGTGGTAACCTATACAATGGATTTAGAAAAAAAACAAGAACCGTGTACTAAAAATATTTTGGCACATGTGCATTAGCATGTTTTGTAAATAGTAAATTTTTTGAAGACTAGAAAATTATTTTAATCCTGTATGCTCACGACTTGTACACTTGTGCATAATATAGTTGCTGTGCTCAGGAATGTCTAACCTCTCAACCCTATGATGGCAGGACATGGTGAAGCTAATCAACCTTAGTAATGTTTTTGGATTGTCTTATTCAATAAAGGTATATCTGAAGATGTCTCCCTTTTCGCAAAAACAACCGTTTAGGAAATAAAATGCATATAAATATTTTTGTAGTGTTATATTGTATGTTTTTATTTAAATGTATTTAATACAATGGCATTGTCATATGATATACTAGCACATTTTAAGCTTTTATATAGGAGGATTATTTTAATTTCACGCTGACAGTCTGCACTTTAACCTCATATTCATTATTTAATTTCAAATCCAATGTGCTGAAGTACAGAGCAAAAACAACTAAATTTGTGTCGCAGTCCAAATACCTATGGACTGCACTATATAGAAGTCAATAAATTGTTAAATAATGAAATAAATAAATAATACTCAGTGCATTATTATAAAATATTTTAGACTACTTTATTTCATAATACTTTTCGAAATGGCACATTTCTGAGTAACTTTTTTTCACTCCTTTGACCTTTTTTCATTTCATGGCAACACTTTTAAAGGGTTAGTTCAGAATTTTGGACATAATGTCTCATTTACGACTTACCCATGATGATGTTGTTGATTGATGGAGACCATTTTCAGCTGATTTCCATGCTGTCCTTGTGGACATACACACGTTGCTAATGCTAGCGCAACTCTATGGTAACCGGTAGCGTCCACTACCAAACGCACTTACACTCTACAGTGCACCCAAAGCAAATAAAATACGACGACAGTCTATCGGGGTTAATTTGAGTGTTTATACCATAATTTTTTAAGTAAAACTATCGTTGAATCCTTTACTTTGTGCTGACCTATATTCTCTGTGGAAGTAGAATATACGGAGAAGTACGGCGGCGGAGCGATACTTTGCATTACCTACGAATGTAGTGCCAGCACTGGTCGACTATAACAACAAAGAGCAGCAACAAGTTGCAATGGCCACGTTCGCTCTGCCGCCATACTTCCACAGAGAACTATATTTGTGAAAGGGAACATGTTTATTAACAATTTGAGTAAAACCATTGTTTAATTTTTATTTATTTTATTTTATGCTAATTCTAGCAAGTGAAACAGATCATGGAAGAAGCCCTGATCAATAACGTGCTTCAAATTTATCATAAAGAATTCCTGGGAGCTTAGAGTTCCTAAATGCTTCTATTACATAGTGATAAGATCATTAGCGAGAGTATTTATGAGGAGTATTGGTCAGAAATAGGCTAAATCAAGTAAATATGATTTCTCAAAGCATTTGAGATTTGGTCAGGTTGTACTATGGATCAATTGTGTAAAGTGTAAAGAGTCACAGACAGATTTGAAGTTATCAGAGGCTGAAGACAACCAGTCTCAATGAAGGTCACCAACTAGAATAACCTCTCTTTTGCATAAATTTCAAACAAACAAAGCCTATACAAAGTGGGTTTTATAAGAGACATAGGCCAATTATGTAGGTTAATGCGTGACAAAGGAGTCAATAAAGAGGAATGCATGCATGTAAGCGCATCTCACTCTAATTTGGTAGTAGCTACAAATTACAAAGTTGCTACAAAAAACTAGGCTCTATGGCTTTATCTTAAAATATTTATTGGAAAATAAGAGTTTACAGCACGCAAACGGTTAGGTTTATGGAGTTAAATTTCCAAAAGGCGTAAATATGTTAAGATGCATTGAATTTGTATTGTTTTCTTTATTAAAATAATAAAAACAATTAACAAAAATGAGTAGCCTAATTTCTTATTTTTTTTAAAAAGCATCATGGCTGCCAAATTACACATGTCCACACGTGTCTGCCTTAGGCTAATTGAAAGATTAGATTAATTTAAAAATATTAAATCATTCCAGACTTTAAAATTATTAGCTAAATGTTATGTTAGGTTACTTGAATGGCGCGTAGGCCTACGACTTCTGCTCATTTTGATATGCGCTTTTAAACTGAACTAGGGCCAGAAACTCCCTAAACAAGCCGACCCGCCCCTCCCCGTTGTGCTGGCTGCAGCGATCGGGCCTTCTGTTCTCACTTCTCTGGCAAGCTTGCACTCCACTCTTGCGCTGCCATGTCACGTGTTGTTTTTGTTGTATTTGAAGGAAAACGTCAGCGTTCATGTACTTCTTGAAAAGTGTGCTCCCGAATGTAGGCTACTCAACAAAACCCTGGAAGCAAGTGTGTCATCCGGGTGTTTGAAGTCTACTGCAATTAGAAAAATTTCCGCATACTCTACGACTTTCCCACCCTATCTACTCACCAAGGCTACTTAATAGTGTGGCTGATTCGGACACAGCCCGTGTGTTAAGAGCCCTACACCCTTTTGAGTACGCATATTTGAGTCCACTTCGTCAAAAAGCTTTTGAGTGGGTGACTTTTTCTCACAAATGGGGGCACTTAAAATACCAGGATGAACACCTTATTTCCGGGGTTTTGTTGAGGGAATTCAGGAGCACACTCATCTGCAGAACTGTGCACTCACCCGACAATTTCAGTAACGCGGAAGTAAAAACGTAAAAGACGTAGAGCGTAAATGCATATTTATGGTACAAGAGTGGGTCATATTACGAAATACTCTTTTTTATTTTTGTGAATTCTATCTTCATTCATAGTCTACACTTTGTAACAATTGTCATATGTTAACTGATTGATATTCTCAATAAAAATTAAAAAATTAAAAAAGATATTACAAACTACTTCCTCACTAGTTTGGAAAGAGTTTTGTGGGATTTCTTTCGCACACTGTTTGCAATGTGAGGGGACAGGGCACATAGACAGGGGTCTGAGTGGACAGTGGACAGGGGGCTCTGATTCGGACACAGCCACGGCCTAAGATTTATCCAATAAACATAGGGTGGATTCCAATTGCCGTCCTCTTCTCCTCTGTCTTCGCCTGACCCGGAAATCGATTGAGGTTCGCCATCTTTAAGGACATTCCTAACCGCTGAGTGAATGCTCTTCGGAGGAGCGAGGAGTGGGGAACGAGCTGGCTTCCGGAGGGTGCTTCAGTGAGGAAACAAGTGTATCCTTTGCGGAAGCCTTTTCTCGGAACGTGTGACGTGTATAAATTAGCCACCACTCTTCACATCTGCCAAGTTGTGGGCACACCCCTACACAAATAAAATTTTTATGTTCCTTTCCATTTATTATAAAGCGCTAATCCATAATGACACTAATTTTTTTTATAACTAACCGAAGCACCGTTTATTTATGAAAAAATAAGTTAAAAGCATTATAATTAAGCACGTGAGCATAATATGACGCTGACACTTAATTGAGCAAGGACGTTCCATTTGCCTAATGCATGTTGCTTCGTTCCTCGTATCTGATCCTTGCATCCTTTCCTCGCGTCCTCCGTTGGACGGAGCTAAGGAGCGAGGAAAGGATGCAAGGAGTAAAAATAAGTGATTGGAATGAACCCAAAGTCTAGGCCTATGCATCGGGACAGCAACGTAGCCTATAGCAAGCTCTAGACTAGCCTATAAAAAAATGAAAGGAGTAACTGCTCGAATTTTGTATTATTTTATAAGTTGAATAGGTAGCACAGGATTATTCAGTCCCCTTTAATTTTGCTTGCAAACTTAAAACAATATAACACAATAAGCAAAATGTGACCATGGTAGTCTACATTTATTATACATGGCATGCATAGCTATTTTCTGACATAATTTGGCATAAGAGGGTAAACAATCCATCAAAACATGAAAAGTGCAATTAAGAAAAATGAACATCTTGTTAAAATTCTCGGATCGCAATTGTGGTTGGAACGAAAACCAGCATACACAGAGGGGCCCCAGGACTGAGTTTGAGAACCAATGTCCTATAAAATGAGTGTGCGCAACCAGATTGGCACAACTTTGAGAAATGCCACTCCTCCCTCCAGTTTTCTTCACTACCTCCAGCTTCTTCACAAGTTTCACAACGCTGTTGGTATGCCGCCCAGACACACCACAATAAAATAGACTACTATTTCGGGTCGAGACAACGCAAGCAAGTTTGCTGCTATTGCATGCTCAGCTATAAATCTGTACATAATCGCACGTCAACGTTAGCTAGTTTTGTGAAAAATAATTAAATAGCCTACTGAACATAAAACTACAAACTCAGCAGGCTAATTCACGCCATGTCGTAAGCGAAACGCGTCGTAAACATATGTCGTAAACCATTAGCTATTCAACTAAAACTACAATCCCCAGGTGGCACCGGCGTTTTGTTTAAACCTAAATTTAATTAAACATATTCGTCACCAGAGGTCATAAATGCAATGCACGTGAAGCACTTTCATTCTGTAAAATAGGGATGTTTAGCTCATGCATAGAAACCCGTAACGTTAGCTAAAGGACAGGAGAACGGTGGATACTTCCTTATGGTCGAGCCAGTAAGTCACACGGATAAAATATGGCTGGTCTTGTTTACTGATCTTCAGTCGTGACACAACACGCACTGTTTATTCTGGCTAAAGTTCACCTGCTCTGATGTTTTCCGCACTTACCAGAACAGCGAACTTCAACCGAAGGGCAACGAAGGATTTCACGTTAATCGCTGGACAAAGAACAGGATTCAACGCCAGCTACATAGCTAGGCATCTACTCTTTTGGCAAGTGATTATTGAGCAGCTGGCATCTCCGTAGGCTAACTTGCCAGCGAGTGATGTTAACGTTCGTTGCTAGCTTAGAAGCTCGATTCCTGTCAGTTTACAACTTTAATTTGGAGGAGAAAAATAAATGAAATGGTATTGAATAGAGGACCGACGTGGACACCACGCATACAAATTGAATAATGTTAACGTTACAACGAAGAATCGTAACTTAAGTTAGGCTAAGTTTTTATATTGTTATCTTTATTCAGCTAAGGCTACCAATTAGGCAATAATGTGCCATATGTGTTGCTGTTAACAATACTGAGAGCTGAGTCACAAAGTCAGTAGCTAATGTTCGGTAGCATGCTGTGCATATATATTTTATAGCAGCTGATCATTAAAGTGTGGAGTCATGAAGTCATACTGGATGATAACGTTTTCTTAATACCTTTCTAGTCCGATAGATTGGGAAGATGATTGGTTCCCCTGATGTGGTGGCTTTTACCAAAGAGGATGGTTTTGGGGAGGTGTATGCAGACCCCTGGATGATCCCAGAAGAGTTTTCTGTGCCTCTCTTTCCTCATTCTGGAAATGGTAATCCTTGGACAAAGACTTCTTATGCTAAATTTACCAAGGATTTTATTCTGATTTCTGAGTTTTCTGAACAAGTTGGTCCACAACCTTTACTCACCATCCCAGATGAGTCTAAGATTCACGGCACTTTTGATCTGAACTATTTCTCCCTGCGGATTATGTCTGTGGATTATCAAGCTTCCTTCGTTGGCCATCCTCCAGGCTGCGGCTATCCAAAGCTTAATTTTGTGGAGGACTCAAAAGTTGTACTTGGGGACTCAAAAGAAGGTGCTTTCGCGTATGTCCACCACTTGACTCTTTATGACCTGGAGGCCCGTGGGTTTGTTCGACCATTCTGCATGGCTTATATTTCAGCAGATGAGAGAAAGATTATGCAGCAATTTCTAGAGCTGTCATCTGAGTTTTCCAAGGCCTCGGAGTGTTTGAAAACTGGAAACCGGAAGGCTTTTGCTAATGAGCTAGAAAATAAATTAAAAGACTTGGAATATACCAGAAGTGTATTGCACAAGGAGACCGAACTGCAGAAAAAGAGCAATGGCTGCTTTTCAGCCCAAGCAATAGAAAAAGCTAATGAGTTGGCAAATGTTGAAAAGTCCATATATGAGCATAAAGATTTATTAAAGCAGATCACATCCTACCCGAATAGAAAAATTAAAGATCCTGAATTTCTGCCATATGAATCGGACAACCCTGTTGACTCAACTGATCTAAACCAGGAATCAACATTCAGTGAATTCAACGCTGAAAATCAGTCAGAGGGTCACAGTATTAAACGAAGACCCTCTTACACCCCTCAGTTTATAAAAGCAAAGTCAGCCAAATGTTTTGATAAGCGCTTGAAAACACTGGAAGAGCTCTGTGATTTATACTTTTTTCATCAAACAATGGATCAGCTAAGGTTAATTGAGAAGTCCTTCCGAGGTGACCTGTGCTACATCTACACTAGTCAGATTGACCAGGCTTTGTTGAAGCAACAGAAAATCACAAACTTCCTTTTTGAGGATAGTGAGTGGGAGGAAGAAGCTGAGCACCAATTTTGTAATGGTAAACAAACTATGGACAACAACCTACCTCCAGCCTCCATCCTGTCAGGTGAGCCATTGAGTCTGGATTCCTACACCTCATGTGTTGAGACTGTGCCTATTAAACTGGAGCCAGAAACTGATGAAGATGGGATTCATGGAACAGAGCTGACTGAGTCCAGCCCCTGTGACCTCTTGCAAGACAACACTGATGACGGTATTGATGCTGAAATGAAAGGCAGTTTAAGCAGTGGTGAGAGCATTGAGGTTCTTGGAACTGAGAAGTCTTTTAAAACTCAGGGACCGACAGTGAATTCAAACAGTGTGGCAAACCTTCAGCCACCTTATCCTGAAGTAGTTAGGAGTAGAATTGTCACCAGGAGGGCTTACAGTGAGGACAGCATTGAAATCCTGAGCACCTGTGAATCCATTGTACCTGAGGACCTGCGACCATCCTACCCAAGTGCTATTTATGAAGAGGAACTCCCTGCGGAGAACTGTACAGATGTTGTACACAATCCGGACAAGCTGGATGAGTGCATTTATGAATCAGGGACTAACCTGCAGGTGGAGTCATCATTCTGCATTGGAAATGAGGACCACACTTATAAGGAGTCCTCACCTGAACTGGCACAAGAGTGTTGTGCAAATGGAGTGATGAAAGAGGAGCCACAATCTGGCCTTCAGGGGGATCCTACTCTGCAGGTGGATTTTTCTCTTGATCAGGCAGCCTTCCCTGATGCCTCTCCAGCTGGGCTTCCTCTGGATGAATTGAACCCAAACTGTCTCTCAGAGGATATCTCTAGAATGAACTTTGATGACCTCTCTGACAGCACCAGCTTCATGAGTACCTCCACTAGTTCTGATGGGACATATTCGCCTTTTCTTTATGGAAACCCCATTACTGTGAAGCACAAGAAGAAGGCTGGACAGAGTGCCTTGAGGTTCATCAGACAGTACCCCTTTGCCCAGCAAGCTATATTCTGCCTTCTGAGTGGCAGGGCTCTTGTTGTTTTGGGAGCTGATGAAGGGACAGTGAGAAAGCTAGTTAATGCTTTGTCAATTTACGTGCCCAAACTTGGTAAGCATGGTGAATCTGTAAAACAATGGCTGTCTTCACCATTCCAACTGACAGACCTGCAGAATTGGAAGCTTATCGGCCTTCACAGGTAAGACTTTGATAGTATTACCAGTTACATGTAAAGTGGTATAACTAAAAACTTTGACAGCTAAAAATCATGTTATTGTGGATCCCAGACAGTGTTTTTAATTTTTACAGGCATACATGTCGAATGTAATTTCACTTCTCATTTCAGCTAATGCCACATGTTTTACAGCTTTTGCTATAGAAAGAAGAACTAAGGTGGGGTAATATACAAAATTCAGGTCAAACCTCTGCATGCAGCATATTATATTGGCTGTTTCCACAGTTTAAGATGTATTAAAAGTGTTCAGCAGGTTTAAAGTCTCAGATTGTAGTTTTACATCCTTGTATCATTTAAAGTTAAGGAGGAATAGGAACTGTTTCGTGAAGTATATGTAGTTGGTCCAATTAATTATAGTCTTGTAAGAGAAAGGAAGACTTTCTCGAAAGAGGCGTTTTACTTTTTTGGCATTTCATATATCTATTTGATGACCATTAAATAGTTTTCAGTGTAGTTTACAAGTCTATAAATGGAACAAAGCATTTTCCATGAAACCCTACAAAATGTGCAAATTATACTTCTGACATTAGTTGACTGACACCTGGGTTAAATGTATTATTTCAATATTTGGAATTTGTTAGTTTCAGATTTAATCCTGAAAATCTTTTATGTCTAAAATGTTTTAAAGCTTTCTCAAATTGTTATATTTTAGAAGATTTGGAGACATTATGTTGTACAATATGCATTTGTGCATTAATTACTCTTAATGTTTCTGAAAACTAGAGGAAAAAATGGGTATTTGACCCAGGTCTACATTAGTCACTGTATTGTGGGCCACTGATATGGATCATCTCATATTGGTGATCAGGGCAAACAATGTTTGGCTTCTGTAGTCATTTGCAGTTATTCCACAGAGTTGACCTTACATTTCACTTGACACAGCAGTAACCAAGATCCCACTGAGAGTGATGTCAGAAGCACTACACTGTGAAAGGGAGGCTGGTAGGCTATTACTCGGAGGATATGAAATGTCTCAAGAATTGTACTCATAGTGCAAAGAAACATTAATCACTGACACTGACGGATATTATTGCCTCCTCACCATTATTGCCTCCATTACCAGCCACATCATCTGAAAAGAATAGGCTATATCTATATATATCTTAAGCAGTACAAGGCTATTAAGGCTGGACTTTTTCCTCAGTGTTCAAATAATGCTTAGCACTATTGTTTCAGCAAGGATGAAGCAGAGAAAAGTGATTTGTGGTTTTACATCTGTTGAAGTTAAAAGGACTCAAATCCATTTTCCTGAAACTTAATTTTTTATTATTTATTAACAGCATGAGCCTCAATGTACAGGGTGTGAATGTTGAAATACTGAGTACCTTCAGCTGTGTCTATCAAACATAATCAGTAAAATTATGTATTTCGGGGTTTGGATGGAGCAAACAATCTTAAATATCTCTGGCACTCCAGGTCCATTGTTGCCTGTGCCTTGTGAATGGTACACTGCCTGGCCAAAAAAAAAGTTGCACACACTAATATTTCGTTGGACCGCCTTTTGCTTTGATTATGGCGCGCATTTGTCGTGGCATTGTTTGGACAACCTTATGCAACGTCACAACATTTATTTCCGTCCAGAGTTGCATTCATTTTTGGCCGAGATTTTGTATTGACGACGGGAGAGTCGAACCACTCCGTAAAGTCTTCTCCAGCACATCCCAAAGACTTTCAATGGGGTTAAGGTCAGGACTCTCGTGGCCAATTCACGTGTGAAAATGATTCCTCATGCTCCCTGAACCACTCTTTCACAATTTGAGCCCGATGAATCTTGGCATTGTCGTCCTGGAATATGCCCATTGATGGGATAACCTGGTCATTCAGTACATTCAGGTACTCAGACTTAATTTTATTGCCGCATAACATTGCTGAGCCTAGACCTGACCAATTGAAGCAACCCCAGATAATAACACTGCCTCCAGAGGCTTGTACAGTGGGAACTATGCATGACGGGTGCAACGGCGACTGTATGAAAAGGCCAGAATTGTCTCTTGCCCTGAATGGTTTCCACAGAATTTTAACCGGTCTTCTCCCTTGTTTGGTTGTCAGGGTGGCTTCTCCTGCAGGTTCTAGCATGCTGCACTCCCTGAACCGCTATAGCCGCTACATCAGCATTCTGGACATTGACCAGAAGACACTGCGTTGCCCACCATACAAGGGCTCTGTGATTGGACAAATGGCCGACCACCGTACCCAGATCAAGCGCGGGAGCACTTACTTCTTGCATGTACAAAGCCTGCAAACACAGCTGAGTTCCAAGGCTTTCCTCTACACATTTTGCCATCATCTCCACCTTCCAATAAGTGTAGATGAAGACCAAGACGCTGTGGCATCACGAAGGACCAACTTTCTACACCATCACTTGGGCTACAGTGAGGATGACTGCAGGATTGTGCAGTTTCTGTCTGAGCTCATCAAACACCATTGCCTGCATGGTCCTGGCATGGGGGTCACACTGCCTGTTTTCAGATTTAACTATACAACCAGCTTTTTGTACAAAATTTAGGTGTGAATGTCACATACTGTACCAGATTATTATACTGGCAACTGAACAACACTGAGGTTCCCTTCCGTTCTTACCCTGGTAGGAACAGATGAAGAAAAACAATGAATGTAAATTATTTTATTTTGTTCAAGTGATTCACTATAGTGTGTTGTCATAAATGTCGACTGAGTGATGCATTTGCTGTTGAATGTAATTTTGGATCTCTAAAGTACTATTTATTATGTATTTAATTGCCCAGCCATATTATTGAAAACAGCCATTTGACATATATACTGTTGAGCAGAAATTAATATATCCTAGAGGGGTACTACTGCAACTGAAAATCTAATTACCAAAATGTCTTGCGATGTGGATGAAGTCAATATTTGTACCTGCAAGTAATTATCCTAATGGTGCCATACTGATCCATGTTTTATAAATAAGTTAATACTGAACACACAAGAGATGCTCATGTAATTAGGTCACAATTGTTTTACCAAACTAGTTTTGCTGAGAGTACAAATTTTGTTTTATGCATTTTTCTCATCACTTCAAACTACTTTGAGTATGTAAAAGGATTATCGATCAGCAGATGTCCTCACTTAAAAACTACCGTTTTTGAAAAAATAATTGGTGTTTTCAGAACTGCGGGCCGTTATTATGCATTGTACCTTTGTGGTTCTGTACTAGACGGGTAAATGGTATTGATGGTGGAAATGTTTAAATTCATGAGTAGCATTTTAATTTGAAAATTAAAATTTTTTGGAATGCGAAAGTGCGCATTTTCTTTCATTCAGGAAAAAGGAAATGGCTGATAGTTAATATTACAGGTAGTGTATCACAGTAAACAAAGAAAATCCAGAACGGTCATGAACATGCTTTATAAATGTTCCAAGTGGTAAAAAGTAAAACACGAAGTGATCAATAGCCAAAATCTGTCTTATTCAAACTGTTTCCAGTTGTTTATAGCTTTGGAAAGGCCTAATATTTAACTGACACACTACTCCTGTTAAAAATGTATTACTAAAGTTAACAAGCAGCACTAACCTAAAAATGAAGACGAATGCTAGTGCTCTCCAAGTTTAACATACTGGAATAAGGAGAAAATTTATACCCGGTTAATTCCATTTTGAACTAATTTTTCAGATGGATCAGGTAGGGCCTATTATGCATGTTATGTTGAGTAAAATGATGCACAAGATATGGCATGTTTATAGAACTGTGATTTGTTTGTCACACATTCACCAACCTTTGTGCTAAATGGAAAGTGCTGTGGATCAGTCTGCAAATATTTTAGACATTGTCCAAATTTTCAACTATGTGAAAGTAATATGGAGGTCAGTAAGGCAGAAGTAATGTTATAGGTTTACAGGACTAGAAATGAACCAGTTAATTTAAATTATTAATCAGTCCATTTGACTATGGTCTTCAAATGTTCCTGCTCTATATATGAATTGCATTAAAACAAATGATTTTATGAGCTGTTAGTGGCAAAAAGGGTAACTGTTTCCCAAATCCAGGTGATGTTAGTGGCCCATCACTAATCTGTTCCTTGGCCTGTCCTATTGCACAGTTTCTTTAGGTCTGTGTATCAAACATAACCAGTGTTTTTGTTTTATGTTCAAACTTGTGAAGGGAACTATGAACCCTCTGAAATTGATTGTAGTGCAAATGTAAAATCAGAGCTAAATCTTGACATACGTACTTTGTTTTAGTATATAATTTACACATGCCATGCACATACAGTGTCAATTGTGGAGATGTAATGCAGTGTTATATCAAACATTTGGAAATTTGTAGATGAATCTCAATTCAACTTTTTGGTTCCTTGCCAGGTTTGCTGGATATATTTTCTTCCTCTGGTAAATTTCCATAATGCTGGTATATTATATACATAATGTTTTGGGGAATATATGTGATTTGATTTGTGTTAGGATGCATACAGCTAAAGCCTTAGTGTTTACCTGTCAGATTAAAGTTGGCAATACCCAAGAAAACAGAATACAGTAGTTTAACATCAGCCAGCTGTTATACTTAAAACAACTTGATATATTACTGTACAGTACATTTTCATCACACCTTTTTTCCTACCCAGATCATTTTTTAAAAATTTGTCCCCATTTTTCTCCCAATTTGGTAACCAATTGAACCCCTATTCTAATTCAATTATTCAGGGCGCGACTCCAAGCCTGACCGTGATTCCAACTCGCCCAGGGCCGCTATATGCACAGCGATTCTCTCCGAGCCCCTCCCCCCACCCAGGAGCAGCTGCCAATTGCCGCTCCCACAGGGCACCGGTCATGCTTGGATCTGGCAGGACCGGGGCGTGAACCCCCGATCCTCTGTGCTTTTACCGCTGTACCACTGCGAGGCCCATTAATCCATCTTTTTACATTTCAAAATTATATTTAGGACTTTAATGGAGCTTGGTCCAAGAATGCTGTACAGCATATTTCATACAAATTGGTCAATACTTGTAGGAGGAAATAGAATTGAAAGGTTTCAAAATATCAGAAATCCAATATGGAAGACATTATGGGTTTTTGAGGCAAGTTTGTTCTCCGGGCACACATATACGGGCATATAAAGCTCATGTCAATAGTTAAAACGGTGACAAATAACCCTGTTGAAAAACTTAAATGTCTGATTAATTATTTCAGTGCCTTATTGGCAGTCTCACCAAATTTGCATGTTACTACATGGTTACCATGTGTACCAAATATCAAGCTGATTGGATCTCATTAAGTCTAATGAGTGCTGAAATTTGATTGGCTGGATGGTAGCCATGTTTTTAGAAAACGTAATGTACGCTCAGGACCTTTGGCTAAGACAAAATTTCAAGCCAATTGGTCATATGGACAATGAGTTACAGGCATTCACATTTTCCCCTGCAATAGTGCCACCTATTGACATGCAGAACCAAATTCTGCACACGTCCTTGGACATGCCCAAAACATGTGTAGCTACACCATCTGGCCAATCTAAGTTTAGTAGTGGGTGGGAATGAGAAACTAGCTGCCAAATTTGTTTGCTCTATGATGTAGAGTTCTTGCTGTGCAAACACTTTTAGGGCAGAAGAAAATAATAAAAATCTGAACCTGCAGTGCTTGGACCCCTAGTAAAAAAAATAATTTTGGTACCTTGTGTAATCTAGTATCGGACTCACACAGCCTTTGCGTGTGTGCCTATTTGGCAGGGTGTAATGGGCTTTGTCCTGCTCTAGAAATCGGTTATGGTCTAACTGGGGGAAAAAACTGGTATGTATCTATTTTTGAATGTTTGCCAATGACAGATGTTTTTATTTTGCACAGGAATGTTGGTGGATCAGAAATTTTTGTTCCATTAGAATTTGATTTTGTACATTTTGAGAGGTGTAAACAGAACTTAATATATTTAATAAAATGCATAATCTGACTATTACTTGCCTGTGTGATTCATGAAGTCTTTCATTTCTTTAAATCAATATTTTTATTTTATCAAAGACCCCATGTACAACTGCAGTTTTGGTCACATATTTAATAATTTTCACAATGCAATTTATTCTAAATGTAATTTCACCAAATGTGACAATATGCCACAAATACTGTTAGAAAAAATGTGCCGCCAATAAAGTATTAAAGAACAGCAACAAACGAGAAATAGAAAGCCTGACAAAAAAATGTATGATCCTAGTTACCTTTCACAAAAAGGTCTGTTGCCATGCTTCTATTGCCAATGTTTTGCATGTCCAATTGTATTAATCACAATGCAATGTTAAAGGCAATAAACTGAACTTACACAATTCTTCATAATGATCCAGTGGAAAAAAATAATTTTTTTTTTTTTTTTTTTTTTAACAACAGAAAACAATACTTACAAAACATTAAATCACAACAGTAAAAGTGCAACATATGTATGGCTGTGATTAAGCAATAGAAGTTGCAAAACCATCAAAGTTGAAAAGATTTTGGCCTGCATTCAACATTGACTTACAAGTAAATGTAAGAGTTGCACCTTTTCTTGATAAACTCGGTTATTGCTGAACTGCGATGGAAGAAAACTCAATTGTTTGTCAATTTTAAATATAAATGTTGATTGATTGCCAGCCTTTCGCATAAAAAAAAAAACAGCCATTTCATCTTATTCCATTGGAAGCCGTTTTGCTGCAACTGGAGGGACATGCATCTACACTTTTCATCCTGATCAGCTCTAGGAACCTGCGTTTATCAGGCATAAGTTCAAGCTCCTATGGAAAAAAAGAAAAGTTAAACACAGAATGAACTGTGATTTCCAATTACACCACAATTCTCAGTGTCAGGCATTAATGGGTATGGGGAGGGAGTTTAAAAGAATATTATGAATGAGCAGCTTACCATATTAAAGTGGAAAATGAAAAGGAGACAAAGTTTCAGACAAAGCATGTAAAACACTTACATATTGTTGTAGGAAGCATCTGAGGTAGTACTGCCATGGGAAATCAGGCCTAGACATTATGAAAATTGAATGGTAAAACCAGCCAATATAAATAGAGAACATAATTATCTGTTCTGTGCCAGCAAAGAGGAGAATATTTATATACACAGTGCAGTCTGTGTGTATCGAACAAGGCCCAAACCATCACTCTGCTGCCAGATATGCAGTAGATCACTAAGGGTTTCTTCTTCAGACTTATTTTTCCATATAGTTCAATGGGAAAATGAGTCAGGAGAAACAACCCTTAAAGGGTAACTACACTATAGATCTTTTTTTATTTAATTTATTTATTTTAAGTTGTAAACGCGTTTGTATGCCTCCCTTATTCTACTACGTATTCATCCATTCCGTTATTTCAACAATTCTGAAATAATATTGTACATCATAAGAAACTGGTAGAAAAGCATCTTTGTGCTGCCCTCTAACGGTTTAAATTTTGTTCCTGCTCCCCACTCTGCCCCCGCCCCAATCGTGATGTCAGAGTACCTCTTTGGAGGTACTTCTACGTCAGATGGATAATTGTTGCCGCCCACAACGTAAATAGCCGGCACCTGATTGGTTAGACGCACTACGGTCCTTTGTTTTCGGCTCCACGTTTTTAAACCGGAACGTGGCGTCCTGTTTATAAACTCTAATGCCACCTAAATAGTCCACTATTTCTGAAAATATTTGAGGTGAGAAATAGACCATGCACTTGCTGAATCTTGATTCATATTTGATCTGCAACTTTAGTTTGACAGTTTGATCAGTTATACGAAATAATTTGTACAATGTACGTTAATTTATGCAAATGACAATGGACACACCACCTCCGCTCCCACCCCTCTCCCTCACTCCACAAAGTATTTTTCTAAATTGTGTAGTAGGCGGAGACAGGCTGAGACAGTGGGAGCACTTATTCTTTAAAGTGATCCATCCACATCTACCATCCACATCTACTGCATATCTGGCAGCAGAGTGATGATTTGAGGCTCGCAGCCTTTTAGCCAACCATGTGTTCCATACTGTTACAGTGTAATTTACATCTTAAGCTATCCCCCGCACCCCCCAATTCCCATAGAGATCCATTGAAATGCAGAGGTTACAATATTGCTTGTAAGAGTACCTGAAAATGAGATGATGTTGGGTCACAGACATCAGGAAGTCATGGCATGCAAAGGACATGCAACCAAATATTAAATGACTATTTAAGTTTGTTAATTTGCCAATTACTTTTGGTCCCCTAAAATGGGACTATAAAAAGGGCTACAATCACCCAATATGGATATAAACACCCTCAAATTAATGCTCTTTAACCTCATATTCATCATTTCACTTCAAATTCAATGTGCTGGAGTACAGAGCCAAAAAACAACTGCAATATACATCAAATTAATATTTTTAAAAATATAAAAAGTCTCTTGGAATAAAATGTAAAAGACTTACTCATTCCAATGATTTAATAGGTCATCAAGGATTTGATGGTTGACTGAAAATAAAAGTGGACGGTTGTCCAGCAGGTAGAAGAAGAAGAAATCAGCGATGAGGGTATGCTCTGACACTTCCCTTTTCCTAAAGAAGAAATTTGAGTGATTATTTCTTTGACGTTGAAATTCCTCACCTGATGTGAAACTGTCCAGGACAATAGTATGAACCTTAATATTATGAATGATTAGTACCGGTAGGTGTGTACATGCTTTTCCCTGTGCAGTTCTTCCAGAAGTGCATGAATGAATGCCTGCAGGATGTCAGGTTTGTCACTGAGGCTATGGAAAAACCACTTCAGTGCCCATGGATTTGCCTAGTGACAAGACAGCAAGGTAACTCACATTTATTCTTATAAATTGATACTTATATTGTAGACACATTGTAAATTGACATAATTTGGGATGCATTCAATATGGCACAAGGTTTGTGTCCTGCAAATTTTACTTTGGTCTTCATACCCTGTAAGAAATAAACTGCAATAACAAGGAACCAACTTATGCCATTTATTCAAAACACATCTTATACAGAATGTATAATAAACCCCGTCAATCAATTAACTTAATGTAAATTTGTAGGCCAAACAAAATATCTGAGCATAATAAATAAAACAGTAACACAAAGAAAATGGAGGAAACTTTCAAATGTACTGATTTAACTGATGCTAAATTTGTAGAGGCAATTCCATCTTTCCTGGAACTATGGTTACACTTACATTTGATAGGTCTAGATATTGAGGTCTACGTAGATTTCCCTTGACCACATTAACACAACTACACCTACACCTTTATCACCTAGTAATGTAGGCCCATGGGAATGCTCTTTGGTTGGAGTGCATCTAGCCATTTGCTCAAATTAAAACAATAGTGTTTTGTTTCACTAAAACCTTTGCTCTCCCATTTAATATTGGCCCATTAACTTTAAAAGTTAAACCGAAATCAATGAGCAAGAGATACTGCCGGTAACGGTCGGCCTCACTTTGAAAGTCATGATGACGTTGAGGATACTGATCATGGCACTGTGGAGAATCCTGTGCACCAGAGCCTGTGTGACTAGCAATAGAAGAGCCTGGTCTGGATACCTCTGCATTAACAAAAGAAAATAATGGCATAAAATAGTTTCACTGACAAGCCTTCTCAAAATAATTCATCAAGACTCATGATTACCATAAACTTACATTCTGAAATGATTTTGGAATTTGGATTTGTGACCCATCTAGGAGGATGGCTGTTGCTATGTCCCTTGTCTTCTAAAAAAGAAAAGAGGCTCATGATCAGCATTAACTCAGTCATGCATTTTATAGGAAGGGAAAAAAAACCCGAAGAATTTACCATCTGAAATTCAATGTCAGGTACAAGGAACGTGGCACATGTAAGAGAGCCATCTTCTTCCATTACTGGAGAGCACGCCACACTGATCAGATTCACCCACGGTTCTGACTGCGAACACATATTTAATGTTAAACTGGGACAATTATCTTCAATACGGTTTACATTTGGAGTTTCTAAAAATTTTTTATTTTAATCAAATGTTTAAAGAGAACAGACAGTGGTCTAGACACAAATGCTAGAGTAGTGGTTCTCAAACTCGGTCCTGGTTTTCGTTCCAACCACAATTGCAATCCCGGAATTTTAACAAGCTGTTAATTGTTCTTAATTAGGGGTTTGTCATATTTAGAGGAATTATTTTCCCTCTTAAGCTACATTATGTTAGCAATAGCTATGGATGTCATGAATAATAAAAGTAAAATATTCTCATTGTGCTATATCGCAAATAATTACAAAAAGAGGGGCAAAAAATATATATTTTTTAACTGACCAAATTAATTAAATTAAAGACGGAGGTGAATCAATAAGCTCATAATTGGTGAAATTGTGGACACATGGCCACTAAAACTAACCCTTTGATAAATAATGAAGACAAAGCAAATGATAAAGAGCCAAACTTGCACTGTGTTAATATATTTAAGGAAAGAATGAGGGAACTTAAAAACACTTGTGTTCAACTACCCAATTAGGAGCCTATTGATTCACCCCAGTCTTTAATTTGATCAAGTTTTTAAAAAATTGTTGCCCATTTGCAATATACCCCAATAAGCACAGTATGAACGTGGGAATTTTATTCTTCATGGCATGCATAGCTATTTCTGACATGATGTGACTTAAGAGGGTAAATAATCCCTCTAAACATGAAAAGCACCTAATTAAGAAAAATTAACAGCTTGTTAAAATTGAGATTGCAATTGTGGCTGGAACGAAAACCAGCATACACAGTGGTCCCAGAGGACCGAGTTTGACAACCACTATGCTAGAGCATTGTGTCAGAGTAAACAAAAAAAAAAAAAAACCTAAAGGTAGTCTGTGCCTGACTACTTGTATACTTACATCCATAAACACTGCTGTGTTGCAATTCAAAATCCTCAAACTGCACTTAATAACCTCAGACTTCTTTGGAAGGTTGGCGTCTATAACCAAAATAAGAAATTATTGTAACAAGACTTTCCACTAAACATAAAATACTGTCAGGACACACACACATTTAAAATTTGGATATGACCTTTTACAGTTTCCCACTCTGTTGACAGAAAAGGATCTTTTCCAACTGGTATTTTTCCTGTGGTGAGGATCTTCAAGTATACAGAAAACTGGTTTGGAGACAGTCGACAAGCACTGCAGCACATCTCTGATGTTGGACTGAAAAAACTCTGTAAAGCTGCATGATAGTCTCCAGCCTTGCACAAGAAAAAGGGGACGTGATCTCTCATACTCTGTAAACTGATCAAAAAAGAAGACAGAATTATGCAATGCAAATAAAATTACATTTGTACATCTTACCTCAAACAATTAAAACTGGGGAAAAAAATGTAATACAAAATTGACTCACTGCATTTTGTTATCACTCCTCACAACCTTCAGATACCTTGCCAGCTCCCTGTACCTGAGAGATATCAATTATTTTGATAAGTCCAAACAGTTTTTCAGAAACACTAATGCATCAAAGACCGTTGTTAATCGTTATGGAAACACAATCTGCACAGTCTGGATTAAACAAGGTGGTTAAATATTCAAATAGTTTGACCAAAGGTGTCCAGAGATCTATATAGTTTTTAAAAAATCAATAGTTTAAAAAAAAATACTAAAACCTTCTATGTTAAGTACCAAATGTAAAATAATGAAGTTTTATATATTCTGTCATTTCAATGGCAATTGAAATGGACATTTTATTTATTCATTATTATCATTTATATATATAAATTGTTTTTTTTAACCTTTTTTGCTCCTTTAGTTTCTCCACACGTGCCTGTACAACAAGCATTGGTTCAAATAGGACTTCTCTCTTCCCTCTAAGGACTCGTTCCCCTGTGATGTTCTGCCCTTTTAGCACAGCCACCAGCAAAGAATCGTCCCACTGGAGCACATTCAGACTGAAATGTAGGTGCAAAAACGTTGTCATTTTCATGAGGCAGCATCAATAATCTGAAAATATTTTATGTGGAAAAACTAAGCGGTTACCCACCAACTGCTCAGCCACCTGCATTTCACAGGCAGTGGGAGTGACTGAAAGAAGATTTGCAGTTTCTTTGAGAACGAAGCACTAAACTCACTGACAACCATCAACTTCCTCAGAGCATTTGTCACCCTACAACAGAAACACTCAATAATAAAATTACAGAGCAATATCAGCTATTATGCAGGATTACCATTTAGCACCGTTATGAACCTCGCTAGCTCCACTAGCTGTGCAATGCACACCTTTCCGATCATTAATGTAGTTACAATTTAATTATTCTTCTACAGGGGGAAAATAAAGCTATGTTAAAGACATGCGGATAAAAGATACGGGATAAATGCTGGTTTTGTGCTGGCATTTATCCCTCATCTTTTATTCTCATGTAATATATAATATGTCCCATAAACTTCTTATGGAGCAAGGATGTGCATTTGAGATGTGGGTCACTGGGGGTGCGTCCCAATATTCTTCACTCCCCACCTCCTTTCCTCCACTCCCCCACTACCACTCCTCTCCTACCCAGAAGTAGTACTAGTATAGAAGTATTTGCATGTACAGTATACAATGTACCTGGCGTTGCGGTTTGCGTCGAGACATTAATTAATATGTACCCATTTATACGTAATTAAGCTGAAATCAGCAACATTAGATTAAAACACAAAGATCTGTTTCCGGGGCACATAGGAGAGGAGGTGGTAGTAGAGGAGAGGAGGTGGTAGTAGAGGAAAGGAGGGTGCATTTTTCGAGTATTAGGACGCACCAAAATACTTTGTGGAACTCAGTGGCCATTTTTGGCTCTATAGGTACTTCTTTTAAGGCCTTGAAATTTTAGAACCATACATATTCTACCGACATGTTGGTATGATTATAATCCTTATATAATTTTCTAAATGATGAGGGTTATGATGCTGTAAATTATTTTTACAGTAATTTATTCATTTTGAAAATAAGAAATATTAATATATTAAAGAATTCATTATTTTTTTATTTTACTCATCAATTGATACATTGTTTGGAAACTGCATGGGAATAGGAAAACTAAAAAGGACCCCCCTTTGCCTGATACCCCTTAGGAAAAACATCAATCAACAAGAGAAAATGTGAAATATACATTTTTCAATTTTGGTCACCATTTCTTAAAGCTGCAGTAGGCAAGTTTGAAAATATACAAGGCAAAAAGACTTCCCCTTTTGCTCTCCTACCACCTATCTCTCTCCTAAGTCCCTCCTACCAAATGATGCTCCAGTGCACGTGCGGAGACAGGCAGACAGGGATGGGTTTATGCTACAGGGAGGATCTTTTTCTTGTAGATAGTTGCCCTGATTGGTAGCTACATAGCCAGCCCTGATTGGTTGGTTTTTGTAAGACCGGGGTGAGATTTTTTGACAGCTTAATACAGAGCCCAGGACACTCACAGAAACCAGATTTTTTTCCCCCCCAGAACACTTGATTTATTGATAGCTGCTGGAATATAATGAGTAAATAAAAAAAATTAAACAATCTTGCCTACTGCACATTTAATGAATAAGAATGTTATATTACTTTTAAAAAATATTTTGTTGTTTGCATTATCTGATACACCCCTCCCATTGCTTTTGAACTTGGCTTGTTTCATTTTTGAGACAATGTTAAGCTGAAATTTCAGCATGAATTCAGCTGAAATTTGGCATCATTTTGATATCAATACTTTTGTACAAACCCAGATTTTTTTATCAATGTTTAGGATGTATACTTTATGTATTTCAGTAACTTGATTTAACAATGAAAACATTTTTGTTGACAAATAATTTACTACGTAAACTATGTATTTCTGACAATTGTTACGTTTGTGGCTATTTTATTTTTTGCAATTTCAGTAAGAAAAAAAAAAGGGATTGCCCATATTTCATTGTTAATACAGCATGCATCTCCAACATGAGGATTAGCAATACTATTGTGAAATAATGAGCTAATACATGATAAAGTACATTCACATTTAAAACTGCTAAATTATTTTTTTTTCTCTAAGAAAAATAATAATACAGATTTTGCTTCTTTTTTTTATTTTTTATTTTTTTTACTTTACCTTGTCATTAATACAGGAATGGCATCTGTAACGTATGCTTTTGGATCTGTATTTGGGATGCTGTGGAAAGAATTGAGAATTGTGTTTGTGCATTTTTTGTTTTAATAGAAGCGATAACACACTGTACAGCAAACTGAACAATATCCAGTGCAAAGCAGCCATATACCACCTTGACTAAGAAAGAAATGCATAATCCTAAAGCTTTGACAGTAGAAGGAGAAAGCACATACCCTGTTGGTTGCATATGAACAACAAAGTTTTTGGCAGCTCCAAGCAACATCACTGCAGCTGTTCTGGGCTTCTCTTTGTCAGCTTTATCCAGGAACTCTGACACAAGATTGTATACTTTGGAGTAGCTGAAGGAAAAGACATTGTATTGGATAAAACTTACAGATTAGAAACATTATCAAAAAATTAAACATGAAATTATTCTCTTACTTGTAGAGGACCACAACCAAATGTCTGGATTTGCATTTTTTGCATCCTGCAGTGAATGAATTAGCATTGTGGCAATAGCAGCCACAACTGATGAGATCTGACAAATTTGTCTCCACACCGTTCAAAAATGTGCCATACTCCACTTTCAAATCACCTTCAAACTTCAGTAGAAGACTCTCTGAATATTGGAAAAAGCCACAAGTCAGGATTATGTTATGAAGTTCTATCATAGCATTACACCACATAATTAAAATTGTGGAATAAATTAAGTAAGTATACCAGCCAGTCTCAGGTCTGTGTCTATCTCCAGAAGATCAAAATTAAAAATATGAAGGTATCCAAGAACAGCCTTATCTCTCTGGTCCTTCCAGAACACACTTCGTTTATGAGCATTGCAATGGCAGATTCCAGAGGTGCTCCAAAACATACACTAAAAATAAAATAGCAGTCAGTTACCATTTCTTAGAAACACAAGTCACAGAGACCTTTCAGCCTACACATTTCAACTTATCCAATGAAAGCCAAAAATCCCAGAAAATTGCATTGTATACACACTTGCCAAATCAATACTGCATACATGTAAACACACTACTGACAAATGGCTCCCATAGCAGTTCAATCTCTTTATATTGGTATTGTAACTCAATTCCTTACCTCTGATGCCACCTTATCACAGATATAACAGAAACACTGCTCACAGAAAGCCTCGTTGTTGTTAGCTGCATTACTGGTGTCGTTTTCCGTTGGACTTTGAAGAAAACAATTAAATAATTAGAATTAACACACAGAAGTAAATTTCTGCTTCTTTACCAGTCAGTGAGTTTACTTCGAGGGTTTAAATATTATTTCAGTTATATTATCTATATTAGATAATATATGGTCTAACCTAACAGTGTACTATTTCTCTCAAGATAATGTTAATAAAGAGGTGTAATGCATGATTCCTCATGCTTTTTGTGGATAGTTTTCCATTTTAAAAAAAATTTTTTTTGAGCGCCTACATCTTTTTCAATTTCTCCCTGCCAGCGCTTTTCTGCCAGAAGCAATCAGTTTGCAGTGAAGATAGGATGTGTAATGTTGGATGACGCATGGAACATTTTGGTGTGACGACAAAATGGAGTAGACAACCCCATCTCTGCATTTCTAGACACGGATTATGGAAATACATTAACATTACAGACGTCCTGTGATAATTACTTTACAGACATTGTCCTGAAAACCGTCCGAATAGGGCTAGTCTACGATATGAGACGGGCTGCGCTGTAGGGGCCTGGCAGCAGAAAGATTGGGATTTCAAAATTGAATGCAATGTAGTCTATCGCTTCAGCGCTCAAGTGTAACAGAATGCTCCGGGACTACAGTCATTCCCATGCATACAATGCAGAAGCACGAATGGATGGTAATGCACTGAAGTGGAAGATCTTATTTTCAAATTACTTGTGGATTAGAATTTTTAAACAATTAATTAAATTATTTTAAAATGGCTGTTTGCGCTCATTTTTAAATGGCCTCAGACAGGGGTCATCGTAGATCGGAACAACCCTAGCACCAAGGTGAAAAAAAGACTGAATCTCATGCCTTCTGAACTTGCAAATATAATACAAATATAAATACAATTACCTGAAAACAAATACATATATTTAAAAAAAAAAAAAATTTAGCTCATTTTTTCCATATGTTGTTCTATATTTGTCCGATGTATAAATATGCAAATTTACAGAGTGGGATCCCTTCAACTTATTGTTTTATTTATTTATTTTTAAACAGCTCTGGTTTTAGTTCCAACCAATTACCTTAGCTTTAGGCCATGACCGAATACGATCCCTTCACCCCTTTGAAGGCGCATATTTGAGTCAACTTCGTCAAAAAACTTTTGAATGGGCGACTTTTTCTCACAAATGGGGGCACTTAAAATCCCCGGATTAATCCCTTATTTTCTGGGGTTTTGTTCAGGGGATTCAGGAGCACACTCATCTGACAATTTCAGGAAGTAAAAACTACAACTTGTAGTACTAGACAGAGCATATATGCATGTCTTTGGCACATTACATTACAGGCATTTAGCAGACACTATTATCCAGAGCGACTTAAACAACTTATTACATTTATCCATTTATACAGCTGGATATATACTTAAGAAATTCAGGTTAAGTACCTTGCTCAAGGGAACAATGGCAGTGTCCTACCTGGAAATCGAACATGCAACCTTTCGGTTACAAGTCCAGTTCCTTAACCTTTATACTACACTGCCGCCCCAGTGGTACAAGTGCGGGACATATTACAAACTACTTCCTCACTAGTTTGGAAAGAGTTTTGCAGGATTTATTTTGCACACTACTTGCAAAGTGAGGGGAGAGTGCACATAGGGGTCAGACAGGGGTCTGAGTGAACAGGGGAAAGGGAACAGGGATCATGTTTGGTCACAGCCTTAGTTTCCTGACAGTTTTATAAACTACACCAATTCACTCCTGTACTTCAGCACAACAAAGGCTGATCCGTTTCAGTATTTTGTACCAACTTCTGCTCTTAAATATTCAATTACCTCAATTATATCTTTATTCTGACATTTGTGCACCAGCTACAACCATAGACTACAGGTGTATCCTAAAGATTTTACTGATTTTACCATTTCATGCAAAGAATTAAACCAAACTATTTAAATGACCCATGTTGTAGAGCAAGTCTTTGTGATTACAATGAGACCAAGGTACTGTTTTTACCATTTACAGTGGTCAAACTGTAGGTGTCGAACGTAGAGGTGGGTAGGCCAATGGTGGAGTGAAACTGGACACTTTGTCCCTAAGTATAGACCAAGGTTACAACATGGGTCTAGATTCCAAAGCGTACATTTACCCCTCATCATTATTTCACAACACATTAAATCCTGTAACAGAAAGAAATAAATGTCTGGGTGGTCCAAACAAAAGAATTTGTAATACCTTTAAATTCATAACTACACTGGTCTACAGACCTACTACTCCCACTGAAATGCCAACATCGCCTCATTATTTGGAATATAATCCGCTGTTTCCCTTGTGTATAGTAGCCTACGGAAAACAGCTGCTATCAGAAACAAACAATGTTAAAAACATCGCTTCAACTGCTGTTGAAATGCATACTGTGGAGCAAGGATTCTAGAAGCCAACATTATTACACCAATACCCACAAAACAACAAACTGCTAAACCTTAGTGTTTACTTTGTCATTACCTTGCAAATCATGCCGGATGTACACCCGATTTTGCTTTAAGCAGGTATTGCATACCTTTCCGCTAAGTATGTACTTAATCATCAATAAATTCTGCCAACAGTGAAGATGCACTACACTAGATCTTGTTTTCTTTTTGTCCTTGTTGCTATGTTTTGGCTTTGCAAATATATTGGTCTGAAAACTCACCTGAAAAGATGGATATTGCAGTCATATCTGGCATGTGGCATTACAGCTGCCTTTTTGGAGAATGTTACTGCCAAGTCTTCATCCACAGTCTCGCTAGTATTGTTCACCTCTTGTGTTGGATTATCTTGCAAAATAAAACCAAATCCCACACATCTTTCGAAAAGGTGCAAAAATAATAATACTGACAGAATAAATAAATCCTGCACACAACCATTCCACTGATTAGGTCTTGTACATAGGACATTTCTATGTACTAGGATCTTTGTCAGGAATTTCTTTATCTCAACAATAATTACAAAAATAGACCGCAAGTTAAAATATTACAATCACTGCTCTACAACCGACACGCTACTTACGAACATTGATATGCACAGGGGTACATGATTTAAACATTTTACCTTTGTTGACCAATTCGTCCACGATTAACACAGAGGATTCATCCAAAGGCACTGTAGTACAGTCATCCTCCCCGTCACTGACAATAATTATGCTTTCTTGGTCCATTTTTATGTGACATTAAATGCCTAACTAAGGAGAATAGAAGCAAACAGTTATTGAATACAAGTCATAGTTAACGTCAGGTTGCATGGTGGTCTTCTGATTTGGCCTTCTTTGTGAGTTTCCTTAGGTTTCCTTTAGTCTAACTTAGGCGTTAATTTTCATATCAAAGTAATGTCTGGTGGCTAACGTTAGTTGCCTAACGTTAGCTGAAACTGTAACGTTAGCTAGTGTGATAAAGTAGAATGCTGGGAAATTTGACTAATAGCGTGCATGAGTAAAGTTGATTTTAACAAGGAGATAGAAATATCCAAAAACAGTTTAAAATAAAATAAAAACTACAAAATGTGACGCTAGCTAGCATAATAGTTTGCTAACTAGCTAATGTTAGCTAATTAGCTAGAATGGTATATCATTGACCACTGGTTAACGTTACACTTTCAAAATCCCAAGCCATCGTGATGTAGAATGACTTCCAAATAAGACTAAACCATGACATAGACAACTTAAAGGCTATACACAGTGTAGCTATAATGCTAGACAAAATTAAGAGAAAATGCCCCAACAATTGGCTCTTCTGAGTTACTTTAAAAACAAATTACCATTAGTCACCAGTCAAACACAAATGCGTGTTATTCTCAAGAATTGAAGAATCCTAGCTAACAAAATCCCAGGTGCGCTTTCAATCCCACAGAATCAGTGAAAATGTATAAATAGGCCTAAAGGGTGGGGTATTTCCACTCTTCTGTGTTAACCGTACAACGTTAGCCAAGCCGTCAGCTGTGCCATTAAGTTAATTTTGGGGGAAAAGCTTTCATGTTTGCATACTTTAAGAAATAATTCTTATTCACTGAGAAAATCAGTTGCCTTTCATGCATTTTTAGAGTTGGATAAGATAGCCATTTACCTTTGATCAATCACTGAGCGAAGGACCGAAAGCGCCAGCTCGCAATTCCTTAATTCAGCCAGACAGCCACCAAAATTATCTTTTAATTTTTAGCGCGCCGCAACTAATACGTCATGCACAGGTTTCTTTTTCGTTTTCGTTGAATGCTTTGGCAGAAAAAAGCTAAAGAGGGGGTACATACCGCCATCTACTGTACTGGAATGCGAATCAAACAGGCCTAAAGGCCCGTCCACACCAAGAACGATAAACGCTAGCTAACTATAAATATATCGTTTTAAAAATCGTTCTAACTCAAGTGGATGGCGGAGTCCACACCGCAACCATAACGACAAGGGCTAACGTTAATTTGCGCAGTTTGAATACCCATCAATCAAGAAGAGGGAGAGAGGCGGGGCGTTGACTCGCTTGCGTAGAAAAGGGTTTTTTACGTCTTTTTAAGTCACACACCGTTAAGCAGGTCCTGTGGGAGGCGAGGAACATCAAGGTCTACCAAAAAACATCAGTAGACCTGGTCACTCTCCGGAGGAGGACACAAACCTTCTCCAGGACGGCGTTATGGTGGACTTTACAAAGGACAAGCGTCTGGCGAGAGAGAAATGGGGGGTGGACCATTGGAAAGAACTGATCATTTAGTCCACCCCCCTCCATCCCGAAGACACAAGAGAGAACCCAAACATGAACATTTGCCCACCCGATAACCCGGGAACGCTCTTCTTCTTCTTCTTCTTCTTCTTCTTCTTTGGGGTTTTACGGCAGCTTGCATCCTTAGTGTTGCACTACTGCCATCTTCAGGAGTTAGTTAACTCCTACATTGTCCGGTTTGCTATATTTTCCCTATTAGTCCTGTTCTCTTAAGATATCTGATCAAACATTTCCTGCCTTGTCCACTTTCACCACACTTCAGTATGCCCTTTACATCTCCTCCTGCTAGTCCTGCTCTTTCCATTCCCTCCATCATGTCCTTACGTTCTATTATGTATTTTCTGCAGTTAACAAGTACATGTTGTACTGTTTCTGGTGTCTGACAATGGTCACATAATCCATTTTGGTGCTTCCCTATAATGTGGAGAGTCCCGTTCAGGTTGCTGTGTCCTATTCTTAGTCTGGTCATCACTGCCTCCTCTCTTCTATTTCCTCCCCTGCTTCTCCCAGTGCCCACTCTACTCTGTATTGCATGTAGCTGTCTTCCTCTTAACTCCTGATCCCATTGTTGCTGCCACTCTTCATTAATTTTCTTCCATGCAATACCCTTTCCTTCTGATTTTGAAAGTTTTATTATAGTGTCTATGTTTTCTTTTTTAACAGCTTGTTTGGCTAGGTTGTCCACTCTCTCATTACCCATAATGCCCGTGTGCGCAGGAACCCAAATAAATGTGATCACAATGCCTTGTCTTATTACTCTCGAGTGCATTCTTATTACTTCAAATAGTAGGTCTTGTCGTTTTTTGGATGTGCCTAGCTTTAGGCTGTATAGAACAGATGCTGAGTCGCTACAGATCAGAACTCTTTGAGGTTTGACTTGCTCAACCCACTCTAAAGCCATCCAAATGGCATACAACTCCACAGTATATACACTTAAGGAGTTTGATGTCCTTTTGCATACTGCAACTCTGTGGCTAGGAACTGCAACTGCAGAGCCAGTGCTGTCTGTTATTGGATCTTTTGATCTGTCCGTAAACACCTGAACATACCCTGTGTATCTACTTTCTGTATAGCTATAAAACTCTTGTACTAAATCTACATTTTTCTTTGCCTTATCTTGAAGCAGCTCTAAATCTACCACCCGGGAACGCTCTCTCCTTTTTCACTGCTTTTCATAATTTTTTTGAATTCCTTTTCTCCTTTTGGAGTATTTTTGTATGTAATGTCATTTACTGTGGTGTCTTAACTGTTGTGTGTATTTTAATGAATTAAATGAATGGGTACCCCCCCCCCCCCTTTACAAATGTTTTAAAACGTAATATGATGTCTGAACTGATGCCGTGAAACAATGTAAAAATGCTTTTAAATGAATGCTTTTATTGGAAATTGAAATCTTACAACCAGTTTGGATTTCAGCGCATGCTTCTTTTTTGACACAAAATGCGGTGGCACGGCTTAATTCAATTTTTGTTTTTTTAAACAATAAGATATATGTGATTTATGAAATGGAGGCAAGATACTCGGCTTTATAACTCAAAATATTTGATTTAGTGTTTATTACCCCTTTAAGTGTTCACAGATCATTTGAGCATCTTCGTGAAACAAGCTTGTCTTTGCTAGCTCGTTCTTCCGGACATAAAATATACCTAGTTGGCACTCTCGCTTTGATATCACTCTCGCTCTAGATCAGATCACTGAACGTGGATCAGATACGCCAAAGATGTAAGATTTATTTGGCTATATGCGAACGGTCACGCAGAGTTTGTTGTTTAGCTCTTGGGGTTAGTTAGAGTTTTGTGGGTCACACTCTTGAAAGACCTGTGTTCACATTACAGTTAAACTGACAAGATTAAGATGGGGGAATGTGGGCTAAACCACTGTTTAAAGATGGTAGGGAAACACCCATATGGGCTGGGTGCGTGTGGTATGCCTGATGCAGCCTAATAAAATATTGGAAAGAGGAGAATATTATTCAAAAGTGTTTGAAAATTAGGAGTTTATTCATTTCCTTACATTGATTGGTCGAGACAAAAAGAGTCAGCAACTAATTGAAAAGAAAGTTCTGGATATTTTATGCAACTGGATTATTTTCACGGATAAATTGAGTTAAAGTTTTCCCCCTATTATTAATTTGTTTAATCGACCAGCGGAGGGCAGTAATACTCCTCGAAGCGTCTTGTATACCGGAAATCGTACAAAAAGAAGAAGAAGAAGACGACTTGTATTCACGACGTAACTGTAGAGACAATAGTACTGTCCTTTTTGCGGCTGTTTATATATATATTTTTTAAACAATGCCGAAGGTAAAAAGAAGTAGAAAACCGCCTCCAGACGGATGGGAGCTAATTGAACCCACTCTGGATGAACTGGATCAAAAAATGAGGGAAGGTAAGTTCGACAGAATCACGAACGTTCCTTGCTAGTTAACGTTCCGCACCAGTGAAAATGAAGGTGGCTAGCAAGCTAAGACAATTTGTGTAGGCTAGTCGAATGGTAGCTACACTTATATATCGTGTTCTTGACTTCAATCACAGCCGAGACTGAACCACACGAAGGCAAACGGAAAGTGGAATCTCTGTGGCCCATTTTCAGACTGCACCATCAACGGAGTCGCTACATTTTCGACCTTTTCTACAAACGAAAGGCTATCAGTAGAGGTAAGTTACGTTACGTCTGCGGCAGGTTGCTGAATGCGATGCTGATATGGTAAACTTACTCTGGGCCCCGTTTCCCAAAAGGATCTTAGAAAAAGAACAGCTAAGGCTATTTTGTTTTTATATTACTTTCATTGTTTGTTTTTTGTCTTTCTCCCTCTTATCTTTTTTATGTAATGTCAGTCATTTCTAATCATAAAATAAATAAAGCATAATTTAACACTCTAAGATGATATTAAATCTAAGATGCTTTTGGGAAACGTGGCCCTGATTAGTTTCCTTTAATATCCAGTCGTCGCCTAAATTGACTTTAAAAATTGTGGTAAATACATTAACAGAGCTCTACGAGTACTGCATAAAAGAAGGTTATGCCGATAAGAACCTGATCGCAAAGTGGAAGAAGCAGGGCTATGAAAATCTGTGCTGCTTACGTTGCATCCAGACCAGAGATACAAACTTCGGAACAAACTGCATATGCAGAGTGCCGAAAAGCAAACTTGAAGTGGTGAGTTTTTTCTTTTGCATGTACTATGAGGCAGTGAAGCAGAAGCTTCATCAAAGCATAACTTTTCAATATCTGTTAAGAATAACCTAAGCACTTAAATAAAACTGCTTACTTGTACTCATAAATCGTCTTTTCTCTCCTCTCATAGGGTAGGATTGTGGAATGCACTCACTGTGGATGCAGAGGATGCTCTGGCTGAAATACAATTTTCTTTTCTGCACCCCAGGATGATCTATAGCCATTTTGTAAACATCAAATGCCTATAATTGTTAAATTTGTACTGTCATGTTAATGTATATTCCTGGACAATGACCGTTTTACTGTTGCAAAATCAAATAACAAAACCGGAGGTGCTAAGGATGTATACTCCTAAAGTACCGTAAGTTCAAGTTTTTAACAGTTAAAGCAGTTTTGTAAACACGCAGTGCCATTGTTAGGCAGACTACAAAGTGCAAACTATCAGTGGCATTTCTGGACCAAGGACTGTTTATTTGAACTTATCTTTGATAGTTTTCACCACCTCCTCCATTCTTTGTTTAAAAAAAAATGATTTGCAGTGAATTTCCCATCAACAATATATATTTTTTAATCCAGGGCAACAGTGTATTTGATTACAACAATAAAGGAACATTATTTCACATTTTCACAGATTGAACACTGGAAAAAAATATCTTCCAGTGTGCTTTGGATATCCTGGAAACAGTAAATACTAAACAGCCAAAAATGTATTGTTAAAATCTATTTCAGAATAAAATCCTGTAACTTAACACATTTCCAACTACCGTTATTAATCAAAAGATTAGTCTGAACAAAAACCATCAGGGCGAGGGTTGAAAACTGTTGTCCCAAGGCTAGAGCATGCATATTCTAATTTTGATATTTGGAGTTCACCGATTGCTAACACTGTATGGCTTCTGTACCTCTCCTGTAAGTACTTATGTTGCTTGTTCTAGGAACATCCTTTGCATTGATTAAAATCAAAAGAATCAACATCAAATGTAGTTTTATTGAAAGAAAAATCTTATTCACAATTCTTGGCAAGTCATTTTCTCTGTTATAAAGTATTTCAATATGATACAGCCATTCCTTTTTTTCAACAAATTTTGTCGTCGTGTACAATACCATTAAAAAATACTCCGCAGTGTGTCTCTTTCGCACATGCATCTTTAATGTATAATTGATGTTTTTGTTATGGATTCTGGTTGGACTGCTTTATTCATTGCCTTTGGACTTCTTGGGTTCTTTTCTCTGTGGTTTATATTTTTCCCAAGGATGTGGAGTTTCCTGTCCTGGCATTGACTTCAGCCAGTGATGGTAATAACCTCTGAAACCATCAATCTTGTCCAGGTAGTTGTTTTTGGCTTTGTACTGAAAGAGTATACAATTATTTAAATGTTAATAGCATAATTTGGCCTTCTGAACACCAACAATGATCACCAAATTTAATGGAATTTTAAGACGATTTGTTACTTGTACATTTTGGACAGACACAAAATCACTTCACAATCTGACCTTGTCAAAGTTTGGTGGGTACTGAGCAGCAAACTCTAGCTGCCTTATGATGACCTCTGTTGCAGGAACCTCGTTATGCTTCATACTTTTCAGGATCTCTTTCAAGTACTTGAAATCCAGCCGTTTCGAAGCTCTACTGATAAGAGCACTATATACATGGGCATTGGGAGTAATACCTGAAGCCTGAGACAAACATGAAAAAGGAGGTGAGAAGCATCTAAACAAGCCTGAAGTATATTTTAATGAAGCAGAACAACTCCGCAGTGTTAAATTACTGGTCAATATCTTTACCTTCATATCTGACAGAAGCTGCAGTCCGTCTTGCTCTCTTATGCAAGCAACCGCCAAATTACTGTATGTGTGAAGATTAGGTTCCAAACCCATCTCTGCCAATACTGGAAAAAGAGCCTAAAAGTGAACATTGAAAATGTCAATATGCAGGTCATTCTCACAATCACGGTGAATCAGAACAGCATATTTACAGTATATGAACAATGTGGATCATACATTTTTAATTCCTTACCCTTGCTCCTTCAAAGTCCCCCAATTTTGCCTTTTGGCGTACAAGGCTATTGAAGAAAGAGATGTCTGGCTTTAGTTTGTGTTGTTCAGCAACCAAGAGCAAGCTCAATTCTGACTGATCCCCAGGTGCTATAATATCTGCTAACAAAGTCAGTGTCTTTATGGTGGGCTTCAAACCACCTGCCTCCATCTTGCCCAGTAATCCCTCCATGTTCCCTATCAGTGCCAGCCGGTCAGAAGCACTAGTCACAGCCCCCAAGGAAACAACATTAGTCATATTTATCCTTTGGTCAAGAAGGTTGGGGAAGCTGGCCTTGGCCACTGAAGACTGCAGTGATTTAGATTCAATGGGAGCCATTTCTTCATTCCTCACGGATTGTAGTCCTGAAATAATGTCGGAACTGAAGTTATTCTGCATTAGATGAGGCTGGATGTACGTTTCCTTAGACAGCTTGTCTGCCTCTTCCTTATTCAAAGAGGAAACTAAGCTCTGTTCTTCTGTATCCTTTTCCAGAAGGAGGTTCCTTTCAAAGACATCTATGTCCATCGTATGTGGTCCTCCATCTTTTGCCCTCTGACCTTTCCTTCCTTTAGAAACCTTTTGGGCAAACTCCTCTTCATCCCTCAGCAGCAAACAAGAGGCCACTGCAGGATCCCCAATACCACAATCCCGAGCAGCACGCAGCAACAAGTTATAACTGTAAGAATCAGGCTTTATGCCCATCTTCAACATCTGACGCCAAACCTGAAATGAAAACGAGAAGACTAGGACCATAACATTTCCCATATTAAATTGTAATCTTATAAAAGCAATATAGAAACAAACCCCAAGATATTTTTAAAATGCTTTCCCCATTTTTCTTCCCAATTCGGAATGCCAAATTGTATTTATCAATGCTCATTACCGCAAATCAATCTGCAAGAGTGCAGACAAGCAAGCAACTTCAGCTGTCGCTTCTTATCACAGTGCAGTTCGCAAACACATGATTTGGACGACATTTCATGTGCTGCTAAACAGGCAGACGTGAACACCCGATCAACCAGCGGGGGTTTGCTGGCGTACAACGCCATGCTATTGTCTTGGCTGACTGAAACCCTCCCACCCTTGGGTGACACTAGAGCCAATTGCACATCACCCTGCAGGGCTCAGTAGCACAGTCCAAATTTGATACCAGACTGGAGCACATCTGTACACTATTGCCTTAAGATGCAACCCAGCAACCCACTTCAAGCCTGATTTACTAAGACTTTTAGCGTTTAAAAAAACGTTTTAGCACACGCAAAACTAATAACATAACCAATGATTGGTGAAAAACAAATACCATGACCAATAATTGGTTATGTTATTGGTTTTGTGTGTACTAAAAGGTTTTGCACATGCTAAAGGTAGTAGTAAATCAGGCCCTTTGTTTTATGCTATAAGATGACGGCATAACATTATGTAAGGCAAGTCTAACCTGCAGAGAAAACCTGAATCCTTGGTCTTTATCTTTAATGCAGCCCATCAAGAGAAAGCTGAATGTTTCCTGTGTGATTGCATGACCATTTTGCAGCATCTCCTACAGCAACATAAAACAATTATGGCAGATTCAGTTCAGCGGATGATAAAAATTAAACAAAGCCAAAACAATCCTCTAAGCCATTCATACCCGCAGAACATGAAAACAGGCCCTGAGGTCAGAGCAAAGTGCATGGGTCTTCAGTAGGGCATGGTAAGTGATCAGGCTGAGTTGAACATTCTTCATCTTCAACTCCTGCTGCAATCTGAGAGCCTGCTGCAAACCTGAGTCCTTCCAGGGAGACTCAGCACAGGCATTGAACAGAGCAGTGTAGGTGGCATCTGTAGGACAGAGGCCTCGCTTCTTCATCTGTTCATGGAGTAAGAAATGAAAGTTCACAGCACTTCTTGCTGAATGCACAATTTCACACTTGTGATATAGTATTAAATTATTGGTGTTAAAACAATGTAAACTTTATTTAGCTCGGAAAAATCACTATTCAACTGCAGGGGGTAGGTTTAGATGGCTATAATGAGACCACTAGTTTGGGAAACTGGCAGGGATAATAGAATACCCTCACTCTTTAGACCGTTATAATTGAAGCTTTCACAGGATGATACAATGTAAAATGTCTGTTACCAAATGTAGAGCCAATGTAATTTTACCATACTACTCATTTAAATCACTAAATGGAAAAGGCACATTTTACAAAATTTAGACACTTACATCATTATACAGCTTGAAAGCTTTTTTGAGAAAGCCCACGCGACCACAGCCTCCAATCAGAACAGTATAGTTGTATTCTTCTGGGTGCAGACGCTCACCCTTCAGCATTTGTGTCTCAAACATATCTAGTGCTTCAGTAAGCTGTGGAGGACAAACTGCATGAAGAAACAGCATTGTGTCATGTCAACAGTTACAACTGTATGAACTTTCCTCTACCTTGTCCTGCTTTATCAGTTTCTTGCACTGAAGGAAGTACCAGTAAGATGTGTTTCTTCTGACTGGTCTTGGCCTCGACTCTTCCGTATCGTCCTCATCAGCACTTGCTCTATAATTCAGGTCTTGAAGTTCTGGTGATGTCTTTCGGAAAATTCTTCTAGATGCAAAGTTTGAGGGATGGGATCCAAAGTCCTCCTCAATTTCATTGTTAGTGGAATCCTTACCAGTTATACACGCATTTGGGGTTTCTGATGTTAATACACCGTTTTGTGGATTCTTCAGAGATAAAATTGAAACGCTAAATCTTCTAGATTGTGTATATGTGATTGTCCTTGAAGTCAGCGACACCAGAGGACACACGATTCTCGAATGATTCTTCCAAATTGAACTGTGTGGGAATGTGGGTACATTGACGTGTTTCACACCGCAACCAAGCACATTTGATCGGTTTATGAAACACTTAATGAAAGACAGATATTTATACATTATAACTAAGTAACGTTTTATGAGCTCGACAAAGTCCTCGACCACGCAGGGGAAATACAATTACTGGCCTCCCCGCTAACTAAACCAACAGTAATACCGATATCTAACCACCATTATCCTACAAAACAATTACGCAACAATTAATTTCACTGTTATCAGGCAAGTCCAGTTATCTGTACTAGTTAGTATTTTACCTGCATCGCTAGGATATCAAGCTAATTCTTACAGTAACTAACCAAATAACAGCAAGATACACTTCTACGCCTGGAATCTGTACAACGGGTACAATGCGACAACAGACCTATAAGTAATGGTGTAAACAAGCCTTTCTAATTGCGAATAATCGCTTGAGTAATAGAACTCTTAACATGCATCGAAAGCCTAAAATAGAGGGCCACTTCCACACATGGAAACGACTTCCTGAAAAATCCTTTTACGTTACCAGACCTACGGGTAGATGGTAGAATGTGTGATTCGCTCTGCTATCCACCTGGTTTAAATTAAAAGAACAAAAGCAAAACATTTTATTTTCAGACTCACAGTAAATTGTTTTGTGATATATTAAGTCTGCTAGCTATTACTTAAGACACCCCCTCCCCCCTTAATTGAACATAGTGTAAACATTCATAGATTGATTACATGTGCCTTAAAGTTCAGAGTTCAGTAAACCAGGAAGCTGTCTTGGTATTGTTTTGGCGGGGGGGAAATCAGACGTGAAAGCTGGTTATTATAGAGGTAGAGACACGTTTCAGCTACTTGATGAGTATATGTTTCGGTTGTGTAAAGTGTTGCTGAACTGATTTTTATCTTTTCCGTGACTGGACCATCCACTAAGTAAACATGCAGGACTTGATTGCAACAGTGGATCATATTAAATTTGACCTGGAGATCGCAGTTGAGCAGCAGTTAGGAGCTCAGCCGCTGCCGTTCCCAGGAATGGACAGTGAGTGGAAAAACATAATTTTGTCAGCAATTAAATGAATGCCAGCAAAATCAATTAAATTTCGAAAACATAAGCAGATGCATGTATGGTCTATAAGCTTACTTATATTCGTACTTCATAATGTTGTTACACCTGTAACGTTACAGAGTCGGGGGCAGCTGTCTGCGAATATTTCCTGAAAGCTGCTTGTTTAAAAGGTATGAATCTTGAGTCTTAATCGTAACTTTTAACTCCTTTATTAGCTAACGTTACTGCAGTTTAATGTTCCAGGGTGGTTCCAGGGTAGACACGGTATCAGATATGTTTATTTCTTTTTATATGCTAAATAACGTTACTGTTATTCATTTTAAGAATGAACCTGACCCGTCGGAACATCTACTTTTATACGAATTTGAAATTGTATTTTCGAGTGAATTATGTAACTTTACTAACCCATATTGTTGTATGTTCCTGAAGGTGGGATGTGTCCTTTCCGTCACATCAGTGGGGAGAAAACTGTAGTTTGTAAACATTGGCTCAGAGGACTGTGCAAGAAAGGGGACCAGTGTGAGTTTCTTCACGAATATGACATGACCAAGATGCCAGAGTGCTATTTTTACTCCAAATTTGGTGAGTGAACTTTATTCTCTTCTGGGGGAAAAAAACGAATTAAACTTGTTAATTATTCCTGCAGATTATCTAAATTAAACTAATGTCCTTGCAGGCGAGTGCAGTAACAAGGAATGTCCATTCTTACACATTGACCCTGAGTCAAAGATCAAAGACTGTCCCTGGTATGACAGAGGTTTCTGTAAACATGGTGAGAATATGTCCATGCTATATTTTTTTCTATTTAAGATGAAAAATCTTAAAAAGATCTTCTTTATTGCTGTTGCACATTGCAATTGTAATTTAACACTACCTGTTTTGTTGCATATCTTTTTTAGGTCCAGATTGCAGACACAGGCATACCCGAAGGGTTATCTGTATGAACTATTTGGTGGGCTTCTGTCCAGATGGCAGGACTTGTAAATTCATGCAGTAAGTTCTGTTCACTTTTAAATATATTCCTTGCCACCTTCAGTTTTCTATTTGTGGTATCTGGTATTCATGTAAGAGGGTTTTTGTAAGAGTGACCTGGTAGTCTGGATGTATACCAATCCAGTAAAACAGGATTTGCAAGTCAAAATTGACCTCATCATTTGTTGAAAATGGTTTAAATATATAATTTACTCACATGAATTTTCTTTAGTCCACGGTTTGATCTTCCCATGGGAGCAGCTGAGCAACCACCCCTTCAACAGCAAATACAGACTCAGCAAAAGGTAGGAATTAATTTGAAGATGAGTTTGGTTTTATTGTACTGATCACATGGTACAACTAGGATCTATTGATTTCTTTGTTTAGTCATTATGACTTTCCACAAAACATACTAATTTGTAGAGTTTTTTAGTGCGCTTAATCTAGGGCAGAATGACAACACATCATCTTTGTGGCATGGTGAACCATGTCATACACATACAAATTTGATACAAGTTTGAGCGTTATCTTACGATACATGTTCTCATTCATAATCAAGGAAGATGTATGAATGATTCCGGATGTATAGTAGGCCCAAATAGACTCCATCCGTATTAGTATTTATACAAAAAATGTAACGTCTTGGCTTTTATCTTGCCTTACAGCTTAACTTTCAACAAACAAATATGAGGTCATCATCATCACTGATCCAGTTAACCAACCCTAAAATCAACTCCAACCATTACCAGCACCATCCGAGGATGCCTCAGGTCATTGGTGCAATGCACATGCACAACAACATGACAGGCCATAGAGGTCCCCGCCCCCTGGAACAGGTCACCTGTTACAAGGTAATGAGGTTCAGAGTATTCATAACAGCTGTCTGGAGAGAGACTGCTCATACTGTTTAATATATTTATGTTTCCCTCCATTGCCTAGTAAAATGTCTAGTTCCAGATGTTGTGATATTCTTGTTTACAGATTTACTGAATTAAATATTATCTAATGACAAAGTATGACCTCTAAATACAATCAGTTTAAGCCAAGTGACTGTTCATTTGGCATGTTTTTCAAACCTATTTCAAGGATACAAATGCAGTTCAAAAATATACGTGTCTGACTCAGTTTTGATATTTTAATGAAGTTACTGCATATAGTGTAAGGCACAACTAGGGAGTTTTCCGTATATAGTGAGCTTAAGGTGTGGCAAAGATGTGACTGCACTGGCCAACCAGGACATTTTCAGATTCCACATTGGGCACATGCTAGTGATGGAACACTAAGTAATAGCTATGTGTATTTTAAGATGACATACAAAACATCATGTTTATCGATTATTTTATATATGGAATGTGGAAAATATTTAGCCCATATGCTCCATTTCTAAAATAATCTGGCCCCCACATAGTAGTTGAAGAACACTGCTTATATCTTAGATTTATACCTTGACATCATCTGTGACATATGTGATTCATTTATGGCCATAGAACCTTTCAAAGAGCAAAGGCTTTATAAAGATAAATGTGGCATGTGAAAATAACTGTTCGCTAATATGTCACCATATTGTTCCAACTCAACTCCTAAACCCGTTCCTATCACTTCAGGGCAGAGGTGAGGCTAACCTAGCACTGTGTGTGTGTTGTGTGTGAGTAAACAAAAGAAAATCAAAAATCCTCATGAATTCCAATGAGCCTGGCTGCCAGTCCTAAACCCAGATTTGTGAAGGTTAGGTGACTCGACCAGCATAATGGTTTCCACTACACGGCTTCCTCCATGGTGAGACCGATCCTCCAGCCCTGCAACAAGGCTGGGCTCCTTTGTATTCTATTCCATTTGTTGTACATGATTTTATTATACAGTTCCCTGTGAGTGGGGGAAAAAAACACTCTGACGGCATCCCCAAATGGAATTTGCAACTCAACTTCTTTTCTGAATATAACAACAAACTTTCCTGTTCAAGAGTTTATTTTAAAAAATAATAATAAAAAGGACCAAAACTGTCTGGAGAACCAAAAGACATTCTTTCCAAGAATATGGAGAAGGAAAACTTTCAAAGTAGTTGTTAATATCCCACAAAAAATGTCATTGGAAAAAACAAAAGTATTATGTCACTCTCCATCCACCTCTTTCTGTGTCTTGAGTTAGTCTATTTGAAACCCTATGGGAAGGGAATGCTCCCTGCTACAGCATTGGATGTACATAGCATGGAAAAACAAAGAAAGTGTATATGTTTTAAATATCAGTTCCTAACTATATAGAAAACATATTTTTCTGGGTGCGACGCTGTTTGCCTACTGCTCTGCCTATATACAGCATAGGTCCCTGTGCCTGAATGTCCCTGTGCCTGAATGTCATGTCGGGGACAAAATTGATAAAACTGAATAATTGATATTGGAGGAATGTGAATTGCTTAGCTAATGACACAACAGATAATTGATCATAAATCATTCTGTGTTGTTTACATGCTCAATATGGAAACAATTTTAGAACAAATATGATTACTCATTTTTCTATGATGTACAGTTGAAGTCGGAAGTTTACATGCACTTATGTTGAAGTCATTAAAACTCATTTTTAACCACTCCACAGATTTCATGTTAGCAAACTAGTGTTGGAAAGTCAGTTAGGACATCTACTTTGCGCATGACACAAGTAATTTTTCCAACAATTGTTTATAGACCGATTATTTCACTTTTAATTCATTATATCACAATTCCAGTGGGTTAGAAGTTTACTTACATACATAAGTTGACTGTGCCTTTAAATTTTTTTTTTTTACTGTGCCTTTAAAGTTTACTTACATACATAAGTTGACTGTGCCTTTAAATTTTTAATATTTGGTCACATATCCTTTCCATGCCTTCCTGATATCTGTGACCCAACATCAAAAGACTCTTGATATCTTATTTTCAGGTACTCTCACAAGTGATACTATTTGAATGGATCTCTATGGGAATTGGGGGGTGGAAATAGATTACTAATGTTACTAGCAAAGGAAAAGGCCGTTATTTTAATCCAGCACTCAAAATGTTTGCTTAACTTATTCATTATTCAGCTGGGGACATTAGCCATTTAGCCACACTAACTAGCTAATGTTAGCTATGTAAGAACACCTCTGATTAAGAACATATTGCGTGTTAGCTTGCTCCTGGAACACTGACAGGAGCTGGAATGCTATTTTTATCTAGCAACTGCCACTGCCATGTGTGATTTCACCCTATCTGTGCTCTCACCAGTGGAACAAAGTGCAGGATGATTTTTCTAAACATCCGACATAAAGTATCCATTAGTAAACTCAGGAAGAGTTAAGAGGGACTGTTTGAAGACATGTTGCTGTCAAGGCTCCATGTTTTTGCTGTCAGAAATTGATGTGTGGCTGTAGCAACCAGTCATGACAACGGTAATGGGACATAAAGTAACCGTACATCCGGTTTTAGTTGCTTGAGCGACCCCTGCTGGCCCTCTGTGCGCGCATATGATTAGGCCTTATCCACCCCCACTCTGCGCACCAGGTTCCATGAAACGGGAATGAAAATACCAATCGTGGCACAAAAGTAATACTAAAAATATATAATCCAAACTGAACTAGTCCAACTGAACTTGCACTAGTGTTGATATTTTGCAGCATCAAAACAAGGTCTGTAATGTATATGGGGATTACCAGATATGCCAAATATTTTATTTTTCAGTACACTAAATATTTTTGTTGTATAACATACATAGCATTCCATTGAAGTTACTTCTACATATTTGCCATATATATTGAATCCTTATGCTGTACACTTTCCAGTCAAATTGGTAGCTCTTTGAGCATGTTCATTGCAGAAATATACAACTTGATGACAGGATTCCAGTTTCTCAGAGTGGCAGCAGTATGGCAGTTGGTGTTGACCTATTACATTTCTATCTTGTCAGTGCGGTGAGAAGGGACACTACGCCAATAAATGTACAAAAGGACACCTGGCATTCCTAAGCGGACAGTAACTACACACCTTCAACTACTATACAGAAGAGTTCTCAGCCTGGAAGGATGCTGGAAAGTTTCTCCAAAAATTTTGGCAAAATGACAATGTGTAAGTGCCCTTGGACTTCAACTGTTTGTTGTAAAAGTTCTGATGGCCACGAGTGGTAGACTGTTCATGCTCACAAGTCACAAGCCCTGCAAAATAAGTAAATCACCATCTAACTTTAGTCAAGTTAGAGAACATTTAAAAAAATGACCAATCCTGTGTGTGTGTATATATGTGAAAATCATACCTTTTTTGGTATTTCTGCATTGAGTACGTATTGGCCTAATTCTCTTTCCAGTAGTGGGTGGGACCTAAATCCACATGCTTCTCAGTATCTTATGAACAACCTATTCCCTTGTGCACAAATCACATTTCTTTCAAACTTCAATCCTGCATTATTCCAGGATTCACTTCCACTAGTTCTGTCATTTTCATTAATTTTGATAACACTGAAGAAACCACTAGGTCATCTCCAGTAATAAAATGAATCATCAAATACAAAGGCCACTGTTGATTAGATTAAGATAATGGCATTGATGGGGAAAATGCTTCATCATTCTCCACTATCCTGTTGTACTCATCGATCATTATTTAATCTATTTGCAGACTGATTTAGAATTAAATTGTGGTTATTTCTTTCCTACCTACAGAAAAACATGTATAAAATGTGAGTGTACAAGGCAAAGTACAGGATGTCCATAATTCAGTTTGTGACACAGTGAATTGAATTGTGTGGACGTACAGTATTTTGCATGTTCTTTTTGCAAACATCTATAAATGCAACAAATAGGTACACATCTGCATTTTTATTAAGTGTAATATGATCCTGTCATCTTGATATGGTAACATTTGGATTTTTAAGACTGGTATGGATAATAATTATTTGTGTTTTGACATAAGTTGGAAGTTATGCTAAACCATAGTTTGTGACAGCGAAAAAATGTGTCCAGTAAATGATTTTTCTATATTTTTACATGCTATTTGTACTATGAATACAATAAAGGGGGTGAAAAAAGTGGCTGACTGACATTAAAAAAATAAATAAACATTATATAAACAAAGGCTATTCCACCCATCATCTGAACCTTACCCTGACTCAATATCTGCCAGATGTAGTTATGATCAGATTACAGGGGCCTAATCACAACAGATCTGCTACTGGTGTGATGAAAACAGCTCACTCTCAACCTGCTCCAAGCTAAATGAGAACTGTGAGCTTGTATAGTATAAACGCATGTAGATATTTTGTTTATATTGAAGCTTCATGTAAAATTCACTTCAATAACAATGTTTTTTAATTGGAAAAATATTATTTAATCACAATTACAGTGAATTTATAGCTTGTACATTTTGTATGCACAGTAGAAGAGAACAGGTAATTATATTGCCTATTCAAAATGTAGAATTTCAATATTGAGTGGGATAATATCAGAATTTTAAAAACCGTCACAAGGACCGAGGCTTTAAAAAAACAAACCAAAAAAAACATTTATTGTCGTACTTTTTAACATTAGTGTATCAATAAACATTTGGTACATTGATGAGCAACCAATTCAATTTCAGAACTTCAGTCAGTATAAAGCTTCATGTCACTTTTGCATTTTTTGTGCACTGCATACCCTTTGCAAGTCAAACAGTTTGGTACACATAATTTGAGAAAATAATAAAAATTTAGATATTTATACTGTCATGTACCGTTATCCAAGTAAAGAGTTGAACTTGGCCTAATACAGTTCATATATGATTCAAACAGGCCCACAACACATTACATTTTTATTTTGGTCACATATCACTTAGTGCAGATACAGAATGGGTGTAGATGTGTTATTCACATGACTTTGAAGAGTGACACACCAGCTCAAGAATCTTCAGTGATACTTCCTCCAGCGGTCATGTTCTACAGAATAAAAAGACATAAAATGAAAACAAAGCTTTTTGGAAAACTCACTTTTTGAACATACTGCTTAATAGAATGTAGCATTTTAAACCGGTGGTCATTTACAATACAATTATCTCCACAAATAACTTTGGACTCACTGATGTGGTCATATTCCCACAGGTAGCTTAGGACAACATAACCTGTCAGGAGCATGGCAACCCCACCAATGCCACCCTTCTTCACATTGATGTACTTGTTGTAGTATCTGTCATGTCCTGCAGATTAGAAGAAGAACCCCAACATGAGTAGGCAGGATTTGTGTATATCATGTAGGCCTATATGCTAGGCAAGTTATTTTTCTCTACAAGGAATTTGAGGCAATACTCACCCCTGCGAACAGCCGCGATGATTCCGTTGGGAGAGAAGTCCTTGGTGCTTGCCCACGTCATAAGCTCTCCTAATTTAACATCCATCAGTCTCTTTTCAGCCATGGGCACTGCAACGGAAATTACATTAACATACTGCAAAATGCAAATATAACTACAATAGAAAGCAATACAAAGGATACATCGAAGAATTTTGTTTTATAAACATAACGTTAATTATAAATAGCAACTTCCTTAGCTAGATAACTTCACTTGATCAAGTGTGGTAATCGAGCAAATTAGCTAACAATTACTTGGGGAAATGAGTTGTGTACTCTTATAGATGGTTAGCTACCTTACACAACATTCTATGCATGTCGGGTAGAAAAAGAAAAATAAGTTCAAAATAGACGAAGATAGTCACTTCAACCCGTTATTGGTAGCTACTAGCTAACGTTACTTGGCAAGGCATGAGTGACAGCAAAGTCCTTGAAAAAAGCATAGCTAACGACTGTAACGTTACGGCGCGACCTCCATTGAAACTCCTAACCGATATATTTAATGAGAATAGCTAGCCAACTAATCAGCTAGTCTGAGAAACTGCAAGCGCGCACAAACACTGAATCAAGAATGTAAATTAAACGGGTAAGTAAGGCAACGTGTTGTAGAATAGCTTCTTTGCATTCTTACCTGGTCTGTCAGCCATCTTGCACACCAAACAATTCGCGCACTTTTGCCCATCGTGAATACCGTATCTTCCTGTATGAACCATAGACTGTATGGTATAAACAGATTCTCGACATGTTTTTATACAGTCTATGGTCTCGACTCGAGCCAAAATTATTCGAATGCGCTGTGGGCTCAAGGACAAGGTTTGTTTGTGATTCTGTTTTATTTTATTTTATTCCCGTTAGGATATATAGTTACCAAGAGCAGTGCTTCTTCAGTCTCGATAGCGGGCCTGGGTAAAAGCCGGAACGGAACGGCGGAATGAAGCTCGGAATGGCCAATAGCGCTCTGTGCCAAAAAAGGACCTCCGTTCAAATGCCTGCAGCACTCGCTGTGGAATGCACATCAACACAATTTTAACAGTTGCTGAATGAGCATCACATGTACTTTCATGTGAGCATAGAATTTCCATTAAATATAATTTTGAAATATATGAAAAATTGATAAAAACTAATAGCATTATCAGACATGTTTCAGAGCCCCTCATCACCCTTTCGGAATAACACATAAAGGTAAGGTTTTCACCTTTGAAAAGTGCAGATTTTCATCTATAAAATGTGTATAGTCAATCCTTGATGACTCAATTATAAGTGGATCAAAATTATATTCTAATGGAAAAAGCCTGTTGGATAGGATATGAATATATTTCAATATCAAGCCCTAAAATCACATTCTGCATTCACACATCAGGGCATGATGTATACCAGTTGAAAGCACTGGATCTGCCCTTTGAGGAAATGTACATGATGTTATCGGTTCATGCAGAAATTGTACATTATTTGGACTGCAATCAAGTTTGACCATTACATCTACCAGAAGTCAGTTGTCATTCAGAGCCCCTTATAACCGTAACGAAATAAGACATCAAAATGAGATTTTCACCATTTGAATGGGCAAAGCTCTTTGTTTAATGTGAGTACCTCCATTCCTTGATGACTCACTGATAAACTGATCAAAATCACATTTTAATAACATCAGTCTGTTCAAATGAAATGCTGTCCATTTCCACTCCAAGCCACAAAAACCATATTCTGCATTCAGACATCAAGGCATGGTGTATACCAAATGAAAGCTCTGGATCTGCCCTTCGAGGACATGGACATGGTGTTATGGGTTTCACAAATAATAGGTATTATTTCATGACTGGAGTCATACTGGACCATTAATTTCTCTAAATAACTGTAGATTGAAACTGGATTCACTATTAGAGCCATTTAGACCCCAGAGTTTCATTCGACTCTTTTTAAAGATAAATTCTTGCTGTTTGATTTGATGTGTAAAACTTTGTGAGGAGTAAATAGGAACCCAGACTTTTGGGGTTTGGAGATGAATTAGGACACCCATGTCACCAAGTGGACATATAAGTGTTCTGTCATTAAATAATGGATATTTTCTGTGTAAACCATAACATGATATACATATATTTGAAGGGCAGATCCAGAGCTTTCATTTGGTATACACAATGTCTTGATGTGTGAATGCGGAATATGGTTTTTGTGGCTTGGAGTGGAAATGGACAGCATTTCATTTTAACAGACTGATGTCATTAAAATGTGATTTTGATCAACTTATCAGTGAGTCATCAAGGACTGGAGATATTCATCTTACAGGAAGAGCTCTGCACTTTCAAAGGGTGAAAACCGCATCCTGATGTCTTATACCATAAGGGTTAGAAGGGGCTCTGAATGATAACTGAATTATGGTAGATTTAATGGTCAGACTGGATTGCAGTTCAAATAATGCATGATCTCTCTACAAAACCATGAAATCATGTATATATTTTTGAAGGGCAGATCCAGACCTTTCATTTGGTGTACATCATGCCTTGATATGTAAATACGGAATGTGCGTTTTGAGCCTTGGAGAGGAAATGGACACCATTTCATTTGAACAGACTGATGATATTAAAAAGTGATTTTGATCAACTTATCATTGAGTCATCAAGGACTGGAGATATTCCTCTGAAACGGAGAGCTCTGCACTTTCTAGGAGTGAAAACTGCATCCTGATGTCTCATTCCGTTAGGGCTATAAGGGGCTCTGAATGATAACTGACTTATTGTACATGTAATAATCAGAATGGAGTTCAGTACATATAATGCATAATTTTGTATTTACCTATAACATCATATACATGTACTCGAAGGGCAGATCCAGACCTTTCATTTGGTGTACACCATGCCTCGATATGTGAATGCGGAATATTTATATTGAGCCTTGGAGAGGAAATGGGCACCATTTTATTTGAACAGACTGATGATATTAAAACGTCATTTTGATCAACTTATCATTGAGTCATCAAGGACTGGAGATATTCCTCTTAAACGGAGAGCTCTGCACTTTCTAAGAGTGAAAACTGCATCCTGATGTCTCATTCCGTTAGGGCTATAAAGGGCTCTGAATGATAACTGACTTATTGTACATGTAATAATCAGAATGGATTTCAGTACATATAATGCATAATTTTGTATTTACCTATAACATCATATACATGTACTCGAAGGGCAGATCCAGACCTTTCATTTGGTGTACACCATGCCTCGATGTGTGAATGCGGAATATTTATTTTGAGCCTTGGAGAGGAAATGGGCACCATTTTATTTGAACAGACTGATGATATTAAAACGTCATTTTGATCAACTTATCATTGAGTCATCAAGGACTGGAGATATTCCTCTTAAACGGAGAGCTCTGCACTTTCTAAGAGTGAAAACCGCATCCTGATGTCTCATTCCGTTAGGGCTATAAGGGGCTCTGAATGATAACTGACTCAATAGATGTAATAATAAGAATGGATTTCAGTACAAATAATGCATAATTTTGCACAAACCTATAACATCATATACATGTACGACCTCAGAACATCCCATACATTTATTTGAAGGGCAGATCCAGACCTTTCATTTGGTGTACATCCTGCCTTGATATGTAAATACGGAATGTGCGTTTTGAGCCTTGGAGAGGAAATGGACACCATTTCATTTGAACAGACTAATGATATTAAAAAGTGATTTTGATCAACTTATCATTGTGTTATCAATGACTGGAGATACTCATCTTACACGGAGAGCTCTGCACTTTCTAAGAGTGAAAACCCCATCCTGATGTCTTATTCCGTTAGGGCTATAAGGGGCTCTGAATGATAACTCACTTATTGTACATGTAATAATCAGAATGGATTTCAGTACATATAATGCATAATTTTGTATTAACCTATTACATCATATACATCTACTCGAAGGGCAGATCCAGACCTTTCATTTGGTGTACACCATGCCTCGATGTGTGAATGCGGAATATGCGTTTTGAGCCTTGGAGAGGAAATGGACACCATTTCATTTGAACAGACTGATGATATTAAAACGTCATTTTGATCAACTTATCATTGAGTCATCAAGTACTGGAAATATTGATCTTAAACGGAGAGTTCTGCACTTTCTAAGAGTGAAAACCGCATCCTGATGTCTTATTCCGTTAGGGCTATAAGGGGCTCTGAATGATAACTGACTCAATAGATGTAATAATAAGAATGGATTTCAGTACAAATAATGCATAATTTTGCACAAACCTATAACATCATATACATGTACGACCTCAGAACATCCCATACATTTATTTGAAGGGCAGATCCAGACCTTTCATTTGGTGTACATCATGCCTTGATATGTAAATACGGAATGTGCGTTTTGAGCATTGGAGAGGAAATGGACACCATTTCATTTGAACAGACTGATGATATTAAAAAGTGATTTTGATCAACTTATCATTGTGTTATCAATGACTGGAGATACTCATCTTACACGGAGAGCTCTGCACTTTCTAAGAGTGAAAACCCCATCCTGATGTCTTATTCCATTAGGGCTATAAGGGGCTCTGAATTTTAACTGACTTATTGTACGTGTAATAATCAGAATGGATTTCAGTACATATAATGCATAATTTTGTATTTACCTATAACATCATATACATGTACTCGAAGGGCAGATCCAGACCTATCATTTGGTGTACACCATGCCTCGATGTGTGAATGCGGAATATGCGTTTTGAGCCTTGGAGAGGAAATGGGCACCATTTCATTTGAACAGACTGATGATATTACAACGTCATTTTGATCAACTTATCATTGAGTCATCAAGGACTGGAGATATTCATCTTAAACGGAGAGCTCTGCACTTTCTAAGAGTGAAAACCGCATCCTGATGTCTTATTCCGTTAGGGCTATAAGGGGCTCTGAATGATAACTAACTCAATAGATGTAATAATAAGAATGGATTTCAGTACAAATAATGCATAATTTTGCACAAACCTATAACATCATATACATGTACGACCTCAGAACATCCCATACATTTATTTGAAGGGCAGATCCAGACCTTTCATTTGGTGTACATCATGCCTTGATATGTAAATACGGAATGTGCGTTTTGAGCCTTGGAGAAGAAATGGACACGATTTCATTTGAACAGACTAATGATATTAAAAAGTGATTTTGATCAACTTATCATTGTGTTATCAATGACTGGAGATACTCATCTTACACGGAGAGCTCTGCACTTTCTAAGAGTGAAAACCGCATCCTGATGTCTCATTCCGTTAGGGCTATATGGGGCTCTGAATGATAACTGACTCAATAGATGTAATGATAAGAATGGATTTCAGTACAAATAATGCATAATTTTGCACAAACCTATAACATCATATACATGTACGACCTCAGAACATCCCATACATTTATTTGAAGGGCAGATCCAGACCTTTCATTTGGTGTACATCATGCCTTGATATGTAAATACGGAATGTGCGTTTTGAGCCTTGGAGAGGAAATGGACACCATTTCATTTGAACAGACTAATGATATTAAAAAGTGATTTTGATCAACTTATCATTGTGTTATCAATGACTGGAGATACTCATCTTACACGGAGAGCTCTGCACTTTCTAAGAGTGAAAACCGCATCCTGATGTCTTATTCCGTTAGGGCTATAAGGGGCTCTGAATGATAACTCACTTATTGTACATGTAATAATCAGAATGGATTTCAGTACATATAATGCATAATTTTGTATTAACCTATTACATCATATACATCTACTCGAAGGGCAGATCCAGACCTTTCATTTGGTGTACACCATGCCTCGATGTGTGAATGCGGAATATGCGTTTTGAGCCTTGGAGAGGAAATGGACACCATTTCATTTGAACAGACTGATGATATTAAAACGTCATTTTGATCAACTTATCATTGAGTCATCAAGTACTGGAAATATTCATCTTAAACGGAGAGTTCTGCACTTTCTAAGAGTGAAAACCGCATCCTGATGTCTTATTCCGTTAGGGCTATAAGGGGCTCTGAATGATAACTGACTCAATAGATGTAATAATAAGAATGGATTTCAGTACAAATAATGCATAATTTTGCACAAACCTATAACATCATATACATGTACGACCTCTGAACATCCCATACATTTATTTGAAGGGCAGATCCAGACCTTTCATTTGGTGTACATCATGCCTTGATATGTAAATACGGAATGTGCGTTTTGAGCATTGGAGAGGAAATGGACACCATTTCATTTGAACAGACTGATGATATTAAAAAGTGATTTTGATCAACTTATCATTGTGTTATCAATGACTGGAGATACTCATCTTACACGGAGAGCTCTGCACTTTCTAAGAGTGAAAACCCCATCCTGATGTCTTATTCCATTAGGGCTATAAGGGGCTCTGAATTTTAACTGACTTATTGTACGTGTAATAATCAGAATGGATTTCAGTACATATAATGCATAATTTTGTATTTACCTATAACATCATATACATGTACTCGAAGGGCAGATCCAGACCTATCATTTGGTGTACACCATGCCTCGATGTGTGAATGCGGAATATGCGTTTTGAGCCTTGGAGAGGAAATGGGCACCATTTCATTTGAACAGACTGATGATATTACAACGTCATTTTGATCAACTTATCATTGAGTCATCAAGGACTGGAGATATTCATCTTAAACGGAGAGCTCTGCACTTTCTAAGAGTGAAAACCGCATCCTGATGTCTTATTCCTTTAGGGCTATAAGGGGCTCTGAATGATAACTAACTCAATAGATGTAATAATAAGAATGGATTTCAGTACAAATAATGCATAATTTTGCACAAACCTATAACATCATATACATGTACGACCTCAGAACATCCCATACATTTATTTGAAGGGCAGATCCAGACCTTTCATTTGCTGTACATCATGCCTTGATATGTAAATACGGAATGTGCGTTTTGAGCCTTGGAGAAGAAATGGACACGATTTCATTTGAACAGACTAATGATATTAAAAAGTGATTTTGATCAACTTATCATTGTGTTATCAATGACTGGAGATACTCATCTTACACGGAGAGCTCTGCACTTTCTAAGAGTGAAAACCCCATCCTGATGTCTTATTCCGTTAGGGCTATAAGGGGCTCTGAATGATAACTCACTTATTGTACATGTAATAATCAGAATGGATTTCAGTACATATAATGCATAATTTTGTATTAACCTATTACATCATATACATGTACTTGAAGGGCAGATCCAGACCTTTCATTTGGTGTACACCATGCCTCGATGTGTGAATGCGGAATATGCGTTTTGAGCCTTGGAGAGGAAATGGACACCATTTCATTTGAACAGACTGATGATATTAAAACGTCATTTTGATCAACTTATCATTGAGTCATCAAGTACTGGAGATATTCATCTTAAACGGAGAGTTCTGCAATTTCTAAGAGTGAAAACCGCATCCTGATGTCTTATTCCGTTAGGGCTATAAGGGGCTCTGAATGATAACTGACTCAATAGATGTAATAATAAGAATGGATTTCAGTACAAATAATGCATAATTTTGCACAAACCTATAACATCATATACATGTACGACCTCAGAACATCCCATACATTTATTTGAAGGGCAGATCCAGACCTTTCATTTGGTGTACATCATGCCTTGATATGTAAATACGGAATGTGCGCTTTGAGCATTGGAGAGGAAATGGACACCATTTCATTTGAACAGACTGATGATATTAAAAAGTGATTTTGATCAACTTATCATTGTGTTATCAATGACTGGAGATACTCATCTTACACGGAGAGCTCTGCACTTTCTAAGAGTGAAAACCCCATCCTGATGTCTTATTCCGTTAGGGCTATAAGGGGCTCTGAATGATAACTCACTTATTGTACATGTAATAATCAGAATGGATGTCAGTCCATATAATGCATAATTTTGTATTAACCTATTACATCATATACATGTACTCGAAGGGCAGATCCAGACCTTTCATTTGGTGTACACCATGCCTCGATGTGTGAATGCGGAATATGCGTTTTGAGCCTTGGAGAGGAAATGGGCACCATTTTATTTGAACAGACTGATGATATTAAAACGTCATTTTGATCAACTTATCATTGAGTCATCAAGGACTGGAGATATTCCTCTTAAACGGAGAGCTCTGCACTTTCTAAGAGTGAAAACCACATCCTGATGTCTTATTCCTTTAGGGCTATAAGTGGCTCTGAATGATAACTGACTCAATAGATGTAATAATAAGAATGGATTTCAGTACAAATAATGCATAATTTTGCACAAACCTATAACATCATATACATGTACGACCTCAGAACATCCCATATATTTATTTGAAGGGCAGATCCAGACCTTTCATTTGGTGTACATCATGCCTTGATATGTAAATACGGAATGTGCGTTTTGAGCCTTGGAGAGGAAATGGACACCATTTCATTTGAACAGACTAATGATATTAAAAAGTGATTTTGATCAACTTATCATTGTGTTATCAATGACTGGAGATACTCATCTTACACGGAGAGCTCTGCACTTTCTAAGAGTGAAAACCCCATCCTGATGTCTTATTCCGTTAGGGCTATAAGGGGCTCTGAATTTTAACTGACTTATTGTACATGTAATAATCAGAATGGATTTCAGTACATATAATGCATAATTTTGTATTAACCTATTACATCATATACATGTACTCGAAGGGCAGATCCAGACCTATCATTTGGTGTACACCATGCCTCGATGTGTGAATGCGGAATATGCGTTTTGAGCCTTGGAGAGGAAATGGGCACCATTTCATTTGAACAGACTGATGATATTACAACGTCATTTTGATCAACTTATCATTGAGTCATCAAGGACTGGAGATATTCCTCTTAAACGGAGAGCTCTGCACTTTCTAACAGTGAAAACCGCATCCTGATGTCTCATTCCGTTAGGGCTATAAAGGGCTCTGAATGATAACTGACTTATTGTACATGTAATAATCAGAATGGATTTCAGTACATATAATGCATAATTTTGTATAAACCTATAACATCATATACATGGACTCGAAGGGCAGATCTATAGCTTTCATTTGTTATGCACCATGCTTTGATGTCTAAATGTGAAATGTGATTTTTGAGGCTTGAAGAGGAAATTGGCACCATTTAATTTGAACAAAATCATGATATTAAAATGTGATTTTGATCAACATATCATTGAGTCATCAATGACTGGAGATATTCATCTTAAACTGAGAGCTCTGCACTTTTTAAAGGTGAAAACCAGATATTGATGCCTTATTCTGTTAGGGTTATAACGGGCAAACCCATACCCCTCTGTACAACCCCATAACATCATATACAGTGCCCTCCACAATTAATGGCACCCCTGGCACCCCGTTTGGTGAATTAGTTTAATCTCAGTCTGAAAAAATGAGAAAAATCCAATATTTAGTGGAAATAAATTTATTCTGAGAAAAAAAACTCCCTCATCAAGAAATAATTATTTTTAACTAAACCACGTGTGCCACGATTATTGGGACCCCTGCTTTTAATACTTTGTACAACCTCCCTTTGACAATAAAACAGTATTGAGTCTTCTCCCGTAACATCTAATAAGGTTGGAGAATACAGAGCAAGGAATCTGAGACCATTCCTCTTTATAGAATCTCTCCAGATCATCCATAGTTCTAGGTTCTCTCTTGTGCACTCTCCTCTTCAGCTCAGCCCACAGGTTTTCAATGGGGTTTAGGTCAGGGGACTGAGATGGCCATGGCAGAAGCTTGATTTCGTGTTCAGTTAACCATGTTTGTGTTGATTTGAACATATGTTTTGGATCATTGTCCTGCTGGAAGATCCAACGACGACCCAGTTTTAGTTACCTGGCAGAGGCAGCCAGATTGAGATTTTAAATGTCCTGGTATTCCATGGAGTTCATGATACCATGTACCCTAAGAAGTTTCCCAGGGCCTTTGGAGGAAAAACAGCCCCACAACATCACGGAACCTCCACCATACTTAACAGTGGGGATCAGGTCATTTTCGGTATAGCCATCCTTCTTTTTACGCCAAACCCACCTTGAGTGTTGGTTCCCGAAAAGCTCAATTTTTGTTTCATCTGACCATAGAACACGGTTCCAGTCAAAGTTCCAGTAGCGTTTACCAAACTCCAGGTCACTGAATGGGGGCAAAATAAACTTGGGTCCTCTTCCAGGCATGTTTGTAACAGTTCCAGTTTGAACTTTTTAAGTATTGCCCTAACGGTAGATATGGGCATTTTCAGGTGAGCTATTTTTTTATAGCCATTCCCTGACTTATGAAGCTCAACACACTTTTCCCTCATTTGATTTGTGTGTTCTCTTATCTTTCCCATGTTTATTTATGAATAAGGGAATATGGCCTCTGTGTCACCTCATATTTATTCCCCAGTGAAACAGGAAGTCATGGATTACGGCTTGAAAGTTCCTAAACACTCTGATCAACTTTAAAAAGTAAAATATAAATGGAGAAAATGCTTCAGTTACATTTTGTTCATAAGAATTTCTAGGGGTGCCAATAATTGTGGCACACGTGGTTTTGTTAAAAATAATTATTTTTTGATTAGGGATTTTTTTTTCTCAGAAGAAATTTACTTCAATTAAAGGTTGGATTTTTCTAATTCACCAAAAAGTGAATTTTTTATAACCCTTTTTATTAATTTTTACCAGGGGTGCCAATAATTGTGGAGGGCACTGTTCATATATTTGAAGGGCATATCCACAGCTTTCATTTAGTATACACCATGCCATGATGTGTGAATGTGGAAAGTGACTTTTGGGGCTTGATATTCAAATATACCATGTCCTCTCCAACAGGCTCTTTTTATTGAAATATACTGTAATTTTGATCCTCTTAAAATGGAGTCATCATGGACTTGAGATACTCATAAACACATAACTCAGCACTATCAGATGGTGAAACCCTCATCTTTATGTCTTATTCCATGAAAGTAATGAGGGTCTTTGAATGATAACTGCATCAAGGGATTTTAATGATCTTGATCTTCTGAAACATATGAGACAACAGTAAAACAATACAACAATATACATAGTGCATCAATAATACCCATACACATCATAATGCACAACTCACCCCAACATGGTATTGCACAACCTTTAAAGCCTAGTTTTCTAACTACTGCACATTTCTACTTCTTAGACAGAATAAAAACATCAATTTGCACAGCCCTTACATTGCATTTGTCCACTCTATTAAACATTCTCGTTATAGTTTAGTATTCATCAATTTATAATGGTTAAGGAACTGGCCTTGTAACCGAAAGGTTGCAGGTTTGATTCCCAGGTAGGACACTGCCATTGTGCCCTTGAGCAAGGTACTTAACCTGAATCTCTTCAGTATATACCCAGCTGTATAAATGGATAATATGTAAAAAAAAGAAAGACTAAAAAGTTGTGTAAGTCGCTCTGGATAAGAGCGTCTGCTAAATGCCTGTAATGTAATGTAATCAATTTGCATAAATGCACACATGCATGTCAAGTTAGGCCTCTGTTCAGATCATTGGCCTCTTTTCATTCTAGATCAGTAAACCAAGTCATTCCAATGACCAGTTACCTATAGAACATGGGCATCCCCTAAAATGAGTAACAGCCTGTGAAAAGATTATTATTATCACCCTCTTAAGCCAAATTATGTCAGAAAATAGCTATGCATGCCATGTACAATAAATGTCCGGCATGTTCACATTCTGCATATTGTGCTATATTGCAAACAACTGCATAAAAAGAGTTAACAAAATGTTCAAATTAAACTGATCAAATTAAAGACTGAGGTGAATCAATATGCTCCTGATTAGATCGTTGAACACATGTTTAAGTTTGAACACTGTGAACTGTGTTTAAGTTCTTTCATAATTTTGTTTCCTTAAACGTATTAACATAATGCAGGTTTGGCTCATTATCAATTTGCGTTGTCTTTGAATTGTTCATTATCAACCAAATGTTTCGTTTTTGTGGCCATGTGTCCACACTTTCATCAATTAGGAGCCTATTGATTCACCTCAGCCTTTCATTTGCTCAGTTTTGTTACCTCTTTTAATTAAATTGTTTGCAATATAGCACAATAAGCAAAATGTGAACATGGGACATTTATTGTACATTGCATGCATATCTATGTTCTGACATAATTTGTCTCCTGCGCTCCTTAAGTCCAAAGCCTATTTGAGCTTAAAACTCAGGAAGTTGTAAGACTAAGTGTAAGTTTTTTCTTTTCTTTAATTCTCTGACTTTGAGGTTATATTTAAGAGACCTTTTTTTTTTCGCAAATCATTTTTTTATTTTTTGTGGTTTGAGTATTGCGGCTCCTTCCTGATTATAACTGTACCGCCACAAAGATGAAAACGCCTGTAAAACGTCAAGACACCCTTTCAATTCTAAGGAGAGCTATAAATGAGCTCAGAATTGATCCACGTTCAATATCAGTGGAAGGGTATCGAAACCCAACTTGTGTCTGGGGTCAAATATTGCACCAGTGCAAGAGGGGAAACACCTTACAAAACCGCAAGACCTTTTATGATGCGTGGAGAAACACCCCAAAAGAGGAGAGGGAGGAACTGGACCCCACTGAACTGGACAACGACCCCACTGAACTGGACAACGACCCCACTGAACTGGACAACAACCCTACTGAACTGGACAACTCCACCAAACTGGACAACCACAGATGCCAAGTGTATGATGTAATGTTTTCTTCCCTCACACTTGATGAAGCACACCATCTCTTGGACAATATTGACCTCACCAAGATTTCAACATTGCCACCAGCAACTCCACAATCTGGTGACATGTACATTTACAAGAAGACAAAGGAGTATGATGAGGATTGGAGGGCAGACCAGATCATATGGAAAAACCAAGGAACAAAACGCTTACCATCCACAAGGCCAATACTTAAAGTTATGTATTTCACAACCTGTAATGAATCCAAGCACTTCCATAAACGGGCATACCAACACATCAATAAATCATCATATATTCTCATTCATTACATTGGTGATGAAACTGCCATAATTCCAAGGCCACATGGGAATTCAACACGTGACCGCCCCTTCATCCGCACTGCTCCTTCAGTCTTTCACAATATTTCTGCAAGAAAAAATGAGCCGCCAGCCACTATATATCATGACCTCAGTACTACCCCTCTGCAGAGCAACAGCCACATCCCTGTCAAAACGCCACGGAACCTGGAACAAGTCCAAAATAAAATCAAAGCTGTACGATCTAAATCTGTCCCTCACCACAATGCCATCATTTCTTCATATTGTATGGCAGAGTATCTGGAGGGCTTCATCAGAGAAATGACCATCTACCCCAACATGGTGACTGTGGCAGCATTGCCTGAGATGGTGGAGGAGTTCAAGAAGCTGTTGCTCCTTCTGCCACAGTCCCACCCCCCACAGATGCTTTACTATGACACAACCTTCAATATGGGAGACTTTTATATATCCACATTACTGTTCAGCCATGGGGCTTTTCAAGAAAGACCCACAACCCCCTTGGCAGTAATGGCACATCAGACTAAAGATCAAAAGTCCCATGAGGCATTTTTCCTACAAATACTGCACATGTTACCTGAGCTGACCTCTAAAAGAATTGTCATCTGCACAGACCGGGAAGCTGCCATAGAGAATGCTATAGAGAAGGTGCTCCCTACAGTCCCTATTGTCAACTGCTGGAACCATCTCATGCAGAATGTGAAGCACACCATGAGGGGCTGTGGGGGGACCAAAGAAGATGTTGAAGTATACCAAGCCCATCTCAACCAACTACTCTCCTGCATTTCCCTCACCCAGTACCACACAGTTAAACAGGACATTTCCAGCATGTGGTCAGCATCATTTGTACAATACTACAATACATCCATAGAGGACACTGTTATCCACAAAAGTGCACAATTTGTACTTAATGACCTGGGCCTCATCACAGCTGGAATCACCAATAACATTGCAGAAAGTTTCAATGCAACTTTGAAAAGGCTACAGGATTGGAGAGAAGTCCGGCTTGATATGATGATTTTTTCACTGTACAAAATGCAGAAATACTACATTAACGAAATCTGCCGGGGTTGGTGCAACATTGGACAATATCACCTGAACGCACAATTCGTTCCGTTTCAATCCACTCTCCAAGACATGAATTTCCCTGCAGATGTCCTCTCCCTAGAAGACATCACCCTCCTTGCACTAAAAGGAGAGATTGCGGAAGGTCAGGAGCAAGAGGATGAGGCAGGGTTGAAGACAAGGGAAGCACTCGCTCGATTGATAGTGGCCAAAAGAAATATCACGCTTGACCCTGCCTCATCTTCTTTCATTATAACTGGATGGCAAAATCAAAAATATGTCGCAACACTCTTTCCCAAACCAACTTGCTCTTGCAATACAACTGTAGATTGTCCACATATCCTGGCTGCACAAATTTCCATAGGAAAAACTACCACTGGATCCACCAAAACATCTTACCATCTGAAAACACTTCAACAAAGCTTACGAGGGAAACGGCGCTCCGGCCTTAAGGGACCCACAGAGGAGCAGCTGAAAGTGGTGGTCCCTGCACCAGATTCAAAGCTGGGTGTCCAGAACCAGAACATTTTGGTGAGTGTTGGACATGTAATGGTGTACTTGCTTTGCAAATAGCTTTTTTTTTTTTTGCTGGACCACAAGGGTGAGCGAGCCTATGAGATAATATGACTGACTGAATACCCATTGGTGAAATGTGCACATTTGGTGACACTATATAGTAGTCCAGCTGAACTAGGGCTTGACTGGTCTTGTTTACTTGAATCCCAATTTTCATGTGTGAACTTTATATATACTGCATGTCTTGTTCGCAGGCTGACTCGAGTGCAATCAATGGGCACCAACCTACACATCCAAGCAAAGACCTCAAAAATACAGACGAGGACATAAACGATGTGTTGGTAAGAAGAGTTGTTAAATGAAGCCTTTCACCACACATTCAATCCATAGATCCCATGAGTTGAATAATTTGATATACTGTGCGTCTTGTTCACAGGCTGACACAAGTGCATCCAGTGAGCAGCAACAAGATACACAGGAGGATACAGAAACTATGTTGGTAAGAATTCTACAGCACTTTAAAAACTCTTATAATGTCTTTAAAACAGTGGTGCAGGGGTCAAATGCTCTAAAAGATAAATAAATAGAGGTTGCATTCCATATTGTTACCAGTTACTCCACAATCCGGTAACATTTATTTTCCGGTAACATTTAATATATGAAAAAAATGAGGAACAAAACATTTAGCATCCACAAGGTCAACACTTAAAGCTATGCATTTCAGTCAGTAATACATTCAAGCGCTTCCATAAACATCTAGTATGTGAGTGTGTAGGGCTAGGTTTTCAAATTATGTCAAGCATACTTAAGTGCCAAAATGTTTGAAACAGAATAACCTCCTCAAAAGGTGCTGGTCACTGGTCTAACAATCCTATACCAATCTATGTGTTCTGTTTTCACGTTTTACAGAATGATCCAGAAACCTCCAAGAAGAAATTCCAAAATGAGGTGCATGCTATTGCCACAAACACAGCATGTAGCATGAAGCAAGGCAAAGTGAAGCAATCATGCTAATTTTTGTGTCATTTATTTGATTAGGCAATACAACTTTGGGGTGGGGAATGCAGCAATGACATTGTGGCTGTCATGGATACCCAGGGGAATATGGTTTTAAGACAGGAGGAATTTTTGACTTTGAAACCACATAATTGGCTTAATGGAGATGTAAGTACATTTAATTTAATGTCATTTAGCTTGAAATCTAACCTGACAATAGCATTTATGCTGTCATTGTAATTTGTTTCAGATCATTGATTTTTACCTGGCCATGTTTGCCAGTGGCACCAGAGTCTACCATTTGGACCACTTTTTGACATGGGCCATTATGAAGGGTAAACGGGATATAATGTCAAGGCAGCTTTTGTCCAAAGTAAGTTTCTATCAGAATATCCTATTGAAATAAGTACTAGATTAATCAATTATGTTTTTAGCTTGCCAAACAATATCTTTGACTAATGCCACAATCTCTTTAAGGTCACTTTTGAAGACTATGATGCAGCTGTTGGTTGCTTCAATACTGGTGCCCACTGGAAGCTTGTGGCAAGTATACCTGATCATCATTATAATTGAGGAAATTATAATGTTTAATTGGGGGGGGGCAGAATCTGTGCTGAGAGGTACATCATCAGCTATTATGATGGTAATAATCACATTTTGTATCTCCCTTGAATGCAGTTTCTTCATTCCCCAAGCAAGCTCCTTTACGTGCTTGATCCTGCAGGACACAATGAGGAGAAAGATTCCAGAGAGGCCACAAAGCTGTTTAGGTATAGGCTATGTTATTTTCATCTATATAAACCCTTGCAGACCTGTGGCTTGTTGTACAAGTATCTCAGAGTAGAAGTGCTGATCCAGGGTCAGTAGTTGTTAGATAAGCACTTCCACTCGTGTACCAACCCTGAATCAGCACTCTTACTCCTAGTCGACTCAGAGATGCTTGATAGATATTTGCCCTGGACTGTATTCATTAAACCTTCCTTATAAACTTGACATACCTAGTAAATAGTACAGTTCCCTTGGGGACCTGGGGAAAATGTTTTTGGTTACTGGAAATGTATTTGTGGGACTTAAGGAGTGCCTGATATATCTCCACTTGCAAGAGATGTCTACGCTTTTCAAGTACCTTGGAACTTAAGTACCTTAAGTTGTAGTCAAATATATTCAACTACTTTTTCAAATATTTGTGCCCAGGTCTGCTTGACACTCTGATGCATGGAATGCATCTCATTTTGGAATTTGCTCTTATTGTCGCATGAGTGTTTTATATTCTGGATTTTCCTTTTCACCTACTCTAATGCATTAGGAGGCTCCTTTGTTTGCCTAATGCTAAATTTGCCTAATGACAAAGTACATCTACAATAATTCAAGGTCCAGAGTTCAATTCTGGCCAGGACCATCTTGTCATCCCTTCTTTTCCTCTAATAGGCCTACTGCCACTATCATAATGAAACATAAATGCCTTATAAATAAATAAAAATATGTAAGAAAATCATGAATTGTATAAACAATGAATGCATGCTCAATCATTAAAACTAAAATAATAATAATGTTTCAGACAATATTTTGTCATGCGACGGAACTCCACCCAGAAAGGGGACTGGGACCAAATTGTCTGGAAACCTGCAACAATTCATCATACAGTTCAGAGGGATGGTAACAGCTGTGGGGTATTCATAATGCAAGTAAGTTGTGGAACTGTATGCTGCAATGTTTCCCTTTCTATTTTCTAACCTTTTCCATTCATACACCTCTGTATTAGCTTGTTGTGGCTACACTACAAGATTTCTGTATTTGCACAAAATGATGAATGTGTAATGGTGATAAATAATGAACAGATGGGAAAGACTCTGATTCAGTCAACAAGAACCCCAGAAACAATCAGTATTGGTGACCCGAAGGAGCTCCGCATTGAGATGGCTGGAGAAATTTTGCAACATTCAGGTATAAAATCAACTAAGTCAAAGTAGGTGTACACTGTACTTGTACAGTCTACTCTGTTGTCTAAATGCATCTAATAATTGTTGCTCATCTTTCACCTTTTCAGCACAAATGCCAGAGTACTGCCGGTGGTGTGGGTCAAGTGCTGATGGAAACTGGGTGAGTAATAAGACGGTGTACTTGTCTTCGTACAAAAATTATTGTCTAATGGTACTGGTCGTCTTCCCAGGTTCTGTGTGATTGTTGCAATAGTTGGCAACACGCAAAGTGTGTGGGGATGTCGGAGGAGGTGTTTCAACTTGTAAAGACTATTCCCTGGGAATGTGACAGCTGTGAATCAAGAAGGTATCACTCAATTTGCAGTGTCACAGAATCAGAACAAGCGAGATGTAAGCGCAATAACTCGTTTTCTTATGGTCTTCCTAGGTTACCAAGAAAAAAGAAAAGGAAATCCCAGTGAGATTACGTAGGCAGGTTTGGAGAATTTAATATTTGAAAGAATACAACAGAAAACACCCTTCCTTACTGTCACCTTTCAACAGCTGTGACGCCACCTTCCTGGGCTGGCTCTTGATAAGCGGGTAGGATTGTTTTCCCCTCATGACTGCATGGGTTCTCAAACCCTGTCTTCATAGCTATACAGCTAGAGATTACTCCTTAGTCTACTTGCCAGCAATGTGAACCCGGAAATGTTGAGTACCCCAAAGTTTTATGTTAGAAATGTACAGTATGGGTCCCCAGCATTTAGAAACTGCCAGATGCTAACTTGCATATGTTGGGCAATTTGCATAATTAGCATAAATTAGCATAATCACCTATGTGGACAATATTTCAGCAACTGCTTGGCTGATTTGGACAATATTGGAGTGGTTTTGGGGGTTATTGAGGATGCTGAATCCATTTCTGACATTTCAAATGGCCGTTTAAACCAAAGGTGGCCATATTTCAACCCCCAGTGGGCCGATTTTGATGAAGTTTGAGTCAATTTAGAAGTTTTAGAGGACGCTGAATCGATTGGATTGGACAGATAACTTATGTATTTGAAATAATTGAAATAACTTCAACTCGGTTATAAATTGTAGGATATTTATGAACAGAATTATCCAAACGATGCAGAACATTTTAATTCACAGACCATTACACTCTGAGGTGACTCACAATTGGGTATTGGAGGTAACAAAGGCAAGTACCATACCAAACTAGAATAATATGACTGGCTAAATAATATCCTCAAAAAAAAGAGAGATGATACAAGTAAAAAATGTTTAACAGGTAGAACACATGAGTCCTGGTCAGGTTTTAAAACACAAGTATACCCAATATTATCAGAGCAGAAAACTATGTGCACTAGTTACACAACGCGTTACAACTGGAAAATTTTCATCAAGCAAGAGCGCCTTGCACTTCTACTACTCTTCACTGTTATAAACCATATCCTTATCATCAACCTCGTCCTCATCGTCTGCTCTGTCTTCATCTTCTTCTCCAGACTCTACATTCTTGTCGTCTTGCTCTTTTTGCTGTGAGTGTGTGAGCGGGTTGCAGCATGTACTATCATAGCCTTTGCAGAAGCAGTAGCTGGTACAGGCCAGGCCTGCAGCTGCGCAGCTGCACTTTGTTGTTGTACATGGCTTTAACCCAGCTTTGCAGCAACAGCTGATAATGTCCAACAGGGCAGGAGGAGCAACGGGGCTTGCATCCAGGACGGGCATGATGACTTCCTCTCCTTCCTTCTCGCCTTCCTTCTTGTCCCATCCAAACTTAGTGATGTCCACAGCTGGTGGATCAGGGCGGTCTGCTGCTTTCCAAAGCAGCACCTGTAGATGGGCACGTCGTCCATGGAGGTGCGCGTTGCGCACTGTAGGAGGCAGTGTCTTCAGTGCTGGGGGGGTTTTGCGCTTTTGGTAGATGTCATATCTGGCGACGTTCAGAGATGCCGACTTCCTCTGGTTGTACAGAGCCAGGAAGAAACCTCTCACTGCCTCTGTGATCTGCAAATCAGTAGCTCCCTCCTCTCCGATGAAGTGAAGCAGGTCACCAGGTACTACTCTCATGGCTTTGAGTGCGGACACCTTCCCTTTCCCGGCAGGATAGGAGGTGGTGTCACACCCGGAGAGAGCGTGCATAGCCAGGATGGAGCGACACTGCTCACCCAGATTCTCTACTGTCAAATTGATGTTGAGAACAGTGCCATCCCATCTCTCCATCTGCAGGTGACATGTGATACCCACCTTCCAGCACCAATAGACCATGAGCACAAACACATCAGTGTCGTCGCTGAGAATTTGGACAGTTGTAGCTCCGCGCCTGGCTGCATCCAACATGTATGAAATGAGGGAGACGTCAGCCTCGTCATGAGTGACAATACTGTCTGCTCTGCTGACCATCTCGATATGATCTCCTATGCTGTGTGTGCACAGGAGCTCGCCCAGCCTCCGCTTGTTTGTCTTGTTCTTCATTACTTTGTCGCGGCTAGGTAGAGGGGTTGTCAGTGAGAGTGGTACTCATTTGAGTGGTACAGACACAAAGAAGAGGGTAAAGGACGGCGGGAGTTGGATGCAGAGGACCGGGCTAAAATCCTAAGAGTGCTATGGGAAAACTCCCACCCACTCACCACAGAGACTACTACCCTCCACCATATCATAAACGGCCAGGTGGCGGATAGAAAGGTGAATGTGCAAAATGCATTGAAGATCGGACAGGACATGAGCACACTGTTCTCTTCATCGCTTCCTGGGGGATTTCATGCGCCCATCTCAAAGAAGGTGGTGACAATGAAATTCAAGACAAAAGGAGTGAAGGTCAATGGGAAGATCATATGTGACCTTCAGGCATTGTTTGCTCGGCTGCTGGTGGTGGGGAGCAAGAGAAGAATGGAGCTCTCTGCCCTCTTTTACTACGAGCTCGGCCCGGTCCCTGCATCCATCATCGATGAGTATGGATGCCTCAGAAAGGGTAACAAATCTGTGATCGTCCAGCGTCTTGGAATCCTTGTCCCCAATCCCCACCCACCAGACGTTGTACTCGTTGATGCATCGGAGCTAATCTACCACGTGGTGTGGTCATCGTCAGGCACCGTGGCTGACCTCGCAGCCAGCATGGGGTGCAGGCTTAATCGCTACATCACACAAACATTTGTAATCTTTGACCGGTATGAGCAAGTCTCTGCCAAAGACCACGAGAGGCAGAGAAGAGCCGGGGAGAGCTCAAATAAGTACCAACTCTCACTGACAACCCCTCTACCTAGCCGCGACAAAGTAATGAAGAACAAGACAAACAAGCGGAGGCTGGGCGAGCTCCTGTGCACACACAGCATAGGAGATCATATCAAGATGGTCAGCAGAGCAGACAGTATTGTCACTCATGACGAGGCTGACGTCTCCCTCATTTCATACATGTTGGATGCAGCCAGGCGCGGAGCTACAACTGTCCACATTCTCAGCGACGACACTGATGTGTTTGTGCTCATGGTCTATTGGTGCTGGAAGGTGGGTATCACATGTCACCTGCAGATGGAGAGATGGGATGGCACTGTTCTCAACATCAATTTGACAGTAGAGAATCTGGGTGAGCAGTGTCGCTCCATCCTGGCTATGCACGCTCTCTCCGGGTGTGACACCACCTCCTATCCTGCCGGGAAAGGGAAGGTGTCCGCACTCAAGGCCATGAGAGTAGTACCTGATGACCTGCTTCATTTCATCGGAGAGGAGGGAGCTACTGATTTGCAGATCACAGAGGCAGTGAGAGGTTTCTTCCTGGCTCTGTACAACCAGAGGAAGTCGGCATCTCTGAACGTCGCCAGATATGACATCTACCAAAAGCGCAAAACCCCCCCAGCACTGAAGACACTGCCTCCTACAGTGCGCAACGCGCACCTCCATGGACGACGTGCCTACAGGTGCTGCTTTGGAAAGCAGCAGACCGCCCTGATCCACCAGCTGTGGACATCAACATTTTTTACTTGTATCATCTCTCTTTTTTTTGAGGATATTATTTAGCCAGTCATATTATTCTAGTTTGGTATGGTACTTACAATTGGGTATTGGAGGTAACAAAGGTGAGTCACCTCAGAGTGTAATGGTCTGTGAATTAAAATGTTCTGCATCGTTTGGATAATTCTGTTCATAAATATTCTACAATTTATAACCGAGTTGAAGTTATTTCAATTATTTCAAATACATAAGTTATCTGTCCAATCCAATCGATTCAGCGTCCTCTAAAACTTCTAAATTGACTCAAACTTCATCAAAATCGGCCCACCGGGGGTTGAAATATGACTTTTGGTTTAAACGGCCATTTGAAATTTTGAAAATGGATTCAGCATCCTCAATAACCCCCAAAACCACTCCATTATTGTCCAAATCGGCCAAGCAGTTGCTGAAATATTGCCCACATAGGTGATTATGCTAATTTATGCTAATTATGCAAATTGCCCAACATATGCAAGTTAGCATCCGGCAGTTTCTAAATGCTGGGGACCCATACTGTACATTTCTAACATAAATCTTTGGGGTACTCAACATTTCCGGGTTCACAATAGGGCTCTATTGGCTGGCAAATAGACTACCTGGCGGGGGAACTTGCGTAATCCCCAGTTGGTGCTCCTGTTGCACTTTCCTAACCATTTTGTTTTCTCGACTTTCCTCCACATACCGCCGGCGGGGCTCATGTCCCGCATCTCGAGGGCTGCTGTCATCTGTTGTCCGACTTCCTCTCCGTTGCCGCTTGCCCAGCCATCCCCGCCCCCTCCTCCACCACTGCCTGTCGCTCCCGCCACCATTCAAGCTGCCACATCTGGACTGCCTCCAGCTGGACTGTCATCTAGCTGCTGCAAATTCTATTCACATGAACATTGGCTGATTGACCATGTTGGTCATTAAAACCTAGACCCTGTGTTGACCGGAGGAGGACGGCTTCCCCCTTGAGTGTGGTTCCTCCCAAGGTTTCTTCCTATCTATCTCCAGGGAGTTTTTCCTTGCCACTGTTGCCTTTGGCTTGCTCTTGTGGGGGTTTAGTCCAGGGTTTTCTGTGAAGCGTATTGTGACAATTGTTTGTGAAATGCGCTATATAAATAGATTGATTTGATTTGTCAACAACATGGCAGTGATGAGCTTTCAGAATTGAGAATAATTTGATCTATATAGAATACTCCCATCTCGGAATGTACTGTAATGTACTTAAATCCTATAGAAGTGTTCAATTTAATTCATACCTCTTTGAATGGAGACAATTCCACATTCAGAATGTAATTATCTGCTTTGTTTTTGTTAATAAACAGCCAAAAATGTGCCTTCAAACAAACCCAAGTGTTATATTGTCATGTATTACCTTGTAATTGCAATTGTGCTACCAAAGAAACTAAATCAAGATATACAGTGAGCACCATAATGCATTGGACAGTCACACATTTTTTGTTATTTTGGTTCTGTACTCTAGCACTTTGAGTTTTAAAGGATACAATGACAATGAGGTTGAAGTGCAGACTGTCAGCTTTAATTTGAGGCTATTTTCATCCATATCAGATGAACCGGGGTAGGACTAGATTTAGCTGTAAATTATGCTGGAACAATATGGAACACATGACTGGCTAAATGGCTAAGTCATCAAGGGTCTGAGGTATGAAACAAACCTCAAACCACCACTCTGCTGCCAGATATGCAGTAGATATGGATGGATAACTTTAAGCATGGTTTCTCCTGACTAATTTTCCAATTGAAGTCTGGAAAAAGTCAGGAGAAGAAACCGTTCAAGTTATCCATCCATATCTACTGCATATCTGGCAGCAGAGTGATGGTTTAAGGCTTGTTTGATACCTCAGACGCTTGATGACTTAGCCATTTAGCCAACCATGTGTTCCATACTGTTCCAGTGTAATTTACAGCTGAATCTAGTCCCACCCCCCAATTCCCACATGGATCCATTCAAATGCAGAGAGGTTATAGTATCACTTGTAGGAGTACCAGAAAAAAAGATATCAAGAGTCTTTTGATATCATTTTATACCCAGTTATGATGGCATGACCGGTTTACCTGTGGAATGTTCCAAACAGGTATTTTTTAAACTTCCCAGTCAATTCTTTTTGCCCGTGTCCCAACTCTTTTGGAACGTGTTGCAGGCATCAACTTCGGAATTGTTGTATATTTACAAAAATCAATAAATTTGATAAGGTAAAACATTAAATATCTTTTCTTTGTTTTCAATTAAATATATGTAAAAGATAATTTACAAATCGCTGCATTTTACATACTGTCCAAACTTTTTTGGAATTGAGGACTGTAGATACATTGAAGTTATACCAAAAAAAATAAATACAGGAATACCGTGAAATACGTTTTGAATTGATGTATATGTATATCAGCAAAAATAACCCTCTTCATGAGAATTGCAACTTGAGGCTTCAGAATTTTGATGTAACAAAAGATTGTTAAAAATTTTAACATGGCGCAACTGCATTTAGGGCAGGGTGGGCAACGACCCGATGGTCTATCCAGCCCGCGCTGCCCCATCTGAATTGCTCACTCAAATGGTAAATAAACGTGAAATTCCTGTGTAATTATACCACGTCATTCTACTATCAATATCTGCTACTAAATATGAAATAAATATCCAATCCTACCATTGCTTTTACGCATAGAGACATCCCTTTCAAAATTCAGTGGTCAATTATTGTCTGGGTCAATCCACGTGAGAAATAAACAACACTTTATAATGCTATTACACTATCTGAAACGTTGATGCCCATGCTCTGCAAACCCGGCTCAGTCATGTTTTATGTTTGATTTGTCCTGAAGCTAGAACATTTGCCAGCATTTTCCTGATGGTGGAATATTATTTTATTGTAATTTATCATACATACTATACACTGTATGGTAAAATTTTCATTGAGGTGAGTATGAATGTGTATATGCTTTATAATGGACATAGAATATTTTATTCATTTTATGAGAGGTTTGGATAGGTGTTTAGACCCATAGACATTTACCCCCTATACTGATGAAAATATAGTAATCCCCACTTGAAAATGAAGCAAAAGTGAGTTTTTGGAGCCAAAACAGTTGATTTGTAGTAAAATATATAATTATTTAATGATTTACAGCAGTGCACAATTTAGCAATTTTGGATACATTTGAAGATGCTAAGGGACAGCAGGGTACACTGCCTATATTTAGAATCATAGATCTGTAGTAGTTCTGCATATCACTCTCAGATTGTGGACACGGAGTTTATGATCCAGCAAATGTATAGTTTTATACATTAACTCAGTATTTCATTGCTAACTAAAGAAAAACAAATTTTGTTTGCATTTTTTCAAGATTTCTTTGCATTTGTGGCACCTTATTTTGACATAAATTATGAAAATAAACTAATCTAAGTTAGTATTGTAAATGGTGCAACTGTCTTGTTTTATTTAAGCCATGTTCCACGTCTCTGTGATGCTCATACCTGGAGTAAAGCCTTAAATAGAGCACCCCCTAAATAGGTGAGAATTGACCAAATTTAGCATCTGAGCGTAAGGGGTATCATTTAACCATTTCTAAAATATTTCTCATGAATTTCTAAAATGACGCATAATACATACACTGCCTGGCCACAAAAAAAAGTTGCACACTAATATTTCATTGGACCTTTAGCTTTGATTATGGCGCGCATTCGTCGTGGCATTGTTTCGACAACCTTATGCAACGTCACAACATTTATTTCCGTTCAGAGTTGCATTCATTTTTGGACAAGATCTTGTATTGATGACGAGTGAGTCTTCTCCAGCACATCCCAAAGACTTTCAATGGGGTTAAGGTCAGGATGGCCAATGCATGTGTAAAAATGATTCCTCATGCTCCCTGAACCACCCTTTCACAATTTGAACCCGATGAATCTTGGCATTGTTGTCGTGGAATATGCCCATTGATGGGATAACCTGGTCATTCAGTACATTTGGGTACTCAGCTGACTTCATTTTATTGCTGCGTAATGTTGCTGAGCCTAGACCTGACCAATTAGCTCCACACATGCATGCAGATCCTGGAAGAACACTACCTGGAGAGCCTGGGACACCTCACTAAAAACTGAAGAACATCCATCTATCAAACTGGCCGGAGGCATTCCAGGTGGCTACCAGGTGGGCCAAAAAGAAGTTTGGCAGAAGACTGCACCCGACCACCCTGGACATTGCCGAGAAAACATTCAGCCCAATCCTCACTCCCAGGAGCACTACAAGCGCAGTCTCCACAAGCAAGAGATTTTCAGCGCTGGCTGACACTCCACCACCCCCACCCACAACATGGAGGTCCACTGTCACACCACCCCAGGACCAGGACCAGTACCAGAGGGAGTGGCCAGCTCTGAGGCAGACATATCCCATCCAGAAGCCCTGCACCGGCATGTGTGCACACTACAGCTTTGGAGAAACAGCAAGGACTACTCTTGAAGAACCTATCCTGCTGAAAAAACCTCCCTAAAAAGCAAAAAAGGATCCATTTATTACAGAAAACTGCAGTTTTAACTGAAAATTATTTCTGGAGACACCAGCTACAGTACACGGATCAGGTGTACTACAGACACAGCACTACAGAGACTGTACTATCTTGTAGTAGAAACCTAATGGTGTCAACTAAGCTACAAGGTACCAGTCTGTATAGGCTGCATTGGTATGCGTCAACCTTGAGTTGACAAGGCACGCTATCAATCAGGCAAACCACACACCGCCGCTTGCACTAAAAACACACAAAAAAAACAACCACACCTAAACAACACCGCACCTACACCCAGAGCTATGGAAGCCTTTGCGGAGGCTACCAGGATTCTCTTCAGGATCATCCAGACGACACACCACCTGCAGAACACCGCGGTGCCTGGAGGCAGGACTACTTCACCAGCCAGCCTACAAAAGAAGATGCAGGAACTGGCCACCCTGGTGACACCGGCCTCCCAGACGGACAACACCATGGTGAAGCTGGCGGGGAATGCCCTCAACTGGCTCCACACAGGCATGAAGATCCTGGAATAACACTACCTGGAGAACCTGGGATACCTCACTAAAAAACTGGAGAACATTCATCTATCAAACTGGCTGGAGGCATTCCAGGTGGGCCAAAAAGAAGTTTAGCAGAAGACTGCACTGACCACCCTGGACATTGCCGAAAAAACATTCACCCCCATCCTCACTCCCAGGAGCACCACAAGTGCAGTCTCCACAAGCAAGAAATTTTCAGCGCTGGCTGACACTCCACCACCCCCACCCACAACATGGAGGACCACTGTCGTACCACCCCAGGACCAGGACCAGTACCAGAGGGAGTGGCCAGCTCTGAGGCAGACATATCCCCCTGGAAGCCCGGCACTGACACGGAATGCTGAGAGGAAGCACTACACCACCAGAGGAACAGGACAAGCAGTGGGATCACAGGATACCACAGGGTCTGGGAACCGGTACCACTGCCGCAACGACCCTTAAGGACCACACAGGACCGCTACAACTCTGGCTCCACACCTAACCCCCACCACACTCCTACACCCAGCCCTCCCCGTAACCCGAACCCCACCCCTAACCACAACCTACCCAGACCTACCCCCACACTTACCCCCACCACTAACTCTAACCCCACCCCTAACCATAACCTACCCAGACCTACCCTCACACCCACCCCTAACCTTAACCCCACCCCTAACCATAACCTACCCAGACCTACCCCCACACTTACCCCTACCACTAAACATAACCTACCCAGACCTACCCTCACACCCACCCCCACCCCTAACCATAACCTACCCAGACCTACCCTCACACCCACCCCCACCCCTAACCATAACCTACCCAGACCTACCCCCACACTTACCCCCACCACTAACTCTAACCCCACCCCTAACCATAACCTACCCAGACCTACCCCCACACCCACCCCCAACCCCAGGCCTGCCCCCACCCCCATTCCCCAGCCCCACGCCATGAGGGCCAGAGTGGAAGATGGAACCTTCCACCCGACACGACATCCCAGGTCCACCAGAAAGATCCAGGAATGGAAAATCACCGTCAGAAAACCAAACATCATCTTGGGGGACTCCAACCTCTCCAGGATCCAGTCCTACTCCAGGGGGGATCTTCAGATTGACAGCTACCCCGGGGCAACATTCCAACATGTAGCGGGCCTCCTGGAGAAGACAGTGGTGGATCCTAAGGTACAGAGAGTCACCCTATCCTTTGGAATCAATAACAAGGACCAGCGCCTCACCAAAAATTACTTTGAATTCAATAAAGAATTCTTCTTACAGACCAGCGGCACAGCTATGGGCAAAAAATTTGCACCGGCTTATGCCAACATTTACATGGCGCATTGGGAGGAGACTTCCCACTAATTATTTTAGGTATTTAGATGACATTTGGGGAACATGGACACATAGCTCAGAAGATTTCAAACACTTCATACAGATCCTCAACACGCACCATACATCTATCACAATGAAACACACCACGCATTATGAACATAAAGATTTCTTGGACACTACCACATACAAGGGGCCCTCATTTCCCCAAACACACACATTAGACACTAAAGTGTTCTTTAAAGACACAGACATACATGCACTCTTACACAAGGACAGTCTCCACCCAAAACATACATTCAGAGGCCTGATTAAATCCCACTTGCTAATGTTCAACAGAATCTGCACACAGATTACAGACTTTGAGGAGGCTACCAAAACCCTCTTCAATGTATTAAAACCAAGGGGGTATTCCAGATCGTTCCTCAGACAGATTCGGAAAACCTTCTTGGCTACAAAACAACAGGACACTAGAAAAATAATTCCGATTATCAGCAGCTACTAGACATTCAGCCAAATAGCGATAATAACAAAACAAAATACATTTCAAAACAAAATAATTTCACCCTACAAAAAAAACAAAAACCTTAAGAATCATCTGGTAAGTAGTAAACTACCGGAAATCAACATTTTACCCACACAAAGCCCGATATTTTACTAACAGGCCACTACAGTGAAAAACAACACTACAAACACAACATACCTTATTAAACAAACACTCACAGTTAACACATATAACTGCATATACACTACTCACAAAAAGTTAGGGATATTTGGCTTTCGGGTGAAATTTATGGAAAATGTAAGTTCACGCTACAATGATATTATACGTATCATGAAAGTAAGGCATTTAAGTAGAAGCATGCAATGGTGATTTCCTCATCTCAAACAATTTATTGAAACAAAAGCCAACAACAGTGGTGGGTATACCACAACAAAAATGTCAATGTCTCAATAACTTGTCATGTACCCTTGAGCATCAATTACAGCTTGACAACGACGTCTCATGCTGTTCACAAGTCGACTTATTGTCTGCTGAGGCATGGCATCCCACTCTTCTTGAAGGGCGCCCCTCAGGTCATTGAGGTTCTGGGGTACAGAGTTACGAGCCTCTACACGGTGAGTCAGCTGATCCCATAGGTTTTCTATGGGATTCAGGTCTGGAGAAAGTGCAGGCCACTCCATTTGAGGTACCCCAGTCTCCAGCAGCCTTTCCCTAATGATGCGACCTGGATGAGCTGGAGCATTGTCGTCCATGAAGATGAAATTAGGCCTGTGTTGTTCATGCAGGGGCACAATGACTGGATTAATGATGTTATTCAGGTAGTATGGGCTTGTCACTGTACCATTCACAAAGTGTAGGGCAGTTCTGTATTGACTAGACACACCTGCCCACACTGTAACACCGCCACCACCAAAGGGTCGTCTGGTGACAACAGTGGCTGATGCATAGCGCTCTCCTTGACGTCTCCAACATCGTTGGCGGCCATCATTTCTGCTCAACGTGAATCGACTTTCATCAGAGAACAGCACTGAGGCCCACTGGTCCCTCGTCCAGCGTAAATGCTCCCTGGCCCATGCAAGACGATGACGCCTGTGCCTGGTGGTGTGGTCAGGTACCCTTGCAGGTCGTCTAGCACGCAGACCACGCTGATGTAAACGGTTTCGAATGGTCTGACGTGACACTTGGGTGCCTCTCACCTCCCTTAAATGTGCCTGGAGTTGAGTGGCATTTATCATCCGGTTCCGCAGGGCACTGTTCACAATGAAGCGGTCATCAGTGTGGGATGTGGCCAAAGGACGTCCACTTCTATGCCTTTCTGTGACTCTTCCAGTCTCTCTGTATCTCTGTTGCAACCTGCTGATGACACTCTGTGACACTCTAAGCTCAGTGGCCACTTCCCTCTGAGAACATCCTGTTTGAAGCCTCGCAATGGCGAGGTACTGTTGATCAATTGTTAGGTGTCGTCTTGGTCTCATGATGTCAAAATGTGAACAGCATGATGAAGAGGACTGTTTAAATACCAATTCTAATTGAACCAGGAAATTTATTGGTCGATTCTTGGATCAAACACCTGTTGTGAATTTTGCCGTTCAGCTCCTTGTTAGAGAACAGCAAGTTGTGCAAAAAGTACTTAAACATTGAATAGTTGGACATGTGCATTCAAAAGTTTAGAGGAGGTCAAATTAATTTCACCTGTAAAGGTTATAGTGCATTTTAGGTTCATCCTGAAATTTCACCCGAAAGCCGAATATCCCTAACTTTTTGTGAGTAGTGTATGTCATAAAGTGCACACACTGTGACATAAAATATGTAGGAGAGACAGGAAATACAATTAAGACCAGATTGACACAACACATATATAACAGAAAAAAATCATAGAAAAACAGACACACACAGTAAAGTATAATATTTAATATTTTGTCACATATCCTTTGCATGCTGTTACTTCCTGAAGTCTGTGACCCATAAACATCAAAAGACTCTCGATATCTTATTTTCAGGTACTGATACAAGCGATACTATAACCTCTCTGTGTTTGAATTTATCTCTATGGGAATTGGGAGGTGAGACTAGATTCAGCTGTAAATTACGCTGGTACAGTATGGAACACATGACTGGCTAAATGGCTGTAAGTCATCAAGGGTCTAAGGTATCAAACGAGCCCCAAACCATCACTCTGTGGCCAGATATGGAGTAGATGTGGATGGATCACTTTAAGGGTTGTTTCTCCTGACTTTTTTCCCCATAGAGTTATATAGGAAAATGAGTCAGGAGAAATAACCCTTGCAGTGATCCATCCACATCTACTCCATATCTGGCAACAGAGTGATGGTTTGGGGCTCGTTCGATAGCTCAGACCCTTGATGACTTACAGCCATTTAGACAGCCATGTGTTCCATACTGTACCAGTGTAATTTACAGCTGAATCTAGACTCACCCCCCAATTCCCATAGAGATCAATTCAAATGTAGAGAGGTTATAGTATCGCTTGTAACAGTACCTGAAAATAAGATATAGACAGTTTTTTGATGTTGATGGTCACAGACTTCAGGAAGTAACAGCATGTAAAGGATATGCGACCAAATATGAAATATGATACTTTAAAAATATGTTAAAGCAAAGGGTATGAATACTTATGTAAATGAGAGATTTCAGTTTTTGATTTTTAATAAATGTGCAAAAATTTCTAAAAACATGTTTTCACTTTGTCATTATGGGTTATTGAGTGTAGATTGATGGGCAAAAATGCCAATTTTATCCATTTAAAATTAAATCTACAACACAATAAAGTGTGCAAAAAGTGAAGGGGTATGAATACTTTCAGGAGCCACTGTACATAGTCCACCCATATTAGGGGACCAACAGTAATTGTACAAATGACCATAATCTTATATAAAGTCGTTACATTTAGTATTTGTTACAAATCCTTTGCATTCGATGATGAATGATATCGGCCTCCCATAGTCATCACCAGACACTGGATATTTTTCCTAGTCATACTCTGCCCGGCCTGTACTGCAGACATCTTCAGGTCCTGTTTTTTTCAGGGGCTTTCTGGCTTCAGTCTTGTCTTCAGCAAGTCAAACGCATGTTCAATTGGATGGGTGATTGACTTGGCAGGTCAATGACATTCCATTTTATGGCCCTGAAAAACTCCTTGCTTGCTTTAGCATTAGGTTTGGCCTAATTATCCTGCTGCAAAGTGAAGTGCCGTCCAATGAGTACTGAGACATGTGGTTGGATCTGAGCAGATAAGATTTCTGCACATTTCAGAATTCATCCTGCTTCTGCCGTCAATGCAGCAGTGAGATAATCAATGAAGACAAGTGAGCCAGTTCCAGTGGCAGCCATACATGCCTATAAAACTGCCTCCACAATGTTTGACAGACTGGGAGGGGGGTCATGAGCAGTTCCTTTCTGTCTCCAGCCCTTCCTCTTTCCTTTCCATCACTTTGGTACAGGTTAATACACTCCTCTCATCTGTCTTTGTTCCAGAACTCTACAGGTTTTTAATGTCCTTTTTTTTTTGAGCAAACTTTAACCTGGCCATTCTGTTCTTGAGGCGTATCAGTGGTTTGCATCTTGTGGTGAACCCTCTGAGGCTTTGCTGGTGTAGTCTTCTCTTTATGGTAGTCTTTGCAACATCTATGCCTACATCCTGGAGAGTGTTCTTGATCTGTTCCGAATTTCAAAGGGGTTTTTTATTCACAATTGAAAGTATTTTTCATTCATCCACAACAGTGGTCCTCCGTGGTCTACCAGGTCGTTTGCTATTGCTGACCTTGCCATTGTGTTCTTGCTCCTTAACAATGTACCAAACGGTTTATTTTGACACACCCATGGCCATGTATCTGATCAATTTATTCTGATTTTTCAGTCTCATGATGGCCTGCTTTGCTGGCATTGATACTTATTTGGTCCTCATGTTGAGAGAGAACAGCAACAGACTCCAAATGCAAATGCCACACCTAGAATTAACTCTAGACCTTGTGTTAGTTTTCTTGTTCATTAACTAATGATGCAAACACATAACTGGCCAAGAAACAACTGAGCAGCCAATTGTCCTATTACTTTTGGACCCCTACAATGGGGAGACTATGTATAAAAAGGCTGTAATTCCTACATGGATAACCCAATATGGATGTAAGTACCCTCAAATTAATCCCCTCACAGTCTACTCTTTACTAGTATATTCATTGGTTAATTTAAAATCAATGTGGTGGAGCACAGAGCCTAAAATACAAAACTTGTGTCACTGTCCAAATGCTTACGGACTGCACTGTAGTTTCAATTTTAACATGCTAATTTCCATGGCAACAACAATAACAAAGATAAGAGCTCATATTAATCAGGAGGACTCTTTTAGAAATAAAAGAAAACCCAGGGTGGAATTTCCCTTTAATTAGAATCCTATAGTCTATAGATTCCAATGCAGCTCCCCAAGCATTCCATCAAAATTCTGAAGCCTCAGGTTACACTTCTTCTCATGAATAGAGTGATTTTTTCAGATATACATATCATACATCAATTCAAAGCTTATTTTGTGTACTTTCAACTTACTATGGGTAGCACCAGACAAGACTGTAGATAGCTATTAAGCTTTTTATAGAGGCATTGTGAAATTGCCTTATTACATCATAGGAGGTGAACTGTGAAAGGTCAAGTTCTATTGATCTCAGGGTACCGATCATAACACTATTGTATTGCTGGCATTGTAAGCTTTCTATACATATATGCTTCATCATATTCTGCATTGTTTACCTGTTTTTATATTTAATAGAAAAATTATGAAAAAACATGAAAAACAAATAATGATGGAGGGATGAAAAAACAAGTGATAGCACATAGAAAGCTACCATTGCCGCAATGCTATCATACATTGTATACTACTAGGGGCCTAGACCATCCAAACAAATCACCATGAGACATCGTCCCTCCAAGTGGGCACGATGGCCAAAATTTGTGGCTCATGGATTATGTGGCTAAATAAACTCCGCTTTGAGCTGCGTTCAAAGTGCACAGTAAACGCCTCAAAGCGGCGCTTTCTCTGGACCAACACAGTCGAAAGCAGCGCTTTTTCCAGTTTCCTGACGAAAGAGACCACAAGAATTATGACCCATTTGGCGTTCCATATGTGGATGTGTATGGGCGGTGCCAGTCGCTTTGGTATCACATGATCAAGTTTAGGAAACAGAAGGCACGAGAGAGTTGAACATGTGAGTTTATATTTATAAAGTCCTGTATTTAGCTATTCTAATTATAACGCATTGCAATACATTTAATCCGAAGAATTGCCGTGCGTAATCTGCTCATTAATTTTGCCTAGCAGTACGCACGTTCCGGGTTTCCATTCCGCTGTTCGATTCCGGCAATTACCCCGACCCCTCGATAGCGACGGTTCCCAAATTTTCTGTACTCATAATCTTACAGTAAAATTGCCTAGAAGCTTCTGTAACTTCTAATTTCCTTTGGAAGTTAGCCCACTATTTCTCAGTAAAATCAGGAAAAATAGGTGAATTGAAATAAAAATTGATATATTTGAAACTGACATGCAGTTTTATGGAAAGACAACAATGTAGGCATTTAGATAACGCACGAATACCGGTGTTGTTTTATTTTAAGTTTTTAAGTGTTATGCTTACAGTATAGCCCAGTGGTTCCCAACCTCAATTCTGGGTGTATCCCAGAATTTTAACAAACTATATTTTTTTCTTAATTAGGTGCTTTTCATGTTTAGAGGTATCCGTGACTGTCTGTCATAAATACCTACCCTGTCTGTAAAGTCCAGTTCCGGCTTGGAACAACTCTGGTGTGATCGGTTGAGTCCAGTTCCGGCTTGGAACTTCAGAACGTACAGGCCTAATAATGGACCCAGCCGACTTGGATCTGTTCCACCCCGTCCGTAACACTATTTTTTTTTCTTAATTAGGTGCTTTTCATGTTTAGAGGGATCATTTACCATCTTAAACCACATTGTCAGAAATAGCTACATGCCATGTAGAATAAATGTCCCATGTCACATAGCTACACCGATCAGCCACAACATTAAAACCACTGACAGGTGAAGTGAATAACATTGATTATCTCGTTATTTTGGTTCTGTACTCTAACATTGAGTTTGAAAGGATGCAATGACAATGAGGTTTAAGTGCAGACTGTCAGCTTTAATTTGAGGGTATTTTCATCCATCGGCTTTGGAACAACCTGCCTTGAGGAGATAAGGCTAGCAGAATCAGTGACTTTTAAATCACTTAACCCATTTTTATAGACTTGCTTTCATGTTATGTTGTATTTGTATCGTCTTTTTATTGTCTTATCTTTTATCTGAACTATCTTAATTTTTATCTTTTCTATTAATTTATTTTATTTTGGTTTTCATCCTATGATTTTACCACTATTTACTTAAATGTTTGCTCTTTTCCACCTCTGTCCTATGAATTTAATCCCTGTTTAATGTTTCATTGCCCTTTAAATTCATGATCTGAGTATTCTGCTTTTCTTTTGTCTGTCAAAGCACTTTGTAAACTGTTTTTAAAGGTGCTATATAAAGTTATCCATATTGGATGAACCGTTTAGATATAGAACTTTTTGTACATAGTCCCCCCAATTTTTGGGAATGAAAAATATTGGACAGTAACAATGTACAATAAAGTAATCATTTTTAATATTTGGTCGCATATCCTTTGCATGCCATGTCTGTGACCCAACAATATCAAACTCGATATCTTATTTTCTGGTACTCCTACAAGCGATACTATAACCTCTCTGCATTTGAATGGATCTCTATTTATAAAAAAAAAAAATATATATATATATATATATAGCTTATTAAAAATAAATGGCACGGGTAACTATTTGTACAGCATGTGATTTGTGGTTTACTGGCCGCATCATCATAAGCCCAAACGAGGCTATGCGTGCCGCATTCTCCACCATTGCTTCTGCCTCGGCAGCAGCTAGCTTCTTGGGGCGTGGTTTGATACCTGGAGCTCAGCCCCTATATTATTACCTTATCACGCCCAGATTTTAACATTTTTCGAATTTCAAAAGGGGGCGGGGTCTAGCTAAACCAGCGTGTTTTGTACCCTTTAAAGGCATACTGAACTTTGTTAGAACATAATATTGTATAGCTACCTAATAAAATCACAACATCCAGAACCGAACATTTGAAAAGATAAAAAGCCCCATTCATAATATTTTACAATTTTTCCAAACAAAGGTTTGGAAGAAGATCCGGTCGTTAGCTGAGGAACTTTCTTTTTTCCTTCTTGCGCCAGTAATGGTCCCACCCACTTCCTGAAGCATGCGTTAGTAAACAAACCGAGCAAGTTAGCAACTTTGCTAGTTTTCTCAGAAAATAGTTCTTCAAAATCGAATCAATCAAAATATGTTTCAAACGTTCAATTCTGATTGTCGTGATTTTATATATTGGCATAATTCGCATTGTTTGCATTTGTTCATGTACTAAAAGTGCTTTTGAGACCCATTTCGCCACGAAATGGGAGTGAATGGAGAGAGAGAGAAAAAACGTCATTCTCCGTTGGCCAGTTTCTGACCACTGGAGCAAGTCATGAAGATAAGCGTGAATATTATGACTCATATCGGGGCCATACAATATTATCAAAGATTCTCTAGTTACGATATTATGCTCTATCAAAGTTCAGTATGCCTTTAAGAGGGTAAAGAATAATTTCCCTTTGTATTACCTGTTTTAGGTGAGTTTTTCCACTAGAGGGAGCTGGCAACATCCTGAGCACATTGGTTTTTACAGGTTTCACATTGTGTGTATCAACAACCACTCACTGGATTAAAAGGTTGTAAATATTCTGCTTAATGTCCTCAACTTGCTTTTTGATCTTACCACCAAACTTTAACATTGACCTTTCAATTTTAGCTATAGTATTTACCCTGCTTCCCCTAGTTATAAGGTGTTATATAGACGTAGAAGTGAGATCCATCCATCCATCCATCCATCCATTATCTATCCCGCTCATTCCTAGTCAGGGTCACAGGGGGGCTGGAGCCTATCCCAGCTCCATTCATTGGGCGAGAGGCAGGAATACACCCTGGACAGGTCGGCAATCAATCACAGGGCACACACACCATTCACTCACACGCTCATACCTATGGGCAATTTAGAGTCTCCAATTAGCCTAACCTGCATGTCTTTGGACTGTGGGGGGAAACCGGAGTACCCGGAGGAATTTAGAAGTGAGATTTAGAATAAAATTTTAGGTACATGCAGGGATTCCTTGATCTTTCTGATAACTAACATGGGAAGTGAAAACATAATGAGTAATCACTGATCCTCCTGAAGCTTACAAGTGAATTATGCTATTATAAATCAATTTGGCTGACTCCTTTAACATGGAGTACGACATTGACTATTATGAAAGGAAATAATACATTTAGATTGGCTGGGTTTTGCATACTGAGTTGCCATCTTTTGTTGATTAACCCACAGATAGTGAACTATAAAATCTTCATAAAATGTACTGCCACAGCTGTGGTAATCAGTACTGGTTTGTCTGTTTTGAAAGCACAATGCTTGATTATAATTGCCCCCTCTCAAAATGAGAGTTTGGACAAATCACTTAAATGATGAAAAGGAGAAGTAGGAGGAACAAAATATATTTTTATTGTTTATTGTTTTATTTAAACATTCTAAAAACACTGCTTGAGCACAAGATAAATACTATTGCTTGTTTTATATGTACTTGAATTAAAATGGCATATAAACAATTGATAGTTATTGTAATATAACATAATATAATATATTTTAGATGAAATACTTTCTAAACCTTTCTTCATAAAGTTTAAAACGTAGGGTGGTTTAGTACAACAATTCTGTTATATTGAAGCCAGTGCTTTGTATTGAGTAATACATCTTGAATATAAATTACTCCATATCTCCAAAGTGACAATGTAGTCTCATTGTCCTTATTGACCCATTGAGCTATATAATTGTATAGTGCCCTACATGTCAGAGCATTTCAGGGATGAGGTGGCACTTTGGACAAGAGTTTGTTTAGATCATTTAGATTTGTTAAGTGAACATAGCCTTGTGCTAAGTAAACATTGTGAAAATAGATATTCCCATTTAGTAAACCATGCAAAATGTATAATTTCTGTGCAGCATGATACATTTGGCTTAATTGTATCTTTTTATTGTATCATAAAATCTGTTGCAGTTTTATTTTTAGCACAAATTAGACAAACAATGTTTCTATTTATGACTGATATTGAATGTCTTCTTGATTTGAATTATGTTGTATACAGTCTATTGGTGATTCATCATAATTCATCATCATGTGTTTAACTTTAACTTTGTTTAAAGGTGCACTATGCAGGATTTTTTAGCCTGGCTGTAGTCCTATGTTTACAATCAAAAAAGTCTCCTCCTCTGTTCTAAACCCCACCCACTCCCCTCCGTTGAGGCAGAGATTGTATAGCACAGGCAAGAGACAGGCGAAAAATGTCAAGCAAAGATAAAATGAAAATAACGTTTTCAGCAACATTGTTCCATACGGGAACAGTAATTGGGTAGTGTTATAACAATTAAATGAACACTTTTGAAATCGTTTTGAAGTCCTCAGCTCCCCAACATCGACCCCTGCTTCATAATGTATGCATTCATATACTGTACGTCGCTTTGATTAAAAGCATCTGCTAGGAAGCATTTATCTGGCTCATCATTACTGCCGTCTCCGACGAACGCAGTTGGCGATTCTATGTTCACAACGTAAATGTTGCCAGTGGTTTCATGGATTTTAACGTGAAGCCTACTGTTTTCCTGGTGTGAGAGTGGATGACATAGGTTACAACATCAAGCTCCCCTGATCATTTAAAAAACACTCTGGAGCTGTAATCATTCATGCAGGCAGAAATTACACTAGATTGAGAAAATCATAAGTTTGAAAGACTGGTTTTATTTCATTATAGGCCTATAACTGCATTAAACCCATTTGCAAGCTTAATTGTGATCTCAGGACTGCTTCCTGTTTTAAACTGTGGCAGTGAGAAATTCAGCCAGCTCAGTGCCCTAAATGTCAGTGTTTGGCTAACATTATTCTGAACATTAATTTAGAACTGGAATGTAAAGGCGAAATCATGTGTGGAATAAGTAGCCTAACATTAGCAGACTATATCTTGTCTATCACAGCTAGATAATACCATTGTCAAGTTAAAAGCTTTCTCATGAAGATATTTGTATACAAATCTTATTTATTTTCTGAAATATAACGTAGTATTACATCGTGATATTAATTTGATTCAAAAGGTACCCAAATTCAGTCAACTCACCTTTAGGCTACGTAGCTTGCTGCATAGCTAGAGGTAACGTAGCCTACTTACGCGTCCAACTGAAAACACTAACTCCGTATCACTTTTCATTCCCTTGCTAAACTTCAGCTGTCACCATTGAGAAAAAAAGGGAAATCCTTTTAGCACGGCTCTGGTCTTGGAGCTTTTTCGAAAGAGGACGAGGCTTTTTAGTTTGGGTAGAATCTAGTACAATCTCAGTTGATCCAGTTTGTTTGCTTGCTTCCATGGCTGCAGCGCCCTGTGTTTGTGTGCCAATTTGTTTCATATCTGGCAACCCAGGGTGTCAAAATGGGAAGTGGGCGGAGTCAACTCTGGGAAGATCGGGCAGTCAACTCTGAGAATAGTGAATCACACAGGCCAAAACAAAAACAGACGTTCCGACCCGGAATGGAAATTTCAAAGGAGAACATACTGGCTGTAACATTGTTGTTGGAGAAGCCAGTATTTCGACTTAGCATGTTTCCTTAATCTCTGATGACATATCATGGTCATTTTATGATTTAGTACAGTAAATGTGTTACATATAGCTCCTTTAACTTTGAATTTTCTGCATTGTAAAAAGATGGTTCTGTTTTTGAAATGATAATGCTAAAATTAACTACCACTGATGCACAACGAACGGTTACGGCTGTAACCATGTTCTATGAGTTCCGGATGAACATTAGGGTCGCCAATATGGATGGCCTTCTGGGACCAGATTCATCGAGACTTTTATACCAGAATTTGTCATGGTACATGACCTCTGCGTAGTGACGTAATTCCTCCCATAAAAGGGGGAGCGTCACTGTGGACGTCCTCGAAACAATTTTCTCGCCCTTAAAAAGGTCCCGAGTGACTATGATCCCTAATGGTCATCCGGAATTCATAGAACATGGTTTCAGCCGTAACCGTTCATTCTTTTTCATTCCTAAGACCATTAGGGTCACCAATATGGATGACTTATACCCAAAATGTCAGGAGGGACCATCATCCTTACGTGGATGCCAAGGCTGCAGGTAAGACGGTTGCACCGACCGTTGAGCCTGGCGCCACATTGAGGTGATAAAAACCTCAACAATGTGCAGGGGGACGCCCACGTCGCCATTTCACTAATTTCTTCAAGAGGTACGCCTTCCAGGGCTGCCCATGCATACTTCTGGTGGATCGACCCTGGATATCAATAGGCGAGGGTTTAGCGCTAGCCTCATAGGACGTGGCTACTGCCTCCACTACCCATCGGGAGAGGTTTTGAGCCCAGAGCGCTGTCCCTTTGGTCTTGCCGTAGCAAACAAAAGATTTGCCCTGTCTGGAGGAAGCGGTAGCTTCAACATAAACATCACAGCGCACGCACTGGACATATCAGGTGTGCGTCTTGCAGGTCCTCGCCTGGCGGGGGGCGAAGCTTGATCGGCTAGTTAATGTGAAATGCCGAAACGATTTCGGGCAGAAACGATGGATTAGGCCGCAATGTGACCCCTGAGTCTGCTGGACTCCACCTTAGACAATCTGCGCTGATGGAGAGAGTGCAGAGCTCACCAAACACATTTTGCTGATGCCATCACTAGCAGAAACTCCATCTTTAAAAGAGAGAGCCACTTCAGCTGATCATCTAGAGGTTGAACAGTTAGCGCTCACAACACCAAGGGGAGATCCTAGGAGGGAGCTACCAGTGACCTCGCAGGTCTCAGCTGCCAGGCACCCTTCAGGAACCGGCTGACCAGGTAATGGCTTCCTGCAGGCTTGTTATGTACCCAGACATGCCTGCTGGATATGACAGCCACATAGGTTTTCAGTGTGCTGGCTGCTTTCCCGTTATTAAGTAAGGACTGTAAGAAGTCCAATAGTACAGGAATTGGACAGTGTACATTTTCCGCACCTTCCCCTAAGCACCATGTGTTCAGTGGCTGACACATATACCTATAGGCCCTGCTCGTAGAGGTGGCTCTGGGGTTAAGTCGCGTCTGCTGGACAGGGGAGCTGCACTCCATCAAACAGTGCCGCTCTGTTGTGATAACAGATCCTCCCGAAATTTAAATTTCGCAAACAAGGAGCTCATGGTGGCTGCCCCTGTGTAGAGTCGCATTGATCAGCGACTCAGGTGGAAACGTGTATAGCAGGCCGTCCGGCCACTCGTGTGCTAATGCGTCTATCCCCAGGGGGCTCGAATACTCGTTCAGGGAGAATCACTGGGAGCAATAGACTCTTGAGAGGCGAACAGGTCTGTTTGAGCACGACCGAAGAGCTGCCATATCTCCTCCACCACCTCAGGGTGGAGACGCCATTCGCCGGGATGAATCTCCTGGCGAGATAGTACATCTGCTGTGCCATTCCGAATACCTGGTATGTGAATGGCACGCAGGGAGGTAAGTCTGAGAAGTGCCCATGTTAGCAGGCTCACTTCCAACGATCGGTGGGACTTTAAACTGCATTGATGGACATAACCCCTGAGCTGGGAGGTGCTGGCAGACCGCTCAGTGAAGCGTCCATCGTAACGACCATGTGTCATGAAGGTATAACCCCCATCTGGACCCCTTCTTTCAGGCGGCTCACTCGTCACCATGGGCGGAGTAGCCAGCAAAATTGACCTGTTACCCGGATTCGGGCATAACAGTCCCACCTGGGGTGCAGCGACTTGGCGTTCAACCAGCGTTGAAGTGGCCTGGCTGTCAGGAGTCCGAGAGTCACGACTGCTGAGGCGGCCGAAATTAGGCCCATAAACCTCTGAAAGTCCTAATTTCGAGGAACTGATTAACTCGGAACTGAGATACCGCATCGAGCACAGTGATTATGCAGTGATTATTAACGTCAGTGCTCAGTGCTTTCATGCTCTTTTGAATCGAGCAGCAGACCGATGTATTCGTTTGACTGTATCGGAATCAGCTGGCTCTTGCCGTAATTGATGTTCATGCCCACGTACGATTGTGCGCATATCAGCCAATCGTCTAGGTATGGTATGATTGTGAGCCCCCTCAGCCTGAGCGGCGATAGAACCACGCTCATGCAGCGAGTAAGTACACGTGGGGCTAGAGACAAACTGAACGGGAGGGCATTGGACTCGTATGCCCGACCTCGGAATGCAAAGAAAGGGCGTCAAAACCATCAGAGTCAGCTGTTGCACTGCCGCGCGTAGCTGCGTAACTTCCACGGACAGGTTGCAGCCCTTGCCAGCCTTGCCCTCTCTTTGTGCAGGGGCCTCGGTTGTGGGAGTACCTTTACGTTTGGGCGCAACCTCTACTGCCGCTGGTGTTCTGCCCGAGGGAGGCATGTGCACAAGGTGCTCATGCCTTAGAAAAAAAACAAGCACTCGCAGATGATAAAACGTGGCGGTGGTCCTTAATGGGGGAAGCCACAGCGAATCACGCATACTTCTGTCTTTTTTTCTGTGGCCAGTACAGACTTAAAAATCAGTCACCAGAGCCACAGCTTGTGGATTGTAAGGAATCAGATCTCACTGGGGTACACACAGGCCCTGGTTCGATCTTGACAACCAAAAGTCTTACTGGGGTGCCGCCATAACTTGTAGATTATACAAAACCAATCCATGGGTCCCCCACATTCAGTGCATAAGGCGCTCCTGCCTTAGCCACATAATGAGCACTCGCCGACGATAAAACGTGGCGATGGTTTCTAGTAGGGGAAGCCGAGGCAGATAGTGTAGTAAAGCATGCACAATCTGTCCTATAAACCCATCGATGTAGCACCATGCTAAATTATTGGGAAGCCTCACTGGTGTGCCGCCGCAGCCAGTACCGGCTTAGAATCCATCACTGGAGCCGTAGCTCACCGATTGTTTGGTAGTAGATCTCACTGGGGTACTCACTCTCCACACCCAGGTTCGATCAATGAAAACGCAGAAAGATACAAACCTGTACTTTACTGCATACAAACCTGTTCATCGTGTAACTTGCTTTGCTAGAGTGAACGCAGTAAATGCGTGCCTACTGCTGCAGTATCCAAGAGCTGATACCCGTGCGAAATAGCCGGGCTATTCGTGGATGCCGCTCGTAGGTGCTTATCCTCGCCTCTGGAGTGCGATAAGAATTGTGTTTGATAAAATTCACTGCCCCGACTGAAGTCATGAGACGCTGTGGGATCTCACACAGGATACAAGTCTGAAAAAGAATGCATTGGCGAGAAAATTGAAGAGGACGTCCGCAGTGACGCTACCCCTTTTATGGGAGGAATTACGTCACTACGCGGAGGTCATGTACCATGACAAATTCTGGTATAAGAGTCTCGATGCATCTGGCCCATAGACTGTATAAAAATGATCTGGCCCCAGAAGGCCATCTATATTGGCGACCCTAATGGTCTTAGGAACGAAATAGAACCACGCTACACATTTATTTAAAGTACCGTTTTTTCATTACAATAAAGGTCTGAAAACAATCATGGATGTGTTTATGATAAGTAACAATTTCCTTGTAATTAGAAAATGTTCTGTTATATTTTCCTTTTGTTTGTTTAAAGATGAAGACAATTTCCTTTGCAGTGAATTGATGATGAGAGCTCCAACATTCTTACTCCTAAAAAATGTATTTAAAATGAAGACTGCTTCCTGGTTGGCCAGTGTCTGACAGCTGAAACAGAACAATCCAGTTGCAAGAGAATCTTATTAAGTCTAATGGCATAATTACACATGTCCTGCTCTGTTCTTAGGGCATCCCTAAAGTAAATTAGATTTTGGGAGGGGTGCTGTAGTTGATTAGTTCAGAGATGAATCAAGGTCTGGCAGTGCTGCAAGTCATTATTTTAACTCATTCATTTGGGCAAATGTGCTTCTCTTCTTTTGCAGCCTGACAGCAATAAATAAAGTCACAAAGGACAATCATTTTAAAGTTAAATAAAGAACATCTCCTAGGTTTACTTGTATTTTTGACAACCTAAACAAAAAGAATACCCATGTTTCTGTTTCCTTGGGTTTTAGATAAATAATCACTAGAGTCATTGAGAGCATCTTTGTGACAGTTCTCTGTAAAAACGCTATACAAATAAAATTGAATTGAATTGAATCACTTGCATGCTGGTGATAATAAACGCCATTTTAGGATGTAGCATTAAAATATAATAGGCCTGAAAACAATCTGTAAGACTGCTCTAAATATGAAGTGGACAGTTCAGATATCGAAAGCAGCAGTAACTTTATCATGATCATTTAAATTATTTTCATATTACGATTCATAATGTCATGTCATGCTGTCCTGTCATGGTTTTTGACCCTTTTTCCCTTGCGGTCGTTTTCCTCGGTCGTCACGTGTGGGCGTTGCTCTTTTAGTGGAGCCTCGTGTCTTTCGCGGAGTTCTCATCAGCGTTCACACGTGTGCGTGGTTGCCTGAGAGCTACATAAGCCTCCATTTCCTTCTTTCGGGGCTTGTAAACATTTGCGTTAACTCTTTATATTTCCCTATATACGGGGTCTCTCCGTCTCAGTGGCCTTAGTGCTTAAAGAATCCCCTTGCTGCGTTTGGTCCCTCCAACCTCACACGTCACGCCCCCATTACATATGCGACCAAATATTAAAAATGATTACTTTATTCTACATTATGTTAAACTGTCCAATATTTTTTGATGCCCGAAAATGGGGGGGACTATGTACTAAAGGTTCTATAGTTTATAAACAGTTCAGCCGACATGGATGAAAATACCCTCAAATTAAAGCTGACAGTCTGCACTTCAACCACATTGTCATTGTATCCTTTAAAACTCAAAGAGTACAGAACAAAAATAACAAAAAATGTGTCAGTGACTCCATTTTCGCCCTGTATTAGGGACCATTTTTGCCATGCATTAGTTTCAGCTGCAGCTGTTCTGCATTTTTCCTCAGCCTAGAGCACGTCATTGAACTGTTTTGAACACTATTTTCTACAAGAAATCTTTGAGTGAGCACAGATATTTTTTATTTCATGGTGTGAGTATTCAGATAATAGTGCCAGTCATGAAATCTATGACATTGTATACATTCAAATATTCACGTAACCTATTTACATTCTATAGAAATATGTGGCAGTAATAGGCATGGGAGCATGATAAATTTTGTTCTAATAAATATTTTGAGGTATCTTAAAGAACAATGTCACAATTCCCTTTTCATTTTTTCACATTTTTATAAAACGTAACATGCGTATTTTGAATAACCTCAGTTTGCATATTCTGTATTGCACAAGTTCCAGAACATTGTGACCATTTTAATTGTTCAAAACAGAATTGAAATAAAATTATCAGTCTCTTTATTGCTATATCACTGTTCCTATGTCACAAAAATGCATTTACTGTCTGGAGCTGTATTCATAGCCACTGTGACTGCAAAAAACCTTTTTATCAATTTGTTGTTTTGGTGTCACTGTCCTATTAGGACTATGGAGAATGCAAAAGAGCAAGACTGTCTTTCTTTAATACACTTTCTGATTCCACTAGAGAATCAATATCATGCATATTAAGTGATGGTCAAGGTCTAAGCAATTGGCTGTCATCCAAGACCAGTAGAGCTTTTAAAATGATTGCTGTGGGTTTTTTGTTATTTTAATAACCAGTAGCTTTATGGTGAGTGTATATATGAAGGATAGTGTTCAGTAATTTCTAGTGATTGACTTCTAGCATTCAGAATCACACTGCTTTTGTATAATTCTGTTACAGATGTTAAAATTACAAACTGCATTGCAAATGAAGGATTTGCATTGCAAATGAACATCCAAATTTCTCCAAACCCTGTAACTGCATTTGGACTGTATTCCCATAGGAGTTTTTCTAGCGTGCGTGCGTGCGTGCGTGGTTCCCTTGATATTGCAAGACATTTTTAGCTTAAAGAACAGCCTGGCAGTTGCCAGTTTAATTTATATTCTCTGTCAATCATGTGTTGAAGTAAAGGGAGTGAAGAAGCCGGTTGGGAGAATTAATGAATCTCATTAAAATGTACGTATTACAGAGCCAACCGTATGGACTAAATGCATGAGACAGGAGTTCAAAAACTAGAGAGAGTTTTGCTATTGCACTCAGTTACTTTAAAACATTGGTACCCACCAGAACTTAATTTGTTAAACATGACTAAATCAGCCAACATTATCTATTTTTATCATCTATTTTACACAATACTACCTAATGATCTCAAAGCTCAAATGAGCTACTAGGGTACATTCAGCATTGATACACAGGAGAGGGCTTCTCTTAATGTAATAAATCGAAAATGTTTGGATCTGATGAATATCGTAATAGATATTCCACTTCAGGCACCATTTTTAAGAGGACATTTTCCATTTATCACACACACTTAGGACAGATTGATTTACATCATCAATCAATAACTGCACTGCACCGCTGGGAATCCAGGCCCCTTTTGCTATGCATTGCTACAGAAAGATTGTTGCAGGGAATATTTTTAACAGTATGTCAGATGTTCAGCATCAAGCCAATCTTACTTATCTATTTATTTATGACATAGGATAGGGGACCTTACTTATCTATTTATTAATGCCAGAGCATAGGGGACCAAGCTGGATCCCTTTTCAGCTGTCATAGCTGTAATGAGGGTTGTGGTATACAAGAGTGATGGGCTGAGATGCAAATGGCTCCAAAATATCCTCTTCTGAGCTTTTCCCAGGACACCGGTGGGGATTCCTTTACATGAGAAAAATAATAGGGCCCTTTGTAAAAATTGCTCTTCCTACCATTAAAGGAAAGGTGAAGCCAATCTACTGGAACTAATTAAAATCTAATTAATTGGTATGTTGGAAAATGTGATTATCTCAAGTTATAACTGTTATCGAGTAACTTCAATGTGACCTAGGACAGCTGTATTGTGTAGAGAATTATGAGTAATATTTTAACAAAAGGAAATAATTTTAATAAAATGTATTATTTTTTTAATCTGATGAATGATGCAAAGCTAATATTAGTTCTGCCTAAATATACTCTATTCCAGTTTTTCACCATTGCACATGCTTTGAAAATATGGTCGTCAAGTTATACTTTAAAAAATGTGCTTGTATTTTAAGCACTAAAAATAATCTTATCGTTTGATTCTAATTCCCCAGCCCCTGCATTAGCCCACGGTTACATTCAATGGCAAAGATGATGCTTATAGCAGTACACTGCATCTGCCTGCAGTGCTATAGCAGTACACTGCATCTGCCTGCAGTGCTATAGCAGTACACTGCATTTGCCTGCAGTGCTATAGCAGTACACTGCATCTGCCTGCAGTGCTTGAGTAAATGCTGTGAATAATATTTATGCACCATCATTTTGATCTGAAACATTGTCAAGCCAAGGTAAGTCCCTCACATGGCTTCAGAGAGTTGAATGGAGACTGAATAGATGGCCTTGTTTTTGAAACCACCTCGAGAGACTGACTTAGACATGGGACCTTGATGTCCTAATGGGTTGCCATAGTGACATAGTACTTGGGAGCCAGTGGAAAAAAAGAGGGGGAAAAAGAGAGAGAATGTGTGTGTGTGTGTTGGGGGGAGGGAGGGGGGGGGGGTGTGAGAGAGACGGGAAATGTGGGGGGTTGGATGGGCAACAAATTATGGTGCATCACATGTTCTGTATGCCTCTTCAGAACAAAGCTCTAAAATATGACCTTCAAATATGGAAAACCTGTTTAGCTACTTCCCTTCTCTTGCTCAGTCTTTCTAATGTTCTGTCTTCTCTCTCTTTATATCTTAGATATATTCCTTCAGATCAGTCTTATTTCCAAGCAATAGCCTATACATATATTCATCAGCTTTCTTTGTGAGTCCCACTTTTCATTACAACGGTCATGTTAAGTGCAATATAACTCATTATCTAAAAACCTCTTTGGCAAAGCTAATCTAATAAATGACACCGGTTTCCACCAGCCATTTAGATTCGACTATTGCTAAGCGTTTCATGGCTCTCAGGAGAGCGATTGCTCACAGCCTGTTTGGCAGGGAGTCAGGATTTGTAAATCAACATTTCTTTTCTCTTTCTTGACAATATTTTTGTTGTAAGTTCATTTTAGCCTCTAAATAACTTTCATGTTTTCAACAAGAACCTGCAGACATGGAAGACTCCCTCAGACAAATAGTGAGTAAAGGAATATTGGGGATAAAAAATAATCTCATAATCTCAATATTCCCCTTTTTGAGTGTCCTTTTTCAATTGTTAGCGAGCCATAAATGAAAATGTGTGTTACTGTCTCACAAGACTTTTCTGCATTTATTAATTTTTCTTTCCAGTCATTATTTCAACAGATATTAAGGCACAGTTGTAATGTTCCGCTCCCTTCCTGTCCGTTTTCCGTGTTTTCCTGTTTTCCCTCCGTGTCATGTTGGATCCCTTTGTCCGTGTTTTCCCCGCTGCTGCGGACTAGGCGTGTCCTTCCCTGTCTTGTTCGTCTGGTTGTGTTGTCTTACTTCCGCCTTTCACTCCCTCCCCCTCGTTGCATGCATTTCCTCACCTGGTGTTTCGCAATCACTCCCGGTTTATTTTCACACCTGTGCCTTATTTAGTCCTGTCATTAACCTCACTATATAGTCTTTCGGCTGGCTGCCAGTCGGCGCCAGTTCGTTAACTATCGTCACTTGGTGTTAGTGCTCGTCTTGTTATCTGGTCTTCTAGTGTGAACGATTCGCTTGGTTGTGGGATGTTATTCCCGTACAGCATTAGTTCTACGCGAAACTACGGATTGGTAGTTTACCTCCCGCACAATTTCCTGTCGTTTGATGTAGCTAACCTGTTTCCCTTCTCCTCCATCTAACCCAGCACCCATTCTCCCGTGGCAGTGTTCGTATCCCCCCGTTTTCGTTGTGTGTGTTGCGGTACCTCCACCTCCAGCTCGTGTAGGCTCCGGGTTGGCTTGTTACCTGGCTACCCTCCAGTTGTTCCTGTCCGACCGAAGAAGCCAACTAGTTCTTCGGCGCCGGCTCCTGGAGCTCTGGAGACCAGTCAGCTCCTTCCGGACCTACCGCAGCTACGCCACACCACCCTGTCCTGCTGTGCTACATCAGTCACCTGTCTACCAAGCCCTGCACCTCCGTGAGAACCTCCCGGTCTTTCCCGTGCCTTCCCTTGCACTAACCCCCCTCTGTTTTGTTGTTCTGTACCGGTGCAGTCAGTCCGGTCCAGTTCCTGCCCTGCCGTAGTGAGTCGCTCCCCTGCCAGTTCCAGTCCAGTCCAGGCGTGAGTCGTACGAACTACCTGTCCAAAGTCCAGTTCCGGTTTGGAACATTCCGTTCCTGACACGGATCCCTGTGTGGACCTCCCGGTCCAGTTCCAGTCCAGTCCAGTTCCGGTTTGGAACATTCCGTTCCCGAACCTGATTCCCGTGTGGACCTCCCGGTCCAGTTCCAGTCCAGTCCAGTTCCGGTTTGGAACATTCCGTTCCAGAACCTGATTCCCGTGTGGACCACCCGGTCCAGTTCCAGTCCAGTCCAGTTCCGGTTTGGAACATTCCGTTCCAGAACCTGATTCCCGTGTGGACCACCCGGTCCAGTTCCTGTCCAGTCCAGTTCCGGGTTGGAACGAACAGTTCCATATCCTCCAGTCCAGCTCCGGCTTGGAGCAGCCCGCCCCGGGCTTCCAGGCGAAAAACCTGTGTAATACTTGTGTTGCCTTTCCTGTACAGTGTTGGGACTACCCCAACACTTAATTTATTAAAAATACCCTTTTGTGAAATCTGTCTCCTGGTCGTTGCACTTGGGTTCGTCCCGTAACAGATACGTAACAACAGTAGTGATATTTTGAAAATGTATATATTTGCACATTTTTTATAATCAAATATAAAGTTATTTTTGTAAAGATTTTCATCAAACACAGGTTGTAAATATTATTTATTTTGAATAGTCATAGTGTAGTGCTGATCTTCCTCAGTGATCCAAATAGACACATACTTTGCTTCAGCAGCATTTCTTGTGGTTTTGTTCACAATGGTAGGGGACTGAGTAGCTAATGAAATTTGCAGAATATGCGTTTAGGACAAATCCCCGGTCATATCTGGCACTGTTTCTGTTGACTTTTAAAGCAAATCTGTGTTGCGACACTGCATGGAAAATGAGCCTTCGCCAGTGTCACCACATTACGAATTTTATTTTCAAGTCAGTCATGAATGGTGTTTACTGCTGCTGAATAAAAATTACTACACTACTATTCTGAACATGTTCCTTTGGCTCCAGTGCTATCGCAGCCTCAATGTTATCATATAATTTTAGGAACAAATAAATTACATGAAATCACAGCGCTGACAGGTTCTCCATGGTCAATTTGGACTGATTAAAGCAGCCCAATGCTAGATTGACAAAACACCAGTCTGACTCTGTAGATTATATTAAAGATAATCCTTTAATTTGGCCATGCTTTGGAAAAAATAAGCTACATGAAAAAGAACACTTGAAGTGTACATTATTAAAATCAGAAAAAAAAACATATAAGCCTTTTTTTAAATGTTATTTTTACTGCATATTAATATCTTCATGTTAATTCAGTTTATATATAAGTGATGGTTGTTGGGGCATGGTTCTTTAGATTAATGGCATCAGATTTTTCATGTTTTTGTTTTTTTCGTTGATTTAATTCAGTATTCACTGCTTGTTCCAAACTCATAAAGCTCAATGTACATGACATACAACCAAATATTCAATGCAAGAGTTTTGTGTCGCACAGCTCAAATTCATGACAAATTTGTTTTAGTTAAAAATTTACCTAATCTGATGAAAATGGGCAGACATCCAACACCTTAGGATGAGCCTGTTGAAGCTTATATGCCCAATTATGGAGAAAGCATATTATAAATTCTTCCAGCAGTTTAGGTCATCTTCTTTTGTTTTAAGAGTGGAGTGAAATTGAAATTGAACAGCTCCGACAGATTGCAGAAAATATTTACGCTAAAGTACGTGATGTTGCCTGTGGTGAAAGGGAGAGAGGTGTTTTGTGAAGCAGCATTCCATTCCATCAGCAACCATCCCCACATACTGGAAAACTTGTTGGTTTGTTCCAGTTTGTAGAATAGTCAGGTATATTGGCATATAAAATGATGAGATTAATAACTTCATGGAATGATTCTGTAGCAAATGGAAGACATCATCTACGTAGAGGCTGATCTTGTGAGTTATGTTGTCAATTGTGAATTGATGTATTACAGCCGCTGATGGTTCTATAAATAGTGTGAATAATGATAGGGAGAGTGGACATCCTTGTCTGGTCCCTCGTGGAGTACAAAGCTTTGTGAAGTTATTTCATTAGTGGTAACTGCAGCCATAGGTGAGTTCTAGAGTGTTTTAACCCAGTGAATGAAGGATTCTCCAAAACCAGCCTCCAAAACTTTTTCTGCAATAAAGGTCTCATTCTGCATCTACAGAATGTTTCTATTGTCTCGTATTGAGTTCAGTAGATTTAAAAGATGGTGTGTGTTGTTTGATGAGTCTCTTCCTTTTATAAGAACATATTTGATTTGGATGAATAAGAGATGGGATGACTGATTCAATTTGGATTGTTAGTGCTTTGCTAATAATTTTAAGGTTTGTATTGATCAGAGATATAGGGCAATCCCTTGCGCCTAGAGTTGGGTCTTTATTTGGTTTAAGCAGTACTGAGATTAGAGCTGTGTTCTTATGTTGTGGTATAGATTAGGATTTATTTTATTTTGGTTGCCATTCTGATAAACAGTGGTGACATTACCAATAGTGTTTAAGGAACTCAGCGGGGTAGCCATCTGATCCTGGAGCTTTATAGTTGCAAGTTGTTTAACTGCTTTTTCATATTCCTCTGAGGTTAGTGGGGAATCCAGAATATCAGCTTGGTCATTATTCAGTTTTGGTAGAGTTATGCTATTTAAAAATGTGTCTTTCTGGTGAGTTTTCATTTTTGTCAGTCATACAGTCAGGTCCCTAAGTATTTGGACAGTGACATGATTTTTGTCGTTTTGGCTCTGTACTCCAGCACATTGGATTTGAAATGCCCCCCCCCCCCCCCCATTTTAGGGGATCAAAAGTAATTGGACAAATTATCATAAATTTGGATAAAGTTATCATATTTACTATTTGGTTGCATATCCTTTGCATGTCATGACTTCCTGATGTCTGTGTGACCCAACAACATCAAAAGACTCTTGATATCTTATTTTGAGGTATACGCTTACAAGCGATACTATAATCTCTCTGCATTTCAATAGATCTTTATGGGAATTGATGGGTGGGACTAGATTAAGCTGTAAATTACACAGGAATAGTATGGAACACATGGTTGGCTAAATGTCTGTAAGTCATTAAGGGTCTGAGGTATCAAACTAGCCTCAAACCATCAATCTGCTGACAGATATGCAGTAGATATGGATGGATCACTTTAAGGGTTGTTTCTCCTGACTTATTTTTCTATTGAACTCTATGGAAAAATGAGTCAGGAGAAGAAACCCTTCAAGTTATCCATCCATATCTACTGCATATCTGGCAGTACTACATTCATAGGTAACGTAAAGCATCCCTCCGCCGCCATACTTCCACAGAGAATATAGGTCAGCACAAAGTAAAGGATTCAATGATAGTTTGACTTCGAAAATGATGGTATAAACACTCAAAATAACCCCGATAGACTGTCGTCGTATTTTATTTGCTTTGGGTGCACTGTGGAGTGTTTAAGTGCGTTTGGTAGTGGATGCTACCAGTTACCATAGAGTTGCGCTAGCATTAGCAACGTGTGTATGTCCAAAAGAAGGGACAGCATGGAATTAGCTGAAAATGGTTTCCATCAATCAACTACATCATGGGTAAGTCGTAATTGAGATGTCCAAAATTCCAAAAATTGTCCAATTGAGAAGTCCAAAATTCCGAACTATCCCTTTAAGGTTTGTTCGATACTTCAGACCCTTGATGACTTACAGCCATTTAGCCAACCATGTGTTCCATACTGTTCCAGTGTAATTTACAGCTAAATCTATCCCACCCCCCAATTCCCATAGAAACCCATTCAAATGCAGAGGCTATAGTATTGCTTGTAGGAGTACCAGAAAATAAGATATCAAGAGTCTTTTGATATTGCTGGGTCACAGACATTAGGAAGTCATGGCATGCAAAGGATATGCGACCAAATATTAAAAATTATTACTTTATTCTACATTATGTTAAACTGTCCATATTTTTTGATGCCCGAAAATGAGGTTCTATAATTTCTAAATGGTTAATCCGATATGGATGAAAATACACTCTAATTAAAGCTGACAGTCTGCACTTCAACCTCATTGTCATTGTATCCTTTCAAACTCAAAGTGCTAGAGTACGGAACCAAAATGACAAAACATGTGTCACTGTCCAATGAATTATGGTGCTCACTGTATACAGTATATGTAATTGCTGCTACAAATCTATAAATGATAAATCTACTGTAATCATACTGAAGCCCGCAGAGAAAGTGTTTAGTTTGACACACCAAGCAAGCAAATACGTCACCAGGTCAAAAGGCCTTAAAGTGTTTTGTATGCCCTTCCCCTATATTTTCTCAAACTCTTGCCTCTGGTACTATTTAATATTTTACTAAAGTATTTTTTTCTAGTCTTAAAGTAGCTGGTTTTGGGGGGAAATTATATCCTAGAGGCATTTTATCCAAAAGATTCTCCTGGATGTGCTGTGATTTTCCTTTTCCTGTAGTATAGAGCACTAGTGCCTGGCCTCAGGGGTACTAGGCCAGAGCCTAGCCTTTATTATAGCTGAACACAGTGCAGCATCACTAAGTCCTGTTACATAAACTACACAAGCAGACAGGCTGTGTTCAGTTCCTCTAAGGTTATAAATACAATAACCAATAACTAGAACCCTCATCTCTGTCCATTGCTATAATTAAAATCCCAAGGCTCACATGCAGGATAGCACTTTCTGCTTGCCCTTCACTTGAAGATAATTTAATTTCTGTTTGGCTGATGGGGCCTCTGTAATGAAAAGCAAAAGTGAAGCAGCAGCATGTGCACGGCTCAGTGACTCGGCTTGAGTAAGGAGACCCTCGCTCGGCTTGTGCTGATCCTCAAATACTGTGACTTCTTCAGACATGAATGCCCAGCCCCCCCCCCCCCCCCCCCCCTTTATGAAGAACCATTCTGTTCCCAGAATAAACCTGCTCTGAAGCAAATTTGTTGAAAGCCATGAGTGCATTAACTTCAGCCTGGGGCTGCCTCTGCCATGGCAGAAGCTGTTATGCTGTGGCGATATGAATGATTGTGGACAAAGCTACCTTCATAAAAACAAACACAATTGACTGAAGTACATGGTGGTAATTGTTTCACAATTGGAAATGCCCACTGCCTCTTCAAAAAATAAAGTAAAAGGAGATATTTATAGCAATTATAACAAAATAAATGGAATGCTCTAAGGTGCTCCTTGTACATGCAATTAACCCACTGTGAATTAACACTTTAGATACTGAGTAAAACTGTCTGTGCAATAATTAAGCAAATCTATGGGAGCAGAGCTGAAAACAGGACGATGCTTGAGACTGAATCAATAATGCACAGGCCAGCTCATTCCTACCTTCTGCTGCTACAGGGAGCATCTGGCAAAACTGTATTGCAAACAAAGGAAATTTGTTATGAAAAATTACAAAGGTAAAATTTGATTAACAAGACTGAATTTATATAGCAGAACAGTCTCCCTCAACTGTATTTGCAAATACTACTTAGAAACCTGAAGACAACTATAGTTTTCTAGGATTCATATTAACTCTTACCAGCATCAGTTGAAACATGACATATACAGTACCTACAAAGATGTCCTGTGTTTAAGTGCATTAAAAGCACAGTTGTACAACTGTGGTATAGTTCTTATCATGATCCTTTTGGTGTGAAGGCTCCTCAAAGTAATTTTTCTCAGTTTGCCACTGCAGAGAGCACTTGACAAAATTGAACTGTCATTCTGATTGATTAACATTTTCTATATTATGATCATTTTCTGGAAAGACATTTTAAACACATGCCTCATGTTTCTACCTCTTAACACTCACTCAGTACTCCCTTACTTGCTATGCTTCGTATTCATGACTATCAGCTAGTACTTTCAGATAAACTAAATCTGGTCTGATGTTTTGCCTCCTGAAGTATATTTTCATTCATTGTAAAGGTCACAGCCCTCTAAGCTATATAACAAACCAGACCTGAAAATATATATTTTTTTGTTTGTGCAGGGTGCCTACCAACTGTACCCAGCCCTGTTCTGAGATTCATGGATCAATAAATCCATGTAAATGATTCTAACCTCTGATATTTATGTCAAGGAGGGGAGCAAATACACTGTGGCCTAAAATTAAGGTAGGCTATTTAAGAAGATAATGTAGGCGCTAGAAGAACAAAACATAGGATTCTGCTGAACAACTTAAACACATATATTTTCTTGGAACATGAACTGAGAACTGAAGACAATTTATGAGAACAAATTAAAGTATTGTGCAGGGAACCATTCTTCAATCTTCAATCACAAGGCTTCCCAATGCAATTTTGAAACATGGAACAAATAAGGAATATTCCTAATTTACCAGTGGGCCATAGCTTGCTTGCGATTATTTTTCTGAGCCCCACAGAAGAAGATATAAGATTTTTTCGTCCATGTTTTTACATAGCAGTGCGTGCACCTGCTAAAGGTGCACGCACTGCGGCACAGAAGCACATGAACAAGCATGAGGCTGTTATTGACTATGCGGAAGGCCGTTGAGCTGAGAGAGTTGCCTGCACAGAACCAATGATCAGAATGCGTTGACCCTTCTTTGGCTAGCTAGCTACAATACAATCAACAGTAGCTAACTCGACTAGCCACCACTAAAATATTATTAACGTTATTAATAGTAATGTAATCTACAATAACATCATGTTCTTGTTTCCTGTAAATAATGAAAATGAGCCAGCATTTAGATGACAAGCTCTTATTTTATTACTACACATTGTTTGTATACATACTATAGCCAATAATATAATGCACTGTGGGTCACGTTTAAACCTCTGGACCACAGAACTGCATTACAATGGGGACAGCTGTTGTATCAGATTGTAATAGCTGTTCCAGTTGTAATGCAGTTCTATGGTCTAGACTAGAGGTTTAAAAAGCACACAACAATTGACCCTGTATGTTTTCATTGGAATAAAAATAAAAGTTAATATTTATGAAATCTTTTGCTTTCTTGCATTCACCATATAGGCTTTCAAGACAAAGCAAGTCCAAGCCTATAGTGAATTTTATTAGCTGATTCTTCACTAGCTTGCATTGTCATAACAGGTGCATTGTCATTTCTCTCAACTTCTTGAATTATTGAGCGATCGCAAGAGGAAGCAAGATATACACTGCCTGGCCAAAAAAAAAGTCGCCGTTGCACCCGTCATGCATAGTGCCCACTGTAAAAGCCTCTGGAGGCAGTGTTATGATCTGGGGTTGCTTCAATTGGTCAGGTCTAGGCTCAGTAATGTTATGCAGCAATAAAATGAAGTCAACTGAGTACCTGAATGTACTGAATGACCAGGTTATCCCATCAATGGGCATATTCCAGGACGACAATGCCAAGATTCATCGGGCTCAAATTGTGAAAGAGTGGTTCAGGGAGCATGAGGAATCATTTCCACACAGGAATTGGCCACTAGATTCCTGACCTTAACCCCACTGAAAGTCTTTGGGATGTGCTGGAGAAGACTTTACGGAGTGGTTTGACTCTCCCGTCGTCAATACAAGATCTCGGCCAAAAATGTATGCAACTCTGGACGGAAATAAATGTTGTGACGTTGCATAAGGTTGTCGAAACAATACCACGAGGAATGCGCGCCATAATCAAAGCTAAAGGCGGTCCAACGAAATATTAGAGTGTGCGACTTCTTTTTTGGCCAGGCAGTGTACGTATGAACTAGGACTTATGAACACACCTTGAAATCAAGGGCAAACCAGAGAAGAAGACAATGATGACCATGATTCCAAATTATTCAGTGGGAAGAAGAAAATGAATTGTGACAGACATTCAGTTGAGTACCATGGATTGCTGCTTGGATGCCTCCTTTACTTTCACTGTCTGCAAGGTGCGCACTCTGGTCATGGTGCTTTCAAATACTGTATTGTATTAATATTTCGAAAATATATAGAGTTTAAATTTTTCACTGTCCCCAATACACCCTCGCCTGCAATTTGTCAACAAGGCTAAACTTGCTGAAGCTGTTCAAGGATATATCTACTTGTATGACCATGCAAGCAGGAAGTTATAATGAGTTTCTAATAATCAATCTGGCGTGGAGCTTCATTAAATGAACACACCTCAAGTCGCAGTGAGCAGACCTATATACTGACATTTGCTCCCAACGCCGTATTCGACAGCAGTTCAACAGCCTTTGCAAATCCGCCAAATTCAAATTAATTTGAAGTTTTGGGGAAGTGAGGTTTAAGGAAAAATTTATTTATTTTTTGAATCCAGCAGTTCTAACACTCTTATTAAAATGCCCAGCACTCTGAATACTGACCACAAGCGATATTACGCTATTTTGAGAGCAAAGTAAGGCGCAAGGTTCAAATGGGCTGAACTTAGCCTCTTCATTAATTATAGGTGTGTCTTGGGTGTAACATGCAATAAACCAATCACAGTGTTATCTCCCATTCCCTTTAAAAATTACCTGCATTTGCACCTTGGCAAATTGCTAATATAATGGCGACTTTAATAAGACAGCAAAAAGAGCGATTTACAGCTGGGGAAAGTGTGCGAGCAAGGAATATGTAAATCAATAGGATCAATATTATTCGGACTAACCATTATGACGTGTTTTCATGTACACAATAATAATCTTAAACATTAGGGTTTAACACCGGCACGGGTTCCCGGTAATTCCCGACCAAGCTATTTCCTATTAAATATATGCGATTTAATTTCGTTAAAAGCACCTGCAACATCGGAAAATAAGCTAGCAGAACTTGGCTTCCGTCTCACCTTAGGAAACGCCAAAATAGCCTGCTTGTTTAACAAATTTAATTTGATTGTACAATGAACAATGAAGCATTGTCAAACATCAATTCGACGAGGTTGTTCTCACGGCTGTCACCTAGCGAAATCCAAGGTTCATATTACGTGCATTCTAATATTGATTAATAACATATTTTACCTTAATGATTACACTAAATGCAATAAAGCTGTCACGTTGAGAACCCATAGGTTTGCGCATATTTTCCCTTGTTTTGAAATAGCTCTGCTTATGGAAATATGACCAATCTGTTTTTGCTGGTAGCTTAATGCTTTTAAAACGGGAGTCCAGGGACAACATGCGTCTATTCCGGGAGAGAAAATGAGGAAAAAGATTAATCTCTATTTCACAATGTAATCTTGATATTTTTATCAATGCTTGTGTGCACACCTGTGTGTGACAGACAGGAGGGTGTAAGCACGTTGTGCACACGCCTATGTAGATGCACTTATACGCTATGCGCCGTTAAAATAACATGAAAAGAACTGCGACATGACTTAAGACCAGGGTTGTGGTGGTTTTAGCACAAGTGCTTTCTGCTGACTCAAGATAGCAATATGCCAAAAATTATCATGGCCACACCTCATGTTAAGACCAACCCACCCACTTGCTATGGGCGCAAGATCACTTGGTATTTAAACGACGTGAGGCGCTGGGAGCTAAAATGACACCTGCGCCGGTCTGAAACCAAGGGGCCAAGAATGGGCTTTCGTTTTGAAGCTCACTTCCTGGTTGGGCTGGGAGCGGCAATTGTGCTGTTGCTCACTAGCGCCACTGCGATTGGCTCCAGTATAGGTCTTTCACCATGTAAGTCAATGGCAGTAATGTGGTCAAAATACTCAGTCAATAAATTTTTCCCACAAAAAAATAGGTGCCTTTCCTTCATCTAATGCCTCTGCATGTGCTGATTTTTTAAAATATTGTGTCGTTTGGACAGGGTATTAACATTTGTTCAGGACCAATCAGAGGGACAGGTTGAGTCCTCTTTGGCTCCACGGAGCAAACGCAGTTTGTACAAACGGGCGGCGAAAAAGACATCCGGAGCCTCAATTCAGTTTTACGAGGCCGTGGAAAGGCAATGGGTGATGTCACAGTGGCTTTGTCCATATTTTTATACAGTCTATGTCTGAAACTAGCAAAGACACTTGCGTTTGGGTTAGCGCCGCTTAGCGCCGGGTGTAAGATAGGGCCCTAGATGTTAAATTGAAATTACCAGTAAAGAGAGAGATAATAAAACAGACCTTGCCAGAATATTACAGTTTCAGTGCAGTAGGAACAAAAGAAAAGCCAGCTATAAAAATGCAGATGTCATGAGTTTACACAACCAAGGAAAAACTTCTCCAAGATTCCAGGAACTGCTGCAGCACCAAACTCAAACTCCACAGAACTTCACAGCTCCAGACAGTCAGAGAAAACTTTCTCCTTCAGCCCCCCCCCCCCCCCCCCCCCATAAATACATTTCTCCCCAAGCATTGAGGGTTTGTGCCCTGATTGGGTTATGCCTAAGGTGTGGAAGGAGAGGGGAGTGGGGGGCGTTAGGGGGGCGCCATGACAAGGACTGGCTTTTCTGAAAGCTGACAATTTATTTATTAATTAAAGTTATATTATGTTGTTGAAAGCAGGTATTGATATTATTCTCAGAATATTCAGGGCTTTAACATCTTTGTAACAAGACCAAACGCGAGTGGGATAGGACAATAATTCTGCTCAACTACTGAAAACCTCTACAAAATAGACATTTGCTCCTGCTTTTAACAATGGGAGTTGAATAATTGTTGTACGATCATTAAATTGTTGTGTAATCTTCAAATTTGGGCAAAATATTACTTCCATTTGATAAACCCAGTGGTAGCACCCTGGCCTCTGCTTGAATCTGTAGCTGTGCCAAAAAGCTAAATTACAAACTGGCAGACCTAACAACCATTACCTACATCAACATTAAGACTTTCAATTGATGATTTCAATTGAATGTAACAGATTGGCATTCAGAATTAGCAGAGAAAAGGAAACCATGTGGCCATATGCTATTCTCTGGCCCTATTCTAGGCCCTAGCTTAGTGTTCTGGTGCTTCTCCTCAACAGGAGACAAGACACCATGACCACTTTAAGATTTATATCCATACATAAGCCAGTGCCTCAGCATGACTTAATTGCCTCTTTTGTGCCTGTGGAATGGATGGGGAGAGAGGAAGGCAGATCCTAGGCCAGGTCAACCAGAGAGCAGGCCTCTTGATAACAAAGTGCTATTGAATGGACTATGAGCAAGTTTACCATATCAAATTATACTCTCTCTATCGAAGACCATAATCTAAAAGCTATATACCCGACAGAAGTATATTGAAGCTTTGACATTTGCTCCCAGCATTGTATTCGACAGAAGTTCAACATCCTTTGTGAATCCGCCAAATAAAAAATTATTTGAAGTATAGGCTACTTTATAGCAGCAAAGAGGGGATCAACTCCATATTAATGCCCACGATTTTAGAATGAGATGTTTGACAAGCAGGTGTATATATTGGCTACAACATATTCCTGTTGTACTTGGATCAATACATTGGTTTTTGTGTAGCCTACTACTCCACAGGCTGCCGGTCATGGCCAGGATCAGGTTCAAAGTTCTGACCCTTTTCCACCCGAGCTCCCCAGTGGTGGAACCGCTGCACTCAGCTGAGTGGGGAGTTCGTTCCACCTGTTTTCCGTCGTGGTCTGAAAACGCACTTTTTCAGACTCCACCCCGACTAAACTGCCTATATAGGGCCAATTCTATAGTACTTGCTTCCTGTTTTTTTTTCTTCTTGTTTTCTATTTAACTTGTGTTTTTTTTCTATTTTATAGTTAAGAATGTATAGCTGACTGTGTTCTATGTTCATTACTACGAGAAAGTTTTGCTGTGTCGGATTTGCTTTGTAGTCGTGTGAATGACCTTCAATATGCACTTATTGTACGCTTTAGATAAAAGCGTCTGCCAAATAATTGTAATGTAATGTAATGTTGTACTTAATCATTGTCCATGTTTATATGGACTGGATTGTTTTAATACCTGTCAGATCTTTGCTTACAGACAAAGGCAAAACACTTGAGGGACATGTCTCAGCTATGTATTAGAATTTTACTAAAATCTTAATCTTTTCATACTTGTTTTCTGAAGAACAAAAGAACCAAGTATCTGTGCACCTGTCATTTACTTAATTTGCTGAGCTTTAAACTGTGAAAACTTTCATTGGGATGAACTCCTATTAATGAGAACATTTCTGTACTGCCTGTCATCAGAGTGCAATCCATAATATTTCAGCAAATAAAAGGACAAAATTTCAGAAAAATCTTCCTCTCTCTATCCAATGTATTTCATATTTTGGACAATTATTTAAACATTTGTTGATAGTTAACAGATCACACCATATTTGCAAGCTGTTTGTAATTTATTCTGTTTGTGGGAAAAAAAATCATTCTATATATCAGATGTTATCGCTATTTCTGGAAAATACGGTCCCTCTGAAACAAAACAATTTACGTTGTTAAAAGGTAAGCATATAAAAATATTTCCACTTCAAAAGGAAGCAACGCTTCCCATCTCATAGAAGAGCCCAGAAATTAATAAATGGTGTGTCAGAAACATGTTTTTAAGGAAACTAACTGTATTGGCAAATCAGTTTACCTCCAGATCAAAGTACAAGATTTAGGACTAACCAATGATTGGTGCAAAACAAATACCATGCAGTGCTTCCCCTTCAATACTCACCTAAAAATATATTCCATATATAAAGGTCTGTAAAAATCATATATGATCATATACTTGCAAAGTTTTATAAAAATCATATATGTTGATTAGTATTATATTATATGTTTGTATTTGACACATACAATGTTTTTTATAGGGTGTATCATATATGTTAGGGAATTATTAATTTCAGTCTGAAATGTATATGCTAGTTCTATACCACATGTTTATTTATTTACAGTATATACTATAAGTTTTGTATATGGAATATTTGATTTTTATATGATACAGACCTTTTGCATATGGGATAATGGCAATGCCATTGTTTAAAAACTTTACTGCCACTTAAAAATCAATAGAAACAAGACTAGGCAAGCCTAGCTCAGCCCGGACACCTGTATGCAGCCAGTGAGGAACATGTGATAAGGCGCGGCGGATATTGTTCTGGAGCATGCAGGTTGGCCTGCATACCGGGGCGACAGAGTGCATCTGATTCTCAAAGGTGTGTGTGGCAGAGTATGTGAGCGGGAGCGAGCGAGGAGGGGAAGCGGATGTAATTTAATTAGAGTGATGAGCACTATTAGGACGTTACCACTCCGCAAGCTCCAGTTCGCTCTGGTACTGCTCAGCCTAGAATGCCTTGCTTCTGCCAATAGTTCTAATTTCAACAGTGAAAGATGGAGTTTTGGAAATATTTTACAAAAGCCGCAGACAAAGGTTACAAGTGTAACATAAACTAAAAAACCTTCCTACTACAACCCTGTGCAACGTTGCTGCAATATTGCTCTACAACATTGTAGCCACGTCCAAACATAATCTCAATAAAACGTTTCCCAAGAGACATTGCTACAACATTGCTGCAATGTTGCTACAATGTTGCAGAGCAACCTGATGGTGGCGCTATAGGAACAAATATAATGTTTTTTATAATGTTTTGGGCTATAACGTTTGAATCGTTTGGCCTATCTTCAATTTATTTTTGCCTCATATTCCTTTGTTCGTGGCAAATAACTTTGCTATTAGGACCAATGAGGTCCGCCATATTGGATTTTTTGCAAATTAGCATTTTGTGGAAAAAACTTTAAAATTTCGTTCCACATATAAGGTGCTGAAACACGAAAGGCATTTCTACTCAACATTGATTGAGTTTAAAACATGGGCGATGTCTTCCTCTGGAGAGTGTATAGCTATCTGGCCTAACTTCCCTGAAGTAAACAGTTGTGAGTAAAATTTCAATACGTGTTCCCCAATGTACAAAGTACGCCTCCCACTAGTGAAACAATATTGACTGGGTGCGACAACTTGTACTACCATAATTACTCGAAATTTACACATGCGCCTTCAACGCCTGAGGATAAGGCAGGCAGCCAACAAACCAACCAGTCAGTCAGTCAGGCAGTCAGTTACCCACATTCACTCGTGTAAACCCGCACGCGCTGTTGTGTTGTGTAAGCGCACACCATTTTGTGAACCGTCTTTGGAGATGATCAACGATTCAATAGATTTGCGGAGTTTGTAGACTCTCCTCGGTTAGTAACAAACCCCAAGTATGAAATTGCAGTGTTTTGATTCGCGGTAAAAATTATCATCCTAGGAGAGTAACTACCTAACTATTAACTAAAGTGTTATTTATTTATTTTGCGATCTTCGTTAGATAATGAAACTCCTAAATATCTCAATATCAGCGTTTTAACAACGTTATTCTAGCAGGCTTTAGAATAGCTATAGAATAGAATATTTTTTATCCGCTCTCCTCGCGTCCATTTTCATTATTTTCTGGTCCCATATTTTCTTTGATGTCTGTAATATTTTGAAGCACTCATATTGATGAAGCCAGATTACATTTATGCGATAGTCTCTTCAATAATGCAATTCTGATTGTTGTAGGCAACACAAGCAGGCAGTGAAGAGAGGCAGCACAGAAAGTTTTATCAAGGTGCCTACACTGTAGGCTACACACAGAGTGAAAAAAATGAAACGTATGAAATGGGAACATTACCCAACGTTACTCCCATGTCCAGCCATCTGGCACCAAACCGAAGAAAGAAAATAAAATAAAAAGCAAACGGAAGTATTTTAACCCCCCTGGAATCACAGCAGCAGCCCACCACCACCCCAGTCGCACCATCCCACCACCACCCCAGTCGCACCATCCCACCACCTCGCCTACAAAGACATCCTGGGGAAACACTGGCCTTAGGTTAAATCAGGCACTTAATGTGTAGCAGTTAACTAAACCATACAAATCTACTTTTTAAGCAAGAATTGTAACATTTCCTGACTGACAGTCATAGTTTAGATTATGTTTTGATTTTGTTAGCTAGCATCTTTGAACTAAAGCAACCTGTAACCTCAATATTATTTGCATAAACATTACAATTGGTATTAGGCAAGCTAATATTACCCAACTGGACTTGGGATGAGTATAAAAGCAATGTAGTAGCCTAGTCCCCAATGTAGGCTACCCCAGAACAGTTTTTCATTGTTTTGCATTGCTTTTTGAAAATAGATAAGCATTGCAAAATGTTTTTGCAAACGAGCATTTAGTATAACATTTTGTGTACCCTTCCAGAACAAATTGTTTAAAAAAAGAATAACTTGCATCAGGAGAAATTAAAATGTACCCCCTGGAGAAGCCAATTAGTCTAGTGTTAATTCAATTAGGGTTGTTACAAATAATGTAGGTATAATGATTGTATGACAGCAATTAAACACTTTTCAAACCAACTCCCTTCATTAGTGTAACTGCTAGGGACTAATTCCAACCGTGGAACAAAACATATTAATATCAATCACTGGCGCGTCTTCCCCTTATTTTGCCCTCGTTTGTGCAGTAAAAGCCAGTAGTTGCTTGTGCTTAAAGATACTGAAGAGAAAACTAGGTTCAATTAATATATGAGTTGCCTACAGTCTATGTATAAAGCAAAAGCCTAACTGATGTCATTTGGTTCAATGCTTCGTTTATCTTAGTAGCATTTGAAGCCTTTTCTCTTTAAATTTGCTGAAACACCAGTATCCACTATCTGTTGGTGGTAGCCTACAGTGAGTTTGGTTACGATTAAATTGTGAAAACGGTTTTGTTGAAAACGGTTTCTGTTTTGTTGAGTGGGAGTGAAGAAGGCAGTGCGAGCAGCTTCCTCTTGTTGTGCACCTTGCTTGGAAAGGGGACGTCGCCGCCGGAGACCTTTCAGATGGATGGAACTAATTCACCGGATCAGAGATGGTAAATGCGATACATTCGTGGTTATTCTTTTAATGGCGTGAAATCCTCAAAAACCCAAGGGAATTACGAATCTGCACAAGGTAAGAGATAACCTGTTGTGCGGTGAGATGAGAAACAGTTGTTTGTTAAAAGGGTTAACAAAAATAGCCTACGTCTGGACAGAGTGCAAAGGGAGAACATATCTCTCAATTACCCAACGTTTCACAGATGGATAGTCTACATCTTACTTCTTACACATATACGAGACTAATAAAAGCATATTAAGCATGCCCTTGCTATGAATTTCAGATAAATGCAACTTCCTGCATTTAAAAAAATATATAATGTTCTATTGGTTCTTTGTAGTTTGTAAACGCATTTAAAGATTTTCTATCGTTGTGCACCGTATAATGCATTTATAAACGCAAACTGAACATAATCGTGCTTCTTTAAGGTTTATTCTAACGATGAAAACACGAAAAACCCTCCATTGTGCAGGCTAGAATGGAACAGTCATATTTTAGTTAACTGCATGTTTTTGGCTAGTTTCTATGATATCTCTGCATTATTAATGTTTGGTTACTTTTTTTTTCTTTTAAAATATGTTATATTAATTGTACATCATATATTTCGTTTTTGAAAGACAAGATGAGCGCCACCCTCTGTCGAGAACAAAGAAAATTAAAATGCAGTCCACCCAGCCCCCTCCCCAACCCCAACACACACACACACACACACACACACACACACACACACACACACACACACACACACACACACACACACACACACACACCTTCATCAGCGCCGATTTAAGTTATTCAAAATACGTGACATTTGAGGTGAGTCTTTTTGTTTTAGGTCTGTGACTTTTATTTGTTTTTAATTCCGTATTTATATAGCTATGTGTACATCTGTGTGCATATAGCCATAATATACACTGATCTGTTAAACATGTAAAGAAAATATGCAAAAGAAAATTATGCTGGAACTTAGTTTCATTGTATTTATGTTTGATTTTTCTCACTTATGAAAAGGTATGATATTTTTCCTGGCTGTGTATTGCTACCTATAATTCTTTTTGAAACAGCTGGGAGTGTTGGGAGGAGATAGTTTTCCTTGACAAATCTCTCTATGCAGAGGTCAAAATTCCACAATTTTTGCACATCATCAGACAAAACTCTTAAGAAAGCACTACTCTCCTAGTCCTTGTAAACACACAAGATGTAAACACTCTGTCCACTGTAGTGTGTAACAATACTAGTGTCAAAGTTTTGTTAATCCTGATATTGGACTTAACTGCAAACTAGGAGGCACTATGTTTTGTTCACATATGGGTTTTGGTATTTTGAACAGGCCCATACTGAGGTAGTCTGAAGCTAGGTCCCTACTACCAAGCTCCTGACATTTATTGTGCAGGATGTGCTTTTAAAAATGAACTCTGTGCAGTTGTTTGAAAATAACTCTTAAGAATATGTGATTCTGCCTCCTCAAATAGAATAAGATGCAATTATTAGCAGTTGTGGATAAAGGCATTATGTTCATCAAGGAGGGTAATATAAAAATTACACACTATGCCATACACACAAATGTCTTTTTACCCCTAACAATAGCTTGTTTAGGAAATATGCTTGTATGTTGCTGATAAAGTCTTTTAAAGGCTATAGATATTACATTTTTATGTAGACGAAGAATTAAAAAAAAAATAAATACATCCACAGAGCATGCTGAAAGATGCAGAATAAAAGTATTGCTTTTCCCTAATAAAAATATTGATTATGAATTATTTATTACAAAAAAAGATTTACGGGCCAGAAGAGAGTGTGGTGTTTATCTCTGTCTAAGATGTCAGAGTTTTGTTCCTGCCTCTAACAAAGCTCCTGAGCCAGTAGTATTGCGACATTGGTACCACACCCATCGCTGTATCAGGATTCTCAGTTGGTTTGCCAGAGTTAGCTTGTCCAACAGAGATGGTTGAATTTGATGGCATGTGCCTGGCTCCACCGCCGGAGCCCTCAACCAGCAGTAACTTTAGATCCAAGAAACCCCGGTACCCATCCCAGGTCCTTAATGACAAGAACCGGAGTAAGGTGAGGGTCAACATTGGATCGGCATTTGGTCATTGGAGGGAACTGAAAGAATTGCAATGCTTGAGAAGCAACGCAGAGATGGCCACTTTTATTCTCGACCGGTTAGCTATTTTCTTCCTTGTTAAGCTGGAGTTCGGACAGTAATTTATTACAGCATGACTGAAAAGAGTATTTCGATGGCATTTTGCTTTACTCTTATCATCTCACACTGAGACTTGCACGTTAGCTAGCTTGCTAACGTTAGCTAAGTTAGGTCGTTAGCTAGCTAGTTTGGTAGAGAGAAACCTGACAGGCAAATGACAGCCAAACAAGGCGAAATGTCAATAGTCATCAAACTTGTCCAACTATTAGGGCAGCATTTTGGACCAGTTGGTGATGGGAGAAACATAGCCGAAGATATTGGCATTTTAAGTTAACAGAAACTTAGCCTCCTTCCTCAGTTTTGACCAGCTACTAGCTCTTAACACGCTTATTATTTTATCATGACAACGTTAGTTATGAGTCAACCTGGCAACTAGTTGAGGGGGCGCGTGCTTCGAGCAACAGCAGTTAAGGATGTGTTGTTATGAAATGCAATCTCCATATGAGACACTAGATGGGGTAAAAAGCTATATCTATAGCCTTGGGCATTTACTGTATTTGCTTTCTGTTGTGAGGTAAAGTATGTTAGTTTGCTGATTGCACATTTTAATATTATAGAACCAAATCCCCAATAGCAGAAAGTGAAAATTTGGGTTTTTCTTATTAGAATGCACCTCTGTCATTGAACAGAAGAGTCCTGAGCAACAAATGCCATCAAGGTTACTTGCAGGTTGGTGGTTGCTGGCACAGTTTGAGGAAATGCATGAAAAAAAAAAAAAATATGACAAGCATAAGAACGGTACTCAATTATAAGATGATTAAAGTTTAGTGATGCCTGAGGCCTGATGGCACATTTTTAAAGGTACAGCCATTTCACACTTGTTGTTTCAAAATCTGGAATATTAAAAGGACATGAAAAAATAACTTTTGGATGGTCTACTAAGTACTTAGTAGTGTCTATTAAGAATGCTGGCTAAGCCCTATAAACAGTGAATTGCATGAATGAGCCTGGGATAATATTAATAGCCACCTAAGACCGGGAATCTACAGTAGCAGGACACAATAGGAAAAGATGTGTTTGCATCAACCAGGCTTCCTTAGGTTATTGCTATATTATCTAATTATCTAATACGCTTTAGATGTGAGATTGCATTGCAGAAAGTGCTCAAGAGAAAGCAAGGATTGCTAGGAGAAGGTGATCAGCAACAACCATCCGGAAATCAATTCCTGACTACATCACTGGGGTGTGTGTTTTTGTTGCCTCTGTTGGAGGGAGAAAGAGCAATGGCTTGAGGGGCTGATGATATTTCTTTAATTCTCCTCATATGGACTGAAATGACACTCCAGATTGTGACAGTTTTACATCTTTTACATTGATGGGGTATTGGACTGGGCCATAGTCACTGCTGGAGAAGGCACCTCATTTTCTTCCGGTGGCATTGAAACTCCATTCATGCTGTGACTTGGATCAGCTCAAACAACACCACCATCATCAATCCATCCATCCATTATCCATTAACCCGCTTATTCCTGGTCAGGGTCGCGGGGGGTGCTGGAGCCTATCCCAGCATGCATCGGGCGAGAGGCAGGAATACACCCTGGACAGGCCGCCAATCCATCACAGGGCACACACACCATTCACTCACACACTCATACCTATGGGCAATTTTGAGTCTCCAATTAGCCTAACCTGCATGTCTTTGGACTGTGGGAGGAAACCGGAGTACCCGGAGGAAACCCACGCGGACACGGGGAGAACATGCAAACTCCACACAGAAAGGCCCTCAGCCGGGATTCGAACTCGGTACCTTCTTGCTGTGAGGCGACAGTGCTAACCACCATGCCGCCCCACACCACCATCAATAAATGTCAAATGCAGACCACCAATATATTAAGCTGACATATTTACAAGACAGAACAGCATCCTCATCCAGGATTCAAAGCCAGTTGAACAGAGAACACCTTCCCCAGTTAGTAAAACTACGGTCAAAAGATGACTAGCAAGCGGCCTTAATGGAAGAGTAGCAGTTTTCAAACGACTGTTGGTGGTGGGAACATTCATGCTTGGGGCTGTTTCACCTATTCTGGACAGGATCTGCACAAGATCAACTACACACTGACCAAAGAGAATTACTACTCTATTCTACTGGGGTATGCCATCCCGATTCATTTTCCAGCAGGACAATGATCTGAAACACACATCAAAGCTTTGCCCGGACAAGCTGTAAATGGTGGCAAATGGTGGACAACCGAAATATTGAGAAATTTTGACTTTCAGGTATTATTAGAAATCTTTCATTAGATATTAAAAATTATACAAAATAAAAAATTTGCATTCGTTTTTGATGAATGATGAAAACAAACAAATATTGGTAGTGTCCTCAGACTTTTGGATGCCACTGTATATGTCTATTTTAAAAATCAATCAGAGAATATGTATTCTAATTAAAAACCATCATAAACAAACATTAATAATTTAAAAATCAACACTAAAAAACATGGGTAGCCAAATATAGGGTAGAAAGAACAAGAGAGATGGGAGCTGTTATATTTGTCCTGGTTAATATTCTTGCAGCCACATTTTCAACAAGCTGCCCATATACTTTGTGGAAGACTATTAAAAAGAGCATTGCAATAATCAAGTCTGCGTGTAATAAATTATTGTATCAACCTCATGGAATCATGCTATGAAAGAAAATGTCTTACCTTGGCAAGATTTCTTTTTTTAGTTACCTTTTCAATGTTTTAGTTTGTTTTAGTAACTTACTGTATTAATATGCACTGTAAAATTCAGGTCTAAAATTACCCCTAAGTTCTCTTTTTGTTTACACTGTAGAGAAAGTGGGCCTAATTTATGTGCTAATTTTACTTTCTTAGCTTTTGGGCCTAATTTATAATAATTCAGCAAAATCTGGAAGAAGTGCTGACTTTGCTTTTCTGGACATCAGGGGAGTCACAATAAGCACTGGTGGACACATTTTAAGTATTAAGGCGAGATATTCAAAGGAGGAAGAGTCTCCAACAGCAATTTGTTTACAATTTGTATCTGTAAAAATGCTGTCTTCATTTTTCCCCATGTGATGTTGTTTGAAAAAAGTAATGATGTGGATGGCTGGCTTCTACAAGAGAAGCTGCTGCATCTGAGCTCAACCGAGTTGCAGTTTAGAAAATGAAATCTAACTTATTTTCCTCATTGAGGTCATTGAATATAAATGTTTTGGTTTTCAGTTATATATATAGTATATTCAGGGAATATGAGGCACCCAGAGGATTCTTCAGTGAGGAAGCACAAGTGTAGCCTTTGCGGAAGCCTTTTCTTGGAACGTGTGACGCGTATAAATTATCCATTACTCCTCACATCTGCCATGTCGCAGACACACCCCTACACAAATGCAATTTTACCGTTCCTTTCCACTTATTATAAAGCGCTAATCCATAATGACACTCATTCTTTATAACTAACCGTTTATTCATGGAAAAATAAGCTAAAAGGCATTATAGTTAAGCACGTGAGCATAATATGACGCTGACACTTGATTGAGCAAGGACGTTCCATTTGCCTAATGCATGTTGCCTCGTTTCCTCCATCCTCATATCTGATCCTTGCATCCTTTCCTTGCGTCCTCCGTTGGGCGGAGCTAACAAACAAGGAAAGGACGTGAGGAAAGGATGCAAGGAGTAAAAATAAGCTATTGGAATGAACCCTTAGTAGTCTGTTGTGTGGTGCATTATGGTTAATATATGATGCTGTGGAGAGGGTTGTGTGATGCTTGGTGGTCTGTTGTGTGGTGCATTATGGTTAATATATGATGCTGTGGAGAGGGTTGTGTGATGCTTGGTGGTCTGTTGTGTGGTGCATTATGGATAATATATGATGCTGTGGAGAGGGTTGTTTGATGCTTGGTGGTTTGTTGTGTGGTGCATTATGGTTAATATATGATGCTGTGGAGAGGGTTGTGGGATGCTTGGTGGTCTGTTGTGTGGTGCATTATGGTTAATGCAAAACTGTACCGAACTGAACTGTTTTTTGTAGCGGGTTTTTTTAATTATCAGATTGGCCATATTACCCCCAAGGGAATATATTCTCTGAATGGGCAACCTCAGGTCGGGACAAACAGCTTGAATGTGACATTTTTCTCCAGATTTGTTAATAAAATCACACTGAGGTACATTGAGTTTTACATCACTAATAACATGGAATTCTAAATTAAGAGCACATTCATACAGTCAGGATTTCTAAGAATAATATTCTTTAAAATAAAAAATAAGATTACTGTTATTATAATAATGCTATTATTATTTGGATAATAACAACCAACAGTGCATTCCTTGTTCAGATATGAATTATAACCTAGGCCAATCCCTTTGAAGGCTTGCCTGTTGAAGAAAGGCCACAGCATTTATTTTTGTATGAAATCGTTGCTACAGGCTCCATTACTTATGTCTCATAAGAATGTTCTGGTTTTCAAATATACATTTGTTTATTTGCCTTGGCAAAGGGGTCTTTCTCGCTCATCTACGGACAGGCTGGCGATTAAATATTTATATGCTGATAGCATTTTCATAGAATACAGATTTTGGAGGCATCTCTATCAACATGCTGTGCCATCAGATCAGCATCCCCTATTTAAAACAATCCAAAATTCAGGGTTTAAACCTCTGCAACAACACTTTAAACACAGGTTGCTAATATGCAGGTTGCTTGCTAATATAAAGCTATTGGTCAATTAGCAAATAGTCCATATGCCTATTATTTATGATGCCATTTGCTACGAGCAATAATCTAATAGAAGTACTTGAGAGTCAGCAATATACTGTAGTTGAAACAGTAATGAATGGCTAAGCAGGCCTCACAGGTAACAAGGGATAAATGTATTGGAGGCAGGTTTTAATCAAATTGGCAGTCACTTACAAGAGATACATTTGTATAAGGCACACGGGCAAGCTGTCTCTTCTTGTAGCAGGCAGTGAATAGAAGGTCAGGTGTGAGTAAAGGACAGTCAGGAACACATGCAAGCTGTCACAATATAATGCAGTCGCCCACTGTTGATTCTGTGGAATCGATGTCAGTGTTATTGTTAAAACTGGTTTTGATGTTGCTTGTTTAGGGCTATTGCTAAAAAGCAGTATTAAAGATATGTGAAGATCTGATGAAGCAAAATATGGGAATAGTACAGACAGTACTTGTAATTAAAAAATGTAATAAACAAAATAAACAAATGTGATGGTGTTAACAAAGAGGTGGATCTGTGTTAATACCAGTTGGATATGAGGAAGGGGGAGTATTATCAGCTCATTTCTGGCATCTCTGAAACAGTATAGTTAACATGCAGAATTCATATTCCTAACTATTGGCAGGCACACTGATGAATCACAAGGCCATCATTGTAAATATGATTTTGTTGTTAATTGGCCCACCTTGTAAAATAAAGGTTAAATAAAAAATACTAAGTAAACATGGCCCCTAATCATTTTCTTTGTGGGTGTGGTGCTAGATTTGATATGTATTCAGCTCACTTCGCATTTGTAATCGTCTCCCTCAATTGGTAGTGCCTCTCAAGTCACCGATGTGCTGCCCTCATCAGCACAAAGAACATGCATCTCCTATAAGCTAGTGACTATGTATACCACCATAATGCAGCAGAGCTTAAACTGATGAGATTCAAAGCATATCTATTGCTGATGACAACTGCTTGTTTGTGCCCAGTTCTGAAGATCTACTCTAGTGGTAACCTGAGAGACCCCCACGCCAACCTTACCTCTTTTTGGGCCAGTTGGCTTGTACTAACTGAGCCATTCTGTAGCCTACATCATATCTAAATTGTACATTTTCCCACATAATAAATATTTGTTCCTGATCAATCATTTATGAATACAGCCCATAGTGTCTAAAGGTCAATATTGTCATGTGATATGCTACAGTGTTTAAAACACAATGGATCCCTTGCCCCAAAAGCAACTGATTTTTGTACTATTGTATTGAAATATGTAAAAAAATTTGAATTGTGTTAAATTGTGTGGAATGCAATTTAAGTTGAAATAAAAAATTCTAATTAAGGAAAAAAAATGGTGAGACATAGATAAACATTTGAACATTATTTTATGATCCAGCATGGAATTATTTAACTTAAAACATTTAAATATTCATAAATATGAAAAGTAAATAGGGTTTTTCATTGATTTTGTAGCATAATTGTTGTTGAAAATGCAAGTTATATGTTGTGTGATACTGTATCTAGAGTGTAGATATATTTTTGATGCTGGGGTGCCATGTTCTGGTACATGTCTATGAGCAAGTCTATTTCTGGAGTGTCTAGCTGTGGAGAGGGTTGTGTGATACTTTGTGGTCTGTTGTGTGGTGCATTATGGTTAATATATGATGCTGTGGAGAGGGTTGTGGGATGCTTGGTGGTCTGTTGTGTGGTGCATTATGGTTAATATAGGATGGTGTGGAGTGGGTTGTGTGATGCTTGGTGGTCTGTTGTGTGGTGCATTATGGTTAATATAGGATGCTGTGGAGTGGGTTGTGTGATGCTTGGTGGTCTGTTGTGTGGTGCATTATGGTTAATATAGGATGCTGTGGAGAGAGTTGTGTGATTCTTGGTGGTTTGTTGTGTGGTGCATTATGGTTAATATATGATGCTGTGGAGTGGGTTGTGTGATGCTTGGTGGTCTGTTGTGTGGTGCATTATGGTTAATATAGGATGCTGTGGAGAGAGTTGTGTGATGCTTGGTGGTCTGTTGTGTGGTGCATTATGGTTAATATATGATGCTGTGGAGAGGGTTCTGTGATGCTTGGTGGTCTGTTGTGTGGTGCATTATGGTTAATATATGATGCTGTGGAGAGGGTTCTGTGATGCTTGGTGGTCTGTTGTGTGGGGCATTATGGTTAATATATGATGCTGTGGAGAGAGTTGTGTGATGATTGGTGGTCTGTTGTGTGGTGCATTATGGTTAATATATGATGCTGTGGAGAGGGTTGTGTGATGCTTGGTGGTCTGTTGTGTGGTGCATTATGGTTAATATATGATGCTGTGGAGAGGGTTCTGTGATGCTTGGTGGTCTGTTGTGTGGTGCATTATGTTTAATATATGATGCTGTGGAGAGGGTTGTGTGATGCTTGGTGGTCTGTTGTGTGGTGCATTATGGTTAATTTATGATGCTGTGGAGATGGTTGTGTGATGCTTGGGGTGGATTCCAATCACTTATTTTATCCGTCCTCTTCTCCTCGGTACTTGCCTGACCCGGAAATCGATCGAGGTTCGCCATCTTTAAGGACATTCCAAACCGCTAAATGCTCCACGGAGGAGCAAGGAGTGGGGAACGATGAGGCACCCAGAGGATTCTTCAGTGAGGAAGCACAAGTGTAGCCTTTGCGGAAGCCTTTTCTTGGAACGTGTGACGCGTATAAATTATCCATTACTCCTCACATCTGCCATGTCGCAGACACACCCCTACACAAATGCAATTTTACCGTTCCTTTCCACTTATTATAAAGCGCTAATCCATAATGACACTCATTCTTTATAACTAACCGTTTATTCATGGAAAAATAAGCTAAAAGGCATTATAGTTAAGCACGTGAGCATAATATGACGCTGACACTTGATTGAGCAAGGACGTTCCATTTGCCTAATGCATGTTGCCTCGTTTCCTCCATCCTCATATCTGATCCTTGCATCCTTTCCTTGCGTCCTCCGTTGGGCGGAGCTAACAAACAAGGAAAGGACGTGAGGAAAGGATGCAAGGAGTAAAAATAAGCTATTGGAATGAACCCTTAGTAGTCTGTTGTGTGGTGCATTATGGTTAATATATGATGCTGTGGAGAGGGTTGTGTGATGCTTGGTGGTCTGTTGTGTGGTGCATTATGGTTAATATATGATGCTGTGGAGAGGGTTGTGTGATGCTTGGTGGTCTGTTGTGTGGTGCATTATGGATAATATATGATGCTGTGGAGAGGGTTGTTTGATGCTTGGTGGTTTGTTGTGTGGTGCATTATGGTTAATATATGATGCTGTGGAGAGGGTTGTGGGATGCTTGGTGGTCTGTTGTGTGGTGCATTATGGTTAATATATGATGCTGTGGAGAGGGTTGTGTGATGCCTGGTGGTCTGTTGTGTGGTGCATTATGGATAATATATGATGCTGTGGAGAGGGTTGTTTGATGCTTGGTGGTTTGTTGTGTGGTGCATTATGGTTAATATATGATGCTGTGGAGAGGGTTGTGGGATGCTTGGTGGTCTGTTGTGTGGTGCATTATGGTTAATATATGATGCTGTGGAGAGGGTTGTTTGATGCTTGGTGGTTTGTTGTGTGGTGCATTATGGTTAATATATGATGCTGTGGAGAGGGTTGTGTGATGCTTGGTGGTCTGTTGTGTGGTGCATTATGGATAATATATGATGCTGTGGAGAGGGTTGTTTGATGCTTGGTGGTCTGTTGTGTGGTGCATTATGGTTAATATATGATGCTGTGGAGAGGGTTGTGTGATGCTTGGTGGTCTGTTGTGTGGTGCATTATGGTTAATATATGATGCTGGACTGTGGAGGGGGTAATGAGTGTATGCTTATGTGTGATGACGGGGTGCTTCTCTGTCTCTCTCTTCCTCATATCTGTGCTCTCTCCAGAATCAGCCCAACACAGTAAAGAGGCAGCTCTCACACTGTACTTGAGTTAACCGCTGTGAGATCGAGAGTCCCAGGATGGGCTCCGTGCGAGCGGAGAGGCGCAGACAGGCCACCCCCGTCCTCACCCCAGAGGGTAATGTGGTGATGAGCTTTAGCTTCGAGAGCTACCAGCTGGAGGAAGAGGATTGCCAGGCCAAGGATATTCCAGACAAAGGGGTCCTGACCTTCACAGAGCCGGGTGAGTGGCTTGCGTGTCTGCACAAGGGGGTTTCCCTACACAGAACAGGTGGTGCTCTTGCTTTCAGCTCAAAATATGCTTTCAACAGGCAGGTGTACATGGAGGGCAGTGCCCCCAGGTTTTCTACTTTAACCACAGTTGGCCACTGGAGTCACTTACATGTGTTCACATATTAACCTAAGCCTAGCTGTCTGAAACTGACTTTCTATCAGTGTTCTGCATGTAATGTAAAGGCATTGTGGGTTTGCTATATTAATGGTCCAGTGAAGTAATGTATCACTGGATTATTAATGTTATAGATCTTCAGTATAATACTGCACTCAGTTTTATAAATAACACTCCCTTAACAACACTGGTCCTGTCAAGAGTTCATCTTCACCACCTCTATAAAACATTGCACATGTGAGAAGAAAATTTAAGTTTCTCCCCAGTGACCTCTGAAGGTTTTATGGGTGGGCCCATCATACTCTGAATTAGCCCTGGGGCTGGGGGCTGAAATGGCTCACTATGCTGACTCAGGCCTTTCCCCTATCATCCCTGTGAAGCCTTTGAAGAGCCTATGCCGGATGACCGCTATCATGGCATATACTTTGCTATGCTTCTTGCTGGAGTTGGGTTCCTGCTGCCTTACAATAGCTTCATCACCGATGTGGACTACCTACATTTGAAATTCCGAGGTACAGTTACTTCAGACTCAACTCATTTAGTATCACTTGTTTGTATTTGTATTCTTTGTTCTTTGTTCAACTAAATAAGTTGACTGTTTTGCACTGTTGTTCATTCTTTTTTTATAAACCTTTCCTAATTTAAATAATAGTCCCTATCCCATAATTGCCCCTTTCGTCTGTTATAGGTACATTACCATTCACATCAGTTAATCTCAATATGAATGTTTGCAACAGACTCAAAATTGTGGCACAATGAATGAGATTTTTGAAGTTTCTGAATGGGTCAGTGAAGTTTTTGAACGAGCTGGAATGATGGTGAAACTGATATTTAGCTGGGCCTTGCAGGGACGTCAATCGTGTTTGACATGAGCCTGACGTACATCCTTGTGGCGCTGGTTGCTGTGATCCTGAACAATGCCCTGGTGGAGATGCTTAGCTTGCACACCAGGATCACAGTGGGTGAGTGAGAGAGAGTGCGGCGGGTGACATTTACGGTGGGACACATCACACATCCATCCACAGAACATGGCCGGAAGTCCCAAACAGGCAAACAGTGACTTAAATCTCCAAATCGAGAAGCCAACGGAAGCCCAGCGTATAAGAGATCATTGTATCATTCATGGGTCTTTCCTGTGCTCATTCTCTCCACTGTGATGTGTCCCTGGGAGCAGCTGTAGATCGAGGGCTCAGGTTATCACACATCTGCCTCTGCACAATAGTACTTACCCTGGTTGAAGCATCCATTACCTGAAATGCCTGTTTCTCATGGCAGCAAAATACAAGCCCTCCCACTGCCACAATGGATCTGCCATAGCAGTTCAGTTTCACATGTATTCTTAGTGTAATTATGCAAAATTTCTCTGATTCTTAGTGACAGACCAAATGCACTGGTGGCTTTGATAAGAGCTCAGTAATATTAATTGTCTCACCACTGCAAGGAGCATTAAATTATACACATGCCAAAAAGAAAAGGCCCCATTACCAGAGTAATAGCGGCTTAGTTTTAATAGTTCAGAGGGTGAGCCTTCGGAAAGAAAGCTTTTGTGTTTCCTGAATCTCAGACAGAGGATGACACTAACACTAGATAATGCTTCTGAAGAGGTAACTGTTCCCAGATACACTAGGTAGTGGATTATCTTTGAATCAAAAGGAAAATGTAAGCATGGTAAATCGAGTTAAAACACCCCTATCAGATGGGGAACATTCAGTGGAAATAAAGATTGCCAGTGTCTGATATGAACTGATATTAATGGCACATCCCTGCTGCAAGTCTCTTGAGCGCAGGTTTAGAAAAAATAGGGAAGCCAAGAACTAAGTGTCGAAGATGCTGCTGACGGACGTGCTTGTGCAGGGTACCTGTTTGCTCTGGGGCCCCTCCTGTTTGTGAGCATCTGTGATGTCTGGCTGGAGCAGTTCACCACGAAGCAGGCCTATGCTGTCAACCTGGTGGCTGTGGGCGTGGTGGCTTTTGGATGTACAGGTGTGTTATCTTCTGAGCATAATTTCCACACTGAGGAACTTTACATGCAAAGTAGATTTTTTTCAGAGTATAGGACCTGAACTAAAATACCATCATTTTGCAAACCGTGCTTCCATGAAGGGTACTTTAATCATTTGCTCTGTATCTAAGAACTTGTTTCTATCCTAGAGGTGAGTAAAGATGACTGTGTCACCTCAGTAAGGTGAGAAATGTCTAGGCTTATTGAGTAAACCTGCTGTGTCTGTGCTAACACCTTTTCCCTTGACCTCTACTTTTTACAGTTCAGCAGTCCAGTTTCTATGGTTACACTGGAATGCTTCCAAAGAGGTACACGCAAGGAGTGATGACTGGAGAGAGTAAGATGCCCTTTAGTATATGTATTAGTATATGCTTTTTTAATCATGGTAATTGTGGAAGGCATGTGAAGCACTGAAATCAGGAAGCAGACAGCTCATGAAAACAAGCTTGAGGAATGATCGATGCATCAGGAATAGATACGATGAATTACATAGATTGTAATTTTACTGTAACGTTCATTTTTGTGCTGCTTTCATTTCTGATGTTAATTTCTCATGAGTTATTGCAGATATTTGTCCCAGGCTATTTGTGGATATGAACAGATGTTTTCAATGTGATAAACAAGGCAGGTTAGCTGCGGCATGTTACAATGTATTGATACTGATCTCATGCCCACTCATGCTGATCACGTCCGACAGTATCGGCAGAGTCATGCTGCTGACTGGACCAGTTGAGGAGCTTGCTGTGAAAACCAGTGATATTTTCTCTGGGACTGTGCTCTATTTTCTCAGTGTCTCATCTTTTTCCCCACTCAGAACAATATTGTTGCTCCTTCTCTTTTTAGTTAGCAGAATTAATACTTTGCATTTTTTCAAAGAAGCGTGCTTTCCAGCACATTTTGTAATTTCCATACTTTGATTAGTCAAATTCAAAGAAAGTTTTATATTAAAGAAAATTCTGGAAATCTTAATTATTCAGGCTTATTTTTTTGTTACTATCTTTTATTACATCTTTCATTTTAACTAGTAGAATGATTAACTACATGTACTGTAGTTGTCTGCATAACACTGACAGACAATGATGTATTCTTATGTTTGCATTTTACTAGGAGCTTTACAAATGAATGCGTCTTTAGTATCATTATTATTATTATCATTGTCATTGTTATTGTAATTGTAACTCAATTCTGTGTGATGTAACTTTCTGTCCATACAGGCACAGCCGGTGTGATCATTTCCCTGAGCCGCATTTTCACCAAGCTGCTAGTTAAAAATCAGAAGAAGAACACCATCATCTTCTTCTTCTTCTCCATCAGCATGGAGCTGATGTGCTTTGTGCTTCACCTGCTGGTTCGCCGGACGCGCTTTGTGCGGTACTATACCAAACGGCAAACATCCTGTCAAGGCCCCGCTGAGATGAAGGGTCACGGTGACCCAGGCACTGGATACAGGGTCCACCATGACGTCGTTACAGAGGAAGTAAGACTCGTAAGTTTTGTCTCTCTGTAGAGTACAGATTAAATCATAAAACATCTTAGGATATGCTGTGTCAGGATCTATTAGGAACTATGACCAAGGAAATCACTAATGAAATAGGTTGAAATGGTATCATAATTGTCAGAAAGTATTTGTCAGTTTTATGTTTGATTCATACTACTATACCAATCAATTCAAATTACAGTTCACTATGCAGGATTTTTACTTTTTAAATATTTTAAAATATTATAAAATAACCATGCTCAGTCATATCTATGATGCACTGGCAATCTCTGTTTTTGTGAACATTTGCAGAATCCTTGCTCCTCTGCCTGTATTTGTTATTCTAAGATGTGTTGGGACGTTTCCGGGTGTGAAACTCTTTTCTATGTGGGTTGGGGTGGGTGTGGCTAAATAATTTTTGAGGTTTCAGCTAGCGGAGCTAGCTAGCTAGCTACTGCAATGGTAGAGGTGAAGAAGTGCAAGTACAGCGAAGCCAAACATCAAGCCGACAGGGCACGTTCACGAAGCAGTCAACCTAGGATTTGCTTTTCCTCGATGGTGACAGCTGATGTTTAGAAAGGGGATGAAGTTGGACCTGTAAGTAACGTTACCTCTAGCTATCCAGCTAGCTATATTTTAGGTAGCTAGATGGCCGAAGTCGGGTACGTTGAGTGGGTGGGGTTGACGGAGAAGGCGGAGACTTTTTGATTGTAAACACAGGACCATAGCAAGGCTACAAATCCTGCAAAGTGCACCTTTAAGAAGTTAATTTATATTTAAAAATGTCAGTGTCATATGATAAAAAGTGTAATAATGGGCAGATTCCCTGTTTGGTGTAGCAGAGTGTCCTGTCTATAGCTGTAGAGAAAAGGATACTCATAAACTGCTCATAAAATGACAGCAGAAGAGCAGCCCTCCTTGCACTGAGACAGGGGGCTGTATTCGGGTGGTTCCATCCTGAGAGAGAGGGCCATTTCTCATGTAATTCGGCACACTGGAGAGTGCACCTGCTTTGGATCTCCAGCCAAATGTTTTTTTCCTGAATCACAGTAATGACTGAATGGCCCAGAGTTTGTGATTAGCTTAAAGGTTATCTGGCAGCTGTTGGCTGACTCTCTTCTTATCCTCCATCACTTGGACCACAGTACATCCATTTTCATTCCCCCTCGCAGCAGAGCATTTGGCTGTATTGATGCCGTGCTGGCTCAGCAAACACGGGTTATTTGCAGTCATGGTGGAGCAGTCTGCTGTAATTCATTGCTGGGATCTCGGCTCAAAAACATGATACATTTTCTAAAAATGCCATTATTTAGCATTGCCTTTGCAAGCAAATACTTGAGCAGCGAATATTTCACAGTTGGGCAGGTATGTAATGTCAATACAGATTTTGAAGTTTATATAATAATGTATGTATAATTTATGGTCAAAAACTAACATCAGCAACAAAATTGTCTGTATATCATTTGTTATCCAGTTCATTTTCACTTATAATTTACATTTAAGGTGAGCTGGTCATTTTAACAAGCAATCTTACCAAGTAATATTACAAGTTAAAAAGGGGGTAATCCCAAACGCGCTACAGGCCGGCTATATTTAAAAAAAGGACTATAGGTGCTCAACAAAAGGACCAGCGAACTGAAAGAATACCTTACCCAGACCACTTCGCTAGGACTAACCCGAGATAAGGAGGACTGGAGCACACAGAGCTCAGAGCAAAAAAAATATTTAATGAGACTGACGTTTCGACATCAACGACGTCTTCTTCAGAGTCAAAAGGAAAATGACTCTGACTCTGAAGAAGACGTCGTTGACATCGAAACGTCAGTCTCATTAAATCATTTTTTGCTCTGAGCTCTGTGTGCTCCAGTCCTCCTTATCTCGGGTTAGTCCTAGCGAAGTGGTCCGGGTAAGGTATTCTTTTAATGTTACAAGTTACTTGGACAAAGCATGACACAACATGCATGAATAGTCAAATAGCCAATGCACTGTCCATTATTGTGTAAGAAATTGCAGTAGTAAAATGGAGTTGAAATATTTAGGTTTTTTTTTGTTTTTAAATATTAAATATTAAGTTAACAGCTGAAACTGAAAACTAAAATGGCATAATGCTCTTGTGCGATCAGTCACCTAAACCTGTTAAATACTAATTTATTATTTGTTATAATAAAATATACAAAAAGTATAAGCCAATAATGAATATCTATGGTGCAGTATAATTCGGGACACCAAGAGTGCTTGAAAAATGAATAATTACGGTTCAGAGCCATGTTTGTGATCAAGTGGCAAACCTGCAATTAAATGAATTGTGAAGCCTAATTTCTCACAAATCCTCCCCATGCTGGGTTCCGAGGAGGCTATTTTTGACAAACTGGCAGCATGGGCAATGCTGAATCCTGCAAGTAGAATTCTCTCATTATCTCTAGAAGTGTTTAATAGTTCATAATTGATTCCAAAAAGTGATTCCAAAAGTCCTTGTGCTGTGTTAGGGAGACCTCAGAATACTTTTTGTGGGACCTATTCAATCATGATACAACAAAACAATTTAAGAGTAGGTTGTGGGTTGTGCTTGCTTTTTTCTGCATATTCAGTACAGGTGGAGCACTTCACTGGGCCATGTAGCTGTGTTTTATCTGAACTGGGAAAGGTCACTAAATAAACACAATCTAGCTGCCAATATAGCTACCAGATGCAGTACCCTTTAAATAATAAATGAAACCACTGGTGAGATAATGTGTATTTATCCAGGCTGATAGAATAGTGAGCACTGCTGTCTAAGCCACAGAATTATCTGTACCGAATAAACAACTGATTTCCTACAGCAGGACATACTGTATATGCTGTTTGTTGAGATCTTCAGCTCAATATGACATTGAAGTTAATTAGGAATGTCCTCCCTCATCAATGCCTCAATATATATTTGCTATTAAGACCACATATATTAATACAGTAATAAATTAAGATATTATTATAGCCCAGTTTGCATTGGTTTAAATGTAAAATATCTTTCTTCACACATGATAATAAAAATCTTATCTAGCTGCTCCCCAAAGAATTTTCCTGCAGAAGTACTCCAGTAAAATGGTTAGCCTTCACAATTAAGCAGAGGGAAAAATAAGGCCTTTTATGCGAGCAGTGTTTGTTTTAAGAGGCATTAAAGTAAATAATTTGAGAATATACATACGCTATAAAGGAAAACTCTCAAAGTTAGGTTGTCTTTTCACACTCGAATGACCGGCCCAGATATAAACTTATACCATACTTGTTTCCAGAATGCGAAATGATGCCGTTTCAAGGGCAGAGATGTTCCACACGTCATTAAATTTATTTCCCAATAAGAAACAGTGCAACCCTTACAGTTCAATTTTGCAACTTAAACCTGGTCCCCCGCAAAGAGCTGGAACATGGCCAGGCCACTTTAACCATCACACAGTAGTATTGTAGTAGTAGCTTTGAAAAATCCCAATATCCCTCGCATTATCTAAAAGCAGAAAATATGTTTTTGAAAAGCATGTTGCCAGAGGATTTGTCAATGCTGTCCCGCATATGTGCTCATATGGCATCAGGGTTCTTTCTTCCTTGAGTGGTGCATTTCAGAGAGCAGGTGTGTCTCAAAATTGTAATTTGTCCTGAGTTATTTACTGCTTTCTTCTCTTTCCATGATGCCTTTGGATATGATACACAAACTGCTCTCTCTATTCCCTCCTGGTTTAAGTGACAGTCTGTAATGCAGAAAGATGCAGTTAATGAGCAGCTCTCTACAGAATACAGCTAATGCAGTTGTGTCCGTGCATGACAGCCCTCTTTGAAATTGAACGTTGAACACTGAAATGTCTCCTTCATCCATCCCGTGAAGCCACTTCTGAGTCTCCTGTGAAGTAAACCGTCAAACAGCTGACGCTTAAACATGCTGTCACACTAACACACTTAGACTTGGAATTAGGCTTAGGCTGAGACGATTTCTTAGGAAGTATCACAGACTGAAAAGAGAAAATGACATATTTATGTAACTGTGTAGTTAACGGTGAGCTGTTTGTATTGGCAATGCAACGTAGGTACTGTGCTGTCAATTTCCTCTCTTCCAGTAATGGTTTTATCATAAGAGGGCCACATCTGTTCTTCCCCTAGGATAATGGTGCGGTGGGTGCGTCCCCTTCTGAATTCGGAAATGAAGTTGAAATTGCAAGCAGCGGCACATACATGAGATTTGATGTCCCGAAGCCGAAAATAAAGAGCTGGCCAAGCATAAGGGGTACGTTAAACAGGTGTCCTACGAGAGAGAGGAGTATTTCTTTAACAAATATGGCGGTTTTCATATGATCAGCTTGGACCAGTAATCCCCACAAATGAACGCCTCCATCTCATTTTACACAATTATATCTCCCTTTCCTCAGCTTCCCTCCCTACATTATTTCTCAAGAGAGTTTGTTGGGTGGGGAATTTTATGATAATATATGTCTATGCTGAAGATTCATCTTGCATTCCCAGTACACCACATCTTCCCATTGCCTCTTCTTTCACTTCTGCTGTACATTGATGATACTATAATACTTCAGCTGACCAGAATCAGACCACTTTTATCATGATGCTTCATCCCTCTTATTTATGTGGACGTCCATCAATCTCTCCCTCTTTGCTCCAGCTAAAGGTCTACTGCTCGCTATAGACCCAGTCAAAATATTTGATCCCTTATTTCCTTCAGCTCTTAACTTCACTTGTCTCTAAAAACGTAGCCTGCTGAACTCCTTGACCATACTTCCCGCTTGAATTCCCACTGAATTGTATCCTGTGTTTGTGTTCGTAATACAATGCAATTCTGACTTGCTCCACTCAGTTGAGTGCTGATTTAAGTATATATGAGAACATTATTTGTAATTTTATTTCTTTGTATCAGCCATATTTAAATTTAATAGTTTCCATAGCAATTTGTGGACCTTTAAAACAACAGCTTTATGGTGAATGATAATTTTAAACTTGCATGGAAGAAAAGTATCCAGAGCAATTAACAGCGACTTTAAACGTTGCTTTTCCCTATCCCTCGTCCTCTAATGTTCATACAAGTTATTACGTTTAATGCCTTTGATTTACTTGACATTCTCACCAAATAAACCATAATTTCACATCTAATAGCTTGTCATTTATAACACAACTAATAATTGGTTCTTCAGCTTCCTCACGGTCTTATCTGTTTTGGCGTGTGTTGTGATTTATTCTAATTCAACATATTATAGGCGAATTATCTGGAAAGTAATGGCCCATTTATTCTCTTAGCCATAACGTCACGTAGAAGAGTAAAACTGACTGCTAGAGCCAGCAGATTTATGGGTTAAATATGCATTACTTTTCCACACAGTCACTTCCTACCTCAGAAAGTTTAATCATTTTGCATGGAATTTATATAATTTATGTTTTAAACTGTGGAGCAATACTTCTTGGACAGCCCTTGTACAGCGTTCTATATTTAGTTCAATTCTGATTTTCTGATTCGGTTATATTGTAGCTTTTGCTTGATATAGCATTTGCCTCTGTAATAATGGAATGCAGTGGAAGTGCTCCTGAACAAGGGTTGTAATTCTAAACATAAACAGCACTAAAAAAACAGAAAAATGTTTGACAGACATATTGTCGTCTCTCTTAAAGACATGATCCTGCACCGTTACGTGGTCTCACGCGTGATCTGGACCTACATGCTATCCATTGCGGTCACCTACTTCATCACCCTCTGCCTGTTCCCGGGACTGGAGTCGGAGATCCACAATGCCGCATTGGAGGATTGGCTACCGATCCTCATTATGGCCATCTTCAACATGTCCGACTTTGTCGGCAAAGTGAGTCACAGTGCAGCGCCCTCCACTGATCACTTGCATCAACAGCGGGCCCCCTGCAGATAGCTCATTTTTATTGCGTTGACTCTGTTTGAGAGACCAGGGGGAGGTGTTCCCTGGAGAGCAGGAGCCTAGAATCAGTCATATTTTCTCAGGAGATCCCAGCGGTCTTCCTACTCACCATGTTTCACTCCTTTCCTAGATCCTGGCAGCCCTGCCGTATGACTGGAAAGGCAGCCGGCTTCTCCTGTTCTCCTGCATCCGCGTGGTTTTCATCCCGCTGTTGGTCATGTGCGTCTACCCCGTCGGGAGCCCCACTCTCAGCCACCCCGCCTGGCCCTGTGTGTTCTCCCTCCTCTTGGGCATCACAAATGGCTACTTTGGCAGTGTGCCCATGATCCTGGCAGCGGGGAAGGTTGTGCCGGAGCAAAGGGAGCTGGCAGGTGGGACAGTTTGCTCGCACTGCCTATCCTTCTCCCTAGATTATCTCATGCATATTAAAATATTCCCTTTATAGTTTCCTCTTTTTCAGTTCCTTTTAAAACCAAAAATAGCAAGAGGTGCACAGTGCTCTGTGCATTATTCTCCCAGTTTGCATCAGCAAAGGACATGCAAATTGCTCAGATTATACAGCTGCGGCTGTCAAACCTGTAATATTATTTTTGTTGACTGTATTGTGAAAGGTGAATGTAGTATGCCGTATCTGTGTTTTCTCCAAATATATGGGGAGAGTGAAATACTGCTGTTAAAGAGAACATGTATGTCATAATGCAACCTGCGTCTCTCTCTCTCTTTTACCCCAGGCAACACAATGACTGTGTCCTACATGACAGGTCTGATGTTGGGATCTGCAGTTGCCTACTTCGCCTACAGCATTATCACGAACGGAGCCAACCCCCATGCAAACGCACTGCACAACTCCACCTCAGGGTAGTCAACGAGGCAGAAGACCAGTCAGTGCCCTATAGTACCACACCAATGAAATACATGGTTTCGGAAGCAAAAGGGTAACATTTTTGATAGCCAGCAAAGCTTGACCTCACAGCAGGTTTATTTGTAACCGATCTAAACTCTCCCCTCTGTTTTAAGTCCATATTTTAGGATGTAGACATTTAAAAAAAACTGGGCGGCTATGCCAGCGCTTCATACTGCTGCCGTGCTCTGTGTCTTATGACGCCATTTTCCCATGTCACGCTGCCTTTCAGAAGGTCATGCTGCCCATACTATGTGTGGCATCCTGTGTCATAATATCCACTTAAGCTCTCATTCCATGTTGCCTTGCGATCTATTCATATCTGTTTCTCCGTTTTTTTAGGGGGGTTTTTTTGCACAGGGGTGGGAGCTTTTAGTTTCACCCATAATATTATGTTGCTTTCTCATATGTGAATATTGAGGAAACATTTAGCAAAATGTAAGATTTGATGATGGACTAGGTGCATTTTCTAGAGATGGTATTGAGGAGACTCTAGTTACTTGCCAGGGTGCTTCAGAATGAAAACTGTCCTCAAATCCCCTCCCTAATACAAACTGAATGTTGCTGTCTGTGAATTAAAAATATACATTTTTCTTTTCTATTCTTATGCTGTCACTCTGTCATTATGGATAAATGTGTGATGGTCCGCAATTTATTCGTGAGGAATATATTAGAGTTGCTTTTTTTTAAAACTGAATTTATACACAACTTGAATGACACCCTTCCCCAAATACTTTGTTTCAGTGGCTTCAGTGACAATACCATGTTACAGATGTGATAAAACATCATTTGATGCCTTGCCCTAAACTGAAGTAGTTTATATTATATATATTTGTGAAGGTTAATGTACCATTCATCATCTGGTCTCATTCATCCAATGGATTGGGTTGTTCATTCAGGATGGCATTTTAGCACACATGGTTTCCATGGAAATTTCACAAACTAATAATTTTCAGTCTGAGAAATGTACTAGTCTATATGTAAAAGACAAATGTATTCAATTGGGTAATTAGTCAATTTAAGCTTGTGGAGCATTAAGGGGTTGCTGCATTTTGGCCCTCTAGCTGCAAACATTGGCAGTTCTGTTCTAGAAGTGCTCATACTGTAGATCTTTTAATGGCTGAGATACTTGCTTTCTGGTGCATTTTTCTCTGGAAAAGAACTGACTATTCCTCAGGTCTTGCTGAAGGTTCATTCACTGTGAAACACATTCAGTATTTAGCGCAGAATGCGGAAATGAGTTATACAAGCAGTGCAAAAGTAAAGTTTATGTAGATATTCACCACATTTATGTCTACAGCACAATGGCATATCAGTCATTATGTATTCTGTGTGTATATACTGTATTTATATACAGTGTATATATACAGAGAGATATGTAGTTGCATCCAGTTTTATCAGTTAGGTCTCATACTTTAATATTGCTTTGATTCATTGCTTATATTACCACATACAACAACCTCTAACTGTGTATCTAATCATGGAAGCTGAAGTGCAGGGTTTTGCGGTGCAGGGTTAATTGGAAAAGCCTACTGTGACTGTGCAGGCTTGTTTGTTCAAAGATCGGCCTAGATTAGCATGGCTGCTCTCTGATCCGCTGGGACAGAGTTCAAGAATATTTTATTAATCTCTTTTATTATTTGAAATTTGACAAACCTGTGCCAATGAGAACTAGCCTGCCCTGTATATTCCATTATGCAAATCAAATAGGAGAATCAAGACCACCGGGGACCTTCCTTGTACTTACATGGAAATTGCTTGGCTACAGAAAATATGTGATGGAAAAGGTTTATTGCCTCACAACATGGCATGAAACAAAAGAAACTCGGTAATAGGTGCATGTACATGTATTTTCATAGCATACAAAATACATTAGTACTGTGCTATTCTTGTTTTCTTGGGAAGGTCTAACGCAACTCTCAGGGGACATGAATACTTCTCAAAGTCCTCACTCCCTAAATTGGTTGAACTTATTAATGGTTTGGGTGACACAGATTAGTGACCTATCCAGAAGTGAGATTGAGGTCACTGTCACCTTTGTGTACCTTCCTCCTGATTGAATCCCCCAAAACTATTGATGTGGGGGCGTAAAACCTAATTTTTATACTCTATTTAGTTTATGCGGCTGTCTGAGGAAGGATGGATACGAAATATGGGTCTGTTCCCATAGTCTGGTGACTTCTTGAATATATTCCCTGAAGACTCCCATATGGTCATTATATGCAAAACGTCACTGTGAGAATTTACACTGTTTATACATCACACTGAACACATGCAAACTGAAAAGTCGGCTACAGTTTTGTATCCAAAAACGGACCTGGATTTATGCTTTCATTCAGTAGGTGGTGCTATTGTAAAGGTGTTTGATGCACATACATAATAACACATTAAAACAGCACAAATCATTATACAGCACTTTGACGAAAATGTTCATTAATGCTGGCTTCATGATGTATTGTCACTTTTTGAGTTAATGTGTACTGTTGCTATCATGCAATCATTTCAGGGGAAAATGACACTATTTTAAAAGGAAAACAAAAAATTTAGCCAAAGCATTCCTCGGAGAACTCAAACAAATAAGTGGGCTCCACAGAAGTGTTAAACCTAATTCAGTGTGTGAGTGCACGCGTTCATGCTTGCATGCATACAAGTGTTGATTGAAGTATGTTTCCCCAGGGTCATTTGCATCTTTTTGTGGAAGGGAATTGAATTGTCTTTACTTGAAATGTGGCAGCTATTGAAATACATAATAAGTGGACTTCAATACTCATTTCATCTGCTCTCATAGTCAAGTAGATTCAATGGGAAGGCTGCTAGAGTAACCTCTGACATACTGAGAGGAGTGCAGTAACAGACAGTCCGCTTTAGTTTACCATCTGCAATAACGTTCTGGGTTATTGCACAAGCTGTGCTTAGATTGTAGCAGTAAGATATCTGGATTTTTCATTGCTATTTTGATTTAATACTAACATTTTACATTTTATTTCATATCCATTACAATTATTAATTATATTTGTGATGATGTGTGTTGTCTGAATATATCAAATCATCTGCATATCAACTTCAAGATGATACGCAATTTATATCTTTATACTGATTGTATAAATATTTCTGGCACAAAAACGAACTGCCATGGTCAAATATAAGGGTATTTCACAGAATTTGACTAATTATTATTATTAGCCAGCTAACTGCTCTAAATATCCTGGAAAACAAGAAAGGAATCTAAAATACCAGGTAATGGTAACATGTCCATTATTAATAAGCCTGCTCTAGACTTTGTGTATATAAATTCATGTCATCCTGACCTATTAAATCAAATATTCTTCATACTGATAAAATAGCATTATCAATTAGAAGAGATTGGATTGAGTTATAGAGAGAGATGCAATATAGATCTAAAAGATTGTATTGGTGATGTATTTAAAGCCACGGTAGATGCAATGTCCATTATATATATTCAGTTCAAACTTCAGTTAGATTGGCAGCTAACTCTGATAGATATAAAAACTGCAGTCCTAGTATCTACGTAGCTATTTATGAAGTATTGAGATAGCTACAAACTACATATTACTAGATATTAACCTATTCCCACATCAAACAATTCCCAAACTGATATACTGCTTACTGTCATGGTAGCTTAATAGGTAAATAAATATAAGAAGCCAATGTTTGCCAGAAAACTATCTGGCCATTACAGCAAATTATATTGCTTAGCAATACTGAATGACAATGAATGTCATCATGTAACAAGAACAGAAGTTACTGGTGTTACTAATGTTGCCTCTCTGGCCACTGTGTGAAATCACTCAAGTGAAATCAAGTAAATTTATTTTATTAGCTCTTTCAGACATACTAATGTTTTGAACTGAGAATATGCCACACTCAGTAAACATTATTTAAGTTCTTTATAAACATCTTTTAAAGAGATAGAGCTATCAGGTAAATCTTTGGGAAGAATAGAACCAAACAGGGTCACAAATATAATATCAGAATATGATCGTTACCTCCTCGTTTCATGTAACAGGTTGGTTTCAGTTTTTACCAATGGAAACGGTACAATACAATTAACTGTATTGAAATTAACTACTGTTTTATGCAATGATAGCCATGAGATCTAACAGGTGCTGCTGACAGAAATGATAGCAATTTAACTCTTGGTCTCCTAGATGTTTAAGGCTATGTCTACACTCTCACAGTGCAAGTAGATCAGCTGAAAGTAGATCTAGATCTTCACACGAATCATACAACATTCACAACACATAATTTAGTTTACAGCTCAGGGAGCATGACTGCTGACCCGTAACGGACAATACGAGTAAAATATGTGAGAAATGAAAGAAAATAAATCAAAGCAAATTGCACCAAGTACATGTAAAGAGATGGTATTAATATTTTAGCTTCTCTAAAAAACCATTTCTCAAACATGAGTGGTAATGCCTGTGGGAATCCTCCCTGGGTTGTCCCCTAATTAATCTCATGGATGATTTATTCTTAAAACATGCAATTCACCATAGGCTCCCATCCAAATGAATTATTCTCTGAGAAATTGTGTCTGTGTGCTTTTGTTTGATAACAGTATCACATTCAAATGTTGTCCCACTGAGCAGTGAATTACTGTGGGCTGGGGATTAAATAAAAAAAAGAAATCAAAGATGGCTTCAGTGTTGCGCTGCCTCCCATTCATCCTGAAAGGGCATATCTGTGAAAAGTGATGTACTTTCAGTGGGTTGTAAGCATGCTGTATGTTCCCCATGTGCAATCTGATATTAATAAGAGTGACAATTTTAAAAATGCACTAGTATCTGCAGCACCTCTCCCCCTCTTGGTGGAATTAGGAGAAAATCCAAAAATGAATGGCCACATGTTGGGAGAAATTGAATACATTTCATTCACAAAATTTTTACAGCTTGACATATATTTTAGATTCACTCACATTGAACAATATGTTGCTTTTATAGGATTAACCGAGTGAAAAATGTAATCCTACAGTCTTCAGAACTGATGTAGCCTACCTTTACAATGTGTTCTGTTGCTTTTGTATTGAGCTGACCCCCAGCCTAAGCACTGTGAAAGTTCTTTCTATTCTGCCATTGTTTACCTGGCAGTTCCCTTGATGCTCCCTCCTCTCTGTCATTTTACAGAATGTCCTTTTCATTGATGAATTTCCACCTATCGTGCCCCATATTTACCAACTTAATGTTTAGTCGACGTGTATTCTTTGAAACGGGTTTTGCAAAAAGAAAAAGATAAATATGTAAATATTTCTCAAACTTGTCTTTAATGCTTTTGAGAATTGCACATGCCTTCATCTGTGGAGTGTTTCTTTAATAATTGCAATTTTAAATATATTGTCAAATATGATTTGTCCTCATTGATAATGAAATAGGTTTTTATTGATGAGACAAGACAGTTGTAAATCATGCATTTACAAAAAGCAATTTGTGCACAGAAATAGAAAATAGTTTTCCTTTGCTGTAATGCACTGTTCACATTTGCCATGGCTGTTGCATTGTTCTGTCAAAAAAGTACTAACTCACAGACATTTCCATCTTTCATATAAAGTGGCTATTAATGTTGGAAATTAATCCTTGAATTGAAAAGTGAGGATGTGGCTTGAAATATCTTAAATGCATGCAGCCTGAATTTTGCTCGGTTTCCCGCTGCTTTCCAGCTAACTGGAAGTAGTGTTTTTTTTTTTAGCATTCTCAGGTCTATTTCGATTGATACTTTGATGTGATGTGGACTGATTAAGTGACTGTCTGTGAAGCTCTGATTAACATATTGCAGAGAGGTGCTTGGGAGCTATTATTTCCAAACCTGCAAAAGGTGCAAAGGCAGGCTAATTAGTATTGTGCAAAACAGCCACTGATTGGTATAAAATTGGAGCAGGATTGTTGTGTTCTTGTGTGCCAGCGTTGCTGTGGGACAATCCCTTGTGTCTTGCTTCCTTGTTGCTGATCATTTTTCATCCTGTACTAGTTTAGAAGCAGCATGGCGTTGGCACTCTGCAGCTGATGAATCAGGCCAGCGAGGGTAGAACTAGTGGCGATGCGGGGTATCTCCCAATTAATCACAACAGCTCACTCTCTACCTGCTAAAATTATCCCAGCACTATGTTCTGTCCTCTGACGACGTTTACCTACTTTATACCTGGTTGAAGGTCAGTATTTTGCGTAATTCCTGATGTTAATAAGATAGAGGGAGTGGTGGAAGACTGCCCCTAATAGGTGTGTTTGCATGCCCTGATGTTAATAAGATAGAGGGAGTGGCGGAAGACTGCCCCTAATAGGTGTGTTTGCATGCCCTGATGTTAATAAGATAGAGGGAGTGGTGGAAGACTGCCCCTAATAGGTGTGTTTGCATGCCCGGATGTTAATAAGATAGAGGGAGTGGTGGAAGACTGCCCCTAATAGGTGTGTTTGCATGCCCTGATGTTAATAAGATAGAGGGAGTGGTGGAAGACTGCCCCTAATAGGTGTGTTTGCATGCCCTGATGTTAATAAGATAGAGGGAGTGGTGGAAGACTGCCCCTAATAGGCGTGTTTGCATGCCCTGATGTTAATAAGATAGAGGGAGTGGCGGAAGACTGCCCCTAATAGGTGTGTTTGCATGCCCTGATGTTAATAAGATAGAGGGAGTGGTGGAAGACTGCCCCTAATAGGTGTGTTTGCATGCCCTGATGTTAATAAGATAGAGGGAGTGGCGGAAGACTGCCCCTAATAGGTGTGTTTGCATGCCCTGATGTTAATAAGATAGAGGGAGTGGTGGAAGACTGCCCCTAATAGGTGTGTTTGCATGCCCGGATGTTAATAAGATAGAGGGAGTGGCGGAAGACTGCCCCTAATAGGTGTGTTTGCATGCCCTGATGTTAATAAGATAGAGGGAGTGGCGGAAGACTGCCCCTAATAGGTGTGTTTGCATGCCCTGATGTTAATAAGATAGAGGGAGTGGTGGAAGACTGCCCCTAATAGGTGTGTTTGCATGCCCGGATGTTAATAAGATAGAGGGAGTGGCGGAAGACTGCCCCTAATAGGTGTGTTTGCATGCCCTGATGTTAATAAGATAGAGGGAGTGGTGGAAGACTGCCCCTAATAGGTGTGTTAGCATGCCCTGATGTTAATAAGATAGAGGGAGTGGTGGAAGACTGCCCCTAATAGGTGTGTTTGCATGCCCTGATGTTAATAAGATAGAGGGAGTGGCGGAAGACTGCCCCTAATAGGTGTGTTTGCATGCCCTGATGTTAATAAGATAGAGGGAGTGGTGGAAGACTGCCCCTAATAGGTGTGTTTGCATGCCCGGATGTTAATAAGATAGAGGGAGTGGCGGAAGACTGCCCCTAATAGGTGTGTTTGCATGCCCTGATGTTAATAAGATAGAGGGAGTGGCGGAAGACTGCCCCTAATAGGTGTGTTTGCATGCCCTGATGTTAATAAGATAGAGGGAGTGGTGGAAGACTGCCCCTAATAGGTGTGTTTGCATGCCCTGATGTTAATACGATAGAGGGAGTGGTGGAAGACTGCCCCTAATAGGTGTGTTTGCATGCCCGGATGTTAATAAGATAGAGGGAGTGGTGGAAGACTGCCCCTAATAGGTGTGTTTGCATGCCCGGATGTTAATAAGATAGAGGGAGTGGTGGAAGACTGCCCCTAATAGGTGTGTTAGCATGCCCGGATGTTAATAAGATAGAGGGAGTGGCGGAAGACTGCCCCTAATAGGTGTGTTTGCATGCCCTGATGGGAAAGGGCTGGGACTGCGCTGCATGCATCCTTGGCGGAAAAGCCTGTCACCCCGCAGGAGAGGCGTCCTCAGATGGCTGTCCATCGCCCTTCAACTCCTCGGCAAAGGTATCGCTGGTCGACCGGTTGCTCTCACATTCCAGGCACCATCTCACCACTTATTTACTTATTTATTTCATAGCGGCCGAGGGCCCCACGGCAAAACTCAGAGGTGTTGTAAATCCACTCACCAAGTGGTGTAGCACACGAGAGCCCTCTCTGGGGAGGCTGTGTCTGAATATGAATCTTCCAGCGCTCTCAGAAGCAGTGGCAGGGCTTTCTCCTGAGTCTTCCCTCCTGGGCACATCCGCTCCTCTGCTGAATACTGTATCTCACGCTGTACAGCAGTGTCAAGGACAGACCTAAGGTCATAGCTGGGAATGAGGCCGTTTCACACACAGGCAAGGAGGTGGACTGCAGTGCCGTCCATGTTTATGTGCGGCCATAAATGTGTAAGGACATGTTATTACTGTTTTTATTGAGACGAAGATGTGAAATGTTTCAATACATGGAAGGCATTCAAGCATGTTCTGCAAGACCAGATATTTATCAGTTATACAAACCATGGAAGAAGAGAGCTTTCTTTTGTTCCCTCTTATAAAGGTCTTGTATTTTTCTCTGAATACCAATCTCTCCTCATCCACACATGCAGTAAAACCTTTACAAAGCACATTTTCTGGCCTCCAGAAATGTTTTCTGTGAATTCACATCTTTCACTGTCTGAGAATAGCTTTTCTCCAAATCATCCTTGACCATTTTGCATCCTGCTATAGTGTGCACATTGTGGAAAAACAGAGGGGGAACATTTCTCAAAATTGTGCACGCGCATGCACGCACGCACGTACGCGCATACAACATGTGCACGCACACTTGTCTATCTGAATAAGTCTATCTAGACTTCACGTTGATTTGCGAGGCATATGTGAGATTCGGATGCTAAAGCCTAATAAAGTGCAGGAATCATCTTCACCATACACTTTATTTAGGTCTAGGCTAAAGCATGTATATGCAGCTTTCCTGAATTTGGCTATGGTATAATTGAATAACGAACGTTAAATGTTTGCACGCAAAATTACGAAGAGAGAATAAGCCTGTGCTACCTAGTCTCCTTTAAAATAATGCAAAAATGCAAGTAGATTAGTAACCTACCCCTTTCATTTTTTTCATAGTCTAGAGCTAGCTAGGTTGACGTTGTTGCCCCGATGCTATGAATAGCATAGAATTTATGTTGGATAAATGTGTAGGCTAGAGAGCAAGTTAGAAGGCTAGGCTACTACAGATTCCTGACCTTGGGTAACTAGCTGCTGCAGGTTCGATTTTTAGTGTTAGACTACGGTTGCTTAATTAGGACTATCTATGGCTAATTAACAAAAACATATTAATAACAATAAATGACAACAATAGCATCAAAAAAGTTTAAAAGGTAACATTAGGCTAAGCCCAATAAAAGCAGGCTGAGCAGCGCAGATATGAGCATCCTAGCTTTTAAACTATAGCCTAGATTTTATTTGTGACATGTGAGCAGTTAGGAGGGGACAATGTGAGCAGTTAGTTGCTTTGAATTAGTCAGGCACAGTCTATATTTACAAGGGATTCTGTGAAGAGTTTCTTGGCCCTGGTGGTTAAAAAAAAAAAAGTGCCCCGGTTGGGGGCTAGTGGTTCACTGTTTTACTGACATGTCACTGATGCCCCATAGGCCTTCTGCTGTAGGATATGACATCATTTCTGATCACACTCTGAGCATGATGTATGAGTTGCTGACTTTTGCCTATGTAGGCCTAATTTACAGACATTCCTTCAGTCTTTGATCTATCCCATCAAAAAAACACATGTATAACCTCAACAGTGTCTTTTGTCACAGATTCGGAGAGACCAAATGTAATTATGTGAAATCGTATCAGTTTCGGTATTTTCTCTGCTCAATAGCTCATACAGTTGGGACAGAAGTGTTTAACATGTGGTTTGATATGAAAATATCCCCTCAATTACCATAGTTTGCACCACTCTAGTCCTCTGTTATCTAGCCTGTAATAAATGTTTAATATGATGCCCCAGTTTCCAAAGTGCAAATATCATGACCTCAGAAGTACTGAAAGATTTCAATTTCCCCATCTGTTTTAACCCCTATTTTTAGCCATTCTGAAGGTTTCATGATTCAGCCACAGCCACTCTCATGTGTCTCAACCTGAACAAGCTCAAGGAGTTGCGTGGCTCCTTGTCTTGGATTTTAGGCATCCCCTTATATTTGAACTTAGCTTCAGAGGCCAGCTGATACCTAATCCCCACAGAAATTCCACAAGGATGCAGACCACTCTCTAGCAAGCAGAGTGGAGCAGGGCGATCTGTGAGCAGGAAGCTTGTGTTACTCTTCCGCAGTCTCAGCCATGGAGGAATCTGAAGGCTGTTAGGGATAAGGATGAATTATCGTCATACCTGACTGGGGATTAAGATCAGTGGTCATGATATAGAATGAGTGCAGATGACATTATATTGCAAGCCTTAGGTATTCACAAGTACAGCTATCACCGGGAAGAAGAACATGACAAAACTGCATTAGACTTTAGTGGCTTGTTTTCTGCAAATAAATTAGAGATTCTATGAGTCATGTCAAGCTGTTACCAATTTCAACCTGTGCAGCTGAACACACACGTATTTACTCAAATTGTCTGCAAGAAGAAGGATGCCTGTTATGGCCAGCAGGTGGGGCTCTCAGTTTGTATTCGAGGCCATTCATACCCCAAGTTGTTGCATTTTCAACACCAGTAGGACAACCAATGGGTAGTGGGTAGACTAAAAGATATCAATTTGTTTTTTTTTTCTAAATGTGGGATGAATAGATTTGCACAGTGAATGTCTTGGAACTTTTTAGGCATTCGGTTTAATGGCATGTTACAACCTTCACAGAACCTGTCGTGCTGCTCTTTGGTATACTGGCCAGTGAGCTGTGATAAGTGAGGCAGATGGAGAGAAAAGAAGACGTGTGCACGGAGAGAGGGATACTGTAAATGATGGAAAAGCTAATGATTGCTTTGTGCGAGGCCTAATGGAGAGAGGCCTTTATTATGTGATTGTGGTACCACGTGAGTATTCTTAATAGGGTGGGTATATTAATAAGAATGAAAAGTGGATCAGACAGGCATGACGAGAACAGAGAGAGTCCAGTCAGTGCTAAGCAGATGTAATGAGACGGGGGTGAGAGCACCTTAATGTGGCCATGGGTCTGGGTCTGCCGGCGGGGGCAGGGAAAGGGGCAGAGGAGACACTGGAGAGAGTGGAGCTCACAAAAAGTCAAGTGCAGAAATGTGTCCTCACTTCAGATGTAACACATGCCCGAACGCCTTTGGCCACGTTCCTCTGAGCTGCAAATGTGATCACATGTGCGTCGGCCCTGGGGTGAGGCAAAGCTCAAGGATAGGATGACAGATTTCAGCTGAGGTCAGGGCCTGGGGCTTATTCACGTGAGTAACCTCGCAACTCCCAAGTGGCGCACAATGGGAGAGCGGGTTTCTGGTATTCCTGTGTCATTTTCAACATTCATGAGGAACGCACGGCTGCTTTTGTTCGGTGCCGTGCGTTCAATTACCGCGTTCTGGCCAATGGGAAAGAGAGGGAAAATTCCACTGTTTTTTCCACCAATTGCTGGTGTTGCTGAAAGCTGGCACAGTGGCCCCTGGTACGGCTGCCTCCTCGGCTGCATGAAACCAGCCTCTGCTCTCTGGAGAGATGGGTTGGAGTGGGCAGTGTGACAGCACTGGTCTCAGACTGACAGCTGTCAGAATGAACGGCTGCCGGAAAGAGATTGCTGGATTTAAGGAGAGGAATTGACCTCAAACTGTTTTCTCTCTCTTCTGGAGACTATGATAAGTGTTGGGGGGGGGGGGGGGGGGGGGGGGGGGCAATAATGTTCACGTCATCTGTGCTATATGTCTTAAGTTGCAAGATTAAAGGAACGTTTACAATCATATTGCTTTGGACACAGTGGACTTTAATCTGCAGTGACAACAAATTTAAATGTAGAGATACTGGCTTGACTGCAAGATAGAACTAAACAAAATAATTCACACACAACATCCTCATAACTGTCACTTTTGAAGATAAAAAATCTGCAAAAAACAATGTGGAGACTCGAAAGGATGTCTGAAGTCAGTTAGCAGGGTGTTGGTTTTGGCTTGTTTTGCACTGAATAAATGAAACTGGTTGTCAGGAATATAAAAAAAAAGAAGATAATAATTTTGAAACTAAATCTCCTTACACTGACATTACAAAAATTTGAATCATTTTATCTCTTCTTTTCTTCTTTTTTAAATATTCAATTTTTAGAGCATGCATCCCTTGCTTAAGGGTATGGGCTATTAGTGAAGAATTAGGCTTATGCTGATGCTGATGTTGGCTAAGGATTTGGATTATAGTTTGACAGAAGGAGACTAAGGTAGGGATTCGTGTGACCCCTGTTTTTACCAAAGTGTTGAAGTTCTTTAGATAACGGATTGGATTCCTGCTCACTTGGACTGTAGGTAATGTTCTAGAGTGCTGTCAAGGTCTTTTTTTTAGATCAAGGGGAAGTATATAACAGAAGATTGACAATGACAGAGAGTAATGCCCAGCGGTTGAAAGTCTTTTGATTATGTTTAATGCATCGGCACTCTCTTTGTGCAAACTGCTTTCCCAGACAGTAAATCCACTAAATACATGCAGTATTTGCCAGACTTATATATATAATTTTTTTTTGCATGGCCAAAGAATGATGTATAAGGTGACCACAAATAACACAGCATGTATGTTTTTATTATTATTACTACAGTATTTTGAACAATTGTGCATTTACTTCCTTTTACAAGCAAACATGTTTTGAAGGAAAAAACTTTTCAGACAGAGGCAACTAATATGGTAGTCGCCCAAATGTAATTTGATAAGTAAGACAAAAAATATACTTTCTTCTCCTTTCTCAGATTTTTTAATTGCTACTGCTCCTGCAGTCTAAGGTATGTGATAGACATAGTTAAACCCCCCAATTTTATATGGCACTTCAGTAATTATATTGCACCAAATGCAATGCATATAACACTTCAAATCCTCTCCCAGTGTGCATTGTGAAAGACATCTAAATAAATCAGAGAGGATATTTATTTTAGAAACAAATAAAAAACAACAAATTACATTAAATTGAGGTGCAAAATGTTGCTTTAATGTGAGATGCCCAGTGCTTTTTAACCAGATATGTTGACAATATGACCCAGTTAGAACCAGGGCCATGGTGTGAGTTCCTCTTAGGAAAAACAGTAAGCGTTAACATAACAGGTATTATGTGTCATCTCTGAAAGCTCTCATAAATACATACACTAAAATGTCCCCATACTTTTAGACAGACTGAATGCTGAATGTTCTTACAATGTTGGATTATAAAGGCATTTAATGACGCATTGAAACGGCAGGACTTCCATAAAGTCGCAGTGCACGCGGCGTGTGAGTGCATCTGAACCCTCCAGCAGTTCTGGAACCAGTTTCCCTACTGCCTGCTATCCTCACCCAGAGGCCCCCACTTTTTACAACCGCGCTGTCTGCAAACTTCAGCTCAGATGGCTGCCCCGCGATGGCCAGGGCACTATGCAGGGAGGGAGAAGGGCCTGCTTTATTGGAACCATAAACCTGCTGACGTCACTTCTAGTAAGTCAGCTTTCAGTGAAAGACTTTTATGAATCGAAGTGGTGCTGTAATTCCCTCTCGGGTCAGGCTTCACCATGGAGCTAATGTGGGTTTTTATTAACCTATAAACCCGTTTCGTTTTCCCCATTACCTGCAACTCTCCCCGTCAATAAGACCTCTATCAATTCACACATTTATATTCTGTCCTCCTGTAATTGCTTAAAGTAGCCGATCCTGAATCATATGTAACCAGATTCTACAATATTCAATAACAATATACTGCTTACTAATATATTACAAATTATTTGGATGGCAGGTATGCCATCCGCCAAGTACGGCTTGGTGGAGCATGCCCCAAACCTATACATCACAGAGAGTTTGGCACTTTTAAGGGTTTCCCTACAGAAACAACCACAATGACCACAGACTCTCAGCCCTTAACAATTCTGTACCTTCTGACCTCATGTAAACACACAGAATTTAGTTACAACTTCATACATCCACACAATAAAGCCCCAAACTATGGTAATTTTTGTATTTTTTCTCCTTCTCCTTCTGTTTCTTGCTGATTTCATCATCACAAATGCTCCAGTCCCACAATAAACAATTCTCCCTATTGGAGATACCATACATTTGCCAATGACAACACTGATCAAAGTAGTTTGATCAAAGTAGCCAATTTCAGGGTTCACAGGCAAAATTAACAATGTGCACAAAGGAACATGTAATGCTTTTGGACACACCTGTATATGGAAGTGCACATGTGATGCTATGTCAGCCAATATAATAATTGTTACAATATTTTTAAAACTTCGTCGTTCCCATCTTTGTTTTGGAAGCTATGTTGTGTGGAAGCTATGTTGCTTGCTAAGTAACAATTGGCAAAAAATTTTAACTATTGCTTTTACAGCTGTAAAATCTTTGTGGGAAGCTCATTTCCATTTCTGAAATGCATTCTCTATCATTTCACATACAAGCCGCACATAATATCGGTTCATGACTCGGATAGCTACATGACTACAAGGTAGGCCATAAAACCTCGTACTCAATTTGTAACTGTTAGCCCCAGACAGCACATTGACCACAGCTCAGTCTGTGGGGGATATGCGCTCCCTCTGTTTCTACGTCGCTTGGAGGAAGATGCAACTGACAGTGTCAGGGTGACTACGTTGGCCTGATGTTGCTGTGCTGTCTGGACCAGTTGCATGACTAGCTTGGTGTTTCGTAACATCGGCTCAGTTGAGTTGAAAAATAAGTGCTGAAGTGTAGCTAGCTAGCCAGCACTGGCATATGGCATCAATGATAATCATTAACGTTAGCTGGATGGGTAACTAGCAATCTCTCTTATGGCATAACGCTAGCTGAAACCGTAGACTGTAGAAAAATAGCTGTACACAGAACTGCTGTATTGATAGCCGAAAGACGACTTAAATATACTGTATAGCTAGCCTAAGTCAGTAATAACTTATTATGGTTAACGTTACATTTAATAGGCAACACAAGCACATTTGGTAGCCTTGTCATTTTGAAACGTTACACACAGCTATCTAATTTATCAAGCACACAGGCAAGATAAATGAAGGTCAATTTATGGCCATTTAAGTAAGTGGTCATAACTTTATTTTCTTATGCAATATTGATATTCAAATTATATCAAAATGTTCAATACATATGTTTAGGAAAAAGCCATGAAGGGAGAGCCATGGATGACGGTCGAAATGACAAAGGTCAAATTGATAGCTGTGGCGTTCCTAATGTTATGTTACCTACTTTAACGAGGCCTAAAGTTCATCTACTGACATACAAAACATACCCACCCGTGTACAATAACCCCATTAACACTTTACTAAGTGTTACTAATTTACTAAGACCTATATCATGTGTAAAACCTTTTAGCACACACAAAACTAATAACACAACCAATGATTGGTGCTATACAAATATCATGTCCAATCATTGGTCATTTTATTGGTTTTGCGTGTGCTAAAAGGTTTTACACATGCTTAAGGTATTAGTAAATCAAGCCCTTACTGTAATCCATTTAAAAATATGACTAACACTTTAACTTATTTGTAGCTACTTCGGTAATGGTAAATGAAAAAACACAGGGCCAAGTTACATGGCATAATTCAGGAAACATTGGGTAGCATTGCTTTGGAATAGAGCTTGTTTAATTTGTGTGAGCCAGTATTATTTGTTGCAACTTGGTACATAATCTAATTGTATGCAGGTATGCATGTATGTATGCATCATGTACTGTATGTAATTCCATTTTGTTTTTATTTGGGCTGTGGATCAAGGCCTCAGGAATACTGGACTACAAAAAAAATAATTTTGGCCATTTGTGGAAGCAGTGGTCCTTATTGTAAAGCTTCATAATCTCTTCTCTCACAGGGTTTACATTTTGGGACTCCTGAAGAGCCCAGTAGTTGACTGTCTGACAGCTGAACACATTTCATGGATGAGTGTAATTAAACTAACTAAATTTCATTCTGTTGTATCTGTCATAGGAATTCAGTAATAGCATTGTAATCCTGAATCTGAATGATACCCAGTATATCCACAAGAGATTTACAAACAATCACCCAGTCCTTTCCACTCTACAAATGGCATTGAGGCTGTTCTCTTAACCAGCCTCATCGATCCAGTGGAGGAAAGTTTGTGCGTATGTGTACTATCAAATAAAAACAAGTCTATTTCTATGCAGTAATACCCGTGTAGATAACAGCAGCAGCTGTCTCTTATAAAAAATATCACTCAGTCAGGCACGTGTTCATGGCTATGTGTGTTTTACAACCAACTTATAAATCATTTTAAACAACATCTATTATAAAACCCCAAGCCAATGTCAGCTTGTCATGTTTGTCATTTGAGTCTCTTCAATTTGTGGCTGTGCAGATAGTTCCCATCCCTGGAGGGTTAGCTTATGCCTAGTGTGCCCAGAATTCCTGCGGGCTAGTTCCCCAGAGCGGAGAGGATTTCCTTGGAAATTTCCACAGCCACCTTCCCAGCACTGTTTGTCATACGCATAAAGCTCCATTTTACAGTGTACATCTACAACGCCACAAATTCACCCAGCATACAATCCTGTAAAGTGTCAGGGAGGGCTTAGTTCCAAAAACCATGGTGCATTTACTGTCACCCAGGACTGCTGGGAGGAGGTCGAGGACTGACACACAAATGTTATACAAACAGGTCAAACGGCTAGCCAATATTCAGTATAACAGTCATTATATAGTAATTATGAAATACATCCTTGTCCAAATTAATTGGATTGAGCATACACTCAGATTTCAATTTTCAGCCATCTTTGTTTAACATTGCATCCATACATTCCACACATCTTCATTTGCATAATTTCCAGACCGCCCTTATTCAGGTGTGTTCATGCGTTCCATCGTCACACCTGATTCTTTTATTCTTGCTCATTATATTCTAGTCACCCCCCCCCCCCCCCCCCGTTTATTCATCTTCATCTTCTTAAATTCTTATTGGTTCTTATTGTGAATTAGGTTAGTCTACTTCTGTTGGATTCCTCCATTTCCTGTGTTCTGATTTGACACTTTTTTTCGACGCTACATTGGGATGATGCAACATGGCTTAATGCATCCGCCTGAAGGCTAATTTAAAAGGAATCTCTGGAATTGAATGCCCGGAGAATAAAAACTAACCAGAAGAAGAAGTTTTTCTGAGAGATTTGTAGGGTTTTAGAAAAAGATAGAAGCAAATGGCGGACATAGAAACTCAAACAAATCAAAAAATTACAAAATCAGCCAGTGATCCAATTCATTTGTACATCCGCTATTCACGTCAGACAGGATTAGATATATTTCTACCATGCACAATCACCTTTGTTTGGGCAGTGTCTCAGAAGGCACTGTAAGTAACAGGCTGTCATTTGAAAAACCAAGATGTTATCTAAGGGAAAAATAATACATATGAAGAATGTTTTGGAGGCTTTTGACAAAAATCCTCTAATGTCTATAAATCTATTTTCCATTGCAGCAGTCTGTTTATGGAACCCAGAGGATAGACGAGCGGCCCAAATTACAGGTCGCAATGTCCTGTAGCTCTGGAAGAATGGGAGCAAGGACTTCTGCACAGCAAATCACACACAGATGTCACTGTTATGAGAACCAAGAGGCCTATAGTCTCATCCAGGAGTCAGACTTAAGCTATTATAGTTTCATGTGAATATCTCTACCAGCGCAGAATATAAAGACACAGCTAGGTTGCCCTGGCATCCTGTTAACCGCTGCATGCAGTAATGGTCCAACGTTGGTTCTATTTCTCCCCTTCATCAGCCCTTTGTCCCAGCATTTGCTTACCATCCATAAATAATACTAACACTACTACAAGAAATAATAATAATAATAATAATAGAAGAATAATTTATATAGCACCTTTTTAAAAACTCACTTCACAAGGTACAAAATCAAGATGAAAAAAATAACAATAGCAAGATAGCAAGGAGCACAGGACCAAGCTTACAGCCTTTAGTGTCTGAATGAGCCATCAAGCTGTTCTCACACATTATGGGAGAAAGCAGGCTAATGCAACCCCATGAAAGAGGAAAAGGTAGGCAGGAACCTTGAAAGTGAAAGCATACAGCTTTGGGTTTGCCCAGGGCTGGAAAATAAAATAGCGTAACAACATGAGGGTAATGAAGACTTCCAACAGCACATGGCAGTACCTATTTAGTTGCTTGATTTTGGGAGAGAGAAAAGACTACAGGCAACATTCAGAGTTGACAAGCAGTATTTAGGTACAGTTTTATTATGCACGACAGTTAATCCCTGAGGATACGGGAGCCGCAATTAGATACTGTGTTGCTTGCATTAAAGGAGGAGCAGAGCTAAAAAGCGGTGAGGTCTTTGTAAAATCATGCTGGGGTGAATGTTAATTATCAGGCCTTTATTTAGGCAGCGAATTGTAACTAAACGAGGACTGGACTGTCTGAATAATGTATGACAGTTGAATGTGGTGAAGAACCATTGGGTGTGGGGTGATTAATGTGCCTCTGCAACAAAAAGGGAAGTCCTTCAAAATCCTACCACAGGGTTGTGCAGGGCGTTTGAAGGCATCATTTGGGAACAAAATCACATTGATCAAACCACAGTGCAATACTACTCTTACTGGGGATTCATTGGTGCCTAATGGCCTGTGTGTGTGAAAGGGCGATGGGAAATCTCCCCTTCTTCTTTTTAATGGCAGGGATTTATATGCAATGACAAGAGAAGGAGAAAACGAAAGCTCACTGCATTTATTTTTATTAATGCATCGGTTTGCAGCATAACAAAAGAAGAAAAATGGGGAGTAAACAGAAGACAAGGTGATCTGTGATCAAACAACAGCACTGAGCCTGAGGCCCCTGGGAAAATGAGTTTGTATGCACTACAAAGTAGTAAAATGAATGTTAAAAACAAAATGACAGATGAATCGGTGCTGTTGTCTACTGTTGACCCATAGTTCTGAGATTTACAGTGAATTTGTTGCCTACATTGCATGGTCACTCAGAGATATCTAGTGTTTCTGGGTACAGGAGGCTGGCATGCGAGCTCTTAGGGACCAAGCACCTCTGGTAATGCTGTCACTGCAAAAATAGGGTTGATGCTGAGGGCAAGCTCTAGTTCAAATTCTGGCAGGTTGCTATGTTGATTTCTTTTGTAAAATATAAATAAAATCTCTTTTTCACTTTATATATCAAAATGTATGTGAAACTGTTTTTGGGGTGTTGGCATAACATTAAAACTGGAGGATAGTCACTGGTTTACTGGGCCTCAAAAATCCATAAAGGTTTTTAGAGCTTCAATATTCCATCAATGCCAAAATGCCCTATTTTTCTTTGCATTCAATATATCAATAGAACCAAAGGACACTTTCTTACATTAGGGTTAAATCTCAACCTATTATGTTTGAGAAAACACGCTGCCTTGTACTGTCACAGTATTACTTCTTTTTTTTTTTACAACTAAACAATACGCATGAGATAAATCTGCAGCTTTGTGGGTCATAGCTGTACCTCTGGGTAACACTCTATCTTTTGGGAAAGCTATTGCCCTCCATGTGACAAAGAAAGAATACCAAATTTATTCAAAGCAAACTCACATTATTTAATCCACAAAGGGTCATTTGACCTTCACTGCAGAAGTGTCTTTGAGATAATGGCTTGGAGTTGAAGCACATCACATTATAGCCCGCAGTCCACAGTCATGCCTGCCCACACAACATCCCTATTTATTTATATAGTCATTTTTATTGATGTTTTCCTGTGCTCTTGTAGGAGAGGGTGTATGCACATAGGTATGTCACAGGTGAAGAATAGCTTGTTTTGATGTACAATCATTGGAACATCTTGAGGAATTATATGACCTATGGAACTCCAATAAATATGAAAGCAAGACAGGGTATTTAAATTATTTAAGCCTTAATGATTAAATACTTTTTTTCTTCCTTTTTCTTTAATTTCTTTATTTGCTTGTCAGAGTTAGTAGTGCAGAAAGAAACGTCTGAGTTTAATGAACCATAACCATCAGGGCTATCAGGGTAGAAGCCTGAGTAGAATTAAGAAGTTCTCTGTCTGTTGGGGTGCTGGGGGGGGGCGTCTATGAATGCAAAGATTTCACAGGGGGAGGTGGGTCAGTACTGCATTAAACAATTCTGGTTCAGTGCATCTTGGTTATATAACCAAAACTCACTCACAGGTAGAGATGCCTGTGAGTATGGGAATGATCTCACCTCACTTTATACAAGTAGCTGAGGACAGATGAGAGCAGATTGGGTGACGGAGGTGTAATTCTTCCCACACTATATTGATGAGTTAGTCATATCCAGAATCTCTGTGTGTCGCTCTCAGGAGAAGAGGTACAGGGGTCGTGCTGCAGGTGGTGTCAGTGCTGGGAATCCACATCGCGTGGTTGTGCATAACAGGGTGTGCTCCCCGCTGCAGATCTGCTCCCTGTCAGGCCACTCTCAGTCTCAGACCATGCCTTGTGCATGCCTGGGGCTGCAGCAGGGCGAGGCCCACAACCAACACATGGATGCACTTTTCAAGAGATATTCCAAGGGAATAGCAGTATGCAGAAATGCAGTATGCTCAGATTAGAGCTCTCTCCCTTTCATTAGACAGAAATAGAAGGCATTCATTCGCTGCACCGCATGACAGCAACCTTGTGACTGTATCTGTTTTGCATGTAATCCCTCACCTTTATTTCCATGTATTGCTGTCAATTTAAATGAAGTCTGTTTTCACTGAAATAGCATGAGAACACTACACTGTAGACTTACCTTGTTTCAGATGGACTGTGTAATTTAGGCTGGGGAAAACATCCAGATTATTTTTTAAAGTAAGTAAAATGCTGGTTTACAGTAACAATACAAAATCTAAAGTATTACATTATTTAATATAGCAGGAAAAAAACCCTGTGTTAGTCTGTATATACTGCTCATGGTATTGAAGGCCCAAGCTCAGATGCTAAAAATCTGCAGACACACCTTAATACGTGCATATATATTATGCTACATAAATGATCTACAAGAAGAGAAATAGTACTGATGTTGTCAGCAGCATACACATAAAACATTTATAGCATTATTTGTATATGTGTTAAAATTAACTATTGTTTGCATCACTAATTATGTCTTTGCATAAAGATGCTCATTTTTTATTTACCGACTGTGCTTTCATATTTTCAGGTATTTTCAAAACAGTATGTCACATTCTGTATAAATGGTGTACAGCTTTTTTGAATAGTGCATTGATTTCTGTGGTAGCTGTATTTATTCAAAATTATGTTTAGAAAAAATATAGCAGACAGCATCTTGAGAAAGTGCTGACATTCTGTGCTGACATGTTAAAGTTGGAAGCTAAGATCTGAATCTGCCCTCTTTATAAATAATTGTCTGAAAAAACCTACAACTATAACAAATCAGTCTTATTTGTAAATGTGAAGACTCCAGCCAACCAATGGCTAACTCCATGGTTTAGGAGTCACAGGATAAACTATGGGTTGATGTAAATGATAAATCAAATGGTGCACTGAGGAACAAGTTCAGGCTTAAATGCTGATGAAACCAAATGCTCTGTGCACTCTGGTAATCAACAAAGCTAATGCAGGAAGCACTTGTCGAACAGACTTCTGGTTCAGCAGGACAACTTGTCCTCCCTTCAATAAATGGTGCTCTCCTAGGCAGATGAATTATAATTCAATATGAACTGTGATTGTGTTGCGCACAGAGGCCATATCCCATTAATGAATGGATGGAGGAGGGCTTCACCCAGCAATCCATCCTGTCAGAGATACAGTTTACTGTTGACCATTTAGAGTATTACTTTTAAGGTTTTAAGAATCAAGCACTATAACAACAATGGAAACCACAACAACAGTACTAGAGGGACAATATACAAGGTACAAAATAGTGTAAGATAACACAGCAAATGTGGGACAAAGATGTAGCGATGCAGTTTATAATGAATATAGTGGAATTATGATCTATACTGTTTGAATGTACCCTGTGGTTTTCTTTGGGAAATTGTTGTTTTCTGATTTTTGGCAATAGATCTTTGAAGGGTGACATCAGCATGCAAACCTCTGTAATTAGCCAGTCTTTTATTTTATAAAGGATCATATTCATGCAAAAACTGAGTTTACTTCACACTTTTCCTGGCCTGTTATCTACAGATGACACACAGTAAAATTAAAGGGTTGCCTATGTTTGCCCCAAGTACAGTATACAGTGCCAACCAGAATTATTGGGAACCTCAATTAGTACGGGCAGTTTAATGTTTAATCAAATGTCCTTTATGCTCAGAAAAATTGTCCTGCTGGAAAATCCAACCGCGACCCACTTTTAGCCTTCTGGCAGAGGCAGCGAGATTTTGGTCTGAAATCTCCTGGTATTTTATGGAGTCCTTGAAGCCATGTATCACTAATAAAGTTCTCAGGGCCTTTGGAGGAAAAACAGACCCACCACCATACTTCACATTATCGTCCCTAACTTAGGTGTGCTTTTTAAAAAAAAAAAAAAAATTTTAATTTTTTTAGAAAATATAAATTTTTTATGAAGAATTTCTTTCAATAATTTCCCCTAAATTAAAGATGAGATTTTTTTGTGTAAGGTCATGCTGCAAAAAGCACTTTATAGCCTTTTCCAGGGATGCAAATAATTCTGGTGGCATGATGCAAATACATTTATAGGCAAAATGATGATATATGAAAGCATTACACTAGGATTGCTGCATTTCTTGAGGTGAATATATACTGTAGCTTATATAGTGTTCGCCAAACATTATAGACCTTAGGGTGATTAGTTTCAGCCTTGAAGTCACTAATCAGGCACAGTTTCTGCACAGTCTATAAAAATAGAATCTCGAGAGCCAACATAATCATACTTTTATATAATTTCCTACAGCAACAAGACTGGTGTATGTCATAGAAAATAAACTATGTCAGGTCTCTTAATATTAATCTATATGTACCTATATGCAAAAGGTCTGTAAAAATTCTAAATGATCATACTTGCAAAGTTTTATAAAAAATCATATAGCCTATGTTGATTAGTATTATATTATATATTTGTATACAATTCTTGTATAATCTGTCAGTGTTTTTTTATAGGGAGGACCATGTATTTTAGGGACCTATTTAATTTTAGTCTGAAATGTATATGCTAGTTCTCTACCACATATTTATTTTCTAAGTTTTGTATATGGCGTATGTGATTTTTATAGGATTTTTACAGACCTTTTGCATATGGGTATTTCACAATGAAACAACAGAAAAGGAGAACATACAGCACTCACACAGCATGTCTCTACCTGTTTTATGGCTGGTATGAGTGAATATTTAAATGAGGGTGTCTGGAGATGAGAACCTATATGACATCATTTGCATAGTGCTCAGCAGGGGGGCCTCCTCTGATTGACAGCGAGCCCATGTACGCTATAGCTACAACACCTTTAACTTCCAAACAGTTAAACTTCCGGCCCAGTAAAAAAAACACACACACACACACACACACACACACACACACACACACACACACACACACACACACACACACACACACACACACACATACACACATTTTGTGATTATTTGAAATATAAAACTAAACATATCTGAACCCCCAGGCCTCAACCATATGAAGTCAGTGTTGTTATCAACCTGAAGCCCGAGGACACAATTGCACAGTGTGTTCAGGAAAGGAGCTCTGCTTACAAGTATCACAAAACTGGGCTTGATAGCAATCAGTAATAAAGTTTTGCCTCCTCATTATTGTTATGTGCCTGTGGGGGAAGCGATGCAATCAACTGCCCTGTGAGAGACTCTGTGATTATTGGTTTGACTGACCTACAGTAAGACCCTGTTGTGCGTGGGAGGAGTCTTTCTGTTTTGACTATACAGAATAGCATGAATCCATAGCAGACCCACAGAGCTTATGTTGAAGCAGTGAGTTTAGCTGGCCTTGTACTCACCCAAAAGTATATAATTACTGATAGCCCAGACACAATATGCCTCACAAGGGCTAATTCAATAGGTCGGTTCTAACAATAAGAGCTAAATGGACCTTGTAGCATGGAGGATACACTCCCTTTTTACAAATAATACTGGACTGTCCTAAATGTCTATGCAATGCAAGTGTGTCTGGGAAGAAGAATCTTTTGCCAGGATTGTAGAATAGAATAGAAGACAACTTTATTGTCCAGCCAAGGCCGGAAAATAATCTTTGTACTCAAAATCATTGTACTTCATTTTTTAATATAAAATTGTTAATGGACATGGTCCATTGTAGAACATTAGTGGTATATGCCCCCCCCCCCCCTCTCTCCCTTGCGTGAGCTGGTGAGCTGGCAAACACTGATTCCAAGGAGAGTAGTGTATTGTCTATTCCTCTGTATTCTCCATGAGGCAGAAACTTTGGCACACCCAACAAAGGCATCCTAAACCTGCTTGTAATCCAATGTGTATTGGTGACTTCCATTTCCACCAGCACATTGCACATGTGTGCGCACAGACCTGGGGGATCAAACATTCCCCACTCATTAATGGATAATTTACTGACTGCTATGACACATTGCAGATTTTTCTCTCTGAAAACAAGGGGGGAAAAATCCCAAAAGGCCAGATATTTTCCATTGTTTTAAGCCTGGCGATCTTTGAAAAACATTTTGCCAAAGGGCTGTTTTTAGTCCTGCCGCTGCTTTCTCAGTGAGACTAAACAGTGTCTGCTCAGACTGGATCAGCACTGGGGGCTCAGTGATGTCATCTTCACATGACAATCATTCATTGGTCACTCCTCATCCCCAGAACAATGGGCTCCTTGTGCAGGCATCACTCTCTTAAAAACACTGCCCGTTTATATTGGCTCACAGTTTTCTTTGGAAAGGCTACTGTGTCAATTTGATCTAAAAAGCCACACAGACCTAAGTCAAGATATGAACGAGATGGAGGAGAAGCTGACACTGCTCAAAGATGTGCACCAGCGTCATGAAACATTCCCTTAATGAGCCTGCAGTGGTCTCTATCAGGCCTGGAAAACTCATTGGTTTTGGCGACTGAGCCCCGACAGCATGTTTGGCTGTGTTTGTGCTGAGTGGAGCAGTAACGGCTGAGCCCCCGTGGCTCCTGCCTCCGCTGTCTCTCAGGACTGCTGGGCTAATCTCTGCATGGACTTTCTGGAGTGTGGATCTCAGGGTAAATCCGAAGTGTGCTGATGGTGTGCTTCCGAGTGTTCACGCTTTTTACTAAATAACTCCGGATTGTACAATTTTCAGTCCAGTTCATGCACCTCAGGCACACTTCAGGAACTTTCCATTTCATAATGAAGCGAGCATTCCAAATACACCACAAAGTAACAGTGAAATGTAACCTGACTTACAAAAATCTCTTTTAACTTACTTTCAGCCACATGTTTTACATCAACTCTATTAGAACACTTGCTTAGAGGTTATTTAACAGTAAATGAAACATAAAAAACACACATTGGCTTTCTGAAATACTGGCACAGCATTGGATGTGACCTATTAGAGAACCTGGCTTTCACCAGTCCATTATGTATGCATTAAAATACATGGGTTTTGAAAAGTCTGAAAATCCTTCTTAAGGCTTAAACGGAGTGGATAATTTACTTTTCCCACAATAAGAGATTCTGAGTTCAGAACCTTGTGGCATTTACCTTTTGAAATACTCTTTCTGCTTTGCGGTGCTTGTATACAAATGTCACACGTTCAGCTGAATCTCAATCAACTGTTCTTTTCATGAGCTCTGAGGTCACACAGTAGAGATGACCCCATTCACAAAGAGGTCTACAAGCCAACATGAATCTCACAATCCAGCTCATTTAAATTAAAAAGGGCACTTACAAAATAGGCAAATCCAATGTCACCAATGAATAAGTATATATATGAGCCATTCTGCAGAAATTGTGTAAATTGCAGTCCCCACCCAAGAAAAGTGTTTTAAAAAAATAAATAAAAAAATGTTTTTTTTTATAGAAAATTGTATCATGTGGTGATATAATTAGGTCTCAAGCATTAATTGATATCATGATAAATTAAATATACAAAAATTGCTTTTCAAATGTTACATTATATTGGAGAGATCCATTCACAACACAAACCCTTAAATTTCTGTTAATGACAATAACACTTTAATATTCTTTGCCAATTTTTTGCATTTTCGTATAACTTTGTGATATCTTCTGAATGGAAAGTTAGAATTTCTGTTCTATTTTCTGGATTTTTTATTATTATAAAAACCCACTGTTTGAGTGTCCACAAAGAGCCCCATTTTAGCCACACCCTTAAAAGTGCAACTATCAAATCAGACTGCATCATTGTCCATTATGGCCACATGGTGAGTAGTTGTGCTTCAGCATTTTGGTATAAATGGGCTCCAATGCCTGAAAAATAGCTGAGTGACTTTTATAAGTGTCATTACCAAACACTGACTATTTATATTATATAATAATACATTGAAAGTAAAACTGTAACATTCCACTCCCATCCTATTGTTTCTCCGTGTTTTCCTTCTCCCCCTGTTTCGTGTTTGTCTCTCCATTGTCCGTGTTTCCCCCGTGCTGCAGGTTGGGCGTGTTTTCCCGTTTGTGTCACTCTGTTTCACCACTCCTGTCTCAGCCTATCCCATTCCCCCGTCTCGCATGCATTCCTCACTGTCCGCTCTGTTCAATCACGCTCGCATACATTCGCACGCATTTCCTAATTGATTCCAATTAATACCTGCATTTAGTGACCCGGTGTTTTCTGTCCTGTGCCAGTTCGTTAATGCTTGTAGTCTGAAACCTCTGGTCCTGTCTGGTTCTCTGTCTAGTCACCTAGTCCTACAGTTTAGTTCTGTTTTAGTGTTAATTCACTCTGCTAAACTGTCAAGTCCTAGTCTGTTCAGTCTGAAACGGCATTACCCGCTGCTCATTATCCTGTCTCGCTAACTACCTTTGTCTGCTTAAAGTCTGCCAACCTGCAGTTGTCCGAGAATCCCTGCCTGTGTTGCGGTTTCCCTGCCTACCACCTGACGTTTGTGCATGCAGCTTGGGGCTTCTGCTATTCCACCCTGCGGCGGTCCCCGCTCACAGCCAATGCTGCGTTGCTGTTGATGTGCTGTCGCTCCTGCCTCTGCTGTCACTGCTGCCGCCCTGCTGTTGCCGTGCTGCTACTGCCGCTGCCCTGTTGCCACGCCTGCATCCCGCCTGGGTCCGCTGCACCGTCCTGCTCTACCGCTCCCGCTCCCGCTCATCCCCTGCTCCAAACAACCCGGTTACCTGTCGCCATCATCACCCCTGGCTTTCCCTACTCCCGCACATTCATACTGGACTGTCTGTATTTAATTGTTCTCCCTACACTTCAGGAGTCTAGTTCGAAGCCTAATTTATTGGATGCTTAGCGCTCCCACTCTCTGTCCTGTCTGTCAAGTCCGTCCTGTCCATCAAGTCCAGTTCCGGCTTGGAACAATTCCGGTGAGACCTGTCAAGTCCAGCTCCGGCTTGGAGCAATACTGTGGTGCCGGTTGAGTCCAGTTCCGGCTTGGAATTTCTACTGCCTTTGCCTTTCCCTCTATGCTCAGGACTGCCCTGAGCTTAAATAAATATTGAGTTTTTTGTACTTCTGTCTCCTTGTCGTGCATTTGGGTTCAGTCGTATTCCGGGGTCGTAACAAAAACATTTGGATGTTTAGGCCAAAACATTATGTTTTATAGTTGGTGCATCTGTCCATTTCCATGATCACCAGCCATGTGCTAGCTAACCTTTTGGTTGTGTGCTAAGAATTACTTAAAATTGTGACTACCATAACCATCACTACCAGAACAAACAGCAATGTTTCGGTAGTGACATGATTGCTATGGTCATTGATAGTCATGATTTAATAACAAAATAATTATAATTATGTCATCAGCTGAATTATTTTTTTAATACTTTTTTTTTTACCAAACTGTATATGTAAAACACAAAAAATATTGATTTGTACCTTGCTTTGTGCTACAGGGAGAGAGAAACAGACACCACCATGTCCAAGAGTAACAAAGAGAGGCAGAGAGAGCACAGACAAAGGATCAGAGAAGATCCAGCAAAGTATCAGGACTATCTAAAGAAAGAAAGGTGCAGAAATGAAAAAATAAAAACGAAACAAGACGAAATGAAATGAGAAAGTTTAAATCTGTCACAGAGCGATCTCCCAGGGAGCAGAGAGCTGTTCGAAGACAATGAAAAAAAAACCCCAGGAAAAACACAAGGCATTAATGAAAAGGCAGCTAGACTAGGCCTTCACACCACCTAGTACCTCCAGTAATAGTGAGCAGACATCCCAGCAATTTCTGCAGTAGATTTATATGTTATTGCTGCAAAGTAAAATCTTACTTTGACAGTGGAAATCTTAGCAGCTGTTTGTCTTTAATTAGTTGCAGAATGTATTACTTGATTATATCAAAATCACGAGGCATGTTATCAAGTAGGGCTTAGCTAAACAAAAAATCCACATTACCATATCCCTCAGGTCACCATAACATCTGATATTCTGTTAAACTTAGAGTAAGTTAGGTAATCAATTAAAAAATATAATATTATATGTAAGGAAGTGTATGTACTTCAATCAGTCAGGAAGAATGAAAATTAGCATTTTGATTTATTTAGTTAATTAAGATTTGATTAAAAACTCATTCTAAATCACTACACCTTGCAAACAAGTTAGATAAATTTGTAAAAATGTTTTTTATTCATGTAAGATTTATGATAATGATCAGGATGAATTTTCCATTTTACCTCACATTTCTATGGTGTTTTTATGGTATATAATGTATGTACAAACCCCAATTCCAAAAAAGTTGGGGCCGTATGTAAAATGCACATAAAAGCAGAAAGCAGTGATTTGTAAATTCTCTTTTACATATATTTAATTGAAAACAGTACAAAGAAAAAATATTTTATGTTTTACCTTATCAACTTTATTGGTTTTTGTAAATATACGCTAATTCCGAATTTGATGCCTGAAACGCATTACAAAACAGTTGGGACAGGGGCAAAAAATGGAAGAAAAAAAAAAAACCCTGTTTGGAACATTCCACAGGTTGGTAAACGGGTGATGCTATCATGACTGGGTATAAAAGGATATCAAAAAATATAACCACTCATTTGAATGGATCTCTGTGGGAATTGGGGGGTGGGACTAGATTAAGCTGTAAATTACACAGGAATGGTATGGAATTCATGGTTGGCTAAATGGCTGTAAGTCCTTAAAGGTCTGCGGTATAAAACAAGCCTCAAACCATCACTCTGCTGCCAGATATGCAGTAGATATGGATGGATTACTTGAAGGGTTGTTCCTCCTGACTTATTTTTCCATAAAGTTCAATAGGAAAATGAGTCAGATATCTATTGCATGTCTGTTCTTTCTCCTGTCTAGCCACTCTTTAAAGAGGCCAAATCTGTGAAGGGCTGAAGAGATTGTTGATCTCTGGACAATTTCTCCCATCTCAGCCAATGAGCTCTGCCTCTTGGTCACTTCTCTGTCAATTGCCCTTCTCGTCCAGTTGCTCAGTTTGGTAGGATGGCCTGATCTTGATAGAGTCTGGGTTGTGCCATATTTTCTCCAGTTCATTACAATGGACTTAATGGTGTTCCTAGGGAGGTTAAACGCTTTGGCAATCTTTTTATAACCCTCTGTAGCTTTTTGCCTCCTAATAACTTCATCTCCACCGGCACTTGGTCTTTGTGACAAAAAGACTGAACTTATCTGCTGTTGGACTTGTGAGACCTCACAACTGTAACGTCGGTGATATTCATCCTGCACTCATGCAATTGAACAAAGATGGACCTCTTCAAGGTATTTAGTGTGATCCTTCCTACACCTGGCCCAGTTTCCATTGTTAACACAAAGGGGGCGCATACTTAAGTCACTTTCAGTTTTTTATTTTTAATATAGTTGTCAAGACATCTAAAAACGTAATTTCATTTTGACATAGAATTACTTATAGAGGAATAGGGGGGAAAAAACTGTATACCGTAAATATAAAGTGAGTTGTGTGCATCCTCCTTGAAAATCTAGTCAGTTTTTTTTAAAAAGCTTTCAGGTTCTCTTCCTGTCCTTTAAGGGTCTAAATCAGGGCACTTTCTTTTTTCCTTAGTGTTTATATCTATGGTTCTTATGCTGGCATATTGATTTTATCCTTGTTACTTGCTAAAGCCATCTCCATCAATACCGTGCAACAGTAGTTTAATTTTCATGCTCACCAGTTCTTCAATATTGATCTTTCACTTCACATATTTCTGGTTGCTTCCAGAAGTAGCCATTGTGGACGGCACTGCTTCACATCTTTATGTAATGAACCCCCTCCCCCAGATAGCTGTCAAAACATTTTATGTTCATCTCCTTTAATAGGTTCCTGGTTTGCTCCTTGACAATGCTGCAATTTTAGTCATTTTAGATTGCTTAAAACCACAATGACATTTTCTCAGTATTTTAGAAACAGTCATGTTTTGTGTGAGATACTTTACTTGGAAAGATCAGAAATTACTGTACCATGAAAATGCACTGGTGAAATTTCTTTGTTGAAGCATTTACAAAACTACTGTATTATTCAACAGAAGCTAAATTCATAACAACTGAAATGAATTCAACCATTTAAGCATAGGGAAATGCATTGAGAGATATTGACATGATTGACTTATTGGTTTCCTTCTGGTTAAACATCAGTGCTATAAAGTTCTCTCATCTCTTAAAATTTAAAATCCTCTCACTGAAATGCTTCACCAGGAAAACAAATTTACGTTTTTTTCCATCAAGCAAATGTTCAAAACTCATAATATGAAATATTCAGTTTGATTTTCATAGAATACCATAATTAACAGATAGATGAAATATCAACCTATGATAGTACACAAACTACCCCCATGTTCACTCATTCTGTCATCCAACGGCTATCCTGTCTCTCTTCTTCCCTTTCTCTCTAAACCCTTGATGGTGCTATTTACAACCAATTCTCCCCCTCACTCAAAATGCTATCCTTGAGGGCCACTTAACAGATAGTTCTCCTTGCAGTCAGCAAGGAGCCCCACGCAGCAAAGGCTCATGACTGACCACCACCTCCTGCTGTGTTCCTTGACTACTTTTGGGATTTGAGGCACAGATCTATACTGTTTTGCTTCCTACCTTGATAGTTGCTCCTTCCAGCTTGTGTGGGGGATCACTTTTCTGAGACCTCATAACCTTTCTACAAGTGTCCCCCAGGGCTCTGTCCTTGGTCCCCTCCTTTTTTCTTTATATTAAGTCTTGGGGTGTCTCTGTGGTGTGGCTTGTAGGAGTGCTGTCCAGGTGCTCATTGCAAGCTGCAACATCGGCACTTCGGGTTCAGCCACGCAGCCTTTGTCGCATGTCTCTCCCTCTTTCTCGCTCCCATTCTTCCTGTCTTTTTGCACTGTGCTGTCCAGTGGAGCTGAAAAGCCCTAAAATAATAAGAAACATAATAAATAAGAAACAAAAACATTTTCATAAAAATGTATGCATTTCAGCTTGCCATCGATACATTTTTTGCAAGTCTCTAGAAAAAATCATCTGCAATGTATTCCACCAAACTGCATTTCATTTACTAGGGGTACTACAACAAAAAATAATAATTGAGGAGGTCTTAGGTTGTGTTTTCATCTAAAGCACTGGTTCTCAATGTGCCCCATGGCCCAAAACCAAATCCTGACATTGTTGGTGTTGACTGTGGCTGGGAGTCCCATGGGGTGATGCATAATTGGGCTTAGCTTTGCCCAGGGAGGGACACTTTCAGATAGCAGTCTATTCCATGTTATACTGTGCAGTAATAACTCCTCTGAGATCCTGCATTCCACAAATGTGCAAAAAGTTTGGTTCTGTGACTTCATAGCTGGTGTACTGCAGAGTAAAAATAAAAGGTTTTTGACTGAATACAATTTTGAGAAGACATAATCCACTCCACAAATTGACCACAGGATGCTGTTGAAATGGGACAGGCCTTGTAAAATGATAAGGAATCCGATATTGGGAAAAAAATAAAAAGGGATACAAAGATTGTCATTTGTTCCCTTTATTCATTCCCGTATGAAACAGTGAAACAGTTATCGTGTTTTTTCGTATTTTGAATGAAATCCAAAAATCTAAGCTCCGCTGGTCCAGCTCATCTGAAGCTTTTACTTGAAACCCACTGTCCAATGGGTACTGTTCTACAACAATAGTGTATACTCACCATCTCAGAGGACACCAATGATGAACATATTGTACTTCACCTTGCCTCAATGTCACAACAATTGTATTTAACCTTCTAAGCTCACAATGCATTTAAATACGTTGAATACGAACAAAATGGCAACATATTAATATTTAATGGTGGCATTATGTGGTACACGGACATTTTTATGTGATACTATTTTAAAGGAACATTATGATGTGACATTATATTGCACAGGGATATTATTATATAAAATTCTGTTTTAAAGAATCATTGTGATGTGACCATGTTGTACAGGGACATTATGGTGTGCAATTTTGTTGTATACGTTACATTATGTTCTATAGGAACATTATTATGTAAATATGAAATCTCATTGTGCATTTTGATACTTTTGTACACAAAGAAGCAGCTATTTTAAAGCAACATTATGTATATTTAGAACGGAATATGATTCATATATTGTAATCTTATGTTACATGCTGTTGTCTAGCCAGACACAAACATATTATATTACAATTACTATTGGTAACTAACTAACTATTTCCATTGTAAGTCTTTATTTTCTGTCATAACACCCCAGTCACACCATGGATGGAAAGATGATAGGGCCAGTGCTGACCTCAATAATCCATCCAATGAAACTAAAAATGTAAATGATATAGTCAACAATAAATGCACCAGTAACAATATGCAGCTCCACGCTGCCTCATATATAAACCCACCAGAATTATTGGCAACCTCAATTAATATGAGCAAAAAGTGCAGGATTAAATTCAGTTTCTTGTTTATCAAATGTGTTCTATGCTTAAAAAATTAATTTAATTGTGATACCACTGAAAAAAAAATAAAAATGTTTTCCGCGTACAAAAACGCCAAATTACTCACACATAAAAAGCACTGTCTATAAGTCATTAAAACTTACAAAATTTAGGCCTGCTGTTAAAAATATTGATATCAAAATGAGGCCAAGTCGCAACAAACAATATTGGCTATCTTAGCTCACACAAATTAAACAAGCTCTTTTACAAAGCAATGCTACCCAATGTTTCCTAAATTATTTCATGCAACTTGGCCCTGATATTTTTTCCATCTTACAATCTGAAGAGAATATGGTCATTCAAACTTTATGTGTCACATCAAAGTGTGTGATACCGCAGACCCTTGATGATTTACAACCATTTAGCCAATCATGGATTCCATACTATTTCCGTGTAATTTACAGCTTAATCTAGTCCTAACCCCCAATTCCCATAGAAATCCATTCAAATGCAGAGAGGTTATAGTATCGCTTGTAAGAGTACCTGAAAATAAGATATCAAGAGTCTTTTGATATCCTTTTATACCCAGTCATAACATCACCTGTTTACCTGTGGAATGTTCCAAACAGGTGTTTTTTTAACTTCCCAGTCTTATTTTGCCCCAACTTTTTTGGATTGTGTTGCAGGCATCACATTCGGAATTAGCATATATGTGACGCGGTATGTCAAAACCAGGCGGAATTGGGCAGAGCTACGAACGGAGGAACAGCTGCAAAATGCTTTGGGGTGAATTTTAGCGGTTTAGAGATTTTTGGACATTTATGATGCTACAAATATTAAAAATGTTCTGTAAAAGTTTCTAACTGAAATTTCATCGACAAAGTATTTTTTAAACACTTTTAAAGATTTTTAATACTGTGCTTAAGCTTCACTGCGGCAATGGCCGTGTCGGCGAACGAAAAGAAGTTTCGAAGTTACTGAATGAAGCCAGCGAATTCGGACTAGGAAATTAACCTGGCCTGCAAGATTTAATTACGATAAAATCTTAATAACTTCGCTTTGGAATATCCGATTTGAAAAAAGAAAGCGGAGTTGTAAAGTGCAAGGTCTATATTTTACTAATATACCAATAACTCAAAATTGACCTCTTGCCCAATTGTGCCTGGTTTTGACATACCGCGTCACATATTTACAAAAATAAGTTGATAAGGTAAAACATAAAATATCTTTTCTATGTACTGTTTTCAGTTAAATATATCTAAAAGAAAATTAACAAATCACTGCTTTCTGCTTTTATGTGCATTTTACATACTGTGGCAACTTTTATGGAATTGGGGTTTGTACTTTAAACAGTTAGACAGAGAGCCCCACAGTTACACATGAGCCAGACACATATACCTTCACACATATTACATTCACATCTAACCATGACATACGCACACATATACCCAAAACACATATGCCCATGGCACTCGCAAGTACCTATGCAGCATTGGAGAGAGAGAATACTTTAATATCAAGAGGCATAAATAGGCCTAGGCCTTGAGTGTGTGTATGCATGCGGGTTTGTGTGTTAGAGGGGGGAGGGGCGGCGGGTAGAGTGAAAAGAGAGGGGCTTTTTGAAGAGACAATTCTACGCTGCGCACATAGCACAATTTTTATTTTTTAGTTTTTTTAATCAATTTGAAACAGTGGCGGTAGAAATTAAACTGTGACCACACCTTTTTTGATATATTGTGTTAACCACCGACACAGAAATCAATACCTTTCAACTATTCAATGTTAGACTGCTACTCTGGCCATTTTGGAGGAATTCTTTTTTCTTTCCTTTTTGATAATATGCTGTTTTATCAAATTGCAAAGAAGTGAATTAAAAGTATTTGTTTAAATTAATTTGAAATGTATAGATTCCCGGTTGTTCCAGACGGATAAGTGGGTGTGTCCACCATGTTTGTTTTTTATTGCTGTCAGAGACAGACTCAGTTAGATTGTAAGGCATTTTGACTTCATTCTTAGTTTAGGATCACTCAGGTCAAAAGGACATCAATATATATGCCCACTTATTCTATCTCCACCCATGAACAAAGTAGTCAACATTTTGAAGGGGCATTTGTGTGTGTGTGTGTGTGTGTGTGTGTGTGTGTGTGTGTGTGTGTGTGTGTGTGTGTGTGTGTGTGTGTGTGTGTGTGTGTGTGTGTGTGTGTGTGTGTGTGTGTGTGTGTGTGTGTGTGTGTGTGTGTGTGTGTGTGTGTGTGTGTGTGTATTTGTGTGTTTTGGATCTAAAATGCCAAACACACATATTTCTAAGTAGCTAGCACAAATACAGTTCTGAAAGCTGGAGGAAGCACTATGAGAAAATAAATAGCTCTGGAGCATGGGATGAATAAAATATTAGACAGAGAATTAGAGCCCCGCTGTAGAAACCCAGTATCTCTCAGCAGCCATAGCATATAATTACTGCCAGTCCAACTCAGCTTCTAAAGAGACAGCAGATGTCATTGAGAGACTGTGAAGAATGATGTACTTCAGACAACGCCTAATGAAATATGTTATACCCATGATGTATACAAGAATGTGCTGCCTTTTGAATTAATAGGCAGTTGAATTGTTTGTGTCTCTGCCATCCTAATGACAGTAGCTACTATTATTCTTCAAAAGCGCTGTCTTGTCACACGGAGACTGCTGACATTAGCTATGTTATTATGTTTCTGAGTCGCAATAATTATTTAAGCTTATTCAGGCACAGCCCACTGATGCTAAGGTTTCCATCCTGACTGTGTTTGTTGTGTGCGTGTGTGTGTGTTTGTGTATGTGCGTGCATGTGTGCTTGTGTGTATGCATGCATGCATCCGTGTGTGTGTGTGTGCGTGTGTGTGTGCGTGTGTGTGTGTGTATTTCTGTGTGAACACACATGCATACAGTATGTCCGTACTGTATGTGTTTGTGCTTGTGTGTATGCATGCATGCATCCGTGTGTGTGTGTGTGTGTGTGTATTTCTGTGTGTACACACATGCATACAGTATGTCTGTACTGTATGTGTTTGTGCTTGTGTGTATGCATGCATGCATCCGTGTGTGTGTGTGTGTGTGTGTGTGTATTTCTGTGTGTACACACATGCATACAGTATGTCCATACTGTATGTGTTTGTGCTTGTGTGTATGCATGCATGCATCCGTGTGTGTGTGTGTGTGTGTGTGCGTATTTCTGTGTGTACACACATGCATACAGTATGTCCGTACTGTATGTGTTTGTGCTTGTGTGTATGCATGCATGCATCCGTGTGTGTGTGTGTGTGTGTGTGTATTTCTGTGTGAACACACATGCATACAGTATGTCCATAGTCCATACTGTATGTGTTTGTGCTTGTGTGTATGCATGCATGCATCCGTGTGTGTGTGTGTGCGTATTTCTGTGTGTACACACATGCATACAGTATGTCCGTACTGTATGTGTTTGTGAGGTGGCCTATGAGCAAACAAAAGGGGAGCCAGATAACTGATTTATAAAGTGATATAAATTGCCTTCAGCCTGTTGTGATCGTTTTCCATAATTAACAAGCTTTCAAATTCATCCAAGGGTTCTGCAAATGTGGCCGATTCCATTTTACTGAATTGTATTGTAACATTACACCATCTTGGCACACTTCAATTTAAATCATTTGCAATTATAACAAAGGGACTAGGTTATGTTAAAGGATTTTGAGTGAAAGAAAGAGATCAAAGATCGATTTAACTTAATATTAATTTTTCATTGTAAATGTGCACAAAAATAACTCACAGATGAGTTCTGATAAAAAGGAGTCAGTCAATGGGTGATCATTGTTTTAAATGGATACACTTGTTAATTATGTTAATCATGCAAAACAATCAAAAACAGTTGGAGAATAATTGTCAAATAAAGAGAATTTCTGCCTTCCCTGCTATATGCTGTCTGTAACTCAGCAACTGCCACTGGTGTAGGTGGGCAGGACTCAAGTGTGTATGTGTGTGTTCCTGTATGTTTGCACGTGAGTGTGTGATCATTTTCACCTCTGTACAAATGCATGTGTAGTGTGAAATATCACACACCCAGAAATAGACAGGAAATGTGTATCAATAGAGAATAACTTTGTACAAAGCAGATCTGCATAGCCCTTACAGTAAATCTAAGGACAGTTAATCAGCTCAAGTTTCCCCATTGTTTTAAAACCCTACTGTGGTATTTAGTGTGATGCCAAGACAGCTCTCTGTGGGAAATCCCATACAGATTAGTTTACAATGAGCAAATTCAGTGGTGTAATTCTGGGTTACTTCAGTTTCAGTTGTTTATAACACATATTACAATTTGGACTTGAAATACAACTTCCTAGTGGTCAGTTTCCATGGTGACTTCCCCCCTGTAGACTAAGGTCACTTCTGAATGCTCAATGTCACTCTTTCACTGTGTTTCCTAAACCACCACTGGCAATATGCCGTGACAGCTAAAACTTGGATTATGATAAATGGGGTATGTTTTTTTTGAGAAGATCAAAGTAATGCAAGAGCATAATACTATAGTAAGATTAACATTGTTTGAGCCCTCTAATTGTAGTATGGAGTAAATGAGCACAGTGGCAGTCTGCAGAATTTATTGTTAAAATTGTTTAAGTAAAATACAATCATGAGCTACTTGATTCTCAAATCACAGTACTACAAAATACCAATCTATACTCACTGCTGTAAATCTGTACTCACAAGAAATAAAGTGATTTGACTGGAGCAGAGAAACAGACCTTAACTCACATTAAATACATAATAAATTAATTGTCTATACTCTATAACATAAAATGTAGTTAAACATAAACACTATTTCAATATAAAAGTCAAATTATAAACATGTTTTTAAATAGGAATACAATATGTTTTGGAGTTATTAATTACTATTAAAATGATACAATAATGATCACTTGTGCATTCTCACATCGGATCTCCTGGGAGTTGTGATGTAGCCCGCAAGGGTAAATAACAATAGGAGAGACTCATTCTAGCAATAATACAGAAATAATAAGTACAGCAGATACGTGCAATGGAGATTGTTGGCCCTTTGATTGAACCTCAGTCTCTAGTGGTAAAACATTTTTACTGTCACCCTTTGATCCGGACAGACAAATACATGCAATGCCCTCTGGGCCAGAATAAAAATATTGGCAAACCGAACATTTATTCAGTCAGAATTGATTGTTAAGTAAAGCCAGGTAGACTGTCTCGGAGCAAGGAATTTAATTCTCCTGACAAAGAGCTCTGTACAGTGAAAGGCTCTTGGGGCTCAAATCATTTTAAACTGGTGCAATGGTGAAGGAACACAGGAGTTGATTTCAGACACGAGAAAAGATATGAGCTATTTTAAAACTCATGGAATACAATGTCATATTGTGATTTTTTTAATGGAGTGCTGCCCCCTTTTCTTGTATAGGTACTAATCTGGCACCTGTGTTCATTCGAAATGTCCTCCTCACTCCTTCATGAAAGCTCTCTGACTGTCGAGATCTAACTGTCGCTGGCAGATCCCTTTCCGCAGTGTGATGTAGCATTGCTGGTGGTCTGAGAAACAACATTGTTCTCTTCACTAAGCAGTGCTCAGCTTGTCTGCCTGCAGAGTAGCCATTCAGCATGTTCTTTTTTAAGAATTATATGATTTTATGAAAACAAGGCTGGCTGATTACGGATAAATACCTGCATATTTACTTTCATTATACACAACTTCCTGTACCACAAATACAGTAACCAAAGCAATTTACAAGCGAAGCCAGAGCAGTCTGTAGAACTTCTGGCAAGACTATATTTATGAATTTTTCAGAATGAGCCTGAATAGAGGAGTGGATTGTTGATCAACTTGATGGTTTAACTTGATGTGTAATATAAATGTCATTTTTATAGGATTTGATCACTATTAGTCATTTTATCTTTATGAGCAGTGATCTGACTGATAAAGATAACGTATTTGCAAAAGATGTACAATATCTCTGTATACATCATCCAATAATGCAAAACAATATATCAGTTCATCACTAGTCAGACAAAGATGTGTTGGAATTGAAGTGCTGTGCACCTAAACAAATGGAAGATGTTCTACAATATTCCACCAATCCTCAGCCAACCATAGATTTGCATCCAAAATGACCCCAAATCTAATGATAATTAAAAGTGCAAGTCATCTAGCCTATTTGGTGGCTCTCTAAATATCTCTCTGTTAAGCTGATGGGCGGCAGGCAGCCTCGTGGCAAGCAGCTGACTGACAACTGGAAGGTTAGTGGTTCAATCCCCTAAATGACCAGGAGACTGTATTCCAGTTGTGGGCTAGCAACTGCAATGTGGCTGCTGTTACATCTACGGTGAGCACCAACACTGCCAAAGTGCCCGTGAAAAGGCACTGAACCCCACAACTGCTCCTGGGATGCTGCACTGTGGCTGACCCCGTGCTCTGACCTCTCTGATGATACAATGCAATGCATGTATGTAGGGGGGCCATGTATGTGCATGTCTATCGAGGAGAGATATGTGAGCTTGTGTTAATTAGCAATAAAGTGACTCTTACTCTTCATTTTTTATGGAAATAGGTTTTGGGCCCTGAATGTTTTGCCTGCTGTGTGAACACATTGAGCCCCGTGTTCTCTTTGTCATCAAGTTTTCTTGAAGCAAATACAATTTATTTTAAAAATAATATTTAGGCTCTAATGTAAAACTGTTATACCCTGGATATTGGGAAATTATTGCATCTTATTGTGTACAAGTAGAATTTAAAGAGGGAAATGCAACATTGTGAACATAATACAGTATGTACCCAGTTACAATACGTGAAATTGTTATATTGGACAGATCGTGTTGCATCTCACATTAAAAAATGTGTGTATCTGTGTAGAAATAAATATAGTTAATGGGCTCAGCATCAAGGGAGCTAAAAGTATCTTCTGTATATAGTAAGACAGTAAAACAAATATTACAGTATGATGTTTGCGGCATTCAATATTCTGCCATTTAGATTTTTTATTAATTGTAAAATATCTTATCACTTAAATTTCTACATGCGAATACACAATGGAAATAAGACAAGTAGTATTAGTGCACATTAAATAAATATAGCACTTATTTATATTTATAATACACAATTTATATGTTCTTTGGGACCATTTCCCTAAATTCCCAGTGTGAATGCAAAACATTGGCACTACAAAAAGGAAAGCACAATATTTGTGCATACACCCTCAATTAAATACTCTAAATAATCTGTGCACACTTTATCTTCATCAACCAGTGTGCAGATATTTTGAAAGTAAATGAATCACCGTTATTATTACTATTATTATTATTATTATTATTATTATTATTATTAATAATAATATATGCTTTAATTAAATCCAACTTTAATCGCAAGTCTGCTCAATAAACTTTTTTGTTGATAGGATATATGATTTTACGTAGGATATTTTATTATTTTTGTATATTGTTCTAAATATTGAAAAGTATTAAGCAGAATATTATAAAGTGCAACAAATGTTTTACATTTTTAACATTTTTGTACTTAAAATTACATGCCTTATTGTATTTCCAGTGTTTTGCATATATTATAAATTGGTTACACATCAAAATAGGTCATATATGGCCTAACAGTTGAAATTGATAATATATATCTATCAATCTGTGAAATAAAGATATATTTAGGTGAAGCAAAATTATTTACATTTACTTTTTTCTTTTATGTTTTGGCATTTACCAGACACTCCTATCCAGAGCAATGTAAAAGTCTTAATCTAATCCTAATCTAATCCGTTTATAGAGCTGTATGTTTTACTGAAGCAATTCAGGTTAACTACATTGCTCAAGTGTGCAACAGCTGAGTTACAAGCTCAAAGGTTGTGGGTTTGATTCCCAGCTGGATTACTCTTATTGCACACTCGAGCAAGGTACTTAACCTGAATTGTATGACGTATATATTTATACGAGTAAATATAACTTACATAACTCAACAAAACAGCAGCATTTACATGTATGCTAAGTGACCTAATGAGATTGATTGTAACATCAAACAGTTATAGATTTAGGCCCCCAGTACATCACTTCTTGCATTGCATCAGCATTTGCATAACATACCCAACCCTTTAGATTTCAGCACCACTGACCTATAGTCTAATAATCTAATACCTAGTTATTATGAGTTAAGTTTACTAGCTAGTGAACACTACCAAAAAGAGTAGAATAACTGCACCTTTTTTTTATTTTTTATCTTGCCTTGATTTGCTACTTTTAGTTGAGCTAACAGCCTTTTTGCTATCATTCTTCCCATGTAAAATGTAGTTTATGTAATTTTTCCAAATAGTAGTCAAATATCTCTCCTTTTAATTTTGATAATTTAAAAAACATTTGCCTTTTCAGCCCATTGCTGTTGCCTACTGTATCTATTAATGCGAGATACATCTCTACCTGCATCTTTGCAAATGAGAGACTATAGTTCACGTTCCAAACCATGATCATGTTTACACAAACTCATACCATATGTGATAATTTCACTCAATAATCTATTTATGATACATAGCCATCATATAAGGAGAATAATGCACAAACCATCTATTCTCTATATAAAACATAAACAGTTCTGTCTGGTGTGGGAATGACACTGGGCTTCCATACACACAATGGCCAGATATCCGAAATTACTGGAACAGTTATTAAAGTCTGACATCTTTTTATTCAGATATGGTAGAATATTTTCTGTAAATTAAATATTTTCACTAATTTAGTCTTTTTGTCTTTGATGTAGTAGTAATGAACAATCATACTAAAAAAGTGTGTTATTGTTCCAACGATTTTACATATGGAACAGACTGCAGGGGAGCATCGTTTATGCTAGCCACCACCACATACGTATGAAGCAAGAAAGAAATATCCCACAAACACAAGGAAAATTCAACAAAAACAAAAGCCAGTGGAAACACAGCAAATAGACGTGTGGGGTGTAAAGTGGGCTGGATTAATTTGGCGGGATGTGAATATCCCGCAGTTCATTTGATTAAGGGTCTTGACAGACAATACATGATGAATTGCACCAAAAGAGAATTAAAGTCTGTCATGAAAATGGGCCTCCATACCAAGATTAAACCCTCTGCGGGTCGCGCCCTCCTGGGAGGGCCTCTGTGCTGCATGGCAGCCCACTCGCCCGCCCGTCAAGTGCCGAGCTGTCAGGCTCCATAAGACTGAAGGCGGGGAGGGCACTGTGTCAGATTCCTCTGGGATTTCGACCCTTCAGTGATGGGGGAGCAAAAAGTTCAATAAATTTTGTATCCCACCTCTGCTACTTCACTTAAGTGCCTCACATAAAAGGTGGTAAACGTTTAGAAGCAAAGATGATGTGTCCCCCATTTTGAAAGGAGGGGAAAGAATTGAGCGTCGCTTCAAAGGGGCTCTTAAAAATATAATTCAGCTTCAGATGTACTAAAGTTTTTTTTTCCTTAGGAAAAAAAAATACTGTTGTATCTCCATAAACCGCAGTAGGAGTTGTAAAGCAGATTATATCTGGCCCCAGGGATTGGTTCAGAGCATTTATGTAATTGAAATAACAGGAAAAGTAGAGAGGCTTTTAAAACAAAATGTTTCCATTACATTTAGAGGGACATCATTGAATCGAACATGATCCTTCACTCTCTGAGAATAGGAAGACTATTTTGTTAACAATGGATTTTTGCTGTGCTAAAAGATGCAGGTCAAAAGCGTAAATAAACAGAAGCCTTTCTTGTGTGTTTTATGTCGCCTTTGAGTCACCTCTGAAATGTTGTCTACTTCCTCAGCAGGCCCTGCTGTGCCAGCTACCCAGGGATATGTACAGCACTCCTAAATGTGTTTGGCTTACCAAATATCTGCTAACTCATTGTATTTAAATAAATGGAAGAGCAAGGCCTTAGAGAGATCAATTCAAATAAAGCATTATTAGTATTGGAAATATATACATTACACTAGCATTTTTAGGGGGTATATTTGCTGAGAAGGCCTTTTCATAATATTGTTTTACCGTCTAGCCAGCAGAAACGGTTGCATTGAGTAGGGATATTTGATTTAAAAATTCAAAGGGAGAGCTATGCATGTACTTTCAGGTAACCTCTGAGTGCTGTCTTCAGTCACAGTGTCAAATAACCAGGCCCTAACCTGGTTATGTCACACACTTGATAAAGAACATATTCTGAGGAAAGGACAAATTATTTCATTAATTTCTATTTTGAAATGAATTATAATTGTAGTGTCAAGGAGAAGAAATATTATAGGAACACATTTCTGTTGAGACTGTTTGGAGGTACAATCAGATTTGCTTTCCCTTCATTTTGTGTTAAAATCATATTTGTGCCTATGTTCCCTGCTAATTATTAAGCACCTTTAAAATCGTTCAAAAGTTGAACACCTTTCAAGATTAGGTGACCAATTATTTCAGCTAAGAATAGTACTCACTTTTTCTTGAGCATAACTAAAAGAAATCTTCACATTTTAATTGTTTAATTATTTCAGGTTTAATTATTTCTAATTTAATTTTTCAGGTATCTATGCCAATGCACACAAAGGAGGTTGTCCCTTAACAGGATAGAAGCATAGCTACTATACATAGATATTACTTAGGGAGTGGAATCAACTACACACTCTCAGGACAAAAACAGGGTGTGAAAAAGAGCCTTGTATGAATACATGTGAAATGTATATGGTGAGGATTTTTTGGTTAGGATATTTGCTTTTGTCTACAGCTTATCATTTATGAATTATTACCTTAGAACATAATTAATTAAGGAACAAAAAACATTTTGGGAATAGACAAGGTAATTAATTTTCTTCCAAAGAGTGTCACCACAGTTTAAACCTATTAGCCCAGTACCTTTACAGTATTCTTCATAGAGGACAAGGTCATGGTTCAACAGGATAAAGGCTTGCTGAAACTCAAGATAATTTCTTAAGCGCTACAATTCCTCATTAGGCATTTCTATAGAGTCAGATGAGAGACAACTGTAAAACTATTGCTTCATAACCTATCTAGCGTCTGTCTGGTTACAAACAGGCCAGGGGCAGGTCAGCAAATTGCATTCCATCAGTCAGTGCCAAGGTTATAAGGGGAAGGGGGCTTAGGCCAATGTTCAGCTTAGGATAGCTTGCATTTTAGCTATCAAAAGACTATATTAAAATTGGCTGATAATATATATAAATTTATAATTATGGTCTTCTTCCTTATTTACTTTAGAAATACTGATATGGTACACCTGTGGTTACTGTGCCAATAGCTGTACTATTTGACCTTTTTAATTTAAAGGAAGGTATCTGTGTACTTAGTAATTGCAGAATTCATTCTAAAAATAATATAATATAGAGATAACTGTTTTTCATTCTTGTTTTTCATTCTTGTTTTTCATCGGATGGGTAAAACTAGTGAAAAGCTTGAAATCTATGCATTTAAAAATTGAAATCTAACATTTATCCTTTTATTCAAAAGTATGCAAACTACTAAAACCCAAATATTGCCATCGAGACCCAAGGAAGCCTTGTCAACCAATTCCAACTAGGCTCCAGCAGGGCATAGTTCTCTACAGTCATGTCAGAGGAAATGAAGTATGTGTGGACTTGAAGCCCTTCGTCATAACCCCTGATAGTCATTAGTTGCAAATGACAGTCAATCACTGTGGCCTAGTGTTTAGCACTCTGCAAGCTAGCCCTGAGCCTCGTATATTCCTTTAATAGCCGGGGATGACGAACTATCACAGCAGGCAGCCTGCTTTTCCTCCAAGCTCCTTTATGCCTAATAGCACAAGACCCCCGTATAAAAGAATTCCAACTATGACAGGCTTTCCATGGGAATCTGTTGAGCAGCCAATTACCGTAGCTCCGTACGTGGCAGGGTAGCGGCTGTGACTGAGGATTTAGACCCAGCACGTTTCTTCCTGTGGTTTCACAGCCTTAACTCAAAGTTCCTGTTCACCTTACATCCTTTACCGCAAGAACGTGTCTTTCCTTCGTAATCCTTCCCCGCCCCCCCCCCCTCCTCCCATCCTCAGGCCTTTGTTTCATATGAAACCATCTGGAGCTGCTCTTACTCATCAGGCAGCCCTGTTTCCTTGAGATAAATCATTATCCAAATGTTTGGAAAGCCCAACATCTCCAAACAGTCCCATTAATCAACGCAAATTACTGTGGCCATTATTGTGGTCAAACATAACATTCTTTAAATCTATCAAGAATAAAGCTTTAAAGTGTAATTGTATTGTTGCATACAATAAAAAAAAACCTTGGCTGATTTTTTTAGCAGTAAAGATGATATTATAAAAACGACTTTTCCCTTAACTGCCAGCATGATTTCATTTTAGATGTGAGTGTTGAATATGTCGGCATGGAACAGTGCAAGCATTTAAGGGCCTGATTTACTAAGACCTTTAGCATGTGCAAAACCTTTTAGGACGTACAAAACTAGTAACATTGGTCATGTTAGTCGTTTTGTGTGTGCTTAAAAGGTTTTATACATTCTAGAGGTCTTAGTAAATCTGGCCCTAAAGTGTTGTTTTGGTGTTAAGCCTCAGCTTAAAAATAAATATTTTATAGATACCTTGTGCTTGGGTGCCTATGATACCGGTCAGATAGTCCATTAAAGAGAATGTATTACATGACCATGATGTGAGACAGTGAGCTACTCCACCTGTGTCAGGCATTTTTATCATTTATCTTTGTACAGCTTTTCCCATATGTTGGATTTCATACACAGTCTGTATATATAATGCATTTGTCACAGTGTGACACATTTTTGAGAATAATCTGAAATCTAATCAGTTACAGATGAAATGTCTAGTCCTCTCCTTTCTATTTGGAAGCACAACAGGCATTTCATTGTTGTCTGTAAACCCATTTTTACCCGGATTTGGAATCACTCTCCACATGCTTGGAACAGGAAAACTCTCTTCAGCCAAGACAACATTGCTGGAATGTCCCAGTAGACCTTTCATTTCACAACTGTGATCATGGGGTGATGTGAAATGGTATCTTCTGGCATGACTAAACAAACATTTTGACAACTGTTGCATGTTGTATTTCAACTTCTTCTAGAAAAGTTGACAATTTATATATACTATATCTGATATAATTTCCAACGATAGCAAGAATTCAAGACACTGGTGCTACACAAAGGATGTGTGTTCTTCAAAGCCTTGTACATATATGATTTCATTGTTAGATTAGCCTGACAACATCATACAGCATAATCCTTTTCTCAATCAATGTCCAAATTTAGAAGTAATCTGACATTTCTGAAGGAGAAATTTACCTTTAAGATGGGTCTTATAGGTACCTGTGCCATCAATATTTCTACCTACTCCAATTCCAGAACATCTAAGACAGCAATTCTATGTCTTATTCTTCAGAAAAATCTCAGGTCACTTTCAGGTCAGGACTTGTGATGTGACAGCTCGGACGGCCTCTCCTGGATTAATACCTTTATTGCAGAAATCCTGCCTCTGCAGCAGTGCTCAGAGCGCCTCGTCCTCTGCTCCCAGGAGGTGCTCAGGAGTGAAACTGACAAATAGAGGTCTGTCTTCATCATCTGAAGAAAGATGAAGTGTGTTTAGTGTGCTGTCCGAGCTTTCCCCCTAATATTCTCAATCTGTAACGTAAACTTGTCTGCCTTATAAGAATGAGGCCCTGCTTTTTGCAGAGACTTCTGTGTTTTCATTTATATTGCACCTTGAATTAGTGAAGATGCTGTAAAAGAGATCCTCTCCTTTTAATTTGTTGAGTGGCTTGTTTTATTACCACATATGTTCGGTGTTGCCTAGCTATGTACAGGCGAACCACTGAGATATGAATGTATCGGGAATGGAGGTGGTGTGAAATGCTTGCTACTACACAAATAGCCTACACAGATTTAACAAATTTAAATATTTTATTGATTTGAACTGTTACTTACATTATTATCACCTTATTTTTTCATTTTGTAGTTGTAAAGCCCATCAACCCATCCTTAATCAGGATCTCATAAGAACATTCAATATTTATTTTTTTATTTTGATTGAATATCTTTGGCTTCTTATGAGAACAGTTTTTATCAATTCAAAGTGTATTTTGCATCAGTCGTGGCCTAATAAAGCACTTGATATTTATAAGATATTATAACTGCTACATCTGGTTTCATAGGTCAGTCAGTACCTCTGAGTTTAAAGAAGTTTCTTTAGTATTTTCCTGCTAGTCTACCTGTACAGGCATGCCCATCAAGAGGTTAGGCACTGCTTCACCATTGCCACTGTGCAATAAATGGTGAACTCTTATCAGAATAATATATATTTTTGTTGTCTGGACATAACTCACACAAACATCTCATTGCATTGTTGATATCTTCAGCCCCCCCCCCCATATTCTTTTTTTTTTTCTTCCCAATTTCGTAGCCAATTAGTCCCTGTGTAACTCAATTCCCCCGTGTAGTAACCGCTAGAGAACGGCCGCTACAACCCCTTCGTCCGGTAGCAGGATAGAGGGCCTTATTATTTTCCATTTTTCTTTTGTGAGGTGGGAGTGATCTCTTTTTTTTGTCTTTTTATCATTATCTTTTTTTGATATTCTGTTTCTATGTTGGCCTGCATGTGATATTTGTCCTTTTTGTCAATTACTGAAAAAACACAAAATAAGTTTTAAAAAACAATATGGTGTCACCCCAGTATTTTTTCTATTGCGTCCACAATGAAAAGCTGAAGTATGATCTGAAAAATAAAAACTAGTAGGGACTACTGACATTTTTCATTACACTATATTCCACTTCCTGATTGGTTCTGTGTTCAGCGAACAGAGCCGAACGTGCGTGGCAAACATGTTTTCTTTGAACGGTTAAATTTGAACGGCTTTATAAGAACGTTCCAAATTGTTTGCATTGCCGGTATCTTCAATTGAAATCTCCATGGGAACACATTTCCCTCAGTCCAGCGTCCATTTTTGTTCGCCGCAAACTACCTTTTCAGACCGTTCGCTTATGTTTGCAAACGTTTGCGGCGAACACAAAGCTAACGGAAAAAAGTTTGAAATAGTTTACAAACGTTCGCAAACATTCGTCTTGTTCGCTGAATTTGAACGCACCTCAGTTGAAGCACATCTTTCTTGTCTTCATACACTATTAAAAAACAGATTAATAACCTTAAACTCCAATTTATCTTTCTTATGAAGATCTATAGGGTGGAGGTATTGACTGATGCTGAAATTTACGGCTGTTTTTTGCAATTGTGTCACTATTTACCCATACACCATCTCATTGGTCAATGCAACATGGTGAACCTTAGAGCTTTTTTTCTTTTTAGAGCAGATGGCTTTACAGAACCATTCATAACTCAAGCTGTAGAATTTGGTGAGGAACAACTCCAGGCAATGCCAGGCTCCATGTTTAATTTAAAAAGTGAACATGTCAAACTTTTCCAAAGACAAAATGTGAAAAATACAATAAATATTCCCCACCATTATTTACAGAAATTTTCTACAATGTAATAATGGACTAAAATATGTGGATCCTCTAGATGTGAAAATTAAATGGTTCAGTTAATGGCTCTTCAGCATAATCTCAGAAATGAAAAGAAATTTTAAATGTTCTTCCCAGAGCAATGCATTTTTATCTGAATGTGTAGGCCATTCAGGTGCTATATGCTTTTTAGATACCTCTAATATACATGATATGGATATACAGGTATAACATGAGCTTCTTATTCAGCTTTAAGTTATTTACAAACGCAGTCCACAATAATTTTTGTGGTGAAAAGTCAGTGAAACTTCATCTAAGCGTTCAGGTGAAAACCCTGCAACATTTGGTGGAAAATGAAAATTTTCTAGCTGACTAGGATGTCAGGGCGGCAGTGTAGTATAATGGTTAAGGAACTGGCCTTGTAACCGAAAGGTTGCAGGTTCGATTCCCAGGTAGGACACTGCTGTTGTACCCTTAAGCAAGGTACTTAACCTGAATCGCTTCAGTATATATCCAGCTGTATAAATGGATAATATGTAAAAAAAAAAAAAAATGCTAAAAAGTTGTGTAAGTCGCTCTGGATAAGAGCGTCTGCTAAATGCCTATAATGTAATGTAGCCAATCTGGGTAAAACCTGAGCCATATTGGGGTTAACCTAGCCTGTTTATGTCAAAATGCCTCTCAACCTATATTTTCACCTGTCTAGATGTCTAGATTCTGGGTTTTGCTCACTGGGGATGTAGGCTACAGAAAATGGATTTTAAATCAGATAAACATTTGCCTCACAATTTTTGTCAAATTTATAACTTTTATGATGAAACAATCTTTATATTCTGTAATACATGTTAGAACGGGAGGGGGAGGACAAACCAGAGATCAGTATTAAGGTTTATTTTGTAAACTTTATTAAATTACAGCGCTTCAACAGTGGTCCAAATAAAACGTAATATTTGCAGTCAAGTTGAGACAGATCTTTCCTGTTAAAGGTCTGGGAAACTGAGAAGAGTCTATTGGGGAAACTGGATTCAAATTGTGGTTATACTCCCCAGAAGTAACAATTGATTGTCTTCTTAATATTTATTTAAAGTGTTTTTTTTTTTCAAGAATTGTTATAATTAATTGTTATAATTAAACACTATTAATAAACACTATTAGATTTGCATGAGCTGTTCAGCAGCTAAGGACAGAATGGGCGTGTCGTTAATTCACGTAGGCTACGTAAGATGTAAATAATTCCTCGTCGCTTCTCGTTAGGTTACAGCAGGCTGCCGAACCTTACAAAAATGGCATAGCTACAGCGGGAGAAACGTCGGCATATAATGCATTAACTCACATGAACTGGAGGAACCTGACATTGAAGAGCCATAAGACGACTTAGACCTACTGAATCCACGCCAACAGCTTTCAGAATGGTGAGTTTACTCTTTTATGCATTGGTCAGGTACTACGAACTAGCTAACGCAGGTCGGATCGTTCAATGTGTAGGCCTAATAACGTTCTAACACTGAGCTAACAGTTACTGTACACTGGCATCAATCTCCGGACTGATTCCGCATATCTAAGCTTGGAAGCTATTTGATTATCGCTAGCTCACGGTAGGCATAGCCTATTACCAGTTCATCACGTGTCTGTTGTGGTACGACAGTGATCGGGACAACCGGGAGTGTCGCTAGCAGCAACAGTTGAGAGGGAGGTGAAGGGATTGCAGTGGAGTGAAGGTAGTACACCATCCACCAGCTTTAGCTTTTTAGCAAAGCCACATTGTTTCTGATGATAGTTCTGAAGTCCTGGAAATTGATTCCCATAGAGATCCATTCAAATGCAGAGCGGTTATAGTATCGCTTGTAACAGTACCTGAAAATAAGATATCGAGAGTCTTTTGATGTTGATGGGTCACAGACTTCAGGAAGTAACAGCATGCAAAGGATATGCGACCAAATATTAAATATGATACTTTAAAAATACATCAAAACAAAGGGTTTGAATGCACATGAGAGATTTCAGTTTTAGATTTTTAATATATTTGCAAAAATTTCTAAAAACATGTTTTGACTTTGTCATTATGGGTTATTGAGTGTAGATTGATGGGCAAAAATTTTATCCATTTAAAATTAAATCTACAACACAATAAAGTGTGCAAAAAGTGAAGGGGGTTGAATAATTTTGAGTGCAACCATACATTCTCCATGTCTACTGTTCCTGTCTTGGGGGCATCTAAGTAAGCATTGTTAATTATTGTGACTCACAAGTGTGACAAAGGATTACCTATTGCAGGAGTGTTATTATGGCCCGACCATTACACTCTCATTAATTGCTACTTGGATTGTGGTTGATTTACGAATCGAGGCCTTTTCTTTGTGCACTGATTGTAAGTCATTCTAGATAAGAGTGCCAGCTAAATGCCTAAAATGTAAATGTAAATGCATTTAGGTTGTCTGTTCGGATGGCAGCAATCTTGTGTTTATCCTTTTTTTTTTATCCTTGATTAGTTTATTCTCCCTATTTGGAATGCCCAACCATATATTTAGGATGGTCTCATTGCTGCAATGTCCTCAATTTATTTTCAATCTTCCATCCACCAACTGAGCTTTACAGATATTTTGTCAGTGGATGTTATTACATCTTGTGCAGACACATTACAGATTGTGACAGATTGACTAAGTGACAGATTGACTACAGGTGCGCCTTTTTCACACTGAGACAAGAGCTGTGTTCCAAACCACATACTTCTATACTCCAAGTGCACATAGTGAGCATGCATACATGTTGCAGTGCGAGTCCAAACTGAAGTATGGTAGTACAGAGCATGAATAAAGTACTGGATGCGTTGAATGAAAACGGTCAAGAACAAACATTTCCATTGTAACCTACTACTTCTACAGTATAATGTTAGCTAACAACCCGACATTATTCCTCTCAGGTTTATTTACTAAGTGCACTGTGAATATCATCAGAATTTCCTCGATAGAGCAAAGGTTAAAGGTTGGGCCAAATGTCACCACAAGGTGCGTCCCACTACTGAACAAAACGTTCCATGCTACCGTACTTCCGTGATCCAGAGTGCATACTCCCAAGCATTGACTGGCGTGGGATCTCGGGAACATGGGAGTGCGGAGCGCGGAAATATGCGGTTTGGGACACAGCTAAGGTAACCCCCATTTTTCAAACCCTGTCAATACTACAGCCAATTAAGATAGTAGTTGCGACTGGCACATTCAGGATTTGTTACTCAGTGTACGAATTGTGAAGAAAACAAAGGGGGGGACATTTCACAAAGTTGTGCACATGCAAGCACACTTGTATTTACCTGAATATGCAGGACTTCATGTTTGTGAGGCATTTGTGAGAATCCTATGCTAGAGTTAGCCTATAAAGCCTAATAAAGTGCAGGAATCACAATTTCTTTACCATACACTTTATTTAGGTCTATAGCATCTAGATGAAACTTTCCTGAATTTGGCTATGGTATAATTTAACAACAAACAAGTTTGCAAGCTAAAATACAAGGAGTAAATAAGCCTGTGCTACATATTCTCCTTTAAAATGCTGCAAAATACAAGTAGCTTAGTACGACTTTCATTTTCTCACAGCTAGCTAGTGCCAGCTAGGTTGACATTATTGTCCTTATGCAATGCATAGCATCTATATTTGTTGGATAAAAGCTTTGTAGGCTAGAGAGCTAGTTAGAAGGCTACAGATTCCAGACCTTGGGCTACTAGCTAGCTGCCGCAGGTTCGATTCAGACCTTGGACTACAGTTGCTTAATTAGGACGTAATTAATAAAAACACATTAATAACAATAAACGGCAAGAACCATAGACCACCGCAGCACATCTGGGTACTTGACAGTTCAAGCCCCTTTTTGGGGGAAAACAAAAGGTAATTCCTCAATATGATATTATCTTGTGGACATAAATCTATTTAATTAAATAATATTTCACCGGATAGCTAACGTATTGTCAATGTTTGGCCTAGAAATGAAAGCCGACATTCTTGCAAGACTCCCTGCTTCATTGCTAGGAAAGCACCAAGCACCTACTAACAATTTGTAATGCTCCTGTACCAGACACCACATAATTCAGCCAACGACCTGCTAATCAATTTGTCTGCAAAAAGGGACAGTGTAAAAATGGCATAACACTGGAAATCCATATGCCTGCTGAAGACGAATGCTGTGAGTAATACAAAAACCAGGTGGTTTTTTATACTGAAATTCTGCCTTGAAGATAGCCTTTGTGCCCCCCACCCCAACCAAAAGGGGAAGCCCCACAACTGTGCTCTATCTTTTCTATTAGATACACCTCCTCTCTTCATATTACTGGAATGCTCACATCAACTCATGAATTGTATACAGAATACAGTGTTTTGGAACAGGAAGTCAGACATTATTGATTGAGAATGTGACATTTTGCTTTAGCCCTTTACTTTTCATCTCTCCATGTCTCCCGGTGCACCATCCAAATAGAGTTATTAGAGTTGTAGGATTACTTGTCATTCGATGGGCCATTTTATTTAGAACTATGACTACAGTTAAATATAGCAGCTAGCTATTCTCAGTAAAATTATTGTGTATTCTCAAAGACATAAGTGTGTTTCATTAGTTATTTATTTGTCTGGATATATTACTTTGGGTAAGCATATTTGGCACTTTAGGTTGTTTTAAATTTCATAAAATAATATTATATTAATAATAATATTCCAGATATTTCATATCACATTTGGCTTTCTGTAGAATAGACAGTTCTATAGGTTAAATGCTAAATCTTTAGGCAATCATCACATCATAATAAAACATCGAACTGAGGAACACATTACCACTGGTCGTCAAAGACATTGCCACAATACTGCAGAGATTCCCAGTGGTGCAGTACTACTGCGGTGAGAAAAAAGGGAATGCTGGTCATGAGAAAACATATTTTGTAACCTCTCATGGCACTTGTATCTCCTAAGAGAAGGAGATTCATCCAGATAAATTTAGACAGATAACAGTGACTCCCGCGTAAGCTGGTGCTCGTTTTGCACACTTTTTGCATATTACAAAACAGCTAGCACCCCAGTTGACAGTTTGGTATGTAGCCATCTCCTGAGGGAAAAGGAAACAAGACTGTGTTGGCCATTAGGAAACTCTGAAAGTGCTTTACGTCACACAGAGAAACAAGCTGTCAGTTGTCTATAAATACATTGGTGCACTCAGGATTATGCCTTGCAGGAAGTTTTATTGCTGCTATGCATGGCTGTAGTGCTTGTTTTGTTGTGTGAGCGTCTAGATTCTGTGTTCTTTGAAGTGCTTTAGCACACATGAAAACTGTCAATATTAGCTATATAAATTGAACTAATAGTAAAGGCTTTTAAAGCCAGGGAAAATTACCACTCACTGTAATTTAGGGAATATTTATGTCTAATTTGGGGAATTTTTCATGTTTAACAAAGCTAATAAAACACAAAAACTTGAAGAAAACAATGAACAAACAAATGTGCTGAACAGGCCCATGGCCCTTCATATGCTACCATCACTGTCCTTAATCTAGATCAGGGAAAGTTCTTGCAAGTTTGGCAAACTTTTCCACATTATTCTACAGATCCCTCCTCAGATCAGATCAGCTGCATCAGAGCAGCACTGATCCCTTTTTGGTGAAACACACAGCAGTGTGCAACAGGCTGACAAACCAAATAGTTGAGAAACTGGTGGGTATTCGGTCTAACTTCAAACTCTTTGATCCCATCAAAGAGGACACCACACAAATTGAATCTGATGATTGATTGTCCAGATTCTCCAGAGTCTCTTTCTGAAGATTTCTAGCCGTGGTTTGAGATAAATAATTAATTTAACCTTATTTTCTTCAAAAAATGACGTTATTCCTAATACACAGGCCTATCTAATTTGTTGTCTGAGGTGGAAGGAATTTGAGTAAAGTATATTTTTGCATTTATGTTTCCATAGTTAATATGTTTTTGTTAAACTGCAAAAAAAAAATACAACTAAATGTGTTCACATTGTGGTAAACCAACATCAGGTTTGTTGACATTCTTACAATTCATGAAAAATATTGTTAACAGTATAAATTCCCAAACTTACCTCAAAATTTGCTAAATTACCTCAAAATTCCACAAAAAGGCACAATTTCCAAAAATTTACAACCCTACTCCTCCTTTAGATAAGTGTTTTTTGGTTTTCTTATGGTAAAAATGTAACTTAAAATGACATAATTTTCCACATACAAATAAACACTTTTATCCTATTATGGTGTCGGCATGTTTGGAATCAGTTGTCTTTGAGCGTGAAGGAATGGGCTTGGTGTCGTATCATTTCATAAAGATCATTTATAGCTTGAATACAATCTTCCCTAACCATTGTTCCATTTTGATTGCACTCATTCCCTTGCAAGCTGTGAAGGTCACCATTTCATTATTTTTCTAGAATCACAATTGTGTTATGAGTATCTCTTTGTCTTGATGGAGGATCTCTTCAAATAATCACAGCTTGCATATTACCATTCTCTACCTCTGTAAATCATTGTGATGCAATGTAATATAATCTGGGGCTGGGCTCAATATTTGGACAACAGGCAACTGCGGTTAGGAATGGTGAAGAGGCTGTTTTTATGTATTTCAACAAGACAGACAACTGTGGCTCATAAATCTGTACCAATGCCACAAGTCCCTTCAGTGGGACACAATTCAAAATGGTAAAAAAAAGGACAAGAGTCACAAGGAAAAGACAAGTTGCGGGGGCCGATCCACGCTGGTGTTACCCCGCAGGCTGTGTGAAAAGGAGGCCCAGGATAACTTGGTGCGGATCCTCTTTCATTCCAGCCTCCAATGAATTTCTGCCTCAAATCAACAACTCCCTTCAAAGGCATGCTATACAGCTCCTATCAGTGCTTTAGACTTTATCAGTCTGAAAATAAGTTATGAGAAACAGAGATATTTGAAAATAATCCACATACTTCTATAAGTGGTGGAATAAAATAATATGATCAGTGTTCATTTTGACCCAGTTGATAATAAAAAGCTGATTTTGCTTTATACATGAGACATTTCTTAACGGTAAAAGTTGGTTGTTGCTTCAGCTTATAACCCTTTTTTGCTCTGTGGCCAGTATTACATGGTCTTCAACTACAAATTTTATAAATATTGTCCAAATAAAGGTATACTTATCACTGGGTCAATAGAGTGCATCAAAGTGATGAACAACAAGGGTCTACCATGGGTGCCAAATTGTGATTTTGTCAATTTGATATAAGAGAATGGGAATGGTGCCATTGTAGAAGAGCCAGTAAGGAAGACAAGGACAGCCATGAATAAAGAAATGTTACATACATATACATGTACAATATATTACTTATCAGTAGTAACCTGTCACAGACTGGTGTACTGTTCAAGTCACATAACAACAGATTTCAGAGTGTTACGATATGACATATGCTTGATTGTGAAGGAATTGCAGTTTTTTTTATGAATGGAGATGTTGTGCCGAAAGGATAGAACATCAGCGTTCCAACATGCTAACTTGACACCGAATTCAGATATCTGCCAGCTGCTTTCTAATTCTGGTGTTATCATGCACAGCAATTTCTGTTTGTTTTTTGCAAGGTTGGAGGACAGGTCAGGTAGCCAAAACCTCATAGGCCAGTCATATATCATATAATGGTTGAGTTCCAGAAGCAAGAATCCATCATTATGGCAATGTGGAAATAAGTACTACCAATCTGTTGCCAAATGTAAACATCTGTTAGTCATATAATGATTGTATTTAGTGGCTTTTATTTGTCTGAAAGTTAAAGCCACAGTGCAACATTGCTGTAACCTGCCAAGCAAGTAATGTTGTCATTTGTATTTGTAGTATTTTGCATTTTTACTATGACTTATTTTCCATTTAATACATTAAACCAGATTTGTTTGGCAGGGGAATTCAGTCTGATCATGACAAGACTAATGGTTAGTTTGTCATACCATTGCTGTTTGCTAAATTTCATTTGTGGTATCGAGACCACAAGCCAGTCTTTGCTCCGACATGAAAGATTTGCAATTAAAATGGTAGAATTTGAATCTGTAACATGATCAGAATCCATTCATAAGCTGTTCTTGTTAACAGATTTTATTTTGTATGCGTGACAAAAAAACAACAAACACACAGAATTAGTATCAATGGTTGTGTGCCTGGTATACTAGTGGCAGTGTGATGTAGTATCAATAGCATTGTGGTGTAGTATTAGTGACGGTGTGGCGTAGTATTAGTGGCAATGTGGTGTAGTATTAGTGGCCATGTTGTAACGTGTGGTAGTGTGGTATAGTATTGGGGTAAATAATATTGCATCTATGGCTGTTTGGTATAGCATTGGTGTAATGTTGTATTGCTGGTGTAGCTGTGTAGGACTGGTGACATTTTCCGAGTAGCATATGGTGTAGTGGTTAAGGAACTGACCTTGAAGCCCAAAGGTGTACGCAAACAGGATATTTTACTTCAACTGCTTCAGTAGTATCCAGCTGTTTAAATGGACAATGGGTAAAATGTGAGCTGAGTAAGTCATCCTGGATTAAGAGCATCTGTTATGCAAAGAAACAGCTGACACGGAGGCGAACATAACACGCCATGCCAAAAAAAAAAAATAGAAAGAAATGCACACAAGTGTCTGGAATGAAGACGTTTGAATCCTTCCTTTGTTATTTCTTCTTGAGCAAATAATGCCTTAAAATCAGACATTTACTGGCTGACTGTGGAAGGGCCAAGAAAGTCAACAACGCACTTGCCAAAGAATTGCCTGCATTTAGGTGGAAAATGTTGTAATTTTTCTTTAAAAGTCTGTTATTTGGTATTACTGGCTGACTGTGGAAGGGCCAAATAAGTCAACAACGCACTTGCCAAAGAATTGCCTGCATTTAGGTGGAAAATGTTGTAATTTTTCTTTAAAAGTCTGTTATTTGGTATTACTGGCTGACTGTGGAAGGGCCAAGAAAGTAAGCAACGCACTTGCCAAAAAATTGCCTGCATTTAGGTGGAAAATGTTGTATTTTTTCTTTAAAAGTCTGTTATTTGGTATTACTGGCTGACTGTGGAAGGGCCAAGAAAGTAAACAACGCACTTGCCAAAAAATTGCCTGCATTTAGGTGGAAAATGTTGTAATTTTTCTTTAAAAGTCTGTTATTTGGTATTTTGAATTCTGCCCATGTTTCCATCTTATCTGCATTCCAGATAGTTATAGTAGAAATGAAGTGTGGATTTGGAGCATGATCCAGCATATAAAAAAATAATCTTGCTTAATACATTTCATTGTTCTCATTTGAATTTTTTTCCACTTAGTTGCAAACCATCATTTTGCTTCAAGCGATGATAAAATTGAGGCAAGCATTTTAAAAGAAAAAAAGTAATGAGGCATTAAGGAGCTATATCCACTCTCATAAACTGAAAGATGCATTCTATTAATGTTGTGCTTTGTTTAATTATTTTTTCATTATATCTTATTCTGGATTAGATTTTTGACTTTAAACTTGCAGTGCACTTTTTTATTTTCACATACATGTTATGTTATGGCATGCAACTGAAGTCTGCATAAAATGGTCAAATTTAATGAAGGGGCTGCTGAGTGGCTCATCCTGTTAATTTAAAATGCATGGATGGGACCCAGACCGTGCCAGTGCTGACTGTGGCAGGTAGCACTGCAGAGCTACACGTAATTAGCGGTGGCATCACCCGGGGTTAGGGAGTGTTCAGTCATTTGGGATCAGCATCTCATCACTCTCTAGTGATCCTCACTGGTCGATGGGGTGCCTGTGGTCTGCTAGATAGAGTTGCATATGAAGTGTGTTCTTCTGACTCATGTCTGTGCAAGCTTGGCTAGTGGGCAGCTGGTGACATCATGTACTTTGGAGGAGATTGCATGCTTGCCTATGCTCTCCTGTGTCAGATGAGTGATTGTAACATGAGCGTGGCTATACTGTATATGATTGGGAATTCAGGGACATGGTGGGGGAAATAAAGCATGGAAAAGTCATTTAAAAAAATTATTTAAACCATAATGAATCATTTCTCCACATGTAAGACTCATGATTTGATTCATTTGCTATCCTGTTATCCTGCTATTGTGACTGTGTGTGTGTGTGTGTGTGTGTGTGTGTGGATTCTCTCTGAGCACTTTAAGCTATAGAGCACATTCAGCGACTGAAATTAGAGGACTAATTTTTCATGTCATGTAGATTTCATGTTTTGTAATAAAATGAAGACTCAAGCAAAACCATTCATTTAAATTGAAATGACACATAATTGCGCCTTCCAACTCGATTATTACATATAATCAGCGGAAATGACTGCTTTAGGCAATCGTTTGGATGTATACCCCATTAATAAAATAGATAGTCTAACATATGTTATGTTTCTGTTGGTCTGAAGATATTTAAAATTAATCTAATACATTATATATGCAATGTATGCTTAAAGTGGAGCAAATAAATTTGAAATGATGGATGAGGGCATAAAACATTTTTTGAAACATGGATACTGTTGAGATGCCATATAAAGGCTCATATCCTGAGATATCTACAGTTACTAGTGTACAGTGGTTACTAGTGTCCAATGGACAGGATTACAATAGTGCAGCCATGATGGGTAGAAGTGACTAGACGCTTCCTCCTACAGGAGCTATAACATCAGACTGGCAGCTAGGCCTGGAGTGGCTTAGATGCCTAAGCCTAAGTGGCTTGCTTCTCAGTTTGTCCAGAGAACTTGGCAAACACGGTATAGGGTTGCCAACTGGGCAATCAGTGTTTGCATTAATATTAATCTCTTCTTTGAGTAATAAGTGCGAGAAACCAGCAGCAATGGGTACATTTTTCACCAGTTTTGTGTCAATCACATATCATGCACCTCTGTTTTCAGTTTCAAATCAGGGCCAATTTCCAGGCCTATGTCATACTTACGTTTTAGTCCTGTTTCTGTCAAGAAAATTGCAGCACAGAAGAAACAAGCCTGTGAGTATTATTACAACACTGAGACACATACATCTCAATTTAGGAGCACTTTATATGACCAAACTGTATCTAGATGCCTTTTTCTATCATACTTATTTCAAACCTTGCTGAAAATTGGTTTTATTCAATTTCAGGATTATGTAGTCAAAGGATACTGGCACATACAAAAATGACAGAAAGTGCTGGAATAGACAGCCTATATTTACACTGCTGCCTTAAGCTGTCTGCATCAAATGTGATGCTAAAGATGATAACTTTGTGATTCAGAAAAAAAATTCTAGAAAGAAAATGGGAGATTTTGAGTATGTATAGAGGTTATGTCGTTAATATGCACATTGTACACGTTTCAAATTATATGTCAGAGTAAGTCTCTACAGAATCAATGTTTTTTTCATGGAATTAATGATAAATGTGGTGTCATAAAGCACCTTTGCTGAATGTACAGTATATCTCTTGCAGTATAAACAAGCCACTTACTAGTTACTCTGAAAGAAAAACACAACCTACATGGATCTTGAAAATAAAATTACTCACACGGCTTTCAAGACACATCTGTGTTGTGCCTTTCACACACCATCCCTGACATGTATACTATCCTGTTATATAACTGCTTTAACAAAAGATGGCTACTGGGTAGATGAGGTCACAAGGTTCATTAATAATGTTTTGGAAAGGGTTTGGGCTATATGGTGTATTCATTCACCTGTTTATTCTGTTGGTGCATGGCTGTCCTCTGATGACGTAGAAATCAGAAATGGGGAGGGGGGCATATTTGCTGTAGCTCGGGATATTGGAGCATTTTGCCATGTCTACATGAAAATTTTATTTTTTCCAAAGGACCTTAATAAGACATATACTCTTGATATGTGTTTTCTGATTTATAATGGAATACTGAAATGTAAGATGAAGGGCACTCTGTATTCATTGTGAAATGTATTCTGCTTGCTTCAGCAATGCAAATATATTGTTGCAGTAAAAAAGACAAGGAAATGTTAAAGATTGTTAATCCAGTATGGCTTTCCGTATGTGATATTTAGACTGCAAGTATAAGCAGTGATATGCTTTATGAATCCATAACTCTGAGGAAAATGAAAAATTACAATACCCCCCCCCCCCCCCACCACATTTCTGTATGTCATCTTTCATTTGACTGTGTAGAGAAGGGGCCAGAACACACCAAATAATCAAATAATATAATGCTGGCCTTATCTGAATCACGCTACAATTCCATTCCATGCTCTAAGATCGCATTCACATTTCGTTGGGAGAAAATCCCAGTAACAGAAGATCCTTTCCAAGGTGGGCTCACAAAGGGATCCAAATCTTATAGAACGACAGGTTGGACCAGATCCCCCATCAGCTGGCAGTGAAATACAAAGAGGTCAAGTTACTTGACTACATTAAATAACTGAGTCAGCATTGTGATTGTCATCAACCTCAAGATAGCATTGCCTTGATATGCTGCCCACATGGCATTGTAATAAATACTTGCATTTCGTCATAATCACTTACTTCCTTGCAGCATTGTGGAGAAAGTAAAACTTTTAAAATGAATGGCAAGAACTCCTTTATTTGATTTGAGAAAGATCTTAACCAGTCTATCTAATTTAGCATAGACTTTTACACTAGTAATTCACACAGCTGGATATAGCTGACCCTATTTTAACCTTTTAAAAGCCAGGCCTGGAATTAATTTATGTATACTTCTAATATATATATCTTACATTATCGTCTCCCTTTAGGGTGGTCCATGTGTTAAATGCATACTGAGAAAAATAATGATTATTTCAAGTTCTAAATTATGGGAATGTCTTCGCATCACCATTTGTAAGTGAAAGCAAAGGAAAAATGTTGTTTTATTTCATACTGAGATTCTGCAGCTGTGCCAAGTAGGAATGTAGTGACCGCGACACCAAGCATGAATGTGGCTCAGATTTGAGTAAATGTGTCTTAAAAATAGACGGCAATTGATGTACACACTGGAGACGTTATTCACAAGTTATATACTACAGACATGCACACTGGACAAGGAAATAAATTAAAGATGTGAACTACCCACAACACAAAACATCACAGCCCTCAAGTAAACATAGACATATGTCCTGAATAAACACCTTAAATGTGTTGACCAGTGGACATCAATGGCACTGAATACCTTACTGATTTATCATTGATACAGAAATTTTGTAAACAAGCTCCCTCAACAGAAATAGCCGTGGCTTGAGTGATGGCGATTGCTTTCTCCTATCCAAACCCTATCCAGCCTTAATTTTACACCGCATGTCTGGGTCTATCAATGGAAACTTGATTCTCCCCCTCTGCCCCCAAGGAGAAGGGTGCGCTGCTCTCCCTTCTCTCTCCTGCAACAAGCTGTCTGTTAATTGACAAGGCACTTCATGGCCAGAGGAGATGGGTTTTCAACTGTGGTGATGTCAGGCCTTGGTGTCAGTTTCCCATGAGAAGGTTATTAAATTGGGGTTGTAACAAAGTCCTGAAAGTTTAGGAATGCACTCTTACTTTTCTCTTTTCTCTTACTCCTCTAGGTGGAATTATTTTATATTATTTTGGTTACCAGTGGTATTTCCATTTGCATGATTGAGTGGACTCTGTCAAAAAAATGTTATTAATATGTTGACAGGTGTAGGAAAGATCATCTTTGATTGCTGGACATTTTCCCATTGGATAAATTCCCATTGAATAAATCATAGTAAACACAGGGAGACATAAAAATATGTTTTCCCACAACTTCAACAAGATGGATGATAGTAATAATAATAATAATAATAACTCTTGCCAGTTAAACGCCCTATCCCAATTTATATGAAAGCAAATCATTTTCTGCATCAAATGCTCAGTGATGCTATAAAGCAATTAAGGGCGACTGTAATCAAAAGAAACAAACATTAAATAATTATACTTCCGTCTTGTTATATGACTAAGATGTATAAGCTAACTCGCAACTTTTAGACTTTATAGCTCAAAGATTACATTTGACACGTGTCCATTGGGTATTAACACTACGTGCTTCCTATTCATGCTTATAACGTGGGATGCCAAGAATGTTGCTCAATACTTTAAATGCCTTCTCTGCAAATAGCCTATCTAATATCTCCTGTGTTTTAAAATTTGTAAATGTGACAGGCGATTGCTATGAAACTGACCGGTGACCCAGCCAGGGACGTCAAGTGACTTATCCAGAAACCATGTTTTTGATATGAGGAAATTGTCTTGATTCTCTGTTCAGTGGCTCGAAACATCACGTAGCCTATATTTGGTGCTAATAAATTAATTGCACTGAGGGGATTCATTCTTATTCAGTCTACTTCTCTGTTCTGCATCGGTCTGAGATTGTGTATTTTCTTTGTTTCCCATGTTAATTCCTATCAAAAATATACATGTTGTAACTACCTGAAATAAATGACAAATCTACAGGCATCTTGACTGGTGGAAATAAGCACAATGTGTTCATTTGGGTTTGTGGTTCTGTGTCCCTGTTAGCCAAATACTTTTTTCGCATTGGGCTACGTGAGAAGGTAGACAATCCGATGCAGAAGTAGCCTATTTCCAATGCTATAGATCGCACTTAATCGATGTGTTTGGAAAACACAAAAGAGGTTTTACATGTGGTATTGTATTCGACGAATCCAATAATAGCCTACCGCATTTACTACATAACACGTCCCCTATACGGGACAAAATAATAATTTGCTAGGCTACTACGCCCATAGGTAGGCTAAGTCTTTTGGTGAGAACGGCCAGAACGCCCTCTTTTCGAGAAAAGAGAATACAGTGGATATTCTAACAGTGTTGAATTCCTATAATATTGCTTTTATATTTACGATTATAAACAACATAACCTCTAGGCTATATTTCAGGGTATATTTTGATAAAACTACAATTAAATCGACACATATAAAAACCGTTTACCGGTCGTAACAAACACAAATTATATTTAAGGCTTTGATTAGACGGTACTATTGTGTACAAAAAGAAAGAAAGGCTGATGAGACCTGGAAAAACGTGTGATACAAGACAACTGATTATTTGCGTGGAGTAAGTTTTATTTCAGGATTCATCTGTCTGGCAAAACAATTGCAAGCAACGTCATGTGCGATGATAAATCTACAGTTTTTCTCGTCAATAAACTGATTTCACAAAGCACTGACTGAATTAGGCTATATGGTGTAGCCAATATAAACAAAATCCAAGAACATTCTCACGATATAGCTTAGGCCTAATCTATAGGAGAGTGGAACTGTAATTTGAATTCTTTAAAATATCTATGAGAGAATGCGTTGAGAATGTATTTTTATTATAACATGCTGAGCCTTAGAATAACCAAAAACAGGCTTTTGAAATTGGACTTGTGCGTCAGTTAGAGAAATGGATATGCGATGAGGCATTGGTATTAAGGCTCTTTTTGGGTTTATTCATATTCTGGTATTTAAACCTTGAGGCTTTATGTTCTTTTTATCACTCTATGCAGATCGTTTTCACCAATCTAAAACCAGAAAATATCTATCATTTTAAAACAAGATGCAATTCAGGAACTGATCATCAAAACCAAACAATGAAGCAAAAACCTCGCGGGACTGATCATTATGACAAATATAACTTTCTCCTCGAGATCATAAAATCGTGCATTTATTCTTGCACAAAACAGTTAGGTGCTGTCTTAAAGCCTGAAGCACGGTAAATTAACAGATCGATCATGCACGAGGCAGGCTAAATAGATCAACTGGGATTAGTAAATGTATTCCACACCATCAATACACTCAGGGGGCCATGACAGACTTGGTTTGAAGTTCACGGTCCTGTAGGCTAGTCATAACTCACGTCATTGTTTCTTTCGAAATACAATAGGCCGTGTATATATTCGCTTCATTAGGCGAATATATTCATGTGTATTAAACCTAACACAACATTAAAGTATTACCTGCACGTTATAAAACTTAATTTGATTGATTAATTTCAACAGCATTGAACCCTATATAGCCTATATAAAAGAATTAAATTGTTCTCGTAGGCTAATAGAACAGAAATGCCTCATTCTGTAATAATAATCATTAGAATTGTAATAATAGTTAATGCTTGACTTTGACTTTTCAGTTGCAGACATTTTTACCTTGCATATGCAATTGGGATGCTATAGCCTACTAAATAAGTGGTTTCGGAGAGACTGACATGACATGGTCGACTATACTTAGCGAGACAGAGCTTTGATTTCATTTGTTTGGATGGACGCAAGTGGGTGTTTTCCACCATCTGAAGAGACATTTCAAATTTCTCACAGATTGCATAGGCTATAGCCTAGGCTACAGCAAACGCCAAATAATCAAGACGATTCACAGTTTATTATTACCCACACATGATCAGCGTTAAGTAAACTATTTGTAATGGATTTTAAGTAGGCTATCTTAACATGTAGGCCTATAGAAAACATCTCTCCTCACACATTCACTGAATGTTTGGCAGTTTAAAGACGATAAAACATTCATAGGAATAAGAGATTAAATAATTTCAGTACGGGTAAAAACGGTTTTATTATTTGAGTGTTAAACAATAATGTCACGATCAGTTCTATGTAAGATATTTTATTTGTTAGATGAATGAGGTGCAGCAGTTAAGATGTATCTAACATAGGCTATTACCCCATTGAACTCTGAAAGTGCTTGATAGGTTATTTAAACCCTGTGAAACACGTGTGCATAAATGATTTGAAATCATAGGCTATCATACCGCTATAGTAGCCTACTGAATTGTATACCTTACCCTACCGAAGAGCTCATTTTCACCTGGATTTGCAAAAAACGAAGAATGCAGCCTATGCATCCAGTAAAGTTTGGGGAACACAACTGGAGCTGATTTTCATAAACTGCCATATCTAAATTATCTAAAGATAATAATGTATAGACACAAACTTATAATCCCGTGTAAAATGATGTCGTAGGCTATTTCTGAAGGTGATGATTAGACAAGGCGGTACAGTGCCTTAGGTCTCATGTCGGCATTTAGCTGCATGCTCGACCGGAGACTCAGCATAAATGCATTTTAGTGGTTTGCCTAAACAGTAAAAGTTTGTAGTCGACTCTGATTTCCTTCGTGCTTGTACAAGTTTATTAGAAATAGGTCCAACTTCTTTTCGAGACATGGGATGCTATACGCCTTTTCCTTTGTGGATATAGCTACGGCATATAGGCTACTGTTTATTTTTCTCAGAGTTTATGATAAGTTATTTCCATAAATTGTAGTCACACGCGTAGGCCTACCGCCAGGTGGAATGACTTGACTAAAATAAGATAGATCGTGACATTGTGATAATTGAGATTAAAGGTCTTAAAATGCATACATATACTGGAATTGTTGCCAAACACACACGCAGAGGCCAAAAAATTTAGGATTATACCAGAAATATCCAACTACTGAAATAAGGCCATAAAACTGACTAAAATCCGCACATAAGCAATCCCAAGTTCTGAGGGCATATTGATTTAGCCTATATTATTCAATCGAGTTGGGTAGCCTATGATATAATCCAACATTGGGCTGAGAAATGTCGAATGATCTTATATAGGCTACACAAAATAGGCTACATGGCAAATGTGTTGGTAGCAAAATGTGAACATACAGCGGCCACAGAGTTTTAGGCCTATTTTTAAACACATTACGAGCATCATGATATGTTAATTATTATCATTGGTAGAACTCGGAGGCCAATTACGCTATAGACCTCTATATATTTAAATAGGCCTACATTTTGTGAATATTTATATTCAGACACCAAATCACGGACGACCTTCTGTCTTTGACATGCACTTTCGTTCAAGTAGCTAGGACTTTTTTCTAGTTACATTTGTAACATATTTTTTAAAACCTTGGCGTAAGTTATGTTCGCGTTTATTCGCGTAGCCTACCTAAGGAAGCAATAGCCTACTGTTAGTAGATATATTATTGGGTCTATATACAAAGTCTGCTGCTGGGCACTATAGCTATAGGCTATAATTGAGATAAACAACTGTATAAATATTAATGCTCCAACTTATACGCTTAGGCTACTTTTTTTTTTTTTTTTTACCACACCCAAAAATGGCCCCAGGTCCATTTTTAATAATTAGACTTTAATTTCACACATAGCTAGGCTACTAGGCTATCCTTTTAATCTTATACACTACTACCGACTGCCGAATTGGAGCAAACCCGTTATAAATTTGACATTTGTTTAAAGAATTTGTTTTAAGAATTGATAATGGTTTAAAAAATGGTAGGCTATATGGACCTTTGAAATGTTTTGAAATAATTTCCAAATATAATACAATGTTGAATAGCCTATGTTGTGAGCGATAAGACTTAACAAAATCTAGAATTGCGATCCAAGAAAAGATTTAATCGTCAAAAAGCGACTCGCAAAAACTGGCAAATAATTACAATTGGTTTATGCCACTATACAGTTATGCAGGAGAAACACTTTACTCGTCGTTGATAAAGAGTAATCTGTGTAGCCTAAGCATAGCCTGGCTGTTAGGCTATAGACTAAAGGTTTTGGTGAATATCTCCAATAGATTTCAACAAAGAAAATGTAGGCCTTGTTTGATGTTTGGTCATTTATTAGTAGCGAAATCGCTATTGCATTCAATACATACCCATCTTAATATTCAGGTTCTCGAATCATCCAGAAATAATACCGCTTTAGATGACGATTGCATGTGGCAATTATGTTTTCTGAAATGCAAGAAAAATCTGAATCCCACTCTGACATCTCATTTGGTTCAGGTGGCTTTGTGAAAGGGAAAACGTCGAATCACAGCCGATTGTGTTTACAATAAAATTCATTTTCATTTGCAGCGTTCGCTAGAGATGACGGACTGAGAAAACAGACTGGCTACAGAAGAAAATACACTTAGAGGGAGATTGTCATTCACTGCTACTCCATTGATAATTCAGAATCTCTCAGCATTCTGTCCGGGCAGCCATAAGCCTCGCTGTTGCATTAATTTTCCTCGCCATAACAACCCTCCCCCATTCTCAAAATTTCCCCTTTCTTCCTGCTGATCCTTTGGCCAATTTGGGAGCAATCCAGTGTTGAGTCCTCCAAAAGTTGCTTTCCTTTCATTGGGGTTGAAATGGTGCCGGGGTGATATTTAAATGAGATCTCCCTTTGCTATAACGTTCAGGCATTGCTTTTCCCCTTGACTCATTACTATTTTAGTGTTTTTCCCCCCTCTGCTTTCCAAAATGGGGGAGCCTTGAAACCGCAACGTCAGGGCTTGGCAAGGGGGGGGGGGGGGGGGTATTTTGAAACCGCCCATAGACTCTTTTATTAACTGTTTTGTGAAACATCCGAAATGTAATGCCATGACGCTATCCACTTCCAGTTCCACAAGCGCACGCAAGCGTAGCTATAGATATGAATCGAGCCGATGGATCTTTGTGAAATTTAAGGGGAAAACATGTATGCATTGACGATACACAAAAATATACATTGTATTTGACCCATACACGCGGCAGCGAAAACAACTAGACTAACCCTAAAAATCTGTGCTGCGCGCTTAGCCTATAATAGGCTATACATTGACTAGATATAGCCCATAGGCTAGCTTAGACACTTCGAAATAATTAAAGATAGGCTATAGAAGAGTGAAAACTTTAGTTCTTTAAAAAATAGGCTACGTTTATTTTGCAAGTTGACACTAGATTGTTACCAGGCTACATCGCAAAACAAGACAACTATTCTAAAGCGATATTTAATTTGAATATGCTAATTTCATGTAGGCTACAGTAAAAAGGTGCCCATATTCACTCGGCAATGTTGGATTGCTATTCAGATCCATGTCGCCCGGACAGGAACATAAGAATACTTAGCCTAGTTGAAATGAATGTCAAGAGAACGTAGCCTAAATATTGTTAGAATAATTGGGAATTAAGTGAAATGATCATTCATGTCATTTAGATGTAGCTAGCCCCCTATCCTAGTTTTCAGAAAATGATTTTCAGAAATGGCTTTAGTAGCCTATTTTATAGGCTATGAAAACATAATTGTATTTTAGTGAAAATCTAAAACTCAATTTCATCTATTTCTACCTCATAATATTTTGAATAATATAAACAAGAAGCTAACGTCACAACTAGGCTATATGGTAATTAAAATTTAAAGGCCGCTTCTCTGGTCCGTATAGGCTACGTTTAACGTAGCCGAAGTAGGCTAACTGTTTAAAAGATACGACGCTATATTTCTTCATAAACTTTAGTTCAGGCTATCTACCAAAGTAATGACTTTACGCCTGTGGCCTATAGCTGCATACGGCTATAGGCTATAGTTAGCTATCTACGTACAAATAACTAGTCTTCAGATTTTCCCTGATGCAAATAAGTTTAGGTTAAAGAATTTGTGGATTAAACGCTTGACTTTTTCTGTGTCGCAGAATACACACTAGGCTACTCTGGAAATAATAGCCTGTCCTAGACCAAAACAGGACAGACGGATATCGCTTAAATCTTATTGCTGCGATTGGATATAAAGCACAATTTGAACTATATTTTAGAAACAATCTGGAGATAAGAATAAACTGAAAATCGTCCACTATCAGGTTTGTAGGCTATTCCACTCTTTTGATTACTGAAGCCGGAGTAGAAGAGCTGCCTTGAAACGGCTCTCCTAAAAATTCACACTGCTTGTTTTGATCACTCAGTCTTGAAGGAAGGGGGCCTAGAAACCGCACAACCTCCTTGGTTCATAATTGGTTTTATAGGACTGGCGAAGAGCCAAAGTGTTTACATTGAAGTGACCGACATTGGAATGAACCAATCGCAGACGTTGCTGTAGAATTGTGCTGGATGAGCTGAAGGGGCGGGGTTTGTAAAACAATGCTTGTTTCATTGCTGGAGTTTTCTGAGATCTACAGAGAAGGACTTACTAGGGACTTCCCCCCCAAGGTTAGTTTACAGTGTATCTACGGATGGTCTGTATATGGAGTATTTGAAATGTTTCTGGAAACTTCTGGATTAATGGATTTTTTAAGTGGGACTCCATCGCCAGCAAGGACGCTGTTTTTTTAGTAGGGGAGTTCATTTGTAAAGGATTATATGAACAATTGAGCAGAAACCTATATTTCTATGCGTAGTTCAGAAAGTTTCTCAAGTAGAAGTCATGCTGTGTAAAACGGGATGTCTCCCCGAAAAGGGTTTCCTAAACCCCAAATCCAGCATTCTTACGACCCGAAGATTGTAAAAAAGCATTGTAAGTTTTTTTTAAAGTGTTGTAAGAAAAGTTTGAATCCAGTCGTGCCAGATGACGCATTTTACGAAACGATAGTCTAATCTAAACAACGATTTTAGTTATTTTGTTTTTGTCCCCTTGATGTACTGTGTTTGAGTTTAAACTCTTTCTCGATATGCTATAGCCTACAGTATTAATATAGCCAAATCTGTTATAAGAATAACGAAGTAAAAACCGTCTGTGGAACAGTCTTGTTATTAGGCTACAACCTCTTTGTAATTAGCTATAATTTACAAATATTTCGGTCCAAAATAATTGAGTAGCCTATAGTATTTGTGATTTTATGGTCACCGATACCGTTTTAATGGGATGATGGTAAAGGAATTTGTGGAAAATCTCAAAGCAATGCGGAAAGATCAAGCATAGCAAACCACATCCAACGTGTCCTCTAACGAGGAGCATGGGAAATAGCCTAAACTGTGGACTAATCATATTGAAACAGTTAACGACGGCTTTACCCTATATAAAAAAAACAAAACAGGTTTTTATCGACGCTATAATGATGTTTAGCCTGTATGAACAAACATTTCTTAAACGTGGATGCATTTCTCTTGCAAGTAGGCTACCGAAAGAATAAGCGCATTTTTTTTGACACTTCCACAATGTGAGTCTGCTAAACAGCATTAAAGTGAGTAGAATAGCCTACATGTTATACAGCCTACATTATTTAAGAAGCTGTGTGTCGTTCACTACGCCTCTTGCTAGGTAGCCTAGCTACAATCAGTATTCCTTTTGCGTTTCCTTTTCACCAACAAGGAATTTCATTACTAAGGTTTAAGTGAAGGACTGAACTGTTTTCTTTCGAGTTGATTTAGGCAGAAAAACAGTTTTTAGATAGCCTAATACAGTTAGGTGTAGCCTGAGTCATAAGTCATTATTGTAGGCTAAGATGACATGTTTATAATGATAGCCTATTTGGGTCACAGATTTTTATAGTTGAATGGTAATATTAAATATATATAAGTGCCAAAAGAATCACCAAATCTAGATTTAATTTGCATGTGAATATTTGGTAATCATCTGAAATAGGCTAAGCACATTGGTAAATGGGGACTCAAAGCAATCTTAGACCATGCATCGACCGACAAGCGAATATTCACGTCGTGCGTAAATCTATGAGGATACGTTAAACTCGAAATGCACTGAAAACTGATATAACTGGTATTTTGTATTATCCTTTATTAACTATTTAAACTGATAGGATATATTTCATTGCTACGGACTTGACTCTAAAAAACCATTTCAATACTTTCCCCCGAGTGAAAGACATGAGCATGGACTATACACTAGCTACTATAAAAGGCCGACTTGCAAAAGCAACGTGTAAGAAAATGTATACCAATATAGTTTGGTGAATACTTGGGTATTAATACATATTAGCATTTGTAAACCAAACTATTAGTTTTAGTATTGATAAAACTGAGCCCTCAGAAGTTTTTCTTTTTCATTTATAGGTCAGCAGAATGCCTGATAAGGATGCAGATTTTCACGGAAAAATAAGGACTGTTTAACAGCCTGGCTATCTTGGAATTTCTGGTTGGACAGTTTCTTATATCAAGTTTATCCGTTTTGGATGATGGATGGCCGCGATTTCGGACCCCCCAGATCTGTTCATGTACCCTCGCCTTTGCTGTCGGGGTTGGCTATGGAGTCACACCGACTCGGAGCAGCCGCTGCTGCCGGGAGAATACCTCCATCCCCAGGCCACTTGGGTACAGGACACCCGGCACCGCTCCATACTGGAAAATATATGTCATCGGCTATTAATCTCCACTCTCATCACGGTTAGTGTTTTATTTTTACACATATATTTTGTGCATCAGAGTAACTGTGATAATATAAAGGAAATGTCTGCTTACAACGATTTGGAAAGTTCCATAGCCTAATAGTTACTACGGTAGTATAGTGGCTACGCTAAATAACTGGGCTACATACCAGATTTCTTGTTTTATTCAGTCATTTCCGATGGTTTAGTTAGTTCCTTATTTTTGTAGTCTTTAGTTTTAGATTTAGCTATGCTGCATGGTGCGTGAACGTTGGTGCTTAGCGAATTTAATTTGGCTTGTATTATACCGAGGACCCACTCACAATAAACTCTGGAAGAATAGTTTGCCCAATACCTTTTTTTAAGCAGTAGAAGGTCACACAAACCGAGGAACTGCTGTTAAAGCGCGACACACAAGTGTAGGCCTGTATTAAAATGACTGAATACGCACAAGTTAAATTAAAAGGCAGTCATGAAACACGTACGTTTGCATTATCATAGGTACACGTGTGTGAAGAGAATTCTGAATTTAGACTGATGCCTTATCTTTAATTGCGAATATTAGTCAATAGCCTAAACAAGATTTATATTAGCTTAATTCAATAGGCTAATACCAAACTAATTAAAATGTGTGCCACAATGTTGAGTCTTTAACTCAAGTGGAATAATAAACACAGTTCTGCAACGTGGTAATGTGCTTTTTATTTTGGAACAGGCGTATGGGTTGAAATAATCAGAAAAAAATATTATGTTAGTTCGAGGTATCATGAACGGGACATGTCTGTCTGAACCGTCAATATACTAGACCTAGTTATTAGTTATTTTGTTTATGAAGTAAAGCTTTCCTGGCTAAACTGGATTCAATTATGTCTGTACCCCCACCCGTCCTATTTTCGGGAATCTGTCAAACTGTGTGTAAGCAACGCGTTGTATAACGATGTGCCTTTAAAATGTGTATGTAGCAGTTATTTAAAAAACAAAACGTATTCAATACGCGTTGAGCTGTAAGCAGTTTTAGGACAACAAAATGCTACTGAGTGCGCATATAAATTGTACGGGAAGGGTAAGACTCGGTTGAGTTAAAATAACGTAAATAACTTGGTCGGCAACAAACAGAGCAATGAATTTAAAACAAAATAATACCCCCCCTAATCCAGCCTTGACCTGTAAAAATGGAAGCATTCACATTATGCCTTGCACATTCTTTTTTTGTTATTACTTTTCTGTTTTACTTCTCTGAAGAGGGACCATACCTACGTGAACAACTTATGGAATTTACACCGCAAAATTGTTTGACTTGTGCCTTCACATATTTTGTTCCTCACCATTTTTGAAAGCATGAATAAGTATTAATTGTCAATCTTTTTGGTGCCGGTATTGTACAGTGAACACAGTCTGAAGTAGTAGGTGACACTGTATCTGTCTTTTGATTGGTATATTTGGATGTGGTTATCTCCTATATGAATTCGTGTCAGTTTACCATAACATTTTATGGGTTATTTTTGCTTTATACACAGACACCACACACATGAACCCCAACGTAGGTTTACTGCTCAATGCTAACCTTTTATTGTGTGTTGTTGTTGTTATTGTACATGTGCTTTTACTTATTCAGCGTTGATTAAATGCAAATAATTTAGAAGATAGTAGGGAAGTTGTGAAAAGGAAAGAGCCCACAAACTTAAAATAGTTTCTTGCAATAAAAATAGAGTGGAGTTGGAAAGAAAGCAACTAGATCCAAACAGTTGAGCTGACAGACAGCTGCACAATTTCTTTGGGAAAGGTGGTTAATTTTGCATTAGAGTTCCCTGTCAAGGAAACGCAGATACCAGTGAAGATGATATTTTAACAAATCTGTTACTATCTCTGTTTAGCTGCCGGTAGTTCAAAGAAGTTTTATAAAATGTCAGTTTAAATGCTTGTAGGATGAAAACGTTTAGATTTAAACTTTTTTTTTTTCAGTTCAATCAATTTTGATGATTCACGAGCCAATGTTGCTGTCATGTCGTAGTCAAATTGTTATTCATGCAATGGTGTTGAGGGTCTGTACAAAAAAATTCACTGGGAATATGTTGATATTTTACTGCAATTTTTAGAATGCACAAAAGCATAAACATGTATTGCCAATGGTTTCTTAATCAGCCCTCATTGAGGAAAAACCTTTAAAAAAAGGAATGTTTTATTGGTATTGAATGAAACCTTCTGTGATCAAGTTCTTTCCCCAAGGATAGGTTTGTCCAGTGCTTGTACAGCACTTCTTTCTTTATTTTGAACAATTGCTAGATTATTATTATTCTGGATTACTTGCAGCATATTATGTGGTACAGACCAACTGATTTGTTATGCTTTTGTAAATCTTTTCTTTGTGGATAGTTTAAATGAGCCACTCCTTAAAACATCTGTTCTCAATCATAAGCCTACCGTTATCTTTGGTAGACCATACCTGTGTATTGCAAAGTTCATTTGTGTCACTTAAAACCGAGTCAGATTGCTATAAAGGTGAAACCATTCACAAAATCCCCAGTCACCAAAGATTCGTTTTTTTCTCTTTGTCTTCAAAAATATGCTTTGGAAGTCTAAAAGTCTGTCAGAGCTTATGAAAATGGCTTCAATATCTAGGTTTCACAATTCTACATTTTAGAGAGAATGGGGCTGCTACAGTTATAGAAGGCTAGTGTTTTTGCTCTGCAAAGGTGTTACATACAGTATATAAAAGTACTGTACCTTATATCTCTGTTTGGTGTGATCTCGGTGGGTTGTGAATTTTAGATGCCTCTGCAGGCATATGTGATTCCAGAAAGCTCTATTTATAGCCCAGGAGGAGCAGTATCCAATAGAGCTTCTGCTTAGTTGGAGGTATTGCTGAAGCAAGCCATGCCTGCTATGTCCTATTCATATGTTTTTTTTTTTTAAGAGAGTTTTTTCATAAACGGATTGAGGTTTGTGTCTTGTACAAGAGATATCTTTCAATTGATGTTCTTCGAGGCCAGCTTTCAGTCTGGAAGGCACAGCTCATTGCAAAATCTGTTCAGGATTTTTGGCAATATTGAAAATATTATATTGTCGTGTAGACTTAAGTCTTTACATTTTTGTCATGGTCTTCCTCGTCTGCAACAGAATAGCTGTGCAGTCTGGAGCTGTGTATGTTTGAAATGTACTGTTCTGAATTCATATCAGACTAGTGTCTAAAGTCATTGCTTATAATGGTCATTGGCGTAGAGCCCCAAAATCAACTTAAAAACCATGTGTGATAAATAATAAGAAATTACATTTTAGCAGAGTATTAAAAATCAGTTCAATGAACTATGTATCATTCCTTGCTCTTAGAACAGTAATAACTTAAAATGAAATGCAGACCTTTTGTTCTCTGTCTCAGAGGGGATGGTAAACAAGATTGTTTTGGATGTCACAAACTGTAATTTAGCATAGACCTATGTGTCATAAGTTCCTTCAGTCTACAGTACAATGGGGTTTTGGACCCCTCCTGAATTCCGATTCAGCTGTATATTTACTGGCAGAACAGGATCCCAAGGCTCTTGTCCAGCCTGTCATAAAAATATGGAATTGGGTACCTTGGTACAGTGGCGTTTCAAGTAGCAGACATGCTGCACTCATTAGTTTCTTTTTCCTGTTTGTGATGTCTTGAATGAGTTGCAATGCCTTGTTCCAGTGCTCTGCTCGTTCCTCCAGTTGATGAAGGAAGGGCGATGGGTGTTTACCTTTCAGAGACATTCTTTTTGTGACCACCTGCTTGAGAAAAAGTCCGCAGAGTGCGCTGAGAGGTGGAACCACTCAGAGTTTCCTCTCAGGCCTGCGAAGGATGGTAGAGAATGAGGAAACCGTGTTCTCTCCTTTTCAGCTCGTGGTCAATTTGGCAGAGTAGAATGGAGAGAGGTGGCTCGGGATGAACGAGTGCCCTTTAATGGTCCAAGCGTTTGTCTCTGTAGAGAAAAGCTTGCTCGTCAATTGATGCAAAGAAAGGTTTTCATCCCACAGGAAAACTGAAAACAATGATGAAGACCTTGCATAACATTAAAGGCTTGTTTGTTTTTTTTTGGTTTTAATCCAAATGACCTTTTCCCCCTCAAAGTAAATGTAAATGAATGAAAAGTTGGAATGCTTCGTGGCTCTCATCTCAGAATGTTCCTATTTTAAACACACGTGTTGTAAACACGTATGGATACTTTATCTCCGAGCTGTGTCTTGTTTCATAACTGTTCTGCGGCAGTATTTTAAAAAAAGAAAAAAAACTTTCCACTTTAGCCATCTACAAGATATTTATGGTAATACAGACAACTTTTCTGTGTAGTCATTTTACACCCATCAACGATGAGCTTCTTAGGTGGTTAAAGTTTGACAGGCAAAATTAAGAAGATTGTTTCTGAAACAGCCTAAGATCTTTTAAATGTTAATATGCCATTCTGCAGTTGCAGCCCTCAAGTAGGTCTGTTGCCAGTAATTGTTATCGGAGTGAAAATGACTTATCGTAAGATTTTTTTCTTGTTATGCAGGGAAGGTCTAATGCATATTTACATAATTTGGATGAGTGCATTCTGTATTTGCATTTTTGTGCCCCTTCTTGCAGTCATTACTGGCTGTGCTTCAGGTGAATCCTCTATAAAATCTATCTGTATTTTAGATTATTTATTGTTAAAATTATATAAGTTTCATTTTCCTAAGGAAATAAGATTTTATTTTGCCCCAGGGTAAAGACTCATATCTGAGATTGCACATGTTAACAACCTTGCAATTTTAAATGTGCAAATCATTGTTGTACTTAGAGTTGAGAGGCCAGACCTCTCAACTCTGAAGTTGAATACTTTATAGTTCTGGCTGAATTTCTTCAATAGCATTCCATGTAAAGGCAACAGCTGTTGAACAGGCAGCCTTGTACTGTCAAATCAGAATACAACCAATAATTTAAGTATACTCCGGCCACAGTTGGCATGGGGGTTCTGCTTGAAAATGGGGTGATGTCATCACAGTGGATTATTAAAGAATGAATGAATAAATATGTTAAGTTTCTTTTTTTATTTTATATACTTGCATTGTAGCCAGAGGCTCTATAGACTAAAATAACATTTTACAACACAAACACAAGTTGCGTTTGAAGGCTGTGGCTTCGGACAGTAATTTTGTGTTTAGTTTCTGCAGTCAAGGTAAGGATTAGGACATTTGCTTTACTATGGAAAATCGTGCGAGAGAGGCCTATTTGACTTTGAGCGATCCATTCACATCTGTTTGTTTGAACGCCCACTGCCCTGCCTGCTAACTTTCTGCATTTCCATGACTGGTCTACTGCACTTGAGTCTGCCTGCAGTTGTGGACCAAACATGCTGTAGAGGACGAGTGTCAAAATGGTGTACCCAAAAAGTTGCTGTTTGTGAGGTCTTATTGAAGGGGACCTATACCGACCAAAAGAAACCTGATTTTCAAATACCTCAGCCTTGTGTATCTATTGAATGTCTCCCGTGTCCTTAGAAATGCTCAAAAAAAACATCTTTACCACCACCACTTTATCAGCACTAATACATATGCTCCTCTGGTTTTGGAATGAAGATGACTCTCTTTGACTCCCATCAACATCATCAACGTTCTGTCTGTAGCGCATACATTCAGATATGTACACTGACACTAAAATCAGACGTTCTGACATTGGCCTAAAATCCAGGTTGGACATTGTCATTTCCTCTTATTTGTATTTCTCAGCCCGTTATAAACCTTAGTTTATGTCAGTTTTTATCTCTTCCATCACCTGAATTTGCTTTGACAAAATGGTGTATGTGGTTAAAAAATAACAATCTGTGCCTATGTGGGTTTTATTTGTTGTGTTAGGAAGGAAAGTTGGTGCAGACTGCAGTGGTCAATTTCTCAGTGTTGCATGGCTCTTGCACTCAAAGCCAAGTGTAGTGAAATGGGAAATTATGGCCCGATTAAAACACAGCTCTGAATTTAACAAATCCAGAGCCTTGGACCCACCTTTTAGCTGGATCACTCTTATGCTTTCTCGCAAACTCCATGCAGGCTTTGAGATGGGTGTATTTATTTTTTTTTTTTAAGTAATGGCCACCTACCCATACAGACTGTGGTTGTGTAGTGGTCTTGATATTGTTGACTGCACATTTTCTCAATTCTCAGCCAGTGAACTCTATTTTGAAGTCACTGTTGGTCTTCCAGTGGCTTACCCCACCAGTTTCCTTCTTGTTCTGCTGCTGACCTAAGGGATGGGCTTTTCTAGTTTGGTTGTATGATGCTGCAGCTTCTTGATTATTGAGCCCACAGTGGTACTGGGATATATAAACATTTAGATATTTTTTTGTTGCTGTGTATTTTGATAACTGTATCCCTGACTTGCAGAGAAAGCTCCTTGGTCTTCATTGTTGTGTCTTTCCTCCAAATTCACTGGCTGACTAATGATCCTCCCAAAAAAAAAAAAAAGTGTTCATCCTGAAATAATGAAAATCACTTTTATGGCACACACAGGCCAGTTAAATAATTATGCCCTATGCTAAGGTGGTGTTTTTTCACTGGCCTTAATTTACAGCTGCCTGAGCACAGGGGGTGACTACTAATGCAATTAAGATATTTGCATTTTTATATTTAATTTAAATATTTAGAAACTTAAATTTGTCTTTGGTTACAAATATGTAGAGCAGGTTGTATGCATTTCAAATATTTGTTCATAAATGAAAGTTGTTTTTTGTGTGTGTGTATGCATGCATGCTTATTTACTGAAAATTGAAATCTTATGTCAATTTTAAATAGCCTTAAGTCTTGCAACAAAAAAGGAAACCCTTTGTGCATTAATTATGGGGGTGTTTAGCGTTAGTTTATTGTGAGAATTCAATGCCAAAACCACTATTTAAAATTGATTAGTGCTTTTAAATTCAGGGCTTTGTGAATTATTTAGTTTCAGAAGGCACAGGGGCAGGATTTGACAGAGCCCGTTAGTGGTGAGGTGGACTGAACTACGATAACGGCACCTCTGTCGCGGGTGACCCATGCTGGGCTTGAACCCTGGCACATGTTGTAAGATCAGAAATGCATGCGAGTAAAGCACATGGGCCAGGTTTTTCACGCCCAGAGATGAAACGCGCTGCAGCTGTTCGTCAATATTTGGCCTTCTGGCATTTAGCTTTTGCCTGCCTTTTTATTGAGTGCAACATTGTATTCGGGCACCAACAATGAGTGTTCCTTCTTTGAATACCAGGAGCAGGGAAGCAGAGAAAAAAAGCACTTTGGAGCCACACAGTCCCTTCTGTTTCTGTTTATTTTTATTTGTTTTTTGTAGTTTGCAGTTTTGCCTTTCCTTGAGATTTTTCTCAGCGACATTTGTCATTCACATGTGGTAGGTTTTTGCTTTTGAAGTGTCAGTTCTACATGAAAAATATTTGAGAATTGTAAATGTACACTTAAATATATGGGGAAAATAGGCCCATAAAGAAGCTAAATTGATTATAGGTGTTACTCTTGGACTACAAAGTGCTCTCACCCCTCCCTTTTTTGCATTATCCAAATCAAAGTTCACTTGCAACAAATCATTTATGACAGCCGCTATTGTTGCATTGTGCTTCTACACTGGAATTGACATTTCTCATTTTTCAGACAGGCCCATGTGTAGGTTTGTGTGGCAACGGAAAAGATACTTATCCTAGGGTAAGGGTAGAAAAGCTGTGTAGCAAAACAATAGCTTCCGTGGTGTCGACGATATTATTAACTACAAAGCAATGTAATTTTTTTATATAGTTTTTTAGTGCCCTGCAAAAATTCACTGTTTATAAGAAAAGCATGTTAATGACTGCTTCAGTGCCTTCTTGTTTGTAGTGCGGCAGACCTTTGTGTCATATTTTCCGATTGCTACATTCGTTAAACCGTGATCTCATAACTACTTGGAAATAAAATACATTACCTTGACTTGTTTAAAGGCAAACTGGGAGTGTTGAGTAAAGAAAGCAGACCTTCCTGTCACAAGGGAATATTCTCACTTTCAAAAAGAAATAAATCGATGACAGACAGAGAGATTGTAAACTGACAATGGGTTTATTAGGGTCTGGGAGTTTCTTTGCCTAAATCCCCTTTTTGATATTGCTTTAAGCCCCACTAATTTCTCTCCTTATTCTGACCAGCAGTGACACGCACTCATCAATAATGGATGAGGGCCGTATTTCAATATTGAGCCGATTAATATGTTTTTCTTATATGTGTGTGTGTGTGTGTGTGTGTGTGTGTGTGTGTGTGTGTGTGTGTGTGTGTGTGTGTGTGTGTGTGTGTGTGTGTGTGTGTGTGTGTGTGTGTGTGTGTGTGTGTGTGTGTGTGTGACATATTGGGGGAGGGTACAAGAATATTTGTCAACTGCTTAACCTTTTTGATGGAAATGAGTAGTGAGCATACGCCTGGTCTGACAGGAGCCATAGATGAAAGGGCCTTTACTAACTGATTGACCTCCAAGCCAAATAACGGTTACCATTTGAAATGAGTGCGTACTTGGTCTGTACTGAGACTAATGTATCACAAGAAGCCCTGTGCCCAAACCTTCACTCTCACTTTAAAATTACCCCACTTTCAGGACTATGCGAGAGGCCGTAAGATCCCTTTTATTCTCTGGAAGCCTTCGTGATATTGTCAGATTGATATGTTTGTAAAGCACCATTTCTACAAAATAAATAATGTTAAAATTATTCCTTTTAATGTATCGCTTTTGGGGCTTGGTCTCAGAGAAATCGTCCGCTATCTGTGGAACCTTTTTTGCTAGATCAGTATTGTGACTTATTATGCCGCGATCACGGATAGCAATGTGTTCTGGATCAGGAAGTAAGCATGCTGAAATAGAACTATTAATAGGAGAGGTATTTATAACAGAAGAGCTCCAGTGTTTTTCCATTGTGATGCTGTAAGAGGACCACTCTTATGGTGTCAAACACATAAAATTTCATAGATGCATTTTGCTATTTGTGTGTTCTGATAACAGAACTAAACAGTACAAGGGTGAGTATTTGCTTTTTTTCTCTGCAGCCCGTGTACCTGTGTTCTTCAGAGTATTTAATTCCAGGGAATAAGTACACGGCAGCACCATTTCTTTAACATTGCAATTATCACTAATACAAATGTTATATTAAATAATGTTATGTCTAATTCTACAGTAATACCTGCTGTTGAATCATATTGCTATCTTGCAATGTTTATGCTTTTTCTGTTTTATTAAATTTATTTGCATATTGTTTAGAACCTCCAGTTGAATAGAAAAGAATGCCATCCATATTGAATTGTTTTTTTTTCAATACTATTGTGTTTTATAAGGGTGTTCATATACCTGCAGGGATAATGTTGCATTTGTTGCAGTCTTTGTTAAAACACACTATAGCCATGGATATTTATCACTCCAGCTATTATAGCAGCAGTTGCCACTACCATTTCACCATTTCCTTTTGAATGCAGTAAATGTGTTCCACTTCCGATGTGTTCCTGTTACTTTAACCAAAGTATAATAAAGCACAGAACTGCAGGAAACATTTATATGTGTATCCAAAACAGTCATGTCCACCCACAGTTATTCATTTTTATTTTTGATAAGTGATTAATTTAGTTTAAGGTCTGTAAACCTTTAATAATATCCAACAGAGCATAATAATTGCTGGCTCCAGACTTGGGGTGTGTGTGTGTGTGTGAGTGTGTCCCTGTATACATTTATATGTATTTGTCTTTGTTTTGTATGTCTTCTCATCTTTTCTGCAAAACTGATTCTTTATGTGAAATACAAAATAGGAATGTCTATGAGCAACATGAAAAAAAATTACTTAACCATTCTCATTAATAACAATAAGTAGTTTTTCCTTTAAGGTTGTAATCTAAGAGTAATATTGAAAAGGTTTATAACGGCTGCCTGTTCCTCCCAAACCGTGCATCGTAGATCACAGTTCAAGTTTGTCCATTGACCCCCCCCCCCCCCCCCCCCCCCAATTGACAAATATAAGCATTTTAGGATTGTGACATGAACTCCAATGGCTTTTTCAGATTGTCATCTATTTTGTGTGTCAAAGGTGTTCTGCGATAACTAGAGCTGGTAAGTAGGGAGGATGTTGAGCCATGTATGTGGAGAAGGATGTGAAGTTTGCAAGTACTTTAGAAGTTGTTCTCTATTGCGTTTTTTAAAAATGAATTTGCCATCAGCAGCGTTGCGCTTCTAGTCACGGGGGTGTAAGCAGAAAAGAAAAGTGAGGTTTTGCAACATTTAGCATTCTCCACAACATGGCCATAGTGGCTTACACTTTCAATTTCTGGTGAAGTCCATTAATCTGCCAGGGGATCATATGGCTTTCTGCCCTGAGAAAATTATTCAGTAAAGCAGTTAGCCTGAACTTGCCGGTTAATGCTCTTTTCAGTCTTCAGTCATCTGCCAGGGTTGAGTAGGTTTGCACAATCCCTGCTTGCTTTGTAAGGCTTGTTTCTATTGTTTGCAAAATGAATGCCACCTTAATTGCATAGCTTGCTTATTAGGTGCATTGGTTCAGTCGCCTCTTTTTAGCAGCATTCCTGAAGGAGCAGCAAGGAGTGGAGAAAACTGAATTCAGCACTCTACTGAATACAGGTGGGAAGGAAGCCACACACTAATCACAATCTAAATCAAGTGGAGAAATGAAGTGATATTGGGAAATGTTAATCCAGGCTTGGGTTATCTGTTTGAAGCAGAGTCCCTGTGGGTGGGACCAATTGATCAGTTTTTATCAGGAGCGGCAAAGGTCTGTGAAACCTCGCCCCTGCCAGTGGTATATTAGCTGTTTTTAATGCAATGACCCCGGTGTTTGGCCTGCAGGAGAGGCGTGTCTGCAGAGAGCCCTCTCTCTGCTATTTCATGAAGACACTACTATTGATTCTCTAGCTCCCTTTTTTTGTGGGTTGAATGGGTTATTTATTCATTAACCACAGTTGAATCCATTTCACTATTACTCTGAATCACTCTTCTAATTTTATTGCTCCATGACCTTTCTGACTTGTGGTGTTTGAAAATATTTTTGCCTCCACGGTTCTTGCCATGTAGCGGTTATTTTCTGCGGCGTTTTTCAGCTCCGTTCGAGGGAGCCGCTTGTTGCGTGTCAGGGGTGGGTGGGTCGCGATGACTGTCGGCGCTGAAAGGGAAGTGTCCTCTCCTTCTGAAAGGGCTCACTGATATGTTGTCCGTGGAGGACGGCCCTGGCTGGTAGACGCAGCACAATGCAGTGCCTCCCCAGGTCCCTACAAAGACCCCAGGACAGTAAGGGCCCGTAGCCTGTGCTGTGAGGCACCAACTTCAAAGGACTCCAAATTATCAGTCGGTCTCGGACTGTGCCGTTCTGAGCTGCTTCAGTAACATACCATTCTTCCTGGGGCTCCTCAAAGCAAGACTTGTCTGCTCCTCTGTGCATATTAGCATAGATTATGAGCTGCAGATATTCCTCTGCCCGCCGTTACAGTGAATACTAATGAGCTCAGCCGCTTGTGGTGGAACCGTAGTGTTGATAAAAGGTACACAGGCTTGCTTGATAAGGTGGATTGCTGATGTCTGGGGTTTTCCTTTCTTATTTGGTTTTTATTATGCCAGTCTTTGATGACAGAGCGACAGTTTGCCTGGTTCCCTACTTTGGAAAGGGAAGAAAGGCATGAAATGCACACAAAAAAGGCTTGAGGGATTGCAAACTGCATCAGCTGCCCAAGCATGCTATTTTGCAGCTGTATTAAAGATCTTCATTTTTTCCTCAGGTTCATAGTAATCTACAGCAACCAGCAATGCAGTGCAAACAATGTCGCATTATGCATCTCAAGGTGAAGAGGTGATTAGAAATCTTTCAATGGGAAGATAATTAAAGCCCCAACAATTGCCGGGGCTCTAATCTAAAGTGGAGGGTGTGAAAACGCTGCAGTAGATACCAGTCGGGACTAGTCCTTTGAACCGGGATCTGCCTCTCACTGCGGTTTTGGGCCCTGTGGACCCCGGGCCTGCCCTGCTGGCTGGACAAGCTGCAGAGCGTGAGAGCTGTCTGTCACAGTGATCCGCCCTGACTGGGTGAGAAGACGGGGATAAAGGAGGGAAGCAAAGAGGCAGATGTCTCGGAGAGCCCCCATTGTATCTGTGAGCCGTGAACCACTGGTACACGACACAGGGCCCGCTTTGATGGAGCATCCAAAGCTAGCGGGAGGGCGGGCTGTATACATACCCAAATTGTCTTTGACTTCTCTCTTGAATATACATAAAGCGTCACGCAAACCACATTCTCCCGTCTTTTGGACTGCTTGCTGGTTTATTTTTTTTTTTTGTGTGTGATAAATGAAATGTATGGAGAGCCAGTCATTTGCCATGCATGCAAATGTACTATATGCCCAAACATAATGTCAGTGGAAGAGCCATCTGCTTTAATGTACTATAAACTATGTAGTTATGTTTACTGCAGGGTTCCTGTTTACCCCTCACAAACTGCAATCGAGAGAAAAAATAACAATTTTATAATATAGGAGATTACGTAAATTAAGTTAAGATTTGATTCATTTGTTTATATTATATTATTTTATTTTTTTATTTTTTAAGTTTACCCTGGGATATTAAACAATAAAAAGAAAAGCTCTATATACCCTTGCTCTCTGTGTTTAAAATGTCCGTCACTAAAATGGAGCATTTTTTGTGGTGAATGAGTTTCAATTGCTGTTTTTACTTCCTAATCCCTGTCAATTATATGTGAATTCTGTGCTTTTATGTGTCAAATGGTATCACAGAATTATGCTCAATGCTTTGGAAAAGACTTGCCCAGAATTGTGAGGAGATTAAAAAAGCACCTATATTTGATAAATCCTTCATTTAACATCTGCTTAGAAGTAGCAGTCGGAGAGGCTTATTAAATTGTAATTTGGTGATAAGTCGTTTGAAAGCAGATGAGATCGAGTTTCTCAGTTGCATTATAGCTCCATGGCCTGAAGAACCTGAACCAAGATGCTGCTTAATTTCGTCTTGCAGTTTGGATCTATAACCAGAGAAAGTGGGTCTGAATCAATACTATTGGATTTTGTCTTTATTTTACTGGCTATCGTTGGTGGGCTCCATATAATTTGGGCACTCACCATAACACTGGTGGAGTGGGAACAGCAATTAAGTGTATTTTATGTTGTTTTTCATCATCAGAATCTATTTCATAATTAGTGATGATTAGTATACTGTCAGAGTAATCAAAGTCACGCATGTATACCACGTACTGTGAGAATATATATATATATATATATTTTTTATTTGTTTGATTGATTTTGAATTGAGTTTGAAGGGCACCTTGGACTATTTTTGTGGGAAAGAATTTTACCTTGCAGTTATATTTTAATGCACTGTATATGTCTTACTGGAGCTTGAAATTGCATTTTCTGCTTTAAATGTTTGAAAATGAATCCCAGTGGGAATGTTTAGTTGGACATACCCAACACACAGAGTAGGCAGATTTATAATGTTTGTCCTGCTCATCCAAACGCATTCCCTCGGTTGTGTTTTCTCACAGACAAGCCCTAGTCTGTTTATTAGAGGAATCGGATTACAGTTACAGTTAATCTGTACACACACACACACGCACACGCACGCACGCACGCACGTACGCACGCACACACACACACACACACACACACACATACATACACACCACCCCACATTGTTCCTATCCAGTCAGCACAGGGAAGGTGTGAGACAGTCCTGTCAACAAACACTTTGGGCTCTCCAAACCAAGAGAGGAACCAAAGCTGCCTGCTTTCATTGCATGGGGACTGAGATGGGAGGATATGGAGGAGATCAGAGAAGAAGGCTCTTATTTATTTTTGTACTTAGAGATTGGAGGCTTGGATTAAGTCTGCCTTCTAAAATGCCTGAAAATAATAACTGTGATGAAAACAAGTGTGGGAGCCATGGTTTCTTTCTTTCTTTAGCGTCTGTTTCTTTTGTCAAAAACTGGTGTGAAATGTTGGAGTGTGATTCACATTTGAGATAAAAAAATAATAATAAAAATGCTTTTGCTTGTTCCATCTATTTTTCATGTTTTCAATTGTCCATTGTGTTTAGTTTTCCATTGTCCTTGACAATTTGTACCAGGAACAATTTCAGTGATGGAGGGAACACATCCTAATTATCCCAAATTTAACGAGTGATTTGCATGTTCAGATAGGCATATGGATCACAATCAGGTGAGGCTTTGCCAAGTTTTTTTCAAGTTAATTGGGTTGTATTTGTGTTGGCTAGAACATAGGGCCATTTACTGATACCTTTACTAATTACGTGTTACCCATAGCAGTGTTTTTCCAGACTGACTAATGGAAATGGTTTTTTTATTTAAAATTATGATGTGAGGGCGGCAATTAGTATAATTTCAAGAAGCACCTCCTGGAAAAAAGTCCCTGTGAGTATTACTCCTTTTCTAATAATGTATTGTCTCTCTCTAGTCTATTCACTTGTGACTTTAAGTGGTATAGAAAATTATTTGAAAATTTCCGTAGTTCTGTTTAATTCCCTAAATTGTGGCTGTGATGATGAATATGAGTTTCTCATCTTAGAAAATGGTGTCTGCTTTGCCATTTCCCTGGGACTTTTCATCAAGAAATGTCCTTGTCCGCCAATGAATACATAGCCTTGTCTTTTTTGGGGGGGGGGGGGCGGGGGGTGGTGTATTTGAAACCTGGGAGTAGATTTTGTAAACATCTGTCACTTTAAGTCTCTTACTGCCCTCTCTGATGTAAACGTCTGTATATAAATAATGGAAGACTTGCCCAAGGAAATAGCACAGAACTGCCTGAAATGTTACTGGACAAATCGGTGAGCCTGACAGGGCGCATGTGTGTGTGCAAAATGGTACCAACTGGAGTCCTCCACAGTAAACAATGGTGAATCCACTCTGCAGGACGAGTCTGGCCGTATTGTTAGACATTTACGCACTGAGCTGTGCAGAGCCGTGCAGTTGCTCAATGTTGCCTAAGATTGGAAAAGTGGGAATACTTTTCCCAGCCTCTCCAGAATGCGTAAAGGCTGGGATTAGACTTAATGTGCTCATTGTGTGCACATTTCAGCCTCTATGTGTTATGAGCTCCTGCCAGTTCTCACACTCTGGCAGACCTATGAAATAAAACCACATCACAACATTATTGTATCGCTCCTGATCCGCTTACTCCTTATCGTAGGGCAGATCCTATTTGAGGCCAGCGGCTTCATTTTCTTTCCCCCTTTAGAAAACAAAAACCATATCACGGGAGACAAAACAAGCACACTTCTCAATTGCCCTCAAATGTAAATTACCGCAGGTTCGCAATCCATATTCATAATGCTGTACATGCATATGGAAATTCCCTAACTATATGCTGAGGCAAAATTTAGCCACAATCAGTCGCATGAAAAATACATGAGTGAAACAAAGAGTGATTGATGCATCTTGGCTGTAATATGTATCAGATCAAAAACGTCTACGACGTAAAAAATGCCAAGTTACTCACGCATAGCCTACATAGCGCTGTCCATAAGTTCTTAATTCCAACTTGCAAAAACTAGGCCTGCCTTTAAAAGTCTTGATATCAAAATGTGGCCAAGTTACAACTAACAATATTGCCTATCGTAGCTCACACCAAATAAACTAGCTCTATTCCAAAGCAATGCTATCCAAACTTTCCTAAATTATTTAATGCAACTTGGCCCTGTGTTTCTTCATCTTTGCATGTGAAGAGATTGTGCCTCATGGAACAACATATGATTTCAATGAATGTTTTTAACAGTTCATGAATAATTACACTCCAGAAAGGATATGGTTGTACTTTGTTGGCAAGTTTACTTTAGAAAATGTACAGGTTTTAAAATGTTAACTGCTGCTACAGCATTCTTTACAATTCACAAACAGACATTTATATGAAGAAACATCATGTACAATAGAGAAAGGGGTGATGAATAAATAAATGCAGATAAAAATGAGTAATATTTTTACCTAGAAAATAGCATACATATAGCATTTTTACAAACGTATCCAGACATGTTTGTGGGTCAGATGGTGGCAAATAAGTAATAGTACCAATTTTCTTAACATAATAGTATTTATGATATTTGCAAACAGAATTTTGTGAACACAAGGATATCTATGCTCTGTAGGACCACACAGGTTTTGATAGAAATCCAATAAATAAATCAATAAATACATAATAATAATTATAATAATAATACATTTTATTCATTCTGTGCTTTTCATAGACCCAAAGCAGTGGATGCAGAGAATTGTTCAAACATGCCCTATAGTGTAGTAATTTTTCTGTTTAATTTCTAAGTGCAACACATCTGAATCAGAGTATTTCCACTATAAATTATTTTCATATTGCAGTTTGATGTGGCACATACAGTTTCATTGACCACATTCTCTTGAGATGGTAAGATGAAGAAACACAGGGCCAAGTTGCATTAAATAATTTAGGAAAGTTTGGATAGCATTGCTTTGGAATAGAGCTAGTTTATTTAGTGTGAGCTACGATAGGCAATATTGTTAGTTGTAACTTGGCCACATTTTGATATCAAGACTTTAAAAGGCAGGCCTAGTTTTTGCAAGTTGGAATTAAGAACTTATGGACAGCGCTATGTAGGCTATGCGTGAGTAACTTGGCTTTTTTTACGTCGTAGACGTTTTTGATCTGATATCACTTATTTTTTATAGCTAACTAATGATGAATAATGCATGAAGATAAACACGGAGAGAGACATGCATTCCAAAGAAATGTATGCCGACATTCGCTTAACCATATCGCCCTCTATTGACAAGAATGAGAACAGTTACCCTATTACAGACAGCACACAATTACATTAAAAGAGTTGGTAGATGAGCAGTATTTAATGTGTAATGAAATACAATGAACAGCACCACCTGAGCTATGGATCATGAAGAAGCATGTAAATTAATGAACCAAGTCTACATGGTGACATACATGCACAGTGGGCTAGACGCAAACACATTCTAGCTGAAAGACATACAGCCTAAATAGCTAGTACAGCCTAAATAGTTTGCATCAGTAAAATATGGAAATACAGTTTTAAAATAGGGCTATTAGTATTCTATGAAATACATTTAACGTTAGGCTATTCAACACCGGATTGCCGGATGCGTAACTCCAACCTTCCATGTGTGGGCTACGAGCTAGCGAGCGAGCTAGTAAGTATCTGCACAGCAGAGTTTTTTTTCCGGTAGTGTAGAACGTTACCTGCGGGAAATGTTTTGGTACCGGACAGCTAGGTTTAGTTTAGTTTTCTGTAGTGCAATGAATGTAGGCTATAATGCATGTTGATTCGTTTCGAAGTAGCCGAGCTTGTTTCTGCTTCCTGACGAGAAGCAGGAAGTAACGTTGGCGAACAAGCTTAATTGGACAACGCATATTTCCCAGGAATCTTAGCCAGAAAGAAAACTGTAGATACTACTAAGAAAGTACATACCAGAGATTATTCTTCTTATTATTATTATTATTATTATAATTAAAAGTGTTTGCAGTAAGCTACATTATCAGCAGAGTAGTGTAGACTAGAGCCACATTCGGAGGCTATCTATTTAGTTATAAGTGACTAACCATGAATCAGATATGTTTGGGGAATTGGCGCTTTATAAATGCGATCGCTTAAAGGCTTGCAGTTTAAAAGAGGCTGTCCTCAATTCTTAATGTAGGCTATTATCGTAAATTCTTAATTTTCCTAGTAGTTAATTTTATGGTGACCTTGTGTTATGTCTGAAAAGGATAAAGTGAACAGAGCTGAAGTGAAGGAATTAATGAATAAAGAAATGTTGGCCGAGGCAAGGGGTTTCCACAGTCAGTCAGTCATGACCGCAAGAGCAGAGCGTAACACCCTCCCCAAACCAGACAAAAGCGAGCGTCCGGTTTGGGGAGGGTGTGATAAAGTACAAGTGAAATACAAGTGAAACATTGAACTGTTAATATTGTAAACCTCTTTTGCCTTTGCAATAAAAATACGTTAATGTGTCAATTTGAAAATAATAACAGTCTAAGAAATTAAAAGTACTTAACAGTTGCACATCGTTTTTGTGGAAAATACACGTGCCCTGCTGGGCTCGAACTCACAATCCACTGTGTGAGAGACTGCAGTTTTAACCACTAAGCCACAGTAGCTTCTTGGAAAGCATGAAGCCATTAGCTATATTAACATTAAAAAACATTAGTATGAAGCGTTTTTATTGGACAATAAGCTTGATGAGCAGGTATACGGACCATACCCTCAAATAATAATTCTCCCCATTGGATAACATCGCGACGGAGGCAGGCAGTTTGGCAGGAAAATGGGAAGAAGAGGAGGAAGAAGAAGAAGAGAAGGAAGAAGAGGAGGAGGAAGAAGAAAGAGGAGGAGGAAGAAGAAAGAGGAGGAGGAGGAGGAAGAAGAAAGAGGAGGAGGAAGAAGAAAGAGGAGGAGGAAGAAGAAAGAGGAGGAAGAAGAAGAAGAGGAAGAAGAAGAAGAAGAGGAAGAAGAAGAGGAAGGAGAAAAATGGCAAAATAACCCAAGTTTGGGGCTTTATTGTGTGGATGTGTGAAGTTGTATCTGAATGCTGTGTGGTTACATGAGGTCAGAACATACAGAAGTTAATGTTTTTAAGGGCTGGGAGTCTATGGTCATTGTGGTTACTCCTGTAGGAAACCCTGAAAAGTGCCAAACTCGGTGCTGTATAGGTATGGGGCCTGCCCCACCAAGCCGTAACTTGGCGGGTGGCATACCTGCCATCCCAATTTAAATGGCGGTGGAAAGAAACGAGGTAAGCCTATAAGAATGGCACTCATGACCGTTATTGGCCCAACCTTGCCTGGTGCCTGGTGGTCATGTGATTAATTGATTCTGTTCTCATGTTGCAGAAAACCATGAAGGAATCATTGTTTACACCCATCTGCAGTTTCATTTCGTGTCTGGATTGAACTTCTCAGTTTGCCATAAGCGCTCATGAATGATTCATGTTTTTGCTAAGCTTCCATGAAACTTCATTATGAGTAAACATGGTGTAGGCCTTGTTTAACCATGAGTCACCTGATTATGTTAGAGATGGAGAATGAAAGGGGGATGCTATTTTTTTTCTCATGTACCTTTGAATTGGCCCTTGCTGCATTTACTTACTCGAATGGAAATTTGTTTGGAATGAAAACGGTGATGTTAGTGTCCTTCGGCACCAGTGTAGCGATCAACACAAGCTGTTGCATGTAAACCTAGTTATTATCAGACAGGGAAGAGCTTTTTCAGCGGCACACCAACTCTGAGGCTGCAGAAATGGGCCCAGATGTCCAGTGTGTTACCGTAGGCCTGTGATACTGGTGACGTGTGGCTGATGCTGTAGACAGGCTGAACTCGGGTGTAAGCGTGGTTCATGAGTGCCTGTGTTAATGACAGCGTAGGCCTTGCTCTGTGCCCGGCCGCTCTTGCTAGAAATGTTTGTCTACACGATTGAAATGAATGCATTAATAATGGAACTGTTGTGCCATATAAATCTAGTCTGCTCCATTCCCCCCTCTCCCCTCCTTTCCCCTTGCGCGCTCTGTGTGTGTGTGTGTGTGTGTGTGTGTGTGTGTGTGTGTGTGTGTGTGTGTGTGTGTGTGTGTGTGTGTGTGTGTGCGTGTGCGCGCGCGTCTCTGTGTGTGCTCTCCGGAGCCCTGTGCTGCACATCATTAGGCTTGGTCACGTAATTGCAATCCAGTTCAGAAAATTGCAGTGGTGCCCCCTCTGCACTCTGTGGGTCACTCGCATTATTTAAACAGAGCCTGGCGGCCCGTAAAACACCAGCCCAACATAAATACATCAGCCGGGATTTGGAAAGGCGAAGGCATGTAACAAATGTTACTTGTTTAATGTACACCGAGGCATTGTGCCTTCGCAAGAGAGGTTTATGCTGATGTCTGCAGATGTGTTTGACCTTTTAAGTGAGCGCTCTCTCGCTCTCTGTCTCGCACACACACTTTCATTCTCTCTAGTCTTGTTCTCTCCACCCTCCTTCTACCCCCCCCCCCCCCCTTCGCCCACTCACCTTTGTTCCCTATGCAACAAACTAGCTGCTGGGTGGAGCTAAAAATATGAAATCCAAGAATAAAACAATGAAGTCCTTACTAAGAAAAGGCTGAGTTGAAGAAAACTTGAGTGGAGAAAAGAGATGTGTGAACAAATTTCTTCTTTCCGCTTGTGCTTTTATTCCTTCTGGTTCATCTTTTTTTTTTATATATAGGCGACGAGGCAAGTGTGCATTTCTCCTGAGAGTGAAATTAGAATATAATTATAATACACAGGGTGGCCAGCCACTTTGAGGTCAGATACTGAAGAAGATGAATCAACCTTAGCTTTTCAAACCCTTATGGCATGTCTCAGAAACATCTACATAGAGACCGTTTATTTACATTTGGTCCCACCTTCCTCAGCCCCACCGCACAGTGAAGGTCAAATTCGGTTTCTAACTGTGGGAAGTTGCTTGGCAGGGAGAGAGAACGCACACAGCCTGGAGCTGAAAAGTAAATTGTGTGTGTAGATGCACATCTCCGAAGCTGAGGTCACACCCACACACAGGACTTTACTCTGCAATTACTGTGTTACTCCCACCTGTGGAAATGACTGAAGGACAAACAGGATTTGTGAGCTTCATGCCTCCCTGGTTTGAACCCTGCAGTGCTGGCAGTATGCAGGAATTCTGCTTTCTTTATCCCAGTCAACTTGTCAGAACAAGCAGTTTGTCCATTTTATGCACCTCACATTGTAGTAAAGGTGTTGTCCTGATATGTCAAACGGTCTGTTTGTTATTATTTTTAAATGTAAACTTAACATCTTGAGAGATCTTTTTCTTTTAAATGAATTGGAACACAATTTTACTGCAGTATAGATGGGATGCTTAAGGGAAAATCTAAATGATTCCTACAAGTACTAAGCTAGACTTACTTTCTGTTATACTTGTGCAATTTCCTCATCCTCTGAAATGGTGTCCTATTTCAAATCGCAGATTTGCTGGTCAGCAGTGCTGGTGACAAAATTATACTCCAGGAACATCTGGTGTTGATTTTTTATTTATTAACTTTTTTTGCACAACCTTACTTACACAAACAAAGCTTCTTACCCACTCTCTTTTCCTGCCATTGGCATGTGGACATGGAAGGGATCCTCCTTCAGCAAATTGTAATCTTCAAGTAATAAAAACATAAACTAGCCATAACAGCAGTGGAGTGCAGTTAAGAGAACTACCAGAGTAAGCAAATGGAAACTCCTACCTCCTACAAAGTAGACATCTAACATGAACAGACAGGGTAAAGGGGAAGTGAATAAGCACTTGCTGGGCTGTAGCAAACGTCTGCATCATTTTGTACTGCTTTTTGTTTTGAAAGAGGAACTCGGAGACATAGCATGGGACAGTTATAAATTGTTTAACTATGTAAGATTTCCTTTGTGAAAAGGAAATATCATTAACCATGTGGCATTCGTAATATATAGATGATGCCTACAATGGCCAGTAAGTCGACATGCATTTATTTCTCTTTTAGCATATGTGTTTGTATTTCACACAGGCTCTTGGGTATTAGGTCTAATTATCAAATTTCAGATTTAATTTGCTGTATTCATATTTCACAGTTTATGCAGCTCGTATCTATGAAAAGCAACCCGATCTAGCTTGGCCTAGAAGCCAAATTTTAATAAAGAAAAATCTACCAACAGACCATATTGCATAATTTGGCCAATGGGTTTGTTTTCCACAGTGCACAAATTTTTATTTAGGCCTACTTTTCACATAAAAGTTTTTGCGGCCCTTATTCTACCCAATTTGAGCATGTGTAAATGGCTCTTATGTATTATTCAGGATCTTTTTAATCTCACAAAATGTGCATAGTTAATGGATTTGAGTGAAACTGGACTGTGCTATGCATGCTTAAATAAAGATTACATACTGTATTGTCAAAGGTCTTTTTAAGAGAAAGATATAAGAGGACCTTTATATTTAGGGGGTGCAGAAGGGGGTGCTTTTGTGGGATAGGTGCATACAGGGTCCTTGAGTGTTTTAATGGCCTCATTTTTCTTTGGTTTGGTTGAAAGCCTTGAATTCTAATTAGCACCCCCCCAATTTATAACTGCTCTTTCTGAAGTGGTCTGTGTTTAATTATGGGGGTGTTGGGAAAGCTCAATTCTGGGCCTCTGGATTGCCATTGAGCTGAGCGGTGTTAACAATTAGGAAATTCTTTACTTTCTTGCCATCCATTTTGTCTATGATTGTGACCTGTGGCCAGACTGGGGAGGAACCTCAAGAAAGCACGTTCGGCACTAAACTGTACCTGACCTGCTGAACTCCACGATTTTCACATTGGCTTCAGAAAAACCTGTGCGTGTTAAACTAAAACGATTGAAAACATTTGCATTAAATTGGACTTGGCCATTCTCTATGGCTTCACATTTATAAGGGTTAGCAAGTTGCATGGCAATTTGCAGATGGGATATTTCTATTAAAGAGAACATTTATTGAGTTTCAGTTTAGGGGATTCAAGGATTTTTCTTTTGAGAAATTGTGCTACATTTCTGTTGAAGCACCTTTGTTTGCTCTTAGATAACCCAAGTCAAAACTTCTGCATGTTTTTTTCAGCACCACTACCTTTGTCTCCTACAAAAGTGCCATCAGACATACTGTATGCCTGGGTCTGCTTTGTGGTTCTTTGTGGTTAAGTCAGAAGACTTCTGATTGGAGGGTTCAGGTTTAATATCACTGTGGAGCACTGTTGTTACCTGAGCATGGTCAGGTCAGTTGGTGTACTTTTGTAAAGAAGTATGCTGAAGTTGGCTACAGAAGCATAGTAAGTAAATAGACAATTTTAGTAAGGCCAGGAGGTTCAAATGATCTGTACTATGTGTTTGAAAATGGAGCATTTTTCAGGAATAAATATTACATTACATTTCATTACAGGCATTTAGCAGACGCTCTTACCCAGAGCGACTTACACAACTTCTTTGCATCTTATTACATTTATCCAATTAATACAGCTGGATATATACTTAAGCAATTCAGGTTAAGTACCTTGCTCAAGGGTACAACGGCAGTGTCCTTCCTGGGAATCGAACCTGCAACCTTTCGGTTACAAGTCCAGTTCCTTAACCATTATACTACACTGCCGCCCCATATTACAACTAACTGCCCATATTGCTTCTATTACTTATTTTTATTGCGTATTGCGTAATAAGAATAAATTATAACTGGAACAGTAGGATTAAAAAAAATAATAATAATTTATTAATGCTTGCATGGCTTTTAATTTTAACTGCTAGACATTGCATGTGTAAATATGCTGCTAATTGCAATGCATTTTTCTGTCTCTTAGCCAGTATTTTCCATTCTGTTAAAATAACTTTTTTATGTTTGATTGCATAACAAATGGTTTGCACAGTCTGAGCTGCCAGTTCCTCTTTCCTATCATCCAGAGCTTTGTGCTTCTTTTAGCTAAGGCTATGGTGCAGTGAATGTGTAACTTTTCATTGTGGAAGTTTGAATGGTAACACCCCACCCCTGATACTCATTATAGGTACCCCCAAATGTCCCTCACATTCCTATAGGCTTACATATGCTTAACAAGTGCTTAGTACACTTCAACCAACACTATTCCATTAACCGGCCCGATTACTTTAACCGGCCACATCCCACTGACACCAGAGAGGCTAGGCTACACGATGCAATAATGGTCTTATGACAAAGGCATGCTCTTGCGCTTTGAGAGTGGTGTGATAAAGAGTGTCTGCTAAATGCCAGTAAGGTATGCCCTAAGCAGGTTGGGCAGGGCTGTGCTTGGCCCTAGCCAGGCCTGTCCTGGCGTTTCAGCCGCAAGCTGAGTCAGCCTATTTGTGTAAACATTGGCTTTTGTCCCCGTATTGAAGGTGTTATTTCTAGCCTCACATAAACATGAGGTCGGAGAGTTGCCAGCCACCTTGTGTAATGTCTTAGATCATCTGTTCCTACAAGTGAGTGTATGAGGGCCAGTCCCTATAATCTACAGAAAGTGGTGACGGAATGCAGTGAATGCTATGAAATTGCTAGCCTCACATGTCATGGTGGTATAATTATCCTTTATGTATCCAGTCTTTCAGGCCCCTGGCTGTTTTCAGCATATTACGTCACTTTACTTTTTGCATTTCGGCATTGTACTACACTTTCAGCACCTGACAGAATCTTCTCTTGTGTAAATGTTGAGAGGTTTTGCCACCTATATCTTAAGTGTTACTGACCCTCCCTCTGTTGCTCCACACATGGGCACACCCCACTAGGCTTAACTATATGTTAACCTCCTACAGAAATGCTCATTTGTCTGTAGATGGCTTGTTGTTTCTCCTCCCGTTGTTGTGCTAATGCTGCGTTTGCATATGCGAAGACGGTTCTATTGATTAAGAAAGCGGCTGCGAACAGTCAGGAAATATGGCTGAGAAGTGCGAAAGGCGAAATAATTAGGTCTGCTTTTCCCCCTTCACAGGAGGAGAGGCGTGATAGCAGGCAAGATTGTATGGGGGGAAAATGCATTTATCTGGGAAAGTACTCATGTATACAGGATGTTGGAAGTGGTCAAAGGGGTAGCCCGGTTGATAGATTGTTGCACTTGTGTTTGCATTGTAAATCACTCCGGATAAGAGCGTCTGCTAAATGCCGGTAAAGTACAGTAAATAATGTTTGCTTTATTAGATGAAAGTATTTAGTTGTCCCTCAGAGTTCATGCGCAGGTTGTTTTGGGGATTTAATATGCGTGCGTGTTTAGTGTGCCTATAGACTATAGAATCAGCAAATGTTAATCAAAGGGTTCCCTCCCCACCCGGTGTCATTCAAGTATTTCTCAATGTATTTCTCAAAATCACTGCTGTCTGTAGCATAGCACTGCTGCCACAATCACTGCTGTCTGTAGCATAGCACTGCTGCCACAATCACTGCTGTCTGTAGCATAGCACTGCTGCCACAATCACTGCTGTCTGTAGCATAGCACTGCTGCCACAATCACTGCTGTCTGTAGCATAGCACTGCTGCCACAATCACTGCTGCATTTACACGGGCTCTTTGGAAACCATAGAGAGGAATTCTATGCCATGCCTTCCCTTCCTTCTCTCTATAGAATTGAATAACTTTTATTTTCCCGCAAGGGAACTTCAGCTATGGCTGTCAAGGTTGGTATGTTGGAGGACTGTTTTGTTTATAGACATTTCTGCTCTTGAACTCTGCACATCTGGTGGCTGTTTTAACAATGGTTAACAATGTTTAGGCTGAGAAATAATGATTCATGACGTTTGTTTACAAGCACGAGTGCTGAGTATGTGAATACACTGCCTTTTTGCCCTTTTGGTAAATCTTCTACTTGGAAGAAAATAGGGGGATGTGGTGTCATTGAAACTGGTTGGAAGAGGTTGTGGGTAAAATCCGAAAACAAACAGTTTGGGTGCGTTGTGTAAGCATTTTATTGTGATCGGTCTATATTCCAAAAGAAATGTCCACTTTACAAATGAGTATTTGCCCTCCTGTTTGTACAATGGTTGTGTAAATGCCTTTTACTTCTCTTCCTGTCCTCTTCAGGTGAGGCCTTCCCAGGTGGCTCCAGTCCATTTCTCAGCAGTTATGTGAGCAGTGGGCTTGGCGCTAACTCCACCCCTCATGGCAGCCCCGCCCCCATGGCCTCCGACCCCTCCTTCAGAGCCCCCACCCCCTCAAACTTGCAGATGGCGCAGCTCTGGGCTTCCCATCCACACGAGGGTAATGTCCTACACCAGCTTATCTCTTTCCACATGCCTCGCGTATCGAGTCGCAGTGAGGTGTCCGTTCAAAACAAAGTACAGCTCTCCCAGATGTAAGCATGCTTGAACATATTGAGTTTAACAGTCAGGTTTATTGTTTGCAGAATGGCTGGCCAAGACAAAGGAAGGATGTGGTGGCTTGTGAAACACAAGCCTGGTTTGGATTTGGGTTTGGATAGCAGTGTAATGAATAACAGCTTTTTGTGATTAAAAGCGGGATTGGGGTTTCCTGACAAAGATTTAAATAAATAAGAATTAGATTAAGCATCCAGGAGAAAAATTAATTTTTTATTTATTTTTTTTATATTAGCAATACATTTTGGAGCTGGAAAACGTGTGTAATCAATATTATCTCATGGGGAAAAAGGCTCAGTGTATTTAAAATAGTGGGTTATTGTATTTTCTCTAAATAAACAATTGCAAAAATGTTCAGGTAGATTTCCAGATATCACAATTGTTTTAATTTTTTCTTATTTTTTTCATAAAGTTTTCAATATAGACCAGCATTTGGAGTGGTTATGTAATTCTTAGTCTTGCCCAACAAAAATTGGAAACGTGTAATTTACCTATATGAGCTTTTTACAAAAGCTGATTGACGGTGGAACACCAACTGATTTTGATTCCTCAGTTTTTTTTTTTTTCTTTCATTCATATCAGTTTGGAGTATAACTTTCAGGTGGTAAACGGAGTTCTAGTAAGTAGAGCATGGTACTTAACCACTGTTTTCACATGGTGCTTAACCTCAAAACAATTACGTGGAGAGCTTCGAGTTTTCAGGGTGACATAACGAAGAGTGTAATGTGCCGTACGACGTTCTGACTGTTGTGGTGTGCATTCAGCTACTGTATTGTAAACAATTTGTATTAAAGGTTGTATCAGCGATTTTGGGTCGAAACATAAATGATCACATTCATCTGATTTTTCCTCACGATCCGCTAGCTGCCCGCCCCATAAGCAGGCCGTCAAAAAACCGCGTCTCTGTAGGCAGCCTATGCTCCGAGATCGTACACAAAAACATATGGTACTACCAACCACTCAAAACCAAAATAAACAGTATTCCAACCAATCACCGACAAGGGGTGGGTGATACTAATACGCTAATACTCTTATCTCGCTGAAATCTTGACGGATTTACAAACGGTTTGGTTTCTTACAAACGTTATTAACGTGGTTATAATTCTGGATGCTTGAACACTATTTTTTAAAACATAACATAATTGGCTCTGAGCTGGAGCTGGCTCTGTTTGTTTGGGATTTCGCTTCAGAAGTGACGTCACCCAAAATCGCTGATACAACCTTTAAGTTGAATAATGTATATTACTGGCTCATTGTGATTGTACAAGTAGATAATATTGGCTTTTCATTCAAATCGAGGCATGGGCTGATACTAGGGATGTAACGATACACAAATTTTGTGTTTCTATATGAATTTCGCTTGAAAGGTGGTGACTCACTTTGATTCTTTATTTGTTAAAATGTATTCATGCTACAGAGCTCTCATTACATATACTACATAGCTCGGCTGAAAAAAAACTTGAACAAAAACAAACTTGAAAGTAATAAACACCGATAATGAACCTTAAACATTGTATTAATTGTGAACCATATTATTAAGTTAAGCCAATTATTATTATATTAGTATAATTGCATAGCCTTGTGCAAAAAAAATAAAAATAATAATCCGCTAATAAAACAGTGCTTAAACCCTGTGTCCTCGACTATAGAAAATGGTTGGAGATCGTTAGCAATGAACATTCCTATTGCATTGATAATGGCAGTTGCGCTAGAATTGGATGGTAGTTTGATGTTGAATGCAGTGAGAAGCGTGGGTTGAGTCTCTTCACTGAGGTCAATTCCGTTATGATGTCTGCGTATGTGTGCTGCCATGTTTATAGTGGTACTGGTTCCAGCATAAGACAACTGTGTGTGGCACAGACGTGTTTTGTCAACGACACAAACTTGAGTGTCATCGGAAACTGGGAAAGCAAAATGAATTTTGCTGTGGTGAAAATCAGTGGTCAGCGACACCAATTGGGCTAATAGCTCCTGATGCCTGTGTATGGCCTGATGGCTTCCTCCCTGCCCTATAACTCAGCCATGCTGTAATTGTAGAGGGGCAGGTCTCTTGGCATATATTTGTGAAGGGGCTTGCCTTGCCACTGACGGATGATCTGCGGGGAGGTAGGGGCAGCGATGACAACTGCAAGGGCCGTAGCTTTCTCAGGGTGTGGCACTAGTCGAGAAATCCCCACGCAGCCTGTTATCTGCCTCAGAATTCTCTGCCTTTTACAAACTACTTTTTTTTTAAAAATTTAAAAAGCATAAGTGCAATTTGTTCAGTACAGAATCAATTAGAGGCCTCAAAACTTCTTGAATTTAAAACCAAACGATATCCTTGCCTCCAACTGAACATGGATGTATTATTCATCACGTTGGCTCATGGGAGGGCCTGGTATACACAGGGCCTTTGTTGCTGTTGCTAAAGTGAGTGATTGGGGGTGAATTCCTGACAAATTTCTCTGTCATAGTTTTCAAAGCTGTTTTTCAGCTCTACCAGTACAGAAATGTGATGAATCGCTGGCATTGAGGCGTACTCGGTCTCTGTTCCCTGTGAAAATATTTGAACACGTATGTTTGTTCTCAAGGACGCACCTGGTTCTGATAAAAAAAGATAATGAATATATATATAATGGGTAGAGCACAGTGTGTGGTTTTGCTATTTTTAACAGAAGTGTAAAACAATTGAATCTATAGTTTAAAGAACTTCACTTGAGCATCTGGTGTCTTGTTATTATGAAGAATACAGGGTGCTGACATTATTCAAGTATTCCTTTGTTTTTGAGTTGTTAATCCTATATTTTTTTGAGTTGGAAATGACATGCGTGAATGTCAGAACGCTGGTTTTCTTGTTTTTGTGCATCTGTAACCCTCCAGGAATAGTTGGATTTGAAATAACTGTGTTCTGTGTACATGTTAAGGACAACTGCTTTTTTTTCTCCAAGCACGTCAGACCTCACCACTATTTCCTTTCTTCCAGGCCTATCAGTCTAGAAAGATTTCTGTTAGAATATAAAGAACTCGCCACCCTGCCACAAGAGTTCACGTTCCCTATATCTTTACTTGTATAGAGTCATTGAATAGAGCGAAAAGCAGCTATTGGTTGGTTGAAAGTCCTTTATTCAGATCTATTAATGGTCTGTGACACTCACCTTTGGCCCCTGCAGTTTGGCAGTGAGCGGAGTATGCTCCCACTGCCTGCACACCCCCAGGCGTGTGATTGATGTGGATTTGCACGTTACCGTCCACACTTCTGCACGCTCCTCCGCCAACTACTCTTGTTACACATGTGTTTCCAATCAGAGGGGAAAGTTCAGCCTAACATTTTAAAGGCTTTGTTGATAGGTTCGGAGGCATGCAGCCGGGGGCGTTGTTAAGAGTGGGGAGGGGTAAAAATGTAGGACGACATTCATTGCCTCAGTGTAACCGTAGAAATGACAGTAAAAATAGAAGTGCAAGCCTTTAATGAATCCTGTATTTCTCCCGTCTGAGCACCGGTAGAGGAGAGTTGATTGATGTGAGGCGTTCCTCTCTGTGGTCTGCCAGCTGGGCGCCGACTCCCTGGGTCCTGTGTTTAGACGGTTATGGTGAAGGAGATGAGACAAGATGGGTGTCTGCCAATCTCTGGGGGGGTTGCGCCATCTTCCCTCCCATGATTATTTGACAAGGCACGGTGAGGGCAAGAGCTAATGATCTGTGACATGTCAAGCTCCCAGCCCTGCCCTCTCACCAGGGCTCTCCCCGAGATCCCTCCCCCCACGTGTGACCTTTCCCAACAAAGACGGCAAAGAATTCCCCTCTGCCCATGTCAGAGTTCTGAAGCCTCCAACCTTGGAGAAGGAGATTGTGTAGTCACGTTGGTGGAGGGGGGTCGAAGGGGAAAGTTTCATACATTAGTTACGGTTCCCTATCATTTCCAGTGCACCCAGTGACGTTATGTAAAATATATTCCAAACGTCCTGCTCTTTGAATGTTAATTGCCCCATTCAGATAGTTCCACTCTGAAAAGTTAACTGTGAAATTACCCTTTTCAAAGCACAAATTTCTATACTATCTGCATCACTTTACTGTAACCTTATCCTGTCCTCAGTAATGGCTCCCTGGAGAATTGGTAGGTTAAATCATTGTATGCTCTGAGAGGCAGGCCTGTATATCTTCACAATTCACAGTCACACTGGCTTAAACCCCTAATCTGTTTGGTGGATTATATTCTTTCTTTTTTCCCTCCTCTTTTCCCACCCCATCATAGTCTTGCGATGGGCTTTATCAGGTGTGGTGAATGGGCCTCAACATTTTTGCACATAGAGGCTATCTCAAAAGGCTGGAGAGGTCAGTGGGCAGCTAAAACTAATTATCCTCCAGAAATGGCTGAAGTTGACATTTGCTTACTTTATTGCATAAGAGAAGGTGAGATTAGCTGTGATTAGATGTTCTGCTCATTTAGAAAGCAGCTCCTGCCTGCATACAAATATCCCTCTCCAAGATCATTGAGAAGGCAGGTTTCCATTAAGGAGTAACTACAGTGCAGTGTGAAAAATACATTTGTGCATTTAGTTTGAATTATATTATTTTGTCTGTTTAATGTTGCCACAGCGTTAAAATTAACATACTTTTATGTTTCCTGCTAATGCCAACTACCAAAACAGAGAAAATGGTTGTGCTGATAATCTGCTGTTCGATGTTATTTGTGCATGCTGTAAAAACATGATAGAATGTCTTAGTCAATCAAACTTATGAATTGGGAATGGTCATAATGTTTTATGACCATATGTTTGGTGTCATCTCAATATATACATTTGTTACATTTGGCTTTCTTCATTTCAAGCACAATATAGATGAGAGATGTCCATGACAAAGTGCATGTTTTTCAAAACCTAAAGCTATTTTGCTGCTGTCGATACATGCATACGTCCTGTCAATACATACACCAACAACTAATAACCGATATCAACAGCCAAACATACTTTGGTGATCTGCAGTGCTTTTTATTGGAAGTAATTGAAACAATGTGTGCAACAAATAACACCAAATGTGCTATAGCCTACTTAATGAAAAGATGACTAGCTAAATAAAAGGTGCTTCACAGCCAGGGCAGTCCAAAATGCATTAAGAAGGTCTCTTCATGCGAATTGTAACAAGGTAATATAACAAAGCCTTTATTCTCTTTTGCACTTTCAGAATGTCTTTAGAGGTGTTGTCATTGCTGTGCATGTGCAAAGGTGCAACTAAACTAAAGAAAGGTAGTTTAGTAGATACACTACTCACAAAAAGTTAGGGATATTTGGCTTTCGGGTGAAATTTATGGAAAATGTAAGTTCACGCTACAGTGATATTATACGTATCATGAAAGTAGGGCATTTAAGTAGAAGCATGCAATGGTGATTTCCTCATCTCAAACAATTTATTGAAACAAAAGCCAACAACAGTGGTGGGTATACCACAACAAAAAGGTCAATGTCTCAATAACTTGTCATGTGCCCTTGAGCATCAATTACAGCTTGACAACGACGTCTCATGCTGTTCACAAGTCGACTTATTGTCTGCTGAGGCATGGCATCCCACTCTTCTTGAAGGGCGGCCCTCAGGTCATTGAGGTTCTGGGGTACAGAGTTACGAGCCTCTACACGGTGAGTCAGCTGATCCCATAGGTTTTCTATGGGATTCAGGTCTGGAGAAAGTGCAGGCCACTCCATTTGAGGTACCCCAGTCTCCAGCAGCCTTTCCCTAATGATGCGACCTCGATGAGCTGGAGCATTGTCGTCCATGAAGATGAAATTAGGCCTGTGTTGTTCATGCAGGGGCACAATGACTGGATTAATGATGTTATTCAGGTAGTATGGGCTTGTCACTGTACCATTCACAAAGTGTAGGGCAGTTCTGTATTGACTAGACACACCTGCCCACACTGTAACACCGCCACCACCAAAGGGTCGTCTGGTGACAACAGTGGCTGATGCATAGCGCTCTCCTTGACGTCTCCAACATCGTTGGCGGCCATCATTTCTGCTCAACGTGAATCGACTTTCATCAGAGAACAGCACTGAGGCCCACTGGTCCCTCGTCCAGCGTAAATGCTCCCTGGCCCATGCAAGACGATGACACCTGTGCCTGGTGGTGTGGTCAGGTACCCTTGCAGGTCGTTTAGCACGCAGACCACGCTGATGTAAACGGTTTCGAATGGTCTGACGTGACACTTGGGTGCCTCTCACCTCCCTTAAATGTGCCTGGAGTTGAGTGGCATTCATCATTCGGTTCCGCAGGGCACTGTTCACAATGAAGCGGTCATCAGTGTGGGATGTGGCCAAAGGACGTCCACTTCTATGCCTTTCTGTGACTCTTCCAGTCTCTCTGTATCTCTGTTGCAACCTGCTGATGACACTCTGTCACACTCTAAGCTCAGTGGCCACTTCCCTCTGAGAACATCCTGTTTGAAGCCTCGCAATGGCGAGGTAATGTTGATCAATTGTTAGGTGTCGTCTTGGTCTCATGATGTCAAAATGTGAACAGCATGATGAAGAGGACTGTTTAAATACCAATTCTAATTGAACCAGGAAATTTATTGGTGGATTCATGGATCAAACACCTGTTGTGAATTTTGCCGTTCAGCTCCTTGTTAGAGAACAGCAAGTTATGCAAAAAGTACTGAAACATTGAATAGTTGGACATGTGCATTCAAAAGTTTAGAGAAGGTCAAATTAATTTCACCTGTAAAGGTTATAGTGCATTTTAGGTTCATCCTGAAATTTCACCCGAAAGCCGAATATCCCTAACTTTTTGTGAGTAGTGTAGTTTTGTTTATGTGTTTAGCTTGGAAGAAAAGTAACTTGATCAGATGGAATACAAAAAAGTGGTTTATTGCAGTTGATTAGCTGTTTTACACATTTAAGGGGTAACTTTGTGAAGTTGTGAAGAGGAGTCTTAAGGTTGCGACGGGTCTATTGTAATCACAAAAGTTCTTCCTCCAGCCTGTAAATGTTCTATTAATGATATAAATTATACATTTCATGGTTTAATTTAATTACTACAGTACTTTCTCTGTCTATGCTGGTTATAATATTTCAGAGCAATACCTATTGTGAATATGAAAATGCAGTGTAGAGGCTGAGCTCCAAGGTCCAATACTGTTATTGAGCACTTTTAGAATACTAGCTCCTCAAATAAAAATCAGACTTTTTAGATTAAATGTGTCCTCCAAGCATTTGGTTTCTATGAGTGACCTCAGACCTTTACACCTCTGCGTCTGTTCCTTCTGGTCCCCCCAAAAAACTTTATAGTTGAAGCTGCTGAACAACTTCCCGACCAAATAAATACCCCTGGATGTGGTGAAGATTGTGGCAAGTTCTCTAGTTCCTGAGAGATGAGTCCTGAGGGATTCCTGACAGTTATGGAGAGTTCCATGGAATCAAATGTCGTAGTGCCGTCAATAGCACAGCACTCGCGTTTCATGTGTCCATACAGCACAACATAAGGATTTTGTTGGTGAGCTATTAAAGGCTGTCTGTCTAGAAATTATTATGCTGCATTCTTATCCATCCATAGAACAAAGACCTCCACAGGCTGTGAAGTGTTTTCTAAAATTATTGTTATTGAGGCGCTGTTTTCAGAGGAGAATTAATCTCCATTTTGTTTCATAAAACCAATAAGCAGAACGGGCCCTGTGTATTTTGGTAACTTAACAAGAGAAAGCTTAGTAGATACATTGGACCGGGCTGCATAAAGTTATAGTAGCCAATGTGAGTTATAAAGATCATTTTCCAGGACCATGTAAAATTGCTGCCTTGGGACTCAGTGTGCTAAAGCGTTTATCCATTGGTTCCTTTTTAAGCACAGACTGTTTGCATTTTGTGTGGTTTTAGATGGGTGAAATGCCTAAGCCTTTTTGAATAATTTGCCCTGGAGATATTGTAGCGACTAAAAGTGACTGTTTTTTTTGTAATGCTTCTGACCTCCTTCAGCAAAACATTTACAATTCATCTCAATGTGTGTTCACTTTGTGCTCTTATTTTTCTTTGTTTTTTTTTGGTTTTGTTTTCTTGAGCAATGGTAAACTATCCCACTGACCTCTGGTAACACTCATTACGGTGCTCTGACCTTCATTCTAACCCTATGTAAAGATGTCTATTATCATTGGCCCTTCACAGACAGTTTAGTTTATGTTTAATTTGTGAGAGGCAATATTAACATTCACTCCATTGACTTGATCAGGCCCCATCGGGCTTTATCCTCAGTTCCAGCCCTGGCAGAATGCATTTACCGTCATATCTATTCAAATCTTCATGTGTTGTGTTATTGGTAGACAAGTCCTTCTAGAAGCGGCACGTGGCTGTTCTAGGCTTGAATATACTGTACGTATTCTTGTGCCACTTTATAAGAATTTGTTGTTGCTCAGGAGGTGTCATTTAGACAAAATATACTTGTTTGAATTGATGAATGTGACAACATTGTGATTGAAGCATTATTGTAAAATGCTAAGGAGAGGAGATATGAACTATGCATCGTATGCCACAAGCTTGTGCGCTCGGTCATGTTTACCACAACAGCAGTGCACTCAATATTACAAGGAAAAACAAATCACCAATGCCAATTGAAACGAATGGAAATGACGTGATTTATATAATGAAATTGCACTATAATGTCTTGTGACTGAATTGCATCTCCACCCTGTACCAAGGGTCTGCATTTGTCATGACTATAAAATGGTTAAATTACAGCTCATGATTACTGCAACTGTTATGTGATATGCTCATATTAGCTTCTCCGTGTGCAACTTCAACTTAGAAAGACTGAGGGGTTAGACTGCATACGCGTACAAATACGAAAATATGAATGTATTAAACAAAACAGGCATTTGTGATTTTGTTTTTTAGCTGGTAGTTCAACGGTTTGAAAGCTAGTGTCAGCTCAATCTTGTTTTTTTGTTTGGATTTCTTTCTTTTTTTTTTGACTCTAAGGGCATGGAATTTCTTTGGCTGGTATGTTTACAGGGAATCAGATGTGATGAGCACTTGACCTTTTCTTGTTAAAGCCTTCCTTTGATTTGGCTGTTCACAGTTCCCAGACTAAGATGCCTAATAACATTGAGATCTCAGCGCCAATGACATTATTGCACCACATTCACAGAGACATTTCTACCATCAAATTAAACCGCGCGTGTGTGTGTGTGTGTGTGTGTGTGTGTGTGTGTGTGAGATCTTTCCATAGCTATTCAAGTTTTTTAAAAATTTTTATAGAAGGGGTCTCCAGTGTCTGTTGGTTGCTCATATTTTAATGTGGTTGTTTTAGTAGCCATCATGACAGCTCGGTGACCTTCTTAAACCCGCTGAGTCTGTCTGATTTACACACGTGTGATGTGTTATTATTACACGTTCAGAGTATGGTGGCTTTGAAAACACATATTCCATGTGTCAGTCTTCACATTGCTGTAACGGGAGGCTCAATCTTGATCCCTGTGTCCGTGTGGTTGATGGATGGTGCTGCTCTTTTGTCAGGTTGGACTTAAATCACATCAGGTCACCTCATCCCCCTGCCTGTGCCTCACAATGCCCTCCACCACCGATTGGGACCTGCAGTCTCACCTCACTAGTGTAAATGCTACACCAGTCTCCATTATATCAGCCTTAACAATAACAAGTATCTGTCCTAAAAAGTAAATGAAGCAGCTTCTCTTTATTTCAAAAGCCTGAAACGGCATTTCTTTTCTTTAAAGATGTCATGTCTAAATTATTTATGCATTTAGCTTCATTCAGAAGTGCAGTGGATTGTTCTTTTCAATTTAAGTGTCGTATTCCTACCCAAGTGAAACTGAGCTAGAAAACAATAGTTCTGCCAGGAGATTGGTCTTCAGTCATTGGCAGACAGTCTCCATGTCCATAATTCAGGGCACTAATATAAATGCGGTTTTATTTTTAATGGTAGAGAAGTGAAGTTATCATATTAAAAGCCACACAGAGTAATATTGTATATTAGTTGAAAAGGGAAAGAAACGCCTTGCTACAGTCCTGGTAGTGGGCTAGTACACTAGTACAACAGTGTGAATGAAAATGGTAAACCAGATTAAATTGTGCATCAGAAATGAATACATTAAAGATCCTTTTGGGAAATGTCATTGTTGACTAACTATGTCAATGCTTTTGAACCTCTGGCTATCTAAAGCTATAAAGCTAACAAAGCAAAACATGACTGGTTTTTAGGTTTAGAATGTTGATTGCTCTGTATCTTGATAAATCGTAAGACTATTGGAAGCTTCAAATGAATCTTCTGACTTGGTGTGTTGTGTAATGACGCAAGGACAGACTGCACGGGTCCTCTCCCTCCCATGGGACGCCCACATGGCCCTGTTGCCTTTTAGATGAATTTCAGGAAAACGGTCTCATATAATAATACAATGTTTCTGCTGACATTTGTTAAATGAAAAAGACATCTTTCTATAAAAAAGTAAGGAAACACCGGTAATAATTAAAAATCTCTGTTCTGCAGACTTCAAATAGGAGGTGGCGTAGTATATTGTTTATAATACAATGTCCAGTTGGGTAGCTGGATGGCTGTTCTTTTTAAGAATCTGACACGGGTTCTCCTTGCTTTTCTAGGTTATCCCCACCTGCCCAGCAGTTTGTACCCCAGTCCCTACATTCCATTGGCACACATGGAGCACCCGAGCAGTGGCAGTCCCCTTCTCGCCCAGCTGAGCCAGCATGCGCTCTTTGACTCCCAGAAAGGTCAGTATACCGCCTTTCACACACGCCACCACATGCCACGTCCTCCCTGCTTTTCATTTACACAGACATCTCAAACCATAAAGCACTTCCACACAGACAGTTGAGAAAGAGCTATGAAGCGAGTGAGTAAGGAGCAGCGCTAGGTTTATGCATAGACTTACCAAGAGATGTGAAATTCACCATGCTGGTTTACACAGGACTGTATTTCCAGCAATCCAACCAACGCTAACATTTCTAGGTTTCCAGTTTTCCAATATTTGTGTTTATTTCTGCCTCGACAAATGACCTTCTAATTACTAAAGTGGTCAAATTGACTGCAGATGGTAGAAGCCCATAGGGAGTGGCATGGCTGATCCTCTGGCTTTGAGTGAAGATTGCAGTGCCGTACATGTGGTGTGTAGCTCAGCTAGTCTAGAGGGGAGAGGGACTGAGGAAAAGTACTCTCAATGAAAATAACTGGAGCATATGATGCTGCTCAAACATATGCTTTAATCGGTCAACAGAACAGATGGAGGTCCACAGCTATCTTTTTGATTATTATCATTGTATTGATTTTTCTGTCCACCCCTCTCAGAGTTTAATTACTTTGCATTTTTATTAGGCCTATACCTTATGACCTGACATTTGCTGAGAGAAAGGTGGTGTGTGCGCGCGCTTGCACATGTGTGTGTGCGTGTGTGTCTTGTCTATCTGTCTCTGTGCGTCTGTCTGTCTGTCTGACTTTAATGTTACATGCATTATGAGTGTATTTATTTTTATTGGGACTATGCAAACATTTTTTCACAGAATGAGTTTTCAATAACTTCATCCCTAGGGCCAAAGGAAGATGTTTTTTGCAGAAGTACAGTGAATTCTTGCTGCAAGTTATTAAAGTAGATATAACTTTGGTTCACCCAAATGGAAAAGGAAACGACGTACAGTGCTTCAAGCTCATGGGTATTGGCTGTTATCAGATGGGCCTGCTGTACTAATGCTGTGAGCAGGGGCCTTTGAGAGTATGTGCTTTAGAACGAGGGTAAAGAGATGAATGTGAAATGCATGCAGCATTCCTCTGCACATGTTTTTTCCACAGAGCCTGGTAGCAATAACCCACTTTGTTCTTCATGAACTGTCTCTGTGGCTCTATTTGTTTTGCAGAAGGTTTTTACCTCCCGGGCCATGCTGGCCAGTCGGCCTTGCACTCCCAGTCCTCCATCCCCAGGACCCCCAACGCCCATGTGCACAGCGTCCTTTCGAGGGAAAAGGAGGCCCAACCCCATTCCAGGGCCCCCAAGGATTCCGTCAGGGAAACCAGCAGGGACAAACCGTACAAGAGTGAACTTGCCCACCCCCTTCCTCGCAGGGATAGGGACAGAGACAGAGACAGAGACAGAGACAGAGACAGAGACAGAGACAGGGACAGGGACAGGGACAGGCCTAAAGAAGAACCGAGGCCCCACAGTGTGGTGGACCTCACGCAAGACGTGAAGGTGGAGGGCGAGCGGGAAACAGGCCAGCTCAGAAAGGCATTTCAAGAGCAGGGAGCACACGCCACCATTCCTCCGTGAGCATTCACTCAGCCCGGCTGCCGCAGAACCAAAGTCAAAGAACCCTCTTCAAACCTCCTCGCTCAGCAACTGCATCAGCAGCGGCGGCGGCCCCCTCGCTGAGGTATGAGGGCACTGAGCAGGAGAGGTGCGCCAAAGACTTTGGCCACCACGACGAAAACATGCGGCCAGGAACCCACATACACACAGACAAGTTGAAAAAATGCGACTCGGTTGTGACGTCAGTCGGCACTTTACACGTTTCCTGTAGTTGTACCTCCCCTCACAGCAGCGCCTCACAACTCCCTCCCAGACTGGTGTCCTCTGGCGCGTACAATCCTTCTCACCACATGCCATCCAGCTTGTACCCCGTCTACTCTGTGGCGAAGGAGCCTGGGAAGGAACACAAAGTGATCGCGCCCACATTCGTGCCTTCTGTTGAAGTTTATGACGAGAGAAACGGGCCAATACAAATAGCTTCACAGGCTCGAGATAACAAAAATGACAAAAACAGGGAAAAAGACTGCAACCGATTGGGGGTGCTGCAGGTCGGGGGCGAAAGGACTCTGTTAGACCCTGCATGGCCACCTCACATGCATGAATCTCCATCTCATGGTGACGTGAAGAGAGCAGACATGTTCAGGGAAGAGGGCTCCGTTATCAGGTCAAACTCTCTGGCCATGAAGCGGGCTCCGCCCTCAGAAATGTACATGAGCAAATTGGGCCACAGCCCAGACTCGAGGGACTTTCTCTTAAGCAGCAACACGTCCAAAGAAATGTTAAAAATGGGGTTGGAGGAATCTCGCAGCCAGGAACAAGACAGGATTCAGAGAGCATCTGTGCGGGATTCTGGCAGAATGTACAATGGCGTGGACCCTGCCAGGATCCACATGGAGCAGCACCCACTGAAGAGCTCTAGCCCGGCAGAGCCCAAATGGAAGCCTTTCCAAATGGGCAACTATGCCACCAGTCACATGGCAGCGCTGGTGGCCCAGCATGGACACGGAAACAGGGGCGAGGAAGACGGGAAGGGCCTGTACCTGGACTCCTCCAGTCTCCACAGGCCAGCAGGCGGTGGCCCCCCGAGGGGCAGCGGCGAGGGCCTTCACTCGGGGGCCCACGGGGAGGTCTCCGCCATGCAGAGCCTCATAAAGTACAGCGGAAACTTCACCAAGGAGTCAGCCTCCAAACACTGCTCCGGCGTCAGGAGCCCATTCGGCGGCCTGGGTCACATGAAGCTCGATGCTGGTCAGGCCGGGGCACTCAAAGTCCAGCACCTCCCACCCCAGCAGCCTGGGAAACAGCTGAAGAGGGACCCCCGAGCGCCCTGAGAGCACCAAGTCCTTTGGCCGGGAGAGCATCGGACCCCAGGGGGAGGTGGAGGTCCGACATCCGCCAGTGGGGATCGCCGTTGCTGTGGCGCGTCAGAGGGACAGCAGCAGTAAGCCCAGTTCCAGCCTCGGCGACAGGGACCGCCTGCCCCTGGGAAGCATCAAAGGTGAGTCGACTCCATTTCTCTCTGCACTGGGCCAGAGGGTTATTTCAAATAAATACACTTTTGGAATTTATTATCGTCTCTGAAAGTTTGAAGCTACTTTATGCTTGCTTCTGTTGTGGGACATCAGTGGGGCTTGCTATTTTCACCTTATGTTGTCAAGCCACACCAGTCCGTTGAGGGCATGACAATACTTGGCCCCCTTTTGGTAAGTGCAGTTTCTTTAGACCACTGAGGCCAAGTCATGTGACTGCTCTAGTTTCCCACTAGGCGTGCCTTCAGCTCTGACAAAAAAGGTTGATTGGCAACACCATGGGAGTGGAAAATGGAAACACATTCCTTTTCTTCCCTTCAAGCAGCTGTGCGGCAATTCATCAGCCCAGACTTCATGCGCTATGCACAGTCCAAACCTTTGTCTGTGAAAAGTTAGCTGTTGCTAAGGCCTCCCTGGCCCACCGTTGTCCTTGCCAGTGTAGAGGAACAGTTTGTTAAGCCTTTCACTGACTAAGACACTGCCTGCCTGCATTAAATGTAATTTACTGAGCAGAACTAAAAGCTGCAAAACAAGGACAGAATTCTAATAGGCCTTTGGGTTTGTTGCTAAGCAATAGAATCAGCCTAGGGTGAGAGTGAGAAAAGTATTCATTTATTTCCTCCTGTGTGCCAGGGGATTGTAGTAATAACATTAGCCCGCATGTACAGAGAGGGGAATGTTTACATTTACAGAGTATTTAAAAAATAGAAAGCAAGCTTTAGATGACTAATCTGTAGTGTTTGTGGAGTAAAAGGCTGGTATTTAGCAGTGGGTTTTGGTAACCTAGGAAACAGGACTGAAACCTTCCCCCTTAGCATCGATGATTGATATCTGTTATGTTCTTTCTTCTCCTACTAGGGTAAAAGAAACAAAATCACCTCCCCGAGAAAAAAACAAACCGACGTGTTTGCCAATGTTGAAATGTTTAATGTACTCGTAAAAAATGGCTCTCCATCCCCATATTGCCTGTAACGTCTGTCAGTTTGAGGATCTCGAAGGCGAGGTTCACACTTGGTGTTGCTTCTCATGTTCCCTTTCCACCCCCGCACAAATGAAGAACAGACTATTGCAGACGGATCCAGGGTCACAACTTACAAAGAATTGAATCATCTCATCATAACACGCCATTATTAATGTCAACAGTGACGCTGCAAAACCGAAACTGAGTTCTGAAACCAAATTTTATCCTAGCCAAATTGAATGATTACGATCATGTCGGATGCCGTGGCGTTGTGGGTTAATGGTGCGCGTGCCTGCCAGTGGTCCCATTGCTCTGCAGTAATCTGCGCCTTGATTTAACACATTTCACTTGACCTGCGTGGAGCCCAATGACAGATGAGTAGAACAGTTGTGGACATGTGGACGGGCTATTTATTACACCAGGTTTTTATGTAGACGCTTGCGCCAAGACTCTTGAGTGTTTGGCGACATTGTTTTGACATGTAATTACAAAAAATTTAATTGAGCGATTGATTCCAACAAAGTGGTGGAGTGGCAATTTACATTGACGTTTACACTACATTTAGACATTCAGCACATGCTTTTATTCAGAGTGACTAACTAAAGTGCATACATAAAGGTTTAGGTAATGAACAGAGTGGATGCCAAGTCATCAGCATCGAGCAGTAGTCTGTACATATACCTACAATGTTCATCTGGAAGGTAGTGACCGTGGGTTTGAAGAGGTTATGATGACAGTCCAATGAGCCCCACCATCTACTTTGAGTCCTGTTGCCATGGACTATTGACAGCTAGATGGGGCTGAGGTGCCAAAAACCCAAGGGGCTGAGGTGCCAAAAAACCAAGGGGATAAGTTGTCCAGACTTTTCCATGCCTTTTTTGGAATGGATTAATGGATCATATTCCATAGAGCCAACACTCTTGTCGGAACAGTACAGGCTTCATTAGTTTATTCCTCCATAATGCAGCCAATATAACGACAACGTACTGAGAGGGAGAACTGTGGCAGTCATTGCATACAGTGGTAGCGCACTCGTGGTACGGACTAGTCATGTTGAAACTAAACCATTTTTTTCCGCACTAAGATGACTTCCACTTAATGCCTGCCTTCGCCGTCCACTCGTCCTCGTCTTTCTCCCAGGCCCTAGCCGTTCTGAGGAGGACCGTAGGGACGACCGCAGCCATCATCGGGAGGACCGTCTCTTGACAGGCCGTCTGGAGCGCGAGCAGGAGAAGCTTCTGCGGTAAGGGAAGCAGGGAGGCATTACCTGCTGTTAATTACTGCTGTTCTGTCCACAATGAGATGAGCCTATTGCATAACGATGTGCTCGCATGCTGGCCAGTGAACGCCCGCAACACTCACCAGCAAATGTGTGTGTGGGACACGCTAGAACGTTTGTCCTTTTTCCGTCCTAATACAAATGGTTCTTTTTCATTCCACACCCTGACATCATGCAAACGTCTTATGATAAAGACTCTGGAAAATCCAGAACCACCCCAAGGGACTAATTTTATATATTTTGTATGTCAGCCTACAGTTCTGTTTCATAAACCATAGATTGAATAATCTGTGTGAATACAACCTGTTTTTCCTCATAGTACTGTGGGGTTTGAAATCACATTGGCTTTGGTAATGGAATCATATGCATCAATAATGTTTCCCAGACACAAGTAAAAGCACAAATGATGGACCTACAAGGCAAAAATGAAAGAACAAAGGATAAGCTATAGTGAATTATTCTTGTCTACCATACCGTTCTATTTACATAATATAATGTATGGCAATAATCCATTCCCTTTGATGTATATAATCTTCCATAAGGGAAGAAGAAATGCCTGGCCTGACTTGGAGGGCTACTAAAAGTTATTTTGATGTTACGTTGCGCAGTTGGTCCTGTGTTTGTGCGTTTTCATATTTTTTAGGATTAAAGGACTGCCTTTGTGTGTGCGTGTGTAAAACAGTGATGCCTGGAGGGTTTGATTTTGCGACCTTTGGCCCTGGAGTCTGTGTTCCAGCTCACACGAGGTGGAAAAACAATGAATCCAGAACAAAAATTGTATTCCCAATTTTCTCTGAAAGGTGTAGGACTATGACTCCATTGAGAGATTTATTTTTCCTTCCGTTGTGTGGAGACTGGAGATAAGGGCTGATAAAGGGTAGGAATGTTTGTCCTTTGAAGGTTACTCTTTAGAAGATCTCACAGTTCCCATAAGTAACACAGGCTTGCTTCAGTGTAGGCGGGCCTGCTCAGAGTATAAACAAATCCCCAAATGCCTGTGGTGAGACGTGCCTCAGAAATGGCTGGCTATTGTGAGATGCTTGGAAGGGAATATCAAGGCTTGCCAGAAAGAAACAGGACTTGAATCTCAAATGAGGGAGAAAAAAGCGACTAGAATTGCAATGGGAAAACTGGTTAATGAATTGTATCCCATTTTGAAAGTGGTCCAGCTCACTAGAAACACCTTTGAGGAAATCTCTATTGTAAACGCAGTCCAAACCATGCAGCGCATTTCATTATTTGTCTCCATATATATGTCTCTTAAGTGCAGATGGATTTATAAGTATTTCCCCGAGTTCTTATGAAGCCTTTTTCCAAAGCATTGCACTCATTGAAAGAGGCAGCAAACCCCAAACTCCCCTACTGTGGAAATTGGCGTCTAATAAAAGGACTGGTACTCTCTCAGCAGGGACCTGCTTTTAACATTGCTTCCCGATGTATACTGCAAAGGAGAATTCTGAAAGAAGCAAACGCGTGTTGTAATTTGGACGATACTTTGTCACTGCACTGCGTTAGAGTGTGTGCGTGTGTCCGTGTGTGCGTGGGTGCGTGTGAGAGAGTGTGTGTGAATAGGCAACCCATTCACTACAGTTCAGCTCTGGTGCTGCTCAGAGGAGACCGATTACACACCAAAAACGAGTAAACGCTAGGCTAGCTCACTTTTTTGGAGGGTACTGGAGGAAGGAACAACATATTGCATCAGTGAAGACGCATTGCTTTTCTCATTTTTTATTTAAAAATGTATTTTATCTTTATCGACTCCTGAAGAATCAATAATGCCAACAGCTGTATTCAGGGGATCAACTTCATCACGGGCCTCAGGAGTTATTCCTGCATGATTTATTTTAAATATTGTCCGTTTCTGCCTGAGACTGCTTTGAATGTGCAATTCAGGCCACATCATACAAACACTAGTCAGGAAAGGTGTAGTTTCACCCAATCTCCTAGTGTAATTAGCTTTGCTGTTTGTTGTTTTTATTCAAAAGTCAGTTTTCTACTAAATATAACATGCAGTTTCTTTTTCAGCACACCGCATTCACACAGATGAGCTTGATTTAATAAGTAAATCTTTGCTGAAATAAATTATATTTTCCCTCATGTTTACTATCATCATTTTCAGTTTGTATGCGGTTAATTTTTGTTAAAAGCTGTTTGCGCATACGCCAAGATAAACATGTTGATTATGTTTAGGACATCAGCAATGTTTACAGTTAATTTGGCTCGTTAATTTGGTCCTGGGAGGCCTATTTATGCTGCGTTTTCTCAGTGTCTTTGCCTGCTGTGGTTCGAGCGAGCTCTTGAATCCCATTGTACTTGCAGGGAGAATAAAGAGCTGGCGGAGTTGACGCAGATGCACCCGCCCGTGGGGCCCTCCAGCGGTTTGAACCCTAATCTGATGGTGACCGGTGGCCCGGTCCTCGCGGCCTCTGGACGATGGCCTGCCGACCACCCGTCCCAGCTGCCCCCCCACCCCTGGATTCCCCGCACAGGCAGCCCCTCCATGTGGCTTGCCGGTTCCCACTATGGTAGGCCTCAGAATACCTCAGCACTACCATTGTACTACAGGCTGGTCTTCACCCAAATGAAGACATTTTTAGGATACATTTTTTCTGCCCCAAGGTGGCTATGTATGGTCGTGGAATGCTTTCGATTGGTACTTGCATCAGTGATTCAGTGGTCGCCAGTTCGCATGCATGGAGGCATAGCCATCTCAAGGGAAGTCTATTGTAGCCATTAGGATATTGAATCTGGGCATCACAGAGAAAATGTCATCTTTCTGGCATTGGAAGGTTTACAGTTGCCAATTAAATAGAATTAGTCTAAGGCGATATTTTTAGGATGTTTGTCTATAATTTTTATTTTCTGAATAGTAATACAGACAATGGAATAAGAGTTCTTGTAGCGGCAGGCTACATTAATAGCCAGATTGACCTGATTGATTCCTTCAGTCGCGTTTTTAACTTGGTCTGCTGATTTCCGGCACTCGTCTGTCTGGGAAGGCAGAGGAGACATATTAGGAAACGTTCGCAATTTGTCGTCCCAAAGCATGTACATATTCCCTGAGCAAAAATAACAGCAAACCAAACAGTGGGATAATTCCTGCATGTTCTAATTTCTGTCTAGACAGAAAACAAAACAGTACAGAAATACTTGTGAGCCAGATGCACACATTCCTGACTTGTATTATATTGTAACTCAAGAGCAAGGGTGAAGTGGGTACGATGTTAAACAGCGGAGTCATGGCCGACAGGGGATTTGGTCCACTGTGAGCGAGAAACCACTGGAATGGCAGGGGAAATGGGTGATTAGGTTGAGGGCACATTGGTTGGACACATGCTCTAAATGTACCTCTGCTTTTTTGGCAGGGCTTGGTCACTCACCCCTCCATCAAGGCCTGCCCGCAGGGTACCCCCCTCCCCTCCCCGGCTCCATCCCGACGCCGTACCACTTCGCCCGGGACCCCCAGTCAGGACAGCTACTGGTCATTCCCACAGAGCACCTCCCGCATTTTGGTAGCTAGTCCTTTCCATTGTTTCCATCCGAGCTGCTGCAATGTGTCCGGGTCCGCTGTGTATGCGACGCTGATGTCCTTGGGTCTCCCCTGCTTGCAGCGGCCGATCTGATGGATCGTGGGCCCCCGATGTGGCCGGCGATGTACCCTCCAGCAGGCAGCTCTCTGCAGCACGCCCACCAGCTGCAGATTCTCTCCCACCAGCAGCTGCTGCGCCAACAGGAGCTCTACATGATCCAGCAGCAGGCTGCCCAGGTCATGGAGCTGCAGCGGAGCGCCCAGCTGGTGGTGAGCCTCTGCACTCCGCATCACTCCATACGCTTCTCGCACATTTCTTCATGGAAAGGAGCTGATAATTTGATGATTTGATGTGCCTGGCACTCAGTTTGATTGATGAAAAGCTTGTGCCCGTCTCTCTCCTTTTTTCTGCTGGCAGCTGCCCGTAGGAAACTATACACAGATGGGAAAATCTAAAGATTCGGCTCCCTAGAACTTATCAATTTAAGGCTGCCATTGACGTAAACAACGGTGCAACATATGTTCTGTGTTTGATCTGTATTATTCTAGGCACACTGTCATGGTTAAAAATGACACTCGGTTTCAGAGAGGTTACCTATTGATAGAAAGCCAAAGCTAGTTCTTCACCATCTGTGTTTTATCAATGCTGAAGTAAGGGGCTGAAGTTTTAGTATTTCAGGTTTATGCGAGTGTCATTAAGATCTAGGCAGACCACCATGTCGAGCTGCCAGAGTAGAGCTTACCAGGCTCCTTTTGTATATTTAAAGATCCATTTCCATGTTGAGTGCTCACAGAGGAAAGTGTCCTGATTATGTGCCCCCGCCATTCGCCCACAGGAGCGGCTAAAGGTGAATGAACAGAGAGCGGAGCTGGAAGACAAACCTGCCAAGAGAAGCGGCGAAGGTGCCAAGCATGGTCTCCTGGCCACCCCCGCCGTAGCTCCGCATTCCCAAAAACCGCCCTCCCGCTCCCCTACGCCGTCCACCTCCTACGCCAAGGCCCTGACGCCACTGCCTATCGCGCCGCTGCCCTCCCCGGGCGCCGCCCTCAAGTTGGAGAGCCGGCAGAAAGCGGAGTCTCCGCTGCCCCGGCCGTCCTACCCCCGCTCGTCCACCCCTCCCACATGTGCTCCCAGCCCCGCCTCTGCCATGCCCCCGCCGACCCCACCCATCCCTCCCAAAGAGGAATCTGTTGAAGACCTGGAGAAGAAAAAGCTGGATGTGCAGAATCGGACTCCCACACCCAACCGAGGTTTATATCATGGTACGAGACAGACCATTCCCTGGTTTCTGTCACATGTTATCCTTTGCTCTATTTCCAGAGTAAACGGTGACACATTTAGAGTGGGAACTGAAGAATTCCTGCAGGGCATTTATTGAGGGATAAACAGCATGTGTAATGTCCAGATTTACCACAGAAGGGAGTCTTAATGAATAGTTTTTGAATAATCCCACAGAAAAAGGCCTTTCATGTAGTGCCAGCTGCCCCACCAGAGCAATATGTGCTGTTTTGCATGGATCTTCTGACATTTCTGATGAATTCAGAAAGAAGATCTGAGGGGAGAAAAAGCACATTTTGATATGTTGGATGTTTAATATAAATATAATTTCACGCTTGCAGTAATGTGCTTGTGTGTGCATACGTGGGAGTACTTTGCAGCTCTGCTCCGGAGCTGTTTGGCTCATGAAACTTTCATAGAGGCCTGTTTCTGAAGTGTAAGCCTGTGATTAATCGTTTTGTCACTCTGTCACAGGGAGATTTAGCCCATTGAAACCCCTCTGCTTTACGCATAAACGCTCAAAGCCTCTCAACCGCTTTCTCTTCTCTTTTTTTTTTTTGGCAGAAATTCCTCCTGGCTACCCCTACCAATCGATAACCGCTCCGTTCGGCAGTCACTACCCCTACCTCCTCCAGCCGGCTGCGGCGGCTGATGCCGACGGGCTTGCGCCAGATGTGCCGCTGCCCACCGAGGCCTCTGAGCTCTCGGACTCCTCGGCGGACGTCAAAGCGGTGCGCCTGCTGTCCCCCACTGTGGCCGAGCTTCCCCAGACCCCCGGGGACGAGCGGCCAGTGGAGGACAGAGCAGCGCTCAAGGAGGAACCAGGCCTGGAGGACAGCAAGGAGGCCCTGAGTCAAGTCAGTTTGGGGCCTCTTCACGCCGGCATGGCTCTGCCACCAATCACCAGCCAGGGCCACCATGTGGTACCCGAGCAAGAGAGCCACTCCACAGGTAAGATTCTGCAAGCAGAAGCTCAGGAGGAGGAAGAGCAGGAAGAGGAAGACCGAGGGAAGGTGAAACTAGAAAGATTATCCATCCAAACCTGCCAAGCTTCGCAGCAAGTGACTGAATCGGTCTCAGTGATCTCGCCACTAGCCGGGGCTGGGGACGGGATGTCCCGCACCTCAGACGGGGGCTTTGACACCCCCACGCAACACAGTAGCCAGCAGCAGCCAGAGGAGACCCTTTCCCCACCCGGCGAGGCGGACCTGGAGAGCGAAGCGACGGAGCCGGTGGTGGAGCGCTCAGACGAGACGGAGCCCCTCTGCGAGACTCGACCCTTCTCACCTTTTACTCAGGGCTGCCTGCCTCCCCTGGGCCCGCTAGACATCGAGCCTGAGGATCCCATGGCCGGCATGATTGCGCTGGTGACGGCCAGCGAGCTGCCCCAGGCGTGCTCCCTGCTGGCCCTACCAGGAGCCCTCGGCACGGCCCCGCACAGCTCCGCCAGCTTCCTTCCCCTGGAGACCGCCGCCCTCGAGGGAATCGCCCTGCTCAGTGAAATTGCTGAGCTGGAACTGCAGAGGCGCCACAATGAGATGCAGTGTACGTTCCCCCGAGAAGGTTAAAATACCCGGCAGACCAGTCGTCCTAAACATTTTGCAGTAACTTCAAGGTTCATGAGAGTAGTTTATTTTGACGTGGTCCAATTTACAGTTAACAATGTGAATAAAAGGATGATTGCTTTTAGCCTTTGAATTGATTGTTTTCGCTGTACGACGCGGTGCATGACGGAAGACCGTTGGAAAATGCGGGAGAATGCTTTGTTTTTCCGTGCTAGTTTCCAGCGCGTGTGCAGCGGACTCGTGAACGCCATCCTTTTTTTTTTGTGCAGGTGCGGCGCACTGCGGGCTGGAGAGCCTCCTGCTGGCTGGCAGGCAGGTGTTGCTGGAGGCGATGGACAGCACACCGGCCGTCACCATCCGTCTCCCGCGAGAGCTAGACCCCAACAAGAAGTACAGCTGGATGCAGAAGAAGGACGACTCGGTAAGCAGAGTGAGAACGTGCTCCGGCATGTGCCTCTTGCTCGTCAGTCCCTTCATTCATATTTATTCATTTGACCTGTTCACATATAAATGGGTTGGAGCTGCTGGAACAAGCAATTGCCTCTGGTGGTTTTGCAGACAAGGTTCCTACCGAAAGAATGTAAAGGCATGACAACTACACTTTTAGCTGGTGTCAAAATACCCCCCTCCCCTCCAGCACTCCACCACCCACATACAGCCCCCCGGCAGAATGTGGTGTGTATTTTGTTATTGTAATGCCATTGTTGTTTCCATTTAATTGGCTCAATAAAAAATAAAAAACATGTCCCCCAGAGAGTTAGCCACAGTGCACTAGAACTGAATTGTTGCTCCTCTGGCTTCTAATTAGAGAGATAAAATGTTTGTGGAGATGTTAATTAAAGTTTACCAGGTGATACATAACAAGGTTCTATTGGTTGACCACTGTAAAAATTGCAAGTGGAAGATTATGGGATAGGTAGCTGACTTTGTCCTGACACCAGTGTTTTATCATTGTGGGTCTACTGAATCTTCGTTCCTAGACTGCTTTACATAATGCCTTTGATGTTCTGACTACAAATCTGAAACCCATAGTGCTTTGTAAGCTTTGTCCTATTTTCCTTAGGACTTTTACAAAATAAGAGCGTGAAAGTAAAACCACAATATTTATGTATTTCAGACTGCATAAAAATCCATAAATATTGATACATGAATACAGCCAGTGATCACAGTTGTTATTCTTTTTACCTTTTTATGACTTTTTCCGTTTTGCTTTATGAGGTGCAAGTTCTCATAAATCTCTCAGGAGGTAAAGACGGCCATGTTTTTAAGGTTCCTTGTAATGACCAGAAAAGGCAGAGAAAGGTGTTACTTGCACATAGGGACCCAGTTTAGGGTGTGTACAGTACTGCTTTTGGGCTGCCCTCGTCACAGCATCTCTCCAACTATCTTTCCTGCAGCTGTTCTCCATGAAGTCGTCTATGGACAGGATGAACACCATGGAGGTGGACTACCGCATGAGGCTGGCCGAGCTGCAGAGGAGGTACAAGGACAAGCAGAGGGAGCTGGTGAAACTGCAGAGACGCCGGGAATCTGAGTGAGTCGACCTGCCTTGTCCCCCTGCCCCATGCTCATCTGAGCTGCACCACTGATGTACCGCACCTCACCTGCATTTCGCACACAGGGTCACCTCAGTCATTCTTTAATATTTCGGTTTTTATATGTATGTATGTTTGTACCACAGTCCTTGACGTTCTGTACGTGGCTTTTCATATTAATGTCAAACTGTCCACGCTGGTAACTACAGACGCATTCACATAATAAATACTGTCATCTTTGCCGGAGGATCTAAACTCGGACGTCACACAGGGATATTCATTCATATCATGTAAAGGGAAGAAAGGGTTTTCTACTGAGAATACAAACTTGAGCGTGAAAAACCTGATTGAACGAGACGCAACCCTGGTGACATTTTATATTTTATATGGTAGTTTCCTTGGGCAGGCATTAATGGTCTTTATTTGCTGATTTTAAAAGGCCCTGGTCTGGTGTGTTATGCAGGGAGAAGCAGGAGGAGAAGGCTACGAGTTTGTCTCGCAGAGGTCCAGGAAGGCCCAGGAAGAGGAAACACAGCGTTTGCATTTTTTCCCCACCTGTTGGAAAACTAGACCCCAAGTGTGGAAAGTGAGTGTGCTGTTAAAGCTGTTTAAGTCCCGAAGTATTGCACAGAAATTCAAATGGAACATACTGTATTGAACATCCACATGCTCTTAGGTTTGGCAGGAGTGTGCTCCTGTCCGAAGACTCTGAGACTGGAGAAGGAGGGAGGAAGCGCTTTCGGGGACTCAGTCTTGACGATGATGAGGAGATGGACAGGGATGGAGCTGTGAAAGTGAAGAGAAAAAGCAAGGGCTGGAATGAACACGAGGCATCGTCAAGTTATCCTCCACAAGTTAGTGCACTCCATCACCAACACACGTCTTGTATTTCATCTTACTTTAGCTATTGTAGGGGAGATCTTTAATGGAATAAGCATAGAATATTCAGTGACACAAGTTCGATCACAATCAAACTGTAGAACATTGAAGCATTTTCTGCTGTTATGTGAGATGCTGTCATTTGAAATATCTTTGTGTAATTGTTCCGCTGCACCTGTTCTCTGACAGATGCAGATGAAAAACACCAAAAGGAAGAAATTGAGTGAACAAGAGCAGTTGGCGAGCAAGTTGGACAAGGCCTTGTCTCTCACCAAACTGGGTAAACTCCACAAGTCCCCCTTTAAGTTTGCAGATGAGCCCTCAGGGAAATCCAAAGCCGGCTCAGGGAGCTGCAGCAAGCTGCACATGCTCCAAGAAATGGGGATGAAAGGCAAGGAAGGCACAAAGAGCCACACCAAAGGCCTCAGCCTCTTCCAGAAGCCTTCCAAAGGAGGTAAAAACAAAATGGCAGCTAAAATGAAGAACATGGAACCCTGTCTAAAGGTGAAGGGTCAGCTGAAGCCATCGTACTCTCCTGCACGGTCTGAATTGAGCAGCTACTCGTACAGTAAGTATGACTCTTAGCCACTCCTGCTGGGTTGAAGGTTTTTAAGGGGTCGGTTTTTTCTGTGGAGCCTATTGCTTGTTCAGTTCAGTCGATCAAAAATAGTCACATATTTTTTTATCATTAATTGACATCAAATTTGAATAATAATAAATTATGAATGGAGGACGAAAATTGCTTTCCATATTCAAACATCCTCGCTTCAATCAGTCAGGCTTCAGTTACAAACAAAGATTAAAAGCCGTTCTGAAATGCAAGGTATTAACGCAAGTGTGTTTGCAGAATGAGTGAAACCTTAATTGAAAAGGCCGAACAGTTAATGTGGCAAATCCAATGTTTGTGCTGTGAGGCATTGCATTTTCCTGCTGATCTTGCATACCCAGACACTTTGCGGAGAGCCCTGTATGTTTCCGGTTGTTTTAATCTTATAGGTTTCATGCTTTCACTTATTACAAACTGCTCTCTGTTTTGCAGCAGCACGCTATAGACAAATTAAGTTATGTCATCCATTGTTGTAATTCATCACCGGATGAAATGAAGGGAGACATTGGTGGGGAGTGCTGTTGAATGGGGCGGGTTCCCTCTCCCCAGAGCCACGCTCATATTGTTCCAGACGGGATAATGTGAAATGCTGTGGAACTCTAACATATCGATATGGCCCCCTGATTTGAAAACAGATACGGACTCGGAGGAGGACGACGGATCGATGAAAGGCGGTTGGCCCCCTCGCTCTATGCTGGGCCGACCGGGGAGCGCGAGTGCGAGGGTCCGGCCTGTGCAGCGCGGCATCGAAGAAGAGCCGCCCGTCGTCGAAGAGGGCCGCGGCGTCGGGAACACTAGTGTCCAAACAAGCGCTCGCCAAGACAAAACACAAGCACTTTGCCTTACTGCTGCAGGAGGCAGAGGCCCGCTCGTCCTTCAGTGACTCCTCAGAGGACTCATTCGATCAAGGTTACTAGACCAAAACCTCATTATGTACAGAGTTAATTAAAGATTCATGAAAGATGGTAGCCCCCCACCACCCCTCATCCCCCAGACCCCCCTCCCAAAATAAAGATGATGGTCACCATCACTGATGGTGCGCTCACTCTGAAGCAGCCATCTTTGATTCTGGCAGCGTAGCCTGCCACCTCTTTGCTTTTGTCTGATTGTGTACTATATTATTGGCTCTTTTCAGAGTCCCCTTTTAATTTGTTACCTTTTATTATTTTTTCGCCTTTGTTCAGAGGCGTCAGTGGAATTGTAAATGAGAAAACGTGTGGGTGTTTGGAACGCTTGTTATTTGTATTGCAGTTTGGTACCCAAGCTTTATTAAACGTGTTGATTTCATTTTTCACTAAAAAAAAAAAAAACTGTGTGCTTTTGTCTCTCTTGCTGTGTCTCCTGTTATGTTTTAAGGTTGCTTCACTTCATTCCCAGATGCAGTCCACTGCTCTGTTATTCAAATATCCCTTTTGTCAGTCACTCCCATTAAGCATAGAAAGGAAGGGTAACACCTGTAATTCAGTTTTTTTTTTTTTACATTGGGCAAACCAAAAAAAATGCTTTTTTTTATTTTTTTATTTTTTTCTCCAATTAAGAAGTTGGCACTTTGTTGTTCATTATGAATACATACTAGGAAGTAGGTTTTAAGCCAGTGTTTAACCTGAAGTTCATGGCAATGATGAGTGTCAGGTAAGGTATTTTGTCATGGGGATATTGCAGGAAGTTCTTAAACAAGATTTTTTTCCAGAAACCCTTTGGCAGTAGGCTGTGTACTATGATATATTTCAGATTTTATTTATATCGTCATATGAAAGAAGTGTAGGAGAGCTTTAAACACTAATTGCTGTTCTATGTAAAAATAAAAACTGAACTTTTGGTTGGACTTAAGGGCTTGGTATACTATATATAGCTTAACACTTTCTCTGGGGTTAATTTTCAAATACATGCAGGCTCTATACTAGAAAATACACAGTTCATGTGAAGCTGCAGTGAGGTACAAATGTTAATGATAATTGTAGGGTAAACCACTGATCATATTTCAGCTAATAGATGCCCTTTAATTGGAGTTTAACTAAATAGAACCTAATGGGGTTTTTAAAAACTGAACATTAACATTGTAACCTTTTGAAACAAGAATAATTCAGCTGCAAAGACCTTGTAATGGCAGCTAATTTTTAGAGGATATTATCATGTCATGGCAACCCAGCAAGAAGTGAGGTCCATGAAATGAACATGATAAATAATGCAGATGGATTTAGAGCCAGGTGCAACAGAGAGTACTCTTACAATGGGAGGGAGGTTTTTCTACTACTGACACACAAAACTTTTCATGCCATGATTGGTTGAACATGTCATAAACATGATCTTTGCCATGAAACTTATTCTTCAGACAAAGTTTTACTTGGTACTTCATGTACTTTTTTAAATCTTTTTTTTTTTTTTTTTTACATTCCACATGCCACTGTGGTTATCCTTAAGGGATATTTGGACAATAGGGCACTCAATGGCTTTCCTTGTTTACTAAACAATGAATAACCTGCTTTTCTAGATTGCTCGCTTTCTCCCTGCAGCTGCTTGGCCACCCTTCCACCTCTGACCCCCTTCTCCTACCCATGATGCTTTTGAATGTCTGTATCGGTCTATGCATTCGCTCATCCTGCTGCAAAAAAAAGAAGCAAAGTGATTGGCTGGGAGTAGGGCAGACAGCTGCGCAGCACACGGTCACTTTCCATGTCACCTGAGCCATGAACATTGTTCTGTAGGTAGGACTATCGCCCTTTGTGACATTTCTTAACATCTCTACTAATGTCCATTGTCCTTATAGAACCCTCAAAACAAAGTGATTAGCAACACAGAGCCACTTTGAATGTGTTGTGTTTGTTTAATTTTACGAATATTTGTGCCCAAAGCCATGGTTACGTCTTATAATCTATTGACGCATCAGCCCATAATATGCTTTAATCTGTGGCAGAACCCAGGCATTTTGTTACCAGTTTCTTTATATTGATTTTATACAGTGTGTATGATATGTCTTCCTTTCACTTATGGTTGTCAGTTATTTTATAACTCTATACATTGTTTTTAACCAGTATGGTACCTCCTATTTCATATCTTTCTGTTTTAGATAGAGTATTCTTATTCAACAGCTGGTATTTACAAAGCAGTAAAACTTTGCTGATTGGGCTATTCCTTATTCCAGTGAGAAAATGTTGTTTTGTTCTTGGAAGGGATGTGAAAACACTGTAAGGAAATGAAACTTGTATTTGGTTTGAATAAATGTTGAAAGTCTGCCACATTTCAGTGCAACGTCAGGGGCAAATATCGTACTGCAAGCATTATGTTGAGTAATATTATTTATGGTCTGAAAGAACTAGGTTGCCTCATACATTTGATCCTTTTATGCCCATGAAACAAGCTTATATTTAGACAAATATTTTTACCCCTGCCTACACAAATGTCTGCAGACAGGCCATTTGTATGAAAAGCTTTATAAACCATAAATTGTAGGTGTACTAAAATAGGGATATTTTTGCATTGAGCTCTTTATATTCAATAGTAAATTGCCTGTCAACATGCCATAGTGTGAAGCAAATGGTTCAAATAAACTGCTTGTCACATGTTGGAAATTTATGGAAAATAAGCAGTGTATTCTGTTTTCAAGGCTGATTTTAGAATTGTGTATTCTGGTAGAAAGTCTAATCTTTGCTACGACATCAGGATTCTAACTCGCATTGCTTAGAAGGGGAGAGTAAGAGAGTTTGAAATGAGGTGCAGGATTAGATTAAAGATTGAACCATGGCTGAAGAGGCTAAATCCTTCAAAAGCCCATCCAGTCAACGTGTGTCCTTGTGTGCCTCTGGGACAGAGCACCTGAGACCCTCGGGTGGGGGGGGGGGGGGGGGGGGCTGTGCAGATCTACTCACGTGGCCTGCTTTGTCGCGTCTGGCCTTGCTCTCGTTTCCCTCTGCATCTCTTCCTTTCGATTGCTTTTGTTGGGTGTTGCAGATTAACACGCTCTGTGGTCAACCTCTGCGCTGTCTCAACTCAACTGTGTGCACAGAATGTCCTTGTCCGCTAATCAGCCTTGCGCTCTGCTCACACATTAACCAGCCCTCTCCCTGCTTCTACGTTTTTTTTTTTTAACTGCGCTCGGGCTGTGCTACCTTTTCCGTGTCATTCCCTTTAAGGTGTGCCTCCGTCTTTGTCTGTTAACATGTCCCTCATCTTCGAATGAAGGTAAATGAGAGGGGTTGAGGGAGAGTGGGTACGTTTTTTTTTTTTTTTTACAGTCAGTCCTGGAAGGTGCTTGACAGATCCCCCGCCCCCCAACCCCTCCCCCCTTCCCCCATTTTGACAAGCTCCTCTCAGAATTAACTGTTAATAATTTATGTCTTCTTTAGTCAGGATTTCTGCTTGCAGCAGATGTTTTTTTCCTTCCTCTTTTTTCCATTATTGTGCTCATTCAGCTGTATCGGCAAGGGAACGCTGCCAGCCTCTGCGGCCTTGCATCCCTGGCCTTATATTTTGACGAGGATTCTAAAATAGCGCGCTGCATACAATCCGGCTTTAATTCTCCTTAATTCCGCTGTATCTACGAGGCGCTTCCCACCTTGCTTGTCACACAGTTCCCACATTAAATCAAGCTTAGTTCTTGTTCTTTCATCGTTTCCTCTATTGGCGAGCTGTGTAAATTCAGGAACATTTTATCCCGGCTAAATTAGTTTTAAAAATACCACATGCATATAATTCCCTTAAAAAATTTAAATGGTAGTACGATAAAAAATGCATGTCTGGGTTTATTGTAGGTGACAGTGTTTTGGCGTACATCTGTTAAGCATGACAATGCAGACTTACATGTTTCTTTTTTTACCCTAAAGATTAACACTTAAAATAAGGCAATGCCTCCCAGCAAATTGTAATCACATCAGCCAAACCCAGTTCTAAACTGGCTAGAGTAATGTGCTGAAAGTCATTCAAACTGACTTTGTAGTAAACATTTATCAATTTGAATATACCAGCCTGTGATTAATGTGCCTGACAAGCTTTGCATATATTGCAAACGCTGGAATTTGCTGAAAGGTCCAGCATTTACATCAGGAGTTGGGAAGAAATATTCAGGATTTCACTTAATTGAGTGCCACAGATTACAGAAAATCTTTGTTTGCTTGGAATGACTCAATTTCTCATTTTCTATGGGGACAGCGATTTCCTGTCTGACTGAATTTAGTTAACACCTTTCTCTTTCCCCTTCCATAGATTTCTCGACGGAAAAAGATGACGATGACGACGATGATTATGAAGACGACTATGACGAAGAGGAGTATGACTGCGAGCTCTATGCGAGCGATGGGCTCAGCTCCCCCTATCTGGAAGAGAGCGGGTTGGGGCTCCTGGCCCGGTTTGCGGCCAGTGCAATGCCCAGCCCCATCATCTCCACCCCTCTCTCCATCAGCCAACAGAAAGCCAAGAGAAAAGATGAGAGGCAAAGCCTTCTGGGTAGGGCCATACTCCTGCGTGAAAATGTTCTGTTTCCTTCTGTCTGAGATCGCTCATATCGTTCTCTTCTCTAAACCCTTAACCCACATTATGTGCCCCGTCTACTTTTCCATTGCCCCTGTTGATTCAATTTTAATCTCTATCCCAGCTGGAATGAGCAATTTCTGTCCTGCACCACATTTTCACATCAAATGAATCGTCAAATATAGGCGAAGGCATCACTTGCTACATTGCCACAGTGTCTCTTATGAATATCATCTGCATCTGCACCCAGTGTGTGTGTAACCAGAGTGGATAGAGTCAGCACGGCAGACTAAACAAGTGTGGCGTTCATAAAGTGATAGCTCTGCCGCTACTGCGCAAATAAATAAAAAAATAGAAAAAAAGAGACGTGTCAGTTCCCTGCTTCCCGGAGACTCGCGTTTAATTTTACGCTCCGTACATCTGCGCCGCACGCGCTCGCTCCTCGAGCGTTTAAGAGAGCACGGCGTCGAAACGTGCCGCTTTTGACGAGGTTCCGCAAGCCATGTCTGATCCTGACAAGCAATGGATCAAGCCTGAGAGACGCGAAAATGCGGACTGCCTAATTAATACCCCAGACAGTGTTTATAAGTGCACGCACAGAGCCTGTTCCCCCTCACATCTGGTTTTGGTAGCGAGGTCGTCTTCCACGCAGGCAGCGGAGCTGTTGTTGTTCGAATACGCGAGGCAGGGGGATAGCCTGCGCCGTGGCACACATCTGGCAGAGGAGAGGGGAGGAACTGAAGAGTTGACAGGCTGAAGAGAGGAGAGATGGTGGGAGAGAGTGGGCGGATGTCTCCTTGGTCTCGGGGACAAAATGTTGGGGCCAGTAGAAGGCAACCTTTCCGCAGATGGGCCATCAGTGAAGTGTTTGTAAAACAGATTTACTCAAGCAGACTGATTACTAGTCTGAGGAATTAAGGGGAACGGAAATTCCAAGCAATGCAGACTGTTGCCGAGCCTGTTCTCTTCTTCAGTCCTGTACATGCAATCAAAAACGCAGATTGCTAATCGCGGTTTTGTGATGTACGTCATTGTCACAGAGTTAGCTGACTAATTTCCTTTTGGGCTCAACATGAGAAAAGGAGCAGTAAGATTCAGGTTAGAACTAGAGCAAAAATGAGGAACAGACAGTCTTGGAGAGCATTATGCCTATGAATCCATTGTGATCCTATTTTTAGTGTTACTTCTTACTCAATTAAATGCTTTTTGCTGTGAACATTTCACTGAAATCTTTTTAGTGCACTCAGTTATGGCCCATGATGATGTGATATGCAATTTGTCTGCTCCTCTTTTGTGCCTGTTTGAACTTCAGTTAGTGTACCAATGAAACCTGATTCTGCTGGGAGAGCGGGGGATTTCTCAAATGTACGTTAAGCCATCACACATACCACGTCTCCCAGAGTCTCATTAGGAGAGTATGTGTGTTTGTGTGTGTGTACTCATTACTGTGGGGGCTTTCCTGTCCTTTGCCAGTGGTCTGTCCATGAAGTGTTCTGTCAGTCGTTGGGATGTACAGCTGTATATAACTGCCTCTCCTCTGGCGCACATGACCACCTGTCCCTGTGCCTTTCTCTTTCAGGTGCGGAGTTCGAGTTCACGGACTCCGAGAGCGACATCAAGTTCAGGAAGAAGTTCCCGTCGCTGCTGCACGGGAAGCGGGCTGCTCCGGAGCTCCCCCTGCTGCCCCCCGTGAGCGCGCTTCAGGAGGACCCCGGCCCCGGCAGGCCCAAGATGAGCGAGCGGGGTAGGAAACCCGGCAGGGCACACTCGCCCCGGGAGTTCAGCTTCGACTTCGGCCCGGAGCCCAGCGACGAGGAGCGCTGGACGCGCAGGAGGAGCGAGCGCATCTTCCTTCACGACGCCGCCCTCTCCACGCCGGCCTCCCTCTCCACGCCGGCCTCCCCTCCGCCCAAGAGCCCCCCCGGCCTGGTGCCCAAACCCGCCCGCTGCCCCAAGGCCCCGCTGCACGGCCCCAAGAAGGAGGTCGCCAAAGCCAAGGAGGTGAAAGACATTGGCAAGGTGTGTTTGCTTCTTATCCGTGATAACAAAGCCCTGTTTGCCACACAGTGCACGCCTTCCGTATCTTCTCTGCTCCCCCGCCGCCCCCTCCGTCCAAGTGCTCAGCATCAGCTTGGAAGCGCATATTTCACAGCAGGTGTCCGGGAACATTTGTAGCACAAGCAAGCCTCCTGCTGAGTGTGCCATGTCGCGAGACACTAATAGATGGCTAGTGCTGCCCTACCTGCAGTTGCCAATGATGTGTGTTTATTCTTTCTCCCAGCCTATGTGACAGAATTAGAGATCCTCTCCGTGTGTCACACTGCAGCAGTGAGCATCCTATTCCGCCTCACGTAAACACCTGCCTGCTGTCAAAGTGAAATTTAACCAAGTGAACACAACGTTCTTGTTTATTTTCAGTTTGAACCGCTGGTAATATGCAAGATTGCATTCCTTGGAGGATCCAGCTTTATCTACTAACTGCTCTGTGGTAGCATGTGTATTGACTCGGTGGCATTTGCTCTGCCGGTGTTTTTCCAGAAGAAGAAGGGTAAAGAGACCCCCTTGTGTCTGCCGTCCACCCTGCTCTCCAGCCCCCCCTCGGAGAGCCGTGTGGCCCTGCCCTGCTCACCACTCAGCCCAACATGTAGGCTCAAGGCCAAACCCAAACCCAGAGAAGTGAAAAAAGAGGTATGCGTACACACACAAGCACACAACTCTTTCTTACTCTCAGTCTCTCTCACTCTCACATGGGCTAACGACCACTTTTCAAGTCTCTGGCCAAATATTTAATGTTGTAATAGTTTAACAGTTCTTTATAACGGAATGTCCTCTAGGCAGCTAGATTTTTTTGTGGAGCAGCCATTTCGGAAGCCAGTGAGCAGTCCGGAGATATCCACAGTGCAAGTGTCAGATTGAGAGGGATTTTTTGCGAGAGTGTAGCTGGGAGTTCACGCTGGTTTCACCTGGTAGTCCAGAAGCCCTTCCCCATCCCCCATTGGGAAAAGCAATGCATTTAAATGACCTGTCCATCACGAGTCTCCTTCCCGAGCAGTACAGCCCTGGTGCTGAATACCAGCAGCTCTTTAACTGGAGAGAGGAGCTGCATGAGAATGCTAATTAGTCCACAGACACCACTTTGGAATACGCTTGATTAAAAAAAAAAAAACATCCATACAGTCCAGTTTCAATGATGCTTTTGTAAACATATGGTGCGTCTTATTTGAACGTGTCATATCACATTTACTGCACGATCGCAGGTTTTTATGGAGAGCTACTTCCTGGAGGAAAGAGAATAAATAAATTGTATTAAGCTTCTTATTTCATTGTTCAAATGGGGATGTGGGGAGGGGGCAGATCTCACTACGTGTCCAGACATGTTTGACTGAATTAATTCCTCATTGTGCGTGCGCGCGTGTGTGTGTGCTTGTGTGCGTGTTACCCAGCAGGTTCGTGGGAAGGGAGGGGCGGTCAGTAAACTTATGGAGAGCATGGCTGCTGATGAGGACTTTGAGCCCAGTCAGGACAGCAGCTTCTCCGAAGATGAGAGCATCCCGCTGAGCACCCCACCAGACCGGCCCGGCACGCCCGGTGAGCTCAGACCCTCTCTCTGTGCCATCCTTATCCTCCTCTGTAGCTCATGCCTTCAACAAAAGAACTGTTCATGGCTCATACAGATTAGCCTCCTTTCTCTCATCTGTACTTTCTGCTAAATGCTTACCGTAGCGCTCCGAAGCTATGAGGTGCTAATGTAAACAAGACCGTAAAAAAACCTGAACATTCATTAGCTGCCTTTTGGCTCAGATAGCCTGTCATGCATGACGTCTGCCCAATCAGCCAGCATTGTCTCACGCAGCATTCTAAAACAAGCAATTGTTGAACAACACAAAAAAGCAATTTTGAGGCAATTTTATACAGTGCCGTACGCGGATTAACTCCATTGTTCATGTTGAGTTTATGTTAATACGGGGGTAGGTATGCAATTGCGAGAACGGCTGTGTTAAGAATCGGCGCAATTTTGTATGCAGAACGGCAATGTTTAAAAACGCCCCACAAACATGATGAAGAAAAAGTGCCTCTGAGCAGAAGCCCTGTGCTGAAGCCGCTTTGTCAATAGGTCTCCTCCAGGGGATGTAAAATACTCAAATTAAATAGTAGATTCCTGTAGTAGCCTGTAATTTAGTAGTGCTGTCGGCCTGACAAGCTTGAGGAACGCTCCCTGTGTCCTTCTCTGCTTTTTATGAGCGTGTTTTTCTGTCGCAGCCCCTCGGAACTGCGTGATAGACAAGGATGAGCTGAAGGACGGTCTGCGGGTCCTCATTCCCATGGATGACAAACTGCTGTACGCCGGTCATGTCAACACCGTTCACTCCCCGGACATGTAAGAATCTCCCAAACCGCTTCAAGAGTCCAGCCGCCTCACTGTCTGCTAGTGTGTCTGTTATTCCATGGTGGTTTCACACTGTAAAGTCTACACTGAAATGGTGCTCACTTCAGGCGTTGTACACTGGAAAAACGCCTGCCCTCCGATGTGTTTCGGTGGAAGGCTAAATAAACCGGTGGAAGGTTAATTTACCGTTCTGATGGGGAAACGCTGGAATCTGCTTTAAGGGGTTGTTGTTGTGAACAGGTATGTGCCCGTTCCCATTCCATGGGGAAACGAATAGCCTGTGTATTTTTTGTTATCCTCTAAAGCCCGCAAGCTGCTGCTTTGCCTTCATGTTAATTTGCGGTCATCAAGTCTGCATGCATCTACTTTTTTTAAATTATTTTTTAAGAGGCTACATCGGTTTTCTTGAAAAAAAGGCTATCGAATGCATCTGCTGAGAACATCTCATCTCCTTTCCCCTTGGATACATCTCCTGCCCTCTATAAAACACCACGTCCTCCTTATGAACCGCGGAATAGTTTCCACCGTCCTCCAGGCAGCTCCATTTGAAACGCATCTCCAGTGGCTTCCTGCCTGCTTTTCAGTTCTCCCCTTGGCTTGTGTCAGAGAAGCTGTTGTTATAATGAACATTTGGAGTGCCTGCCTTGGCTTCAGCTGAAGCCCCTATTAAATGGAAACATGTGAGCAGTCTTAAGACTTGTCCAAGTCAGTTTGGGATGAATTTAACATCCTTGAGCTACTGAATCTGTGCTGGTACTCGTTTTTAATGATAGAAATCTGAGCTTGTTTTACGGCAAAAAATACAACTCTGTATGGTGAATATATTCCATTGAACTGTTGACTCTAAATGAAACCCAGGCTATTTTATTTAACTTTTTTGGAGAATTTTGGAGCATTTGGAAATTGACAGAACAGAACCTAAATAGTTTACTGTTCAAGCTGCCCAAAAATAAGGGAATTAATTCTAGAGGCTAATTCTCATGAAGAGGTCATGAAATCATTTTAAATATGACTTTTTGTACTATGTACTATATATAAATAATACATTGCGTGCACGCATACATACATACATACATACATACATACATACAGTTCTGCTGAAAAGAAGCTTTTTAATTCTGGTAATTATTTGGACATCTGAACCCCTCCCACTTCTATTGCAAAGAATGAACACATGCTCTGTACTTAATCTTTTGCTGGCTTGATTGCCACTTCTTCTCAATCTTTATTACAGTGTAAATACCCCCATTGTGTGAGGCTATTTGATTCTCAGCTCCTAACCCCAGTGTGTCAGGGTAGAAGGTTACTGTGACAGTGAAAACCGGTTCTGAACAGATTAAATATCCTTGCTGAGGGCAGAGACAAGTGCTCGGCTACTCGTTAATGAAAGTAGAATAGTGGGTCACCTGTTTGTCTGCATTGCATTCTGGGCCTCAGATTCTGACTGAGCAGCACCCTAGTCCCTGCCAGTGGCTCCCTCATGTCCTCCGAATATTATGATAATGATGCACATCTGCGTGCTGGTCTTCATTAGTGAATGCTTTCCTCTGTGGATGAATGAATTATCCACCCTTCTGGGAAAGAAGATCCAGAGACCTGCAAGCATCAAAAAGTAAATATCTACAAACCGTTGTTCCCTTTTGGAGTTAGTAATGACCCGGCATAAAAAATATCAAAAGTGAATTAAAACTCCAGGGGGCTACAGCATGTCCTCATCTTTTTTGAGTCTCTCCATAAATGCTGTATTTCAGGTTCATGAGTAAGCCCATGTCGTGCTACAGGAAGGGTGTGCAAACTGTGCTCGGCCATTATTTATGGTTAATGGGGAGTTGACGACTTTCTCCTCTTCGTTGAGTTCCTATCGTTTATTTCCTTACAAATAATCTGCTGAAATAATGAGTGAATCTGCTCTTTGAAAGTATATTTTTGTGAATTGTATCAGTCTTCCAGTCAGATATATACATTTTTGTTTCACATTTAAGGGTGTCAAACCTTTTACCCAATAGTGTAGTGTATGTACATAGTGTATGTAATTATTATTGTGTTTACAGTTGTGGTATCATATGCGGTGCATGTATACTGTAATTGCAGATATTTTGACAGTTTGTCGTTTTTAAGTGGTTCTGTTTCAGTGTTTTTCACTGCGCCGGCACTTGAGTTGCGTAAGATGTAAGGTGTTGGCTAATCCCTGTTGGGTTGCTGCTACAGAGTCTCTCTGATTGTCTGGTGGACCTCCTTTTGCTGCTGTTAAGCATATTTCTGTGCTATACTATCTTGTATGACGTGAATGAAGGTCACAGTGGCCTACTTCTGCACGGTATGGAAGACCTGTGTGCATTCATAATCATCTCAGCTGTGTCTTTCTGTGGCTCTCTGATTCCATTTCATCTCAAGTCCTCCCTGCTGCTATTTAAATTTCTAAAGCTATGCCTGGTCTGTGGAGAATTTATTAAAAAATGTTTTCCCCCTTTCATTCTTTGCTGTTGCCCTTGAGCTACATTTGACTAAGCATGTCCCTCGTACGCCTGAGGTAACTGCTCCTGAGTATACTTTGCTGTTTCTGTATTGTTTTCTCATTTTGTGGCAAGGTCAATGGATTGTGGTAATAAACAACGAACCAACCTTGACGGTTCCCAGTTTCAGTAAACTTATATGTGCGTTTAGTTGCCAACTACTGTCCGAAATTGATATTTGTGGAAATATTTGTCTGTGAGGTGCTTAACAGAACTCCTCCTGTCCCCCGCTCCCAAATTGACTGATTGCTATGACATTGGCCATGTCTTGTGCTGTGGTTATAATCAGTCAAAGGAACGCATGTGAGGGCGATGTTTCCCATTTAAACGGCGCTTTGCAAAAAGAAATCCCAGAACCTCTTTATAGAGCTGTTCTCCCATCTCATTTAAAGCATGATACAATTCTGCAAATGAAGTTGCCATGTGAGTACCAAGGTGAAAGCCACAAGACATAAAAGTGTAGCCCGCACACTGACACATTGTGGATAAGCAAGGCATGCAGCATTCTGATGCAATAGTTTGTTTTTCTCTCAAGGAATAAAACATCTGCTTTAAAAGGCAGCTTAAAATGAAGGCCTCCCCGGCCTCATCAGTGTCTCTAAGGATTGAATGGGTAGACAGCTTTATCGAATGTCTAGCAGTAAAACTCTGGAGACCTGATGTGGATTGAGAGAGGCACATCGCCGTCTCACAGAAACTGCGTTGCACAGCGCCGGTGCCTGTGTTGCAGGGGGGGCCTGTGGAAACACGACTCTGCAGAGCATTCCTCTGCCCTGATTAGCTGCAGAGCGGACTGACCCCGCCTCTTCTCGCTCAGAGGCCACGCCCCCAGAGATTGACAGGGCAGCAGACAGCCTGGCCTGACGGTGGCTGAGGACTCTGAAATGATCCTGAGCCTGCGGACATATGCAACACTCCATCCCCAGTAGACCCCCCAAGCCTCGACACCAGTTGTCTGGAGAGCCGGCAGACTGAGGAGAGAGCTGCTGTGGCGGGGATTTTAGCGAGGGGAGAGAGGAACACAGAGTAGCAGCTCTGCTACGAGTGGCACATGGCCTCTGCGACGAGTTCTCAGCAGCTTGTACCATCCCGTGTCTCTGCTGTGACCTGCTATGAAGCTAGACACACACAGTCAATAGTGTGAATACTACAGAAAACACTGCTGCAGTTCAGAAAATGCACAATATAGCACTTGTGATGACAGAGTTAGGAAGAACCATACTCCATTTTAATACAAAAAAATATGCGTGCATTAGCATTCATGCTCTCTGCAGCTTGTTATTATCGTTGCAATTTTGAAATGGATCATATATACTGTACGTGTGCCTGCCCTCTGTTAAGTGAGCACCTTAACATATCAGTATGATGATCCTATCTTTTAAATTTTATCCTGGGAGCCAATGTATGCAGCCATTTCTCTGTTTCCTCAAGCCCCCATAGTTAATTTCAGCTTCTTTGGCTATGATACTGAACTGTTGGTAAAACACTTGATAATGCTATGTTAGTTTACAATGCAAAATCAGAAGACTAGTTTAGCTAAACATTAAATAATTATGAAACGATATAGTTAAAGCTTTTGAACATGAATCAAGTTGTTTTTGGTAATTGTTATCTGTAACAAATCAAGCTGTATTTGGTATATAAGAGAGGGAAAAAACATAAGTAACAACGTACTGTATGCGTTTAACCAAATGGGATGAATAAATATACAGAGTGCAAGTGACGCCAATGCGCTTCAGCATCAAACCATCAATGGCGAATTTGAAAACCGTTAAACTGAGAATTCTCTTGGGGTCTGTGATCTCTCACCCTGATGATTCCAACTTAATTTAAGTCTCCAGGGAAAGCCGTTTTTCCGTGAAAAATATTCACTGTTGTGTTACCAGAGCTCTCTAGCTTTAATTTATGGAATTTCTGACACCCACTGAAATATCTTCATCCATGAGAAGATGATGTAAAGGGAGATTTCATTTTCTGCTTATTCCTACTATCTGCTGTTGGAAAACAAAAAAAAATGTATGCAAAGGATAAACTTATCAGCAACCTAGTTTTTGTGAATCACCCTAAAGCTCCCTCATCTTACCCTTGTAAGTCCCAGTTCTCCAAGGAGAGCTGCAACACATACGCAAGGCTACCAGCAGAAGTCAGATGCTTGTGGGTTTTCTGTTTCAAAGACTCTCTTCAAAGAGATGTTTTTCCCTCAGAGGAGTCCTGACTTAACATAAAATCTGCTTGAGCTCTTAGCTTATTTAAATTCTCCCAGGTTTACCCTTTCCATCAATAAAATCTAACAAAATGAAAGTGCACCTCCTACGAAAAAAAAAAAAAGTTCAATTATGACCTTTTTCTGCCACTGCCTCTCGACTCGCAGCCGAGAGTTTGCACGTTGAAGCCCACACTTGAGCAGTGCTGTGAAGCTATGTGCAGGAGGGGAGCTGGTCCATGTGGAGCTGTACCCCCTGCCCTGTAGCGCGGGGTGGTGTGCACTGACAACCGTGGGTCGTGCCTTGCAGATACAGAGTGCTGGTGGAGGGGGAGCGAGGAAACAGGCCTCACATCTACTGCCTGGAGCAGCTGCTGCAGGAAGCCGTGAGTACCCAGTTCTGCTGAGGTGATCAGGGAGGGCGGGGGGGGGGGGGGGCTTTCCGCTACCAGAACCTACCAAGGCTACACTGGGCACTCTGGGACAGATTTATGAAGTTGTTTTCCTCAAAGCCAACACGCAGCGAGCTCCCACTGAGTTCACTGTGTATGTTTTATAAAGATAAAGCCGACCTCCACTAATCTTTTGTCTTTTGTCAAAAGCTTTTCCTGGGAAGTGTACATTCGTTGTATTACGTCCTTTACAAGTGATTTACGTCTACATCTCTTAAGTCCCTTGGCCCGAGCACCTGCGGTTATTTCATGTTGCCTGTGCTATTCCCCCACAGATCATCGACGTGAAACCTCCTTCTGTCAGGTACCTCCCAGAAGGCACCAGGATTGCAGCGTACTGGAGCCAGCAGTACCGCTGCCTGTACCCAGGGACAGTGGTCAGAGGTAAAGTCCTCACTCTTTCCCAGTTACCCCGTCACGTGCAGTACTGTGCCTTCATTGCATTACGTTACCTTATATTATTCATGTGCTTGCTCAAGGGTATAATGGCTGCATAATGCCCAAGCCTCAGGCCTGCAGTCCAGTGCTTTAAGGACCACAGCAAGCCTTCCCTTATTGCAGTGCATTACACCATGTCTACAGCATAGCTTCTTCATTATTTTAAATAATATAGTATCAATAATAAAGCTTATTGTTCCATAAACATGCTAATAAAATGTAATGTTACTTGGATGTAAAATGTAGGTGAAGTATTGGAGGGTATAATGACAAATGAAAACGAGTGATATCGGCTCCAACCCTGTTTTAAACTGTGGCACACCGCACGTTTGTATTGCCACATGTTAGTATGTGGGATTATGTGCACAGAATGGGTCATTGCATTATACACAGTAGACAAATGCAAACCGTTCTCTACCAGAAGTCTCTCGACCAGTTTTTGGGAAAGAGAGTTGTGTTAATGTGCTGATTAGAAGCCCAGTGAGCCCGAGGTGTACTGACACAGGGGTGAAGGACGATGTGGTTAGCTCGGTGTGGGCCTCTCCCCGCGGAGACGTTATTCCACGTAAGGAGATAGTTATTTGGAAAACGGTCAAAAAAACCTCTTAGACCGGGGGCCATGGACGGTGATCTGTCAGGATGCAGAGAAAAATAAGACTCATTTAGTTCCTCTCATAACACAGTGGCTGCTGTATTTCACTTTGTGGCTGCTTGTGTTCAGTACGTGTGGGAGAGAGGGGGAGGCAGAGATTGTGGTACACAGAGAGGATCCATTCATTGCAGTGTACACGGGGCAGGAATACAGAGCCTGCACTAAAGGCCTGATTGCACACACATACACGTACACGCGCCTTGTGAAAGGAGGAGCTGGGAGGCAGAAAAGACCTTCGTATTTGAATAAGGTGGGGTAGTCTTTCCTGCGGGGTAGCAGTAGGCGCACAGACCAGGCTTTATGGAGATGGCCTTTGCTCCACGCCTTCACGTATTATGTGTGTGATCTTGGGGAGATTTGTGACTCGGACCACATGCATTCACATTTGTGTTCTGTTTTCTTTCCTGTTCGCTCTTCAAGATCACAGCTTTTCATCACCCCGAAGACCCCACAGACTCACGGGCTCATTTTAGCTGGGGTGTTTGTTGACACAGCGTTTATGCGCCATGCTGCACTTAATCATGGACCGTTCAAGTTGCGGTTTAAGGGGAATGTTGCTGGAAACCACACACTGCAGGAGACGTTAAAATAGCCAATGAGCCATTCAAGGAAAGTGTAATAAAGTGTAATTTCCACCTTTCAAAAGCTTCCCCCTCCCTGTTATTACAGGAAATCCTGATGTAGACATGGACGATGACTTAATAGCAGTGGAGTTTGACGATGGAGACACGGGCAGAATTCCCCTGTCGCACATTCGACTGCTCCCTCCCGACTACAAGATCCAGTGTGGGTATTTCATAACGTGGGCTCGGGCAAATATTTGAGAGAAAAACATGAAAACTGAAAGCAATTCCCTGTAAAAGAAATTCATTTGACTTCACTGAAATATCCAAATAATGTTTAAGTAATGTAAACGCAGCATACGCATACGTGTTTGGTTTGGATTTAGTTCAACTGCTGGTCTGTTTGGTTTGGCTTCTGAAGCTTGATGATGAATACTGCAAACAAAATATGTTTTTCTAAATCTGGCAGTGAAGTACCTTTGATGGCATTTACTATAATTTATCAGCCTGTCACATTTCTAATGCATACGATTAAACATTCTCCCCCGTATAGTGGCTTTTTTCAACTAATGACTGATTAGAGAAAACATTAGCATCAGTAGACCTGCTGTGAACATAGTCATGCATTGCACATGTTAATGGTTAATTGTTATGGTGGGAAAATCTGTTTAAATCCTCAAAGAAAAACATTAGCTGCATACTTTGTAGTCCCTTCACATAATATTTGACAAGAAAAATACAATTACAAAAAAAATGAATCCTAGAATATCATGTGTCCATATGTCAGAAAATTAACATCAGTCATCTTAATCTAAGTTTATGAATAAACAATGCATTAGTTTAGTTAAGACCACTGCCAGCTCACAAGCAAACAAAGTGGTTTTTTAAGTGTTCATATGTGCTACATATTGTCTGAAGGGATCTTGAACCCCGAGATGGGTGCGTTTGTGCAGGTGCTGAACCCTCTCCAGCTTTACTTGTGCCTAGCACAAAAAGACGTGGCAGGAAGTCCAGTAAGGATGTGGCTGATAACAAGGTGTGCCCCCAGACCCAAAAAGAACCTGTTCAAAAAAGCAAGGGACGAGGAAGAAAACCCAAACCTAAACCAGGTAAGACAATCATGCGGTAATATAAGAAGATTCCAGACTCAATTGCTATGCTGTGGACTGGGTTCAGGGGCTTAAGGATTAACTTTAAACGATCTGGTCATATTAAACAGTTAATAAATAAGGCAGCTTTACGAACCTATTATGTTTTTAAGAAATTTCGTTTGAGAATAGAAGCCTTTTTACGAGACTAGGAACTGTGATTTAGCATAAAAGCTAATGGCAGTCCATGTTAAGTACTAAAGGCCTCTTGCCCCCACACAGCACCTGAATCTGTCCCAGAAGATCACGACCAGGTAGACGTGTCGGTCTTTCCCGAGACCCCAGAGAGACCTCTGTCCTCCAAGGGACCAGGACCCAGGCCAGGCAGAAAATGTCAGCAGGCTAACGCAGCTGGCTCTTCTGTCCCGGTGCCTAATGAACTGCAGAAGAAAACTACCAAGGCTCCAGCCAAAGTCAGCTCCCAGCCACAGGCATCTTACACAACCCCCCTTTATGGAAAAGTCCTGTCAGTGGATATCTACAAGGACCTGTCATGCCCACTGGGTTCATATCTGCCCAGCGATAGCAGCAGCCAAGGAAAAGTCAAGTTGGTGAAGAAAGGAAGGAAGAGTGAGGTGCTCCTAGAGACAATTGGGCCTATCACAAAGATGCAGAGGAAGCAGCCCGAGTCTGAGATACTCATCAAGCTGGACCATGAGGGTGTGACGTCCCCTAAAACCAAGAAGACAAAAGCCCTGATGATGATGGAGGACCAGAGCATTTCCAAACGGGAAAACAAGCCAGTGCTGGGTATAACATACACCCCTGTACTGTCGACTGAGGCTAAACAGAAGGCGCTCAAGGTCAAAGCTCCAGAAAAGAAGGAGGAAAGTCCTAAGGCCAGTGCAGTATCCACCTACAGTATCGGGATACTGGGCAGCAGTGGGGATGGGCTAGTAAAGGTTAAGGAACCCAAGGAAAATGAGGAAGAGGAGTCCAATTGCAGCAGCAGCTGCAGCTCAGAGTCTGAGGGGGAGGAAGAAGAGCAGGTGCAGGAGAAGGAGAAGGAGAAACAAGAGGTAGATCAATCCACTGGCTCCAGGACCTCCAGTCCGGTCTCTTCCAACTCCTCCAGCTCCTCTACCAGCAGTTCTTCGTCGTCCTCATCATCCTCCTCCTCTGGCTCCAGCTCTTCCTCCTCATCCTCCTCTTCCTCATCCACCACAACAGACGAAGACTCTTCCTGCAGCTCGGACGAGGAGGCCTCTAGTGCACCCCAGTCCTCTCCCGCAGCCCAGCAGACTCCCCCACAGGCAGAGGAGCAGCAGTCCAGCCAGTCTGAGGCCCAAGAACCTCCACTGTCCCCAGCCAAGAGCCAGAAGCTTCCGCAGCAACAGCAGAAGCAACAAAAACAGCAGCAAGGCAAAAGCGGGCCCAAGAAACGAGAGGGCATCCACCTGCCCACCACCAAGGAGCTAGCCAAGCGACAGAGGCTACCCTCAGTGGAGAACAGGCCCAAGATCGCTGCCTTTCTCCCAGCCAGACAGCTTTGGAAATGGTTTGGAAAACCCACACAGGTGAACACTTTTCAATTTTTTAACTTGAATTTTAGGTAGGCTATATATGCAATTAAATATTTAATCAAACTAAATAATCATATTGAAAATGATTGGGCTGAGGTGTGAAGTGTGAATAGTGAAGTGTGGTGTTCCATTGGCTTCCAAGATGATCATTGCCGTGCTGCACATTTTAAGATATTTAATGGACAGCTGGCTTTCATATTGCAGAGGCGGGGAATGAAAGGAAAGGCTAAGAAGCTTTTCTACAAGGCAATCATGCGTGGGAAGGAGATGATCCGCATTGGAGACTGCGCCGTGTTCCTCTCAGCCGGGCGACCCAACCTGCCATACATTGGCCGCATCCAGAGCATGTGGGAATCCTGGGGAAACAACATGGTGGTCAGGGTGAAGTGGTTCTACCACCCTGAGGAAACCAACCCGGGGAAGAAGCTACATGATGGAAAGGTTTGCCCATGTCTTTTATGAATTATCATTATTATATAATAATTATTATTATATTATCAACTAAATTTGGATTTTAACTTAGTGATACTGCAGTCAAAAACTGACTTTTCCCGTTGAAAACCGATGTTTTGGGTTAGATTATGATCATACACAACTGTTTATGTCCGAAAATCTCATGTTTAGTCAAAATAGTTTTATCTGAGTTTTTGTGTAGGCTTACAATACGCTAGTTTCCGGGGATTCGTGACGTCACGAGATCCTTAACATAAAAATGGGCGGAGTTGAGGTGATCCTAGGGGTGGTCTCGGCTGGGCACGTGGTATAAAAGCAGAGACCAACGGGTTTTTTTTCCTCTTTGAGACTGAGACCCTTACTGCTAACTAGTTCGTTCAAGTTCAAATGTGAATTGCTTTGTATTACTGCTAACGTTAATATTACGACTTATATCGACACACCCTTTCACTCTTTGACCGTATGAATATTCATAATATGACTACGTGGCACCATCGTCATATGACCACACCCACTCACGAGTTCCAGTTCAAATTGAAGCGGTAAAAAAGGCCTTAGAAAAGCCTCTGCAGTATCTCTTTAAGATATTGACATAAGATGAGAAAAGGCCATTTAGCGCATCCAGAAAATCAAACAGAAGCAATGGGAGAGTTATACATTGCATGTGTGTGCTGTCTGTTGTAGATACCTGGTGATCATATATGCTTTCAGTGTAATCGTGATTAGCTGTTATCACTTTATTGTTCCATTACTTTCACCGCCTCTGAATGGCAATGAAATTGATCATCTTCTGCCAATTTGCTTTGGACAGGTCTGGGACCAGAAATTTGCAAGGGGGCTCCCAGCAGCTCTACAGCTCTCAAACCAGAGGAAGGACTTTATGGAGGTGAGAAGTCCATCCGGCTCCTCCGCCTCTCCCTCTTGTAACACAGCTTGACGTATTTATGACAAAAGCTTGAACCTGTCTCTTTTCTCCTTGCAGCGTGCCCTGTACCAGTCCTCCCACATTGATGAGAACGACGTACAGACGGTCTCTCACAAGTGTCTGGTGGTCAATCTGGAACAGTATGAACAAATGGTTAAAACTAAGAAGTACCAGGATAGCGAGGATCTGTACTACCTGGCTGGGACCTACGAGCCCACCACTGGGATGATCTTCAACACAGACGGAGTTCCCATCATCTGCTGAATATGCCCCCTGCTACCTAGAATGTCCCAGCTCCAATCGTCCACCACAGCTGATGGACAATCTTCAGGAGTAGAATGTAGTGTTGGCTACAGGGAAGAGACAAACTTTGAGTAATAATGAGTTTTCTGCTCATGGACACGGCTGACTTTGAAGCCTTTCTATGGTTTGTGGGCCAGTGTGGTGAAAGGGGATGCCATTCGGTATGTGAAGTGGAAGTACTGCATAAGGCCTCTTCACAGAAAGTGAAGGCTGCCTTGGACAAGGTGACATCTAAAGGTGTCTCTGGAACTGTTAGTCCCCAGGGCACAGTGACACATCACCCGGATACTTGGAATTTATTTGACTGAGTAAAAATGAAGTCAATGGCAGCTCACAGTATGTGTGTACGTGTGCATGTGTGTCTATATATGAATATATATATATAGAATTGTGTGTCTTTGGAGGCATGACGACATTCAGATGGCAAATAGCAGCTTTTGGAAAGGTAAATCAGTGGACTTGTCATGGAGGACATTTTAACCAGTTCATGGAGTGAAGAAGACTCAGATCATTAGTATCCAACTGTAAGGAAGCGTGGGAGGAGAGATGCCATCCTCATTCCTTCATTCCTTGGGCATGCTGGGATTGCGGCAGTGGCATGTGAAAGTTGAAGCAGTGGGGGAAAGTGTCACAAACATCTCTGAGGCAAAGCACATCTATGCAGGTGAGGCCCTGTTTGGTCTGAGAGATGTAGAGCAGCACCAACCCCAGACACCACCACCAGCAGCACCAGCAGAACCTAAATCAGAGATGACACCTCGTAGGAGGACTTGTGCATCTTGGAGGCCAGAGGTCACTTCATTATGATCCTCTGGCTTTTTGGAGCCTAGCATCCGACATATAGAACGATTAAACAGACGTGACAATGCATGTTAAACTGAGAAAATAAACTCACCAGGAAACATGACATCATCAAAATCGTCTTTATCATCATCAATGTCATCCTTTAACCTTCTGGAAAAAAATCACGGTGCTTTAAAGAAGAAAGACTTTTAACAAGCACTGACAGATGTGCCCCTGTCATAACTCACTGATTTTCTGCCACTGACCAAACAATAGCATCAGCAATGCCTATCAACAACACTAATCTTGAGATTTGAGGAGAGTCAGAGACTCAACTCAAGCACTTCTAAAGGAACCACTTCCATCACACATGAACCCTGGAACAGGCCAAAATTTTTTGAACTGTGCAAGAGCATGGTCTGCTCTGTGTTTCTTTAGTTTGTTTCTTTGCAACGGTTAGCACAGGCTTTCCATTTTGCAAAACCCAGAAAGAGGAAGAAGCTAAATTTGCCAGCATATTCATTGTGGTTTATCTTCCTTAAGACATAAGGGGAAGATAATGTGAGTCAGGTTGAACTGGAGTTGAAGGGATCCTAATATTTTGTATATACTACATATAAAGATATACGTTGTATTGTTTTAATTTCATGTACTATATCGTTACAGAAACTTTTTAAAAAGAAAAGCTTTATAAAACTGTGAATAATATCTGAAGAAAAAAATCAGGAAACCTAAAGATGAGGATGTTGCTTAATCTTGTTGCTGGATCTTAACTTGACAGCACACAATATGTATGACTAATTGTATTACAGGACAGAATACAGGGGAAATGTGTTCTAGTACTCTTAACAGTATTTAGCAGCTACTTTGAGAGACAAGAATGTACAACAGAAAGCACTTATCCACTGCCCAAGGCCTTGAGTAGGAGACAATTCTTAAAACTCTTAAGACAATCTAGAGCGGGATGTGATTTGCAGGTATATCACCTTTTACTTTGTTGAAGCAGGTTTCAGTAGGATGGGATTCACATTTAAAGTCTTCACTACCATGTATGGTTCATGCCACTGCAGGATGCCGGGGGCAAGACGCTTTTGTGAATTCTAGTTTTGTTTCAGTCATACACAGCTTGTTTCCTTCCCCACTAGAAAACCCCAGACATGCAACCAAACATTCTATTCTCTTGTGGAAATAAAAAGCACTTTCATAAAAAACAGCCCAAGAACAAAATAAATTACCAGTATGGAGGGTTGGAAACTTGATGATGCATGAAATTGAGAGGGACTCAAGAGGGTCCAGTCATATTACAATGTAATATTTAGCTGCCTTTCTACCTGCGCATATTGTATAGCACTTATAAGGATTTCCTAGATTTTCCACATTAATTATGGTAATTATAACATATGCCTATGTTAAAGCATTTATGTCATGCTTAGAAAGCTTTCTCTAATTTGAAAGACTGATCTTGGGTCTTTCTGTGAAAGTCCACTGTTGTAGCTCACTGTAAATATGGCCCTTTACCTAATGCATTGTAATCCAAAGAAAGCACCATTCATCCCCAGAGGCTCTTGTATTTTGTATACTACTGCTGGGAACCCGTTTTCTTTTAATTGCTGCACTTCTAATCAAGACCAATCAAATACATTTGACTCCAAACTATTTTTGTTGTTAATTTTTCTTTGCCACCATTACATATAGAGTATTGATTAAATGTATGTGCTTTGCTTTACCTGTGCCTGATATTACCTAATGCATGTGTGTTGATTTCATTATACCATTGTAACAATAGATTTATTTTTTGTAAACAATTTTGAATGACTTTTATTGTGGCTATTTAGTTAGTAAAAAATAAATAGGCATAGAAATGTAAAATATGAACTCCGACAAGATTTAAACGTGCAGAAATAATTATAATTGCCATCCCACTCATCAAGAATTTAAACTGGCAGGTCAATTTTGCAAACTGAATATGTGGAATGATTAAAGTGACAGGATAAATTAGGACAATACGTGTTTCACCCTGAGTAAATGTCATTTGCATCAAGTTAAATACGTCATAAACTCAGATTTTGTAGATGAATTTCTAAAATGCCACGCATTTAAAATCTAGAAAGAACATTTCGCATCTTGATTAATGCTATTTATAAATTTATCCTTTCTCTCCTATTTGAAACCCATCAGACTGACAGTCATGGTATTAAATCCTAATGCTGTTTACATCACTATTTAAATGTTTACTTTTAAAAACAGTCATGTTTTATACATTTGTTTCTGGGCCTCTTGTGATTCATCTTGCCAATATCTTTTAATTCATGAGGCCATCTTATAACAATATGTGCATTCAGGCACATTCTTTTTCATTTCAGATGATGCATCTCTAACTTGGATAAAATACAGTTTTATATAGATATTATTTAAATGTTAGTCTCCTACCCTAAATATATCAGTAGGCATATTTGTCCGACATATATTTTTCTTGTAACATTGTCCAAGTACAAAGCCTTATATTTGAATTGCTATATAAGTGCCCCTAAAAGGATATTTATTCACGACTTGAGGAAAATTGTAACTCCCTTGTATATTTGGTGTATTTTATTCAAACATAAAATTATGCTAGAAAGTAATGATATGACAGCAGAGTGAGCTCCACATTTCTTACGCTTGAAGAATGCGTTCTAAAACCTAGTTAGCTCATTTCTTGCGCTTGAAGAATGCGTTCTAAAACCTAGTTAGCTCATTTCTTGCGCTTGAAGAATGCGTTCTAAAACCTAGTTAGCTCATTTCTTGTTGTGGGTCATGTTTCTTCATCACCTTGTCTCATTGAACTTGGTTATACAATAAGACGCCCGACTCAATGTGGATGTATCCGAAGCTTTTCTAACTTAATGCTAGCCTCAGAGTCTCACTCCAGCCCATCAGCATGGAGTCGTGCTGTACGTTGGGTACAGTTTTCTCTCTCAATCTGTAGAGGGCCTATTGGGTGGGGGAGCAGGGCCCAACTAGTCACTCTTGCTTCCTTTCAAATGGCCAGACTAACAAAGCTGGATCATTGAGATGGTTGTACTGTAGGTCACACAATTATCTTTTCACAAGGGTGGAAAAGAGCAGGAGAGACCAGGGACACCATATTGGCCAAACAAGCATCTTCAGGTTGATACACTTACAAAAAATAATTTTGTTGTTCATGTGAGTCTTTTAGAAAAATACTTGAACTGCAGATATGTAGGACAGTGTCTGTGTGGCTGACATACTACCAGTGTAACATTGTGACTCCATACTACCAGTGTAACATTGCGACTCCAAATGTTTTATTTGTACTGTGGAGGTTTATCCACTATTTATCAAGTCCATACTACCGTACAGCATCAGAGAAAGCTTGAAATGTGTATTTTGTGCATACTGTCTGTATGATTGGATGCATTTGGATTTTCGGAAGTGTATTTTCAATGAGTAGGACGCAGTCTTTTATTCATTTTAATTTTGGGTACATATTTTCCTCCCCTAACTGTAAGGTAACAGTCGCGCTCTGACTAATGTGCAATACTGCTGATTGGGTCCTCTGAGGTAGCTGCTAGTGGGGATGCAATGCATGGAGGTAGAGGAGAAAGAAGAATGTGTAAATGAGTGCAGACTGGAGGCTGGTCCCTCGCTGGTCTTTGCTCCATCGTTCCTTCACCGTCGATAAGGTCCTGTGTTACAAGCTGTTACAAATTATTAGAGAAGAAGCTTATTTTGGAATTTTAAGAGCATCAGTGTTTTGTAAATGATCTTATTTGGCGGAGGGATATGTGCTATGAATATCTTTGTATAAACAGTTAATCGTGTAAAAAAAAAAAAAAAAGAAAAAAAAACTGAAAAACAGGGCTCATGTGTAAAATTTGTGTAAGTGGAACTTTTTTAATTGATACTACAGTTTTACAATGTGTTCCTTTTAAAGCATTTTAGTAACTCAAGATTTTATAGTTTATCCATCAATAAACTGAGAGAAAATCCTGACTGTGAAGTGTGTTTTCCTGCCGCTGAACCTTTTCCATTTGCCTTATCCTCATATTAAAGATTTGAACATTAGTTTAGGTTTGATGGGCATTATGCTACAGTTATGATACAAGAGCCAAGGTAAGTATTCTAAATAATACTTTGCAATACTTGTAAGGTGCATTATGCTCAGACCACACTACAGTGCCCTCTGTGCCAGACGAGCTGCATCTCCTAACAAAGGGCTGTTTACGCCTCAGAGTAAGTTAAGTCACAAGTTTCAGTACACGCATGCTATTGCTATCAAAAGCCTTTTTACTCCCCCTTGTATATACTGTCATACCCATAACGGCTATAATAATATATACAGTGCATCCGGAAAGTATTCACAGCGCTTCACTTTTTCCACATTTTGTTCTGTTACAGCCTTATTCCAAAATTGATTAAATTCATTTTTTCCCTCAAAATTCTACACACAACACCCCATAATGACAATGTGAAAAAAGTTTTTTTGAGATTTTTGCAAATTTATTTAAAAATTTTTTTTAAAAGCTATCAAACGAGCCCCAAACCATCACTCTGTTGCCAGATATGGAGTAGATGTGGATGGATCACTTTAAGGGTTGTTTCTCCTGACTTTTTTCCCCATAGAGTTCTATAGGAAAATGAGTCCGGAGAAATAACCCTTGCAGTGATCCATCCACATCTACTCCATATCTGGCAACAGAGTGATGGTTTGGGGCTCGTTTGATAGCTCAGACCCTTGATAACTTACAGCCATTTAGCCAGCCATGTGTTCCATACTGTACCAGTGTAATTTGCAGCTGAATCTAGTCTCACCCCCCAATTTCCATAGAGATCCATTCAAATGCAGAGAGGTTATAGTATCGCTTGTAACAGTACCTGAAAATAAGATATCGACAGTTTTTTGATGTTGATGGTCACAGACTTCAGGAAGTAACAGCATGTAAAGGATATGCAACCAAATATGAAATATGATACTTTAAAAATACGTTAAAGCAAAGGGTATGAATACTTATGTAAATGAGAAATTTTATTTTTTTATTTTTAATAAATTTGCAAAAATCTAAAAAAAACTTTTTCCACATTGTCATTATGGGGTGTTGTGTGTAGAATTTTGAGGGAAAAAATGAATTTAATCAATTTTGGAATAAGGCTGTAACAGAACAAAATGTGGAAAAAGTGAAGCGCTGTGAATACTTTCCGGATGCACTGTAAGAGCCCTTCAATGACGAATGGCCCAAGCTCAATGCCCCTAATGAGGTACAAAAGTACATCATATTCAGCTGCACTCTTCTTAAAGCTGTGACAAACCCAGTTTCAATTAAACCAGGCTGCTGCAGTAGTGTCTGAATCCTGGGTCCATTACTACAAAAGTAAATGAATCTTGTAGTGAGGTTAAAATGTACTTTTCCCTTGTTTTTGTTTTCTACCATATCTATTCCTCGGGGTTGGTGTTGGTTTATTTGTATTATAGCTTCTTGCTGATGTGACACAAAATAAATGGATTGCTCACAAACCACACGCAAAGGAACATAATAGTTTTTTGTACTGTAAATTAGCTTGATACAAAATTCAATTTTAGTTTTGTTCATTTTCACATGTTATAATGCACTTGTGATGGCAAATTAATCAATGGGCCATGAACAGTGAAATGGCAGTGGAGATGGTATCAGTTCAATTGCGCACTGATAATGTATGATACAGTTGTGTTTTGGGGGCATTGCTGGAATGACAAGTAATGTGTTTAATACACATAGGCTACTGTACGTGTGTGTGCATGTTTTAGCAGGGGTCATGGTATGTATTTCCTTCTGTATGATGGGTAACCCACACCTATACAACCGCAGCCACATAAGGTGTTGATGAGACCATGGGGAATTGAGTTGTCTCTTCAAGTCATCTGCAATCTGCTCCTTTCCTAATGTGCCTCCTCTTGTCACTTGACCATAATTGCTTGCAGCTAGGAAGGAGGAACGAACGGATACACCTCTGCCTTTAATAGTCAAAGTTCTTAGATTTCACCTTGTGTAAGGATCTCAACGTAATTGCACTACAAACTATGAATCAGGATCCCTGTCCGGCAGCATGTATTCTGAGTTTGTACTTATTTTGAAATGAATACACCTGTAAAACTGATGGGACGGACATGAATTTGTCCTGCCCTTTTCAGACTTTTCAGCCCTGGTAAACGAGCAGACTGGGTAGCTATACGTGCAGCATATAGGATTTCGGGACCAGCGAAGTCATACGCTTGTTCAGGCTGTATAAGAGACAACATCTGAAACATTGTGAAAGGTTTTGCGCTACATATCTGCAGCCTGTATTGCTTCCAAATTTAGCCACACAAAATATTAGCCTGCGACTTTCACTATAGACCCCCTAGTTGAGCTGTTTCTGAGATTTCCATGCTACACATTCTCCCAGATCATCCCAGGTTAACCTATCTCTGATGGACACTGGCTGTAATGTTTTAACAGGAATTTGAATATTCCAGACAGTGAATGGCCAGGGAAGGATCTAATTCAGCCTCCAAAATGCAAATTGAATGAAGGTGCTGTCCTCTTAATGACGTGGCAGTTTCTCTTAATTTTCATCACGTTTGACAATTAACACATTAAATCCCCTCATCACCCACTGTATGCCTTATCACCCCTTTGACAAATGCGGTGATGTCGTGTTTATATAACAGAAAGGTTGTTTGTATCATGGTCAGTCTTGAATTATGAATTCATCAAAATGATACCAAAACGTATTTTATTTAAATTCAATAATGCAATGCAATATTCGACAAAATATTGAACTATTGAAATATTTGTATTAAAGACATATAGTACGTGCATGAAAACAATTTAGGAATGTATATTTGTATAAGATTTATAGTAATTTCCATTTAAATGCAAAAACTATTTATAATTTTAATACAAACAACTTAGTCAGAGCTAATGGAGGGAGATAAATTATAGATAACCAGATGCCAATATCGGTCTGTAATTATACATTTGTTTGGGTCCAAATGATGGGGGAATATGGATACCCAAATCCACACAGCCACAATAACTCAAATGACTTTCTGAGGAATTAACTTCTTCTGGCACTGGATATGTACCCAAAGCTTTCATATGAATGAGGTTGCTATTAACAGGGGAAAATGTCCGTTTTCTCTGAGATTAAGCTCACCACAGGAATCGTGTTTGCAGTGAGGGCGATGCATAAATTACCCCTGAACCATAAATCAATGACCTCTCTGCAAAAGTCGGAAAACAAGTTTGTTTTTGCCATATGAATGTGTACACAACCTAATACACCCAACAGCGCTCTTCCACTCAGCTCTGAAGCGCTTCCCTTAGAAAAGACATCCCATTTGACCGCTGTTTAAATGTTTTAAAATTGGTCGGCAATATTGCATAGAACTATTCTAAATTAGAACCAGTATCTCACATATTATGAAGTGGATACATATGAAAAAAAAATGCTCTTGTTTATAGTTTAGTACCAGCTGTCACGTTTAAAATTAATGCCAACTCTGCCATCTAAGTGAGGCCTTTAATAAGCTTTTAATTCAAGTTTTTATATTGAGTATATTTCATTTTCCTTTCAATACAGTACATGTCAAAATGCAACAAAAAATCGGTACAGTTGCATACCTGGTTGTGGTTTTGTACTCTTGTAATATGTAATATTGCATTCAATTATTGTGGCTATGGCCCCATTTTCTTTTCTTTTTGAACCTTTTCCCTCTTCCCACTCCCCTTTTTGGAATCACAAAACATTCCTCTGAAGTCACCCCTGTATCACCTGCACCCATGCAAGAAGCATATGCTACAGGCCATATATTACAACAGGAGAGCTAGCTAGAATAGATGCATTTCCCACCGACTCACAGCCTGTGGGCACCTGGCACATCATTTGGAGAAGCTAACGCAGCAGTAACCTGAAGAACCATGCCAGACTTAAATACACCCTACTCCTGATGGCAAGTGCTTTAAAGGATTCAAGCCAGCTGGGAGTGCACCAACCTACTTTAGGCTAAATGTTAGAATTGTAACTTCCATTTCCTCCAGAAGGTTATTTATTATAATGGTTTTATACAGTGTATACAGTATGTATATAAACATAATACAGTACTACATCTCTCGGTTTACAAACACATTAGATATATCCCATAGTTTCTTTTTAATACTATCTCGGTATGCAATTAGTTCTCTTGTCCTTGCATCGTTGCTCTATTTTCCCTGTTGTGATCATATAATTTGCATTTCTTCACTTTAATAAAGTTTGTACATCTTCCTTGTTTATCAGGACAGTATATTAAGACAAATTTCACTGATTTATTGACTTACTCTCGGGTCCACTTCATGCTTTTGTATCAATGTGAATCTGTAGTAGCAAGACAACGCAATTATAAAATGTCTGAGGAGCTGTTTTTACTGCGTCTGCTCCCTGCTTGAGCCCAAAACCGTACTTGATAATGCAAATGAAAGCTGCCCTTGATGTACTGTTGGTTTTTTCAGCATGTCATTGGAGCATAACGAGACACACAGAATTTGAGACAAACAAAATCATCGGCTCTGAGCCTAAATGCACAGCAGCCATCATGGCAGCAGCCCTGTGAAATCGTTTTTCATAATATCCACTGACATTCAGTTCGGAATTTTTGTGTGAGCAGAACTTCAAACAGCAAACCATCTTCAAAGAAAAGGGAATCCTTTCAAATTGAATGCTTTGTAGAGAATGCTATGGTACAGAATATTACTGCAGAAGGGATGTTTTGTCACACAAAAAAAATAGCCTAATCTATAAATTACACAAATTGTCCCCGTTTTAATGGAAAAATCATAAAATATGAAACAGGGTTTTGAAAAGAAACTGCAGTACTGCCTAAAAAAAAGTACTGCTCTGGTTTCTTGTTGCTCTATAATTTCTGTTTTTCTTTTTGTACTTGACATTCATGTTGGTGAATCTGCTTTAGCCCAGAGCTCCCAAATCTCTTTAAGAGGCTGCAAGCCACAGAGATAGGCGATGTCTCACTGGTCATCATAAGCACCCACACAGTAAAGAAAAAAAAAAACGACACCAGCCAGAAGGACATGTAGGCACAAGGGACAGACATTAATATAGATTAAAAGACAAAAAAAACGTGTTTGGGCATAGCAGTGGGGGGCTGAGAGAGAGCCAGGCCACAACAGTCAACGCTCATCTTTAAAGCAATTAATCCCTCCAGTAAATTCACTTACTGCCATATTCAGCCCCTAGCCTTCCCCAATGAGGGATGTGCATGCACTGTTTGAACAAGACACCACAATGAGAACCAAATTGAGGGGGGGAAAAGAATAGGAAGAAAGACACCTGATTATTTCAGTATCTTCTCTCATAATAAAACATCCCCCAGTCATTTAGAGAAAGACTCTCAGTGCTGCTCTGTATGGACCCACACCAGTACCACCTTTCCATTGCAGAGTTGGAGCCAGGGTAATACAAGCTGGAGTCAAAGCAGGCTGAATCAGTACAGAAAAAAGCTCAGCACAGCATTTCCTGCAACCACATCTGTCGGATGACGTTGTACGGAACGTTAGCATCTGCCCAGCTTGAGACGGCTGCCGAGACTTTGTCTGCAGTACAAAGCTGTGGTTTTCTCATAAAGAAGACTCCACATTACTTCTGTCTACATCAGATTATCAGGTCGATCAGTGATGGTGGCCTTCTTCTTTCTCTTTCATACATTTCTGATTGCCTGTCATTTTATGTCCCCCCTTGAGCCCTTATGTCCTCTGCTGCTGGTTTACTCAATGTGTCCAAGATAACTTATAAAAGGAAAAGAAAGGATTCTTTTCTTCAGTATGCCCCAAAAGCAGTCTTGTCTAAAAATATCAGAGGCAGACTGTGCGCATTTAAAAAAAAATGTTATTAAGCTTCTCCTGCTTATTATTGTTTGTGTAGGCCTAATCATATTTCTTGCATGCTGTAACCGTTTTACCTCCTTTTAATCACTAATATATTATTGTTTTTCCATAGCCTATTTTTATTATTATGTTACAGTATGTGTGGAAAAGTCTCCCTAAATCGTCTCCTAGTCCTAATGTGAGGAACAAACGTAGCACACCGCAAACGGTATAAGCACCGCCGTGTGATGTTTTATTTTTAAATTTTCTGGTTTAATTTCATTGTACATAAGCAACACTCCAACTGTTATTGTAAACGCTTCCTTCGTAAGACGTTAACGATGTGGTACCCATTGTTATACGTGTATGTTCTGTACAATATTATCGTTCTGTTTCTGTAAATCACGCAAACTTTGCATGGGAAATTTTCGCATTCTGGTCAGGGGCACGCAGGAGCACGAGCCTGTTCGTCTCTCTATTTAGAAAATGGAACGCAAAATAGTATTACTGTGGAGGGTGTAGGGAACACAGGCGCACTGATATAGCAGTAGGCCTATCTTGTTCTTTTATTTTGTCGATGTCGGGGTGTACAGATATTTATAATATATTTGTTTTCTGTTTATTCTAAATGTTTGGTATTCGCATGGAAGCTGTAGGCTACAGATTAATTATTGTTCTTTTTTAAATTTCTTCTTGCCAGGAAGACGGTCAGCCATGAAGCTGGAGCTAGATGCAACCATTGTGCAGTATTTAGTACACATTTTGCATCATGTTTTATATATACAGTTGAAGTCGGAAGTTTACATACACTTAGGTTGAAGTCATTAAAACTAATTTTTAACCACTCCACAGATTTCATGTTAGCAAACTATAGTGTTGGCAAGTCAGTTAGGACATCTACTTTGTGCATGACACAAGTAATTTTTCCAACAATTGTTTACAGACAGATTATTTCACTTTTAATTCACTATATCACAATTCCAGTGGGTCAGAAGTTTACATACACTAAGTTGACTGTGCCATTAAATTTTTTATATTTGGTCACATATCCTTTGCGTGCCATGACTTCTTGATGTCTGTGACCCAACAACATCAAAAGACTCTTGATATCTTATTTTCTGGTACTCTTACAAGCGATAATATAACGTCTCTGCATTTCAATGGATCTCTATGGGAATTGGGGGGTGGGACTAGATTTAGCTGTAAATTATGCTGGAACAGTATGGAATACATGATTGGTAAAATTGCTGTAAGTCATCAAGGGTCTGAGGTATCAAACAAGCCTCAAACCATCACTCTGCTGCCAGATATGCAGTAGATATGGATGAATTTAAGGGTTGTTTCTCCTGACAAATTTTCCTATTGAACTCTATGGAAAAATAAGTCAGGAGAAGAAACCCTTCAAGTTATCCATCCATATTTACTGTATTTCTGGCAGCAGAGAGCCCAACCACACTGTGTGTTTTACACCTCATACAGTACCTACCCAGCCCAACCGCACTGTGTGTTTTACACCTCATACAGTACCTACCCAGCCCAACCACACTGTGTTTTACACCTCATACAGTACCTACCCAGCCCAACCACACTGTGTGTTTTACACCTCATACAGTACCTACCCAGCCCAACCACACTGTGTGTTTTACACCTCATACAGTACCCACCCAGCCCAACCACACTGTGTTTTACACCTCATACAGTACCTACCCAGCCCAACCACACTGTGTTTTACACCTCATACAGTACCTACCCAGCCCAACCACACTGTGTTTTACACCTCATACAGTACCTACCCAGCCCAACCACACTGTGTTTTACACCTCATACAGTACCTACCCAGCCCAACCACACTGTGTTTTACACCTCATACAGTACCTACCCAGCCCAACCACACTGTGTTTTACACCTCATACAGTACCTACCCAGCCCAACCACACTGTGTTTTACACCTCATACAGTACCTACCCAGCCCAACCACACTGTTTTACACCTCATACAGTACCTACCCAGCCCAACCACACTGTGTTTTACACCTCATACAGTACCTACCCAGCCCAACCACACTGTGTTTTACACCTCATACAGTACCTACCCAGCCCAACCACACTGTGTGTTTTACACCTCATACAGTACCTACCCAGCCCAACCACACTGTGTGTTTTACACCTCATACAGTACCTACCCAGCCCAACCACACTGTGTGTTTTACACCTCATACAGTACCTACCCAGCCCAACCACACTGTGTGTTTTACACCTCATACAGTACCTACCCAGCCCAACCACACTGTGTTTTACACCTCATACAGTACCTACCCAGCCCAACCACACTGTGTTTTACACCTCATACAGTATCTACCCAGCCCAACCACACTGTGTTTTACACCTCATACAGTACCTACCCAGCCCAACCACACTGTGTGTTTTACATCTCATACAGTACCTACCCAGCCCAACCGCACTGTGTGTTTTACACCTCATACAGTACCTACCCAGCCCAACCACTGTGTTTTACACCTCATACAGTACCTACCCAGCCCAACCACACTGTGTGTTTTACATCTCATACAGTACCTACCCAGCCCAACCGCACTGTGTGTTTTACACCTCATACAGTACCTACCCAGCCCAACCACTGTGTTTTACACCTCATACAGTACCTACCCAGCCCAACCACACTGTGTGTTTTACATCTCATACAGTACCTACCCAGCCCAACCGCACTGTGTGTTTTACACCTCATACAGTACCTACCCAGCCCAACCACAGTGTTTTACACCTCATACAGTACCTACCCAGCCCAACCACACTGTGTGTTTTACACCTCATACAGTACCTACCCAGCCCAACCACACTGTGTGTTTTACACCTCATACAGTACCTACCCAGCCCAACCACACTGTGTGTTTTACACCTCATACAGTACCTACCCAGCCCAACCACACTGTGTTTTACACCTCATACAGTACCTACCCAGCCCAACCACACTGTGTTTTACACCTCATACAGTACCTACCCAGCCCAACCACTGTGTTTTACACCTCATACAGTACCTACCCAGCCCAACCACACTGTGTTTTACACCTCATACAGTACCTACCCAGCCCAACCACTGTGTTTTACACCTCATACAGTACCTACCCAGCCCAACCACACTGTGTGTTTTATTGTATTATTTGGCACTTTGAGCTGCATTGCTGTACGGAAGGTGCTATACAAATAAAGATGATGATGATGATGATTACGATCATTCTCCTCTTTTCAATGTTCAATCTCCCGTTTCAGAAATGATGTTGATATAATTCAGTTATGCGGCCTGTCTGGTCTTCCTACACCTGGTTTGTATGTTGCCAACGAGCTGATGCAGGTATATCTGACAAACATATAATGGAATGGAACACAAACAAAACCAAGATCAAGCTTGACTGTGGAAAAGGGCTTAAGAGTTTCCTACTGTCAAGTGCATGTTAGCCTGCAACAGTGTACGCCTGTGATTCTCATATTGTGTGCGCGTACCAAAATCATGAAGTGAAAATTACTGTGAGTTAGTCCTTGAGTAGTGATGCAATTCTTTAAGTGAATAGTAGAATTGACCCAATGCTTGCAGACAGAATAATGTAACAAATGTCATGTGGCAATGGGGGCTGGTGTTGCAAGTACAACTGGAAATGAAATGCAACATATGCAACATATGCAACAATAAAATACAAATGGTATGAATGCCCTCCCCTGGAGAAACCGACACATCTCTGCCTCTCTAAAGAGGCAGGGTATTGACGTTTTGCTCTAAAATAACTGCAGGTAGTCAAGCTCCATTTTGTGTTCAAGGAAACTGAATGCGTTTGCATTCAATTCAGAAATGGGCTTCACTCTTAGGCACTTATTCTGAAAGCATAAATACTGGTTACCATAGAGACAAAGCATGACATTGCCTTTGATTTGTAGCCTTTTTGTTAATGTGTTACACAGTGTTTGCCAAACAATGCCTGTTCAGAGGTTTAGAGGCTTTAGAAGTCGGTACAGAACAAAACTATTTTAATACGTTTTTCCTAGTCAAGGTTACTATTGTCAACATTAGGCAGTGCATAAATGGCTCTCAACCAGAAGTGTAGGTAAGAAATTCACTGGCCTCTCATCACATCTTCACTGTTCCATACCGTACTCCACCACCTCAAACAGGACTTCCCCCAGCAGCACCCCAATGGACCGCCTCCATGTATAAAAAGTCCAGGTCATGGCTCCACTAAAACTGTTATCAGTCAATGGGCTTCAAATGAGTCACTTGCCACAGGGCATTATGACAGTTAAAGTAGTCAGAGGGGGTGTTCCTTCAGCATCTCGATGAACATGTCCTCCTCATCTTCTGAAGCTGAAGCTTTCAGTCTTCGGCAGGCCCTCCAAATAAAAGCATTTTTACACACGCAGTTGCCTGTGTTTGCCAGGTGACGGAGGAGAGTACAGTGCTTGTTTGAGAGTGTGACAGAGTTAGCGTGTGTTTTAGTGCAGGTACAAGGGAGTAGAGTTTTTACAGACGCTATTGGTTGTTATCACACTCCAGCACGCACATACATTATTCCGGCCTCATCACACAGTAAACACCGGCTCTTAACGCAGGATATCAAGATATCGACTTGGAACAAGTCGAGACCCCATCACGATCCCCTGCTTCACAGGTCCACTTGATATCCAATTATGACACTATAAAAGTGAGATCGCTTACACTAAGAGATCACTTAGTGCCCTATTGTGCCTATATGCTTCACATTGCATCAAATTATAATTTTTTACTGTTACTAGCAGACATCAGGAATATGTGCATTGTAGAGCTCAGTTGTGGCACACGTGTTAAATGGAACATTATATCCGGTAGCTTTAGCCTATTCTTTCAACTGAAATAGAGTCTTTCAGAAAACACTAAAAGCCTGAAATTACAGATTATATTGAGTATGACCTTAATGAGAACAATTATAAGGTAACACACTGTACGTGCAATATGAATAGAATTAATTTCAAAACATCATTTAAAGCTTCAAACTGCTGTTCTTTCATGTGTCCCATGCAGATCTAAGTGCTACAAGCATTTGTGATGTGGGGGGTAATATAATAACATTCTCATGTTATCACATTTCAACTAAAACTCTACCAAATTGTGTACAAAGGCAAGATTATTCCAGAAATTACTTAAAGGGATAAGGGATAATAAATAAAAGGAACATTGGAACTTGATGTATGCATTTGAAGGAAAATTTGTTTTATATTTAAAAAATGTAACCACAAGAGAATTCATTTTATTTATAAATTCTTTTTTTGCAGTGAAACATGTAGATGAAAATAAAACTCACCACAATATTATCACTGGAAGCAATATAAAATAAGTGTTTCTTTCTCAAAGCCAACTCAAAAGACAAAAACCACAAAAATGCAAATATTCAACCCAAGTCATGCTTTCAAACATTCAATTGATATTTTAGGAAAGCAACATGCTGCAGGTACAGCTGTAAGCCACAAAGACACATTATCCTAGTCTATTGTTCTCAAAGTCATTCCTCTTTTTTACCATTGAGTATTACCTATTTCAACAGGCACACATACAGTATGAACAGTGGTGAGTATGAAATGCAATTTTACATTGAAGAGTATACACTGGAAGGCAAGACATCCGACATCCTTTCCATTGGGATGAAATGGTCAGAAAGGGAGAAACATTGACAGTAGCTTTGTCTACACATCCTCCAGTGGCACTCAAACTAGTGATGTTTTCAGTAAAAACAAAAGTACATTTCTGCGGCACAAGGTTGAAGAACGTGATTTTATCACCAGAGCACTTAATACAATTTGCTGCTTGGTAGATGCAGTCTTGTGGGATTAGGCTGGATTTCATTGCAGTTTTCCTTTCCACTCCCACAAGCCACACTCTCCAAGAGATAGATAGGTTTACTTTAACAGCATGCCTTTTAGCGCAGAGCACAAAGACCAAAAAACAATCTACGGCCGCCAACTTTCCTATTTCACCAAACGCAGAAAGCAATAAACTGAGGCAAAGCGCCGTCATAAAAAAAAAACAGCATCTGCTCTTTCCCCGCTTCGACTGCGAACGACAGCGTCGACTGTGTCCGAACGCCCTTCTCCGGTGCGATCTCCGCAGTGCAGCGCATGATAACTCTCGCGCGCCGCTCGTTCCGCGGGGCCTGCTCGCCGGGCTATCGCGCACGTTTGTTTTGATTGCCGAACAAAGTAGGCAAACATATCGCGACGGGCTCGGGGAAATGTGAGGCTGAAAAGGGCCTCGGCACGTCCCCCCCCCACCCCCGCCCGAGGCTCACCGCTGCGTCTGCTGCTCCCGGGGCCAAGGAGGTGGAAATGACTACCGGAGAAGGGAATCGCCGAGAGGGGGAGACGGGTGATTTCAGAGGCTTGATCGTGGGCTATTATGTTCTCGAGAAGGAGCATTTTGAATGCAACCTCTCTGCCCCGTGATTGCAAAAGTGCACCAGCTGAGAGGAGGTGGAAAGGGAGAAAATGGAACTATCACCAGGTGTATTGCTTTTTATCCACCCCCGCCAACACACACACACACACACACACACACACACACACACACACACACACACACACACACACACACACACACACACACACACACACACACACACACACACACACACACACACACACACAGACAGACACCACTCCTTCCCAATTAGGTTGCCGTTAACAAATTACTGCCGCTCAATACAGAATTAGCAATCAGTCACATTGGCGGCGGCCGGCTATGGAGAGGTGATAGACAGCGGGGCTAATAACGGCTCCTCTCCTTCCCCTGCGCGGGTGCTCTCGAAGCGTCACCGAGGTGCTGCTGGAGCCGGAGGTTGAAAAGTAATCAGACAGTAATAGCTTACCTCTACAGAGACCCGGACAGCACGGCAAATTCAGCATCAGCAGGAGCTCTCTATTTCCACAAGAAGATACACACTGAGGGGAGACACTCCTGGAAGTGGGTCATTTAAGCGCCATTCAGACTCCCTGCTACAGTAAACGAACTGACAACAGCAGAGGCATATCGAAAAGGCAGCAAAGACGCCTCAAAAAGACAGGCCTTAGAGACGGGAGGGGGGAGGGGGGCGGGAGGGAGATGGAAGCATCTTGGAGTGTTTATATTACGACATCTTAAACATATTCTCAAACTCACTTACACAGATGGGTTGTTTAGTGGAACAATTCAGCAAAAGTGTCCGTGCTCAAGAGCGTACACCATACATAAACACCGACCCCCCCCCCCCCCAGAATAGCCTGAGATCCTGAACTCCTCCCCCACCGCAAACACGCCGGGAGCGGAAAAGGGCTTTTCCACCCGGCTGGGCGCGAGACGCCTCTCCCTGAACGTCCCACCATACGTAACATGCAGATGAAATGACAGGAGCGACTGGCGCGCGGTTCTGAAGGCCCCTGGGTGTCCGTTACCACCACAGATGCGGCGGGTCGTCGGCCACGCGGCTCTTGAAGAGGGTTATCTCGTCCAGGTGGTGGAGGGGCATGTCTCTGATGACGAGGGCCAGGTCTTCGTGCAGGAGGGGGTAGATCACCACGTTTAGCGCCGGGCGCCGGGATGCAAAGCTGCGCGGACAGAGAGGCAGAGAGATGACAGGCAGCCAGCCAAGTGATCATAGCGGGCCTGGTGACTTGAGAAGTTAGCAATGCAAAATGTACAATCCACAAATACTGCCTAGATTTAAAATAAGTCACTGATTGACCCCGAACTGCAAAGGAGACGTGAAATTGAACGACATTCAGTTAAAAAAAAAAAAAAAAAGTTTTTTTTTTCTTCTTTTTTTTGTCAAATGTTCAGATACCTTACATTCCCAGTCTGTATACTGGCCAAAGCTTAGTCAATCTCAATCTCAAGAACACAAAATTCAAGACTATGAATATAACATTACAGTAAAATCGTAAATCTCTTCCACATATAGGCACATGACCATAGTTTCTGATTTTAGCACTATAAAAAACTATTTAAGACTAGGGCTGGGTATCGAACCTCAATACTTTTTGAGCATCGACTGAATCATGTCCGTAGCACCGAGTATCGAAAAAGTATTTGGTGCCAATTTTCGGTACATTTTGGCAAAAATTTCTAAAATTATCTGTTAAGTACCAAATCTTTAGGGGAAATCTTGTTTTTTTTCTTGATTTAAAGCATAATTTTCTTCAGTTTATACAGCTATTTGTGTTGACAACATTAAACACTGAAGCATTTGAGAAGTTTCGGCTTATTTTGTTAAATGAGAAATTCTTTTTTTGGATATTGTTGGAAAAATATCTTTACACTCAGCAAAGAAAGGTATCAAAAAAAAGTATCGATTTGGCATCAGTATCGAACACCAGGTATCGGTATCGAAAAATTTCAAACGATACCCAGCCCTATATTTAAGACGCATTTTGCTTCAATTGTAAATTCCCCTGATTATGAAGCTGCCATGGTTTTTTTTAACAGTTCTTTAAGATTGATATTCCAGTTCCCTGCAGAGAAAATACTACAGAGGAGGGAGGGGGAGAGATGAAAAGGTTGTCAATTTCAGCAAGTAGCTAATGCAAAACTTTCAGCTTGACTGAGTGAATGAATACATTTGCAAATGAAAGAGCGGGCACAAGCGTCTGAGACACCCTGCTTCTCTAATCAGCAACAGAGCTGGGCTCGTGACTAACTCCACGCGCCGAACGCGCCGCCGCTGACGTGGCCCCTCCTCCCGCGGGCAGCCAGCCCAGCCTTTCATCCCAGGTGACGGGAAGGGTATGAAGGCATCCCAGCCCCCTGCGCGCACCGGGCCAGGTGGGCCAGCCTGCAAAGAGCCCGCAGATGGGGCCCTCCGCCCGCTACCCGCGCCGGGATTACGCCCAGCCGCGGCTTATTAATAACGCCGCCACCGCTGAACGGCCTGTCAGCAGCCGGGAGACTCTACCCTTCTGTGCGCCAAAGAGTTAGTCTTGTCGCGCGACCGTGAACTGAGAGGAGGCGGCTCCGGCAACATGACAGGTCTGCATCTGGTGAACGTGACGGCAAATTATTCGCCCCTTCATTCCAGAACGTTGCAGATAAACGCCCTCAGCTCGCCTGTTTACCGGGGCTATATCTGTAAGTGGACCTTTCCACGCGTACTAAATATACCGACGAGTGAGAACAAAGATGAATTTGCGGCCTTCTTCACGCATTAGCAATAATGGGTTTCTCGTAAGTTGGCGACTGCGAGACCTAACCACTTATTTTTGATTGAAAGTGGATAAATATGCATTAAAGAAGAGTTTCCATTCATCATAACTTTGATAATCTCAATAATAGTGGTGATAATGCAGAGGCCCGAGCCGATCAATGCCGGTATTTCACAGGGCAGAAAAGGAATGAGCGGGAGGGGGATGCAGCCCTCCTGAGCTCATTAGCTACAGGCCCTCTACACTTCCATTTCCCAGCAGTCTCCATGGATTGATTCACCGTCTATCCCAGGAAAAACAAATGGCTTGTTTGAAGGGGCAGAGCCGCAGATTTGTCTGCACTCCCCCTGCCTCTCATTTAGATAACTACCAACTGCCTGTCTGCCGCGTCGCTTTAATGAAAATCAAATGAATAACAAAGGACTTTGCCGTGAGGCATCTCGTCGAGACCAAAATGTCCAAAAAACCTTCAATGGTGACTGGGTCTTTCGGTGAGACTGAGAGACCGGTGGAAGCGGTGTCAGCCGTCACTGTCCATGCTGACCTGACGGCACAGGGCTGTCCATGCTCACCTGACGGCACAGGGCTGTCCATGCTCACCTGACGGCACAGGGCTTGTGCATCCAAACAAACACTGGGCCTCTGCCCGAAGGAGCCGCGCCAGTTTGTGAATATCATTTATTCTTTCAGTTGTCCTGGAGTCCGCGCTGCCTCCTCTTCCACAGAATAGCCCTTACCCCTGCCCCCAAACCACCACTGTACTCAATTCCCTATTCAGAAACTAAAAAGATGCAGCCCAAAAACAAGGACAAACAGCCTGGCATCTCAAACAACAACATGGAGGCACGCAGTCCCACTGCACCACCCTGCTCTTGAAAGGCTGTGGCCATGCATCAGCTGTGTGTAAGGAAAGAGGGGAAAAGCCCTAGAGCTTACACGACGCAAAAGGCCAAGCTTCCTAGCTCGCGTTCCCTCTCCCAATCTCCCTCTCTCCCTCTCTTTCCGCGTACCGAAGGTGTCCCTCCCTCGGTCACCCCAGCCGGGGGACGCCGCACGTGGGACCGGGAGGGAGAACAGCCACGTGCCGCGGCGTTCTGCTTGGCTACGCCCGTCCCTTCGCCGTGCCGTTGATGAGTTAGTTAGCTGTGACGCTTGCTGCTCCAACAAAAAGGGGATTACTTGCTTGATGGCTTTCTGTCTTGTCGTCCTCTCTACAGCTGTCGAGCAGTGAGCGATAGTCAAAATCGGTATTCCCCCCCCACCCCCCCACTGGAAAAAGAGAAATGAAAGCTATGCAAATGTGTGTGAGTGTCTTAAATCAGAGGGCCATGTCCCCGCCCCCACGCCACGGAAAAATAATAGTCCTCTGCCGCGCTCGCTCTTCGTTTACGAGTCTGCCTGTAAATCTCGTCTTCCCGCGCAGCTCCGAAGCAAGCCGCCCATTCACCCGACTGCGGTTTTATTTCCGTAGCCTCTAATTAGCCGCTGTAGCGACGGATGATTAGTTATGATTTAGAGTGATCTTTTCAGCCGTCAGAAGTGCGCCTAAAACGCCCTTGCGAATCCCAGCGTTCGGCGCGCGCGGTCAGCGGGCGCGACGTTACGAGGGGAAACTCCGCCGGGGCCTCCGTGTGTGTATCTCACACTTCATTTCCCCCTGCTCCGCCTCCACAGGCACTGACCCCTCAGCGGGAGCACAAAGGTATTCAGTGGGAAATAAATAAATATTGGACTATGGAGAAAAGAGAAGGGGCGGCGCTGTGTGTCTTTGGAGTTGGGCCGTGGAAAATTGTTCCCTTGACAGACAGTGCAAACACGAAGCGGCGGTGATTCAGTTCATTTGTGTGTACATTACAGGGCAAGGCTGAGAACGCCATTCCCCCGCAGTTAAAGACAACACGCGGAGGAAATGGAAATGGATGGGTCATTGGGCCGGTGAGATGTGATGCAGGGACGCGCGGGGCGTTTAGCTTTTCGGTGTGCGCGACAAACGATGCCGATGGCAGTTAGGCCTGCCTAATTAAGCGCAGGTATTGGTATTGTTGCCACCCACCTTAAAATAGCAAGCCGCAAAGACATTTGCTTGTGCTCCCCGTGTCTGGCAGTTAAACTACAGTAATGAAGGCAAATGTGAAGAGCCAACAATGGAGTGCTAATGGTAATTCACACCCATGATGTATCAAGACTTGCACAAGCACCATTCAAATCTGTGAGTGAGGGCAACTTCAGACATTCCGTTTGTGTTTAGTTGTTTTTATTTTAAATTAAATTTTTACAAGTTTTATGAGTTCAGGGAGGTGGCCGCAATAAGCTGTGTTGACGATTTTTACAGGGTAATTGTTCACAGTTGATATTTCCGGCTGGTGCATAAAAAAAAGTGCACAAATCCAGATGGACCATTGGGACGAACAGTTTGAGCGCTGCAGTGCAAACAGGCCCCGGGCGACGAGGTCGCGCCGCCGCGCCGCAAGCTGTTCGCGCAGAGCCCGCGACGGAGCGTTCGGACGTAAAAAACGAAAGCCTCGGTCGCAATTATAAGCAGCGGGAGAGGCCCCGCCGAAGGCGTAGCGCTATAGCGCAGGAATATGCTGGGCACGTCACGTTCTCCAATACTGACATACATTAGCCGGCGTGAGCCGTAAGGAGGTAATTGTGACAGACTGAACGCTCTATTGCGGCGTTACACGGAGGCGCTGTCCGACTCGCGCGGGCTAAAGCGCCTCTTAAAAGCGTGACCGGCGCTTTCGTCTTCACTCATTGCGCGCCGAAATTGCCAGCGCGGGCGTTTGCTGCAGTCTCCTCCTCTGCAGACAAACGGAGGCTGTGGTCTGCTCCCCTTTTTCGCGGGGGCACACAGCGCCGCAGCGCGAGTCTACGGCACAGCCTGCTGCGCGCCGCCTCGCGACTCACCTTGGACACGGGCAACTTCAGAGACCAACGCACGCCGCTCAATTAAACAGCGGAGTTAACACAGAGATCGTTATTCGAGGCGAAAAGTCGCCGAGGCGGGCAGGAACAGTGGAGAAGGGCATTCGAACGAAGGTTTACTCACACTGCAGATACAAGACTGAATCGTTTGTGAAAGTCTTCGAGACGAGCACAAGCCCGCTTGAAATGTTCTACATCTGAAAGTGAAATTCTTACAACGATCAAATAAAAGGGGAGAGGACTTTCATACGGAGTGTGTGTTGTACCTGACAACATCAGACCGTCTAGTACAAATACCACAGGATGTCCCTTGAGACATCGACATGATGTACTGGTATCACGCATTATATCCTTGTGTTTCCAGTAAAATAACATTGCCTTTAAAAACCCCTCAATACACTCAACACGGATATAAGTATTATGTATACTATACTGGTCTACAAACATTTTCTTTCAGCAATAAAATGATGGAATACATGTTTGACAGGAGCTGTCATTGTACTGCCTAAAATTATACCAATAGACATTTCCTGGTTTAAAAAAAGTGTTTGGACATTATTAAGTAAATACAATGTCAACTGAATGTAACTTTGTATGTTCTACAACAAGTGTTTTGGCTGATGAGAATAAAAAAGGAGTCAGCAGTACAGCATCATATTAACACACTGTGTGGGTGTGTCAACTCCAGGCCCAGAGAACACAGCAGGGAGGAGGAGTCTGGGGAAAGGAAGCGGCTGTCTGTCTGGGTCCGTCTGTCAGTCTGCGCAGAGCTTTCCCCGACAACTAATGAGCTTCGAATTGCTCCTCTAAAAAACACACTAATGCATGTACAGACAGGCACACACCCAAGCAAACGCATGCACACACGTGCAGACACGGGCGCACACAGAGGCGCTTAATAAGTTCCGAGGGAGAAGACGAGATGGAATCTGCATCGGCGCTTGTGTACCAACGAGGCGCGGCGAGCCAGTCTATCAGAGCGCCACCTTACATGTCAGAACCTGCTCCTTCGCTCCCGTTCAGCCGGAGGGAGGCTCTCTGAGGCCCTACCCCAAAAGGAGAGGTAGTGGGTCTAGGAGAGAGAAATCTGTACTCTGCAGAGCCCTTTTACAGCAAGCTGCAGCAATGTAACCCGCTATCGACTGAGCCTGGAAATCTCCGCGGCGACCGCCTGAAGCCAACTGCAACTGTTAATAAAACGCGTGCGCTCATTTCCTATAAACACGCGGGTCAGAGAGGCATTTGGAGACTATTAATGATATCAGACAAACCCTTTCAGTATCATTCACTGTACCCCTCTGATGCTCACACCGCTCACATTAAACCAAGAGATTGGTTGGGAAAGATCTTTCTGTCATTGGATTGGCCAATAATCAGCTTTTGTAAGCCCTGGAATGAGGAGAATAATTCACACCAATAGGCAGGTTTTATGGTGACTGAATACCGTATTCCATTTCACCAGCTTAGGCTTCCTAACCTAATTAAAAACGACCGGCTCACAAAGACGGCGAATTCCCTTTAATTGCTGGGGCATTAAGTAATTTGTCATCCTCCACCGAATGCCTGAAATGTTGCTCCCACGTGAAAGGATTTATTCTCAAACTACGCATAATGCAGGTATTACACTTAATTGAAATGCGACGGGAATCAATACCAACGGCGTTCCAGAAAGAAACAGAAATATTGTAGGGTCTGGCGCCTCGCGGTCGTGGAGCTTCGAGCCTGCCAGGCGTGGGACTGTCCAAACAGACGAGGGCCTTCCCTATGTCCACCAGGAGGTGGTTCGCAAGATGTTTTAAGCTTTATAAGAACTTGGCCGGGACCGCTCTAGGCCCGGAGCCCTTGCCTTGTATCCGGAGCCGCCGGTCCTGAAAGGGTTACGCCTGGAGTCGCGGCTGGTGAACCAAGCCGGGAGAGCACACTTTGCTTTCCTTGTCAAATTGATAGGAGGCCATTCAAAATTGTGCAGAGACCTCCAGAACTCATTTCAGCAGGGCCCAGAAGAATTCCTTTGATACGACGGACTTAATGTCACAGCGGCCTAGGCTTGCAGAATAAAATCCATTTGTCCATTTGATTTAAAAAGAAAACATCCATCCAACTACCCCCTCACCCCCAAACAATCCTTCTTCTTCTTTTTTTTTTTAAGGGGATTACCCTCCTGGAGTTCTTTACATAAGCGTTTTGCTGCGTGCGGCATGATCACTTCCACGGAAGCTTATAAGGAACGTCGCGGGGAAAAGAGGAAGGGACAAGAGGAAATGACAGTGGGGAGACCGGCGTGAAAACCCTGCACGTCGCTTTCAAGAGCCAAAGCCATCTGAATAAAAATGATCAAAACTGCAAAATCGGCGGCAGAGATTTGACAGCCCTGCGTGACGATGACCTCGCTGAATTGAAAACGCAATCCTAAAGCACAGCGGCCTCTGAAGTGAACTCCTCAAAAAAAATAAATAAATAAAATAAAATTTAAAAAAGAGGCACTTCTACAATATTAGACCAGAGCAAACATTGTGCTTTCTTTTTTTTGGTTGCGATATATTTCTGTGGTATAACGGTGCGTTAATGACTGTCTGTATTTTCTGCATGGGAGGCTTTGCACGCAGCTCCGCAGACAGACAGCCCAAACGTTTGCTTAAGGAGAATTCCCCCGGGGTACAGAGGGGACCTGAAAGGTTGCTGCACGCCCCGTGCATTTTAATGAATAAAAAATACATTATGTATTGGACACTTTAACGAACCAAGACATTTAAATCCCCTTTGTTTTCCAGGCAGGCTTACTGATGTTCCAGGAAACTGAATGACGACACGCTCATCTTTTCAGCGATAACAGGAAACACCCTTTCTGAGTAATTTAGCAATAAATGACCCGTCATATTTGTCTTGTGGTTTTTCCACTGTTGTAATAAACGCGACGCAGGCGTTGCGCTATCACGCCGTAGCACGCGTTTGTTTGAGTGGTTGAGCATTGCAAATCGATAGAGCGATTGCTGTCAGAAATTAAAACAACAGCAATAGCAATAACGACAACAATAATAATTCTAAAGGACAGCAGAGCGTTATCTGTTCAAAGCCATCCCTTTGAGGGAAGGTGTAATTAAATCCGGACTTTAAAGCTCTTTCTTCTGACTGAACACAATGCCCGAAGCTGATAAAGAGAAACACTCAGGGAGGCCCAGCAGTAACAATCTCTTGATCATATTTCATCAGGCACTGTCAGCACACACTGAGGTGCGCACTAAATCATATGCAACTGGGGCACCCATCTCTCGTGCAGCATCGGGAGCCAAGAGACAATCCGTTTACAAAGCTTTCCACGGAAAGTCTAGGGGAAAAAGCTCATTTGAACTACAGGGGGCCATTTTGATTTGTGTCGTTTTGGGAGTGTCAGCCGCATATCCTCTTTCATTCTAGAGTTGCGGTGAAAATGTTGTTCTTTTATAATCTTGGCTATGGATAAGAACTTTGGTGTGATCCAGAACTAAGGAGACGGCTACTGGAGGTAACGCTAACAGTTCCAACTTCCAATTTTTCTGTGCAGTCCCTGCCTGTAGTGGCCCTGAAGACAGAATGAGGCAAATAATGAACACTAGCGCCATCTGCTGCTATTTATCATTAACTGCAGAGAAAGGCAAGGTAACAGACTGCCATGATCCTCCATCTCAGTGCGCTCTGTAATTTTAGCCTCAATAGTACCAAAATTACTTGACATCAGTTATATGTTAAGCCATTTTACCTGGAGACAGAGCTAGCTCATCTCGACACAAGAAAATAGCATCTAAATTATTATTATTATACCATCTCTAAAGACAAGTGTTCTTTTTCCATCAAAATGCAATGAGCAGGATATGCTTGAACCTAAACTAGTGAGTGCATGATAACATGGAATTTAAACATGTCAAATATCCAAGATCATATACTTCCACTTACAAAGGGGTATTTTCATCCTAAGATTGTATTTATACTGACCTTTTAAATGACGGACACCAATAACAGAGGGTTTATTTTAAAAAGGCAGCCATTCAAGGATGGGAACATTGGTGATGTGACAAAATAAAACACGTTTAAAGCCATCAATTTAAGGCTAAAAATGCTGGCAGAACAATCTTATATTTTATTCTATAGAACAACTAGTAACATGTTAGAACATATAGTTGCAGCATTTACTCCTTGGTCACAATCTAAAAATGCTTTCTAAGATGGACGACAAAACCGTGCTGTTGGATTGGCCTCTTTCCTGTGACACATGGACAAAACAGATGTTGCACTAACCAGAAAAATGGCGACGATACATTCCTACGGCATAACTATTTATAGATTGTCGTGGGCTCACATTTGTAAAAAGAGCTCTTTGTGGCTTTTGCGTGACTTTGCCTTGCCACTGACAAATGGTGGACATATGCACGATGGGCTGATGGCTATTTTGCAGCCTCTGTAGAGGGCAACAAAGGAGGACGGCCAATATTTCATCCTCTTGCACAGCAGATCTCCTGAGAGCAGCTTGGTTCAAAAACATAACCCATAGGTGGGGCTGGCTGCGTACCCCATAAACTAATGAACTCCCTATTAAATGTACTCGGAAGCGGAGGCCAAGCATGAACCGTGAATTTAAAAGAAGGCTTCCTTTACAACAACAAGGGGGGTTAATCGCAGGGTATAGCTCACGATTTCCTCGGTTTGTTCGACATTAACGGCAAAAGAGCCCCGACTTCAACCTTGCAGCTTCAACTTTATAAAAGGCTTGACAAAATAAACGAGGCAACCGAAACATGATCTGAATTTGAACGCTGGGTTAAAAAATCAAAAAGAGGTTCTTAGTCCAATACGAGGGCCGTTCTATTCTGTCCGGATTGATCAATAGCCATCCGCACCAACGGATAAACACTGCCTTCTGGAACAAATATCCAATGCAGTCTTGAAATAAACCGCTGAAAAATATGACGACAGGCTGACTGATGTTTGCTCTGCTGTGATGAAAGTTGATAAATCAGAGCTCAGCCTTCAAACCGCACGGGGACCCCGCTTGTCCTTGGTAATGCGGGCGGTGTAATAACAGAGGCTTTCGCGTTCCCCCGTCTAACGGCATTACAATTCCTCCCCCTCAACCGGAGGGCAGCTTTATATCTATGAATGCGGATGAAGTATTGGGAACCGGCCGTGAGTCACTCGCTTCCTGCTACAAATTGGGTCACTGGCTGCGTCTCTGGAGTAAAGCGACGGCTATAAACAGGCAGCGGCGACGGCGGGATGCTTCTGCCGTGATGAAGCCGGCGTGCCGCGTCGACACTGCTGCATTACAGCCTCGCAACAAAACGAATAATCAAGCTGTATAGATCTTTCACGGCACGCTGCCCGGGCGGACTAATAATATTCTATATGCTGCAGTGCATCTTGAGCGGGTGGGGGGGGGGTTGAACCTCTGTGTGCAGGACACGTCGGCCTGTCCATCACCATTCAATCAGCCCATTACCCCTTTACGCAAAATCTCAGACCCTCAACCTAGATTCACAATGGAACTTTAAAGCAATTTGCATAATGTACCAGGTTCGAACCAAGAAAAATTACATAATCAAGTGGCAAATCTGAAGTGCATTAGCATACATTAGAGGGAACTTTATCAGTGTTTTTTTGCTCATGGCTAATATCCACTATTTTAATCTTTTCATGAATCAGGGTCTTCATTTGTCTTTAAAGCAGTTCAATAAGTAGTAAACCATTTGATAGGTGCTCATGGTTTCAGATAAATTCAGTTCAATCCAACTCTTGCTCATTTACATATACATAACCTACAGTTTGATAGCTGGAGTTAATTTATGGCAATGTCCCTACGCGGTCCACAACTCAAGGTATTATTGCTACAGCAGTTAATTTTGTTAAGATAATTCTCTCCCACGGTCATTCCAGTACAGAGTTCCTTTAGGCAAGACATTGTACAGTTTGCATTTATTTTAAAATCCCCTTTCCCCAGAATGAGCCACAAACAGACCACTGATTAGCACAGAGAGAAGAGGCTCACCTGTCCTGCAAGGCTTTCTGAAGGGCCCTACACACCACCAGGCTCCCGCCCATGAACATGTGGCACATGACGACATCAGGACAGCTGTCCATGAATGACGTCACCGCGTCTGACTGGAAGGTCCCATTGCGGGACACGATGCAGAAGCGCCGCAGGGCGTGGCACTGACTCAGGGCTTGGAAGAAGCGCCCGTTGGCATTGAAATACGGCTGCTCCAGTCTGGGGGGGGGGTGTGGTAGAGACGCAGATAATGGGTTAAATAAACTCTTCATTCCTTTATTCTATGATCAGAAAAGACAACGAAACAAGATATAGACCTCCCTTAACTGAAAAAATGTATCTTTCTTTCTTATGTCTTGAATTTCACATGGGACAAGTATGATACTTTGCAACAATATTATTACTAACTCCACAAGGAACAATAAAAAGAGAATGGTCATCTTTTTCTTTTTTTTTGAATATGCAAAACATAATAACAGTATTCCCTGTATTCCATTTAATTCTATTTTGTAATTTTGTGCCATCTTATAATTTCACCTCTAAATAGGCCTCACTGCATTCTTTTAAAATTGTGGCCATTCAAGAGGTTTGTTTGGAAAACCATGTTATAAATGAGTAAGCCTACCAATGAATAATGTATGAACTTCCATATTACCTCATGACCCTGTACATCTTTGTGAGAGCATGCTCATCAGTAGTGACAGTAGAAGCACTATGCCCCCTGCTGGAGAACCATGTGAATTGTATGTGAAAGCAGCAAGCCATTTTAAATAACAGAAAGATTTGCATGTATGTACATGAGGTGTGTATCGAAACCAGAATACCCTATTCAGTAACGCATAGATAATGTTGTATACAGACATTTTGTCTTCCCAAAGTTTACCAACGATACTCAGAAGATTCTCATTTTCATTCATCGGCAGTCTACGTCTTATAAATCACATTACTACATAAAATATCATGTATGGAGAGCATTAAATGGATACAAGTGACTTGCCAATGAAGAAAAACTATAATATACATCTTACACCATAACTATGTTCTGGGTCCATCTAAGGTCAGCTAGTTATGAAGGAGCAGCAGAATGAAAAGGGAACAAAATGAATTTCTTGCACACAATAATACACTCAAGTACCTTCCCTAGCTTGCTTTGAACTCAGTTCACCACCCCACGTTTTGGTTAATCGATACACACAGATTACATTCTTTATGACATTAGCTTTAACATCTTCACTGTTTTGTATAGTTTTTACTGTGATAGGGCAGAAGGGAACAAGTACAATGAAGCTCTACCCAAAAGAATGAACATATAAAATTCTAACAAGACGTATTTTCAAATACTTATCTAGCAAATCTACTCTAACCTTAAAAATGTTTTGCTTTTTATAAAGGGTGAAGTTTGTATGTTATGCGCATATGTAATATTAATTAATATTCATTTACATTACATGTAGCTGATTGGGTGTCAAAGAGCATGTTCAGATTGTTATTCTATTCGCGAGCATCAAAGAATCTGTATGCTGGCATCACAGACGTAATGTCAATGATAATATGACCATTGGGTTTTCAAGACCAAAAATGAAAGACTCTTTGATGAGTAGTTGTCCTAACGTTCTGCTGAAATATACTTCTCATTATTCATGACCATTATTCAGCATTAGATAGCCACAATGCTAGCGTCTTTTCTCTGAAAGACCTGTTAAGTACTGCCTTATTATTTTACATCTACAGACGATTTCTACATCAGCAGACAATGAAATTAGGTTAATTGCAAAACATTTACTGGACAATGGCTTTTAACATCGATATTATAATTATTATTTTTCCATATTATTACTATTTTTGGGTCCAATGCACTCATCAGTATGTTGCCCTCTTGTGACAGCTATAATGTATTGCAAGTAGGCATTAAAGGACCATACCAGTATTTTGAATGCTAAAGCCCATTTATTACACATTTCTGTGTACTTTACATTGCTGCAAACTCATTTGCAAAGCAAATGACAGATTTTTGAATGAGTTTTTCCTACCTTCCAGGCAGCCATTAGTTTCCTGTATTAGTTCACGGTGTGAAAATCAACTTGCAGACTTGAAAGTTGTTTGAGATAGGTAATCCATCGCAGTGAAAATGATGGCCTAATTATGTTTTGTCAAAGTTACTTTATCGTTCCATAACACATTTTAAAGCGCAGATTGACATGCAAAGTACACCACCTCCGACAGAAAGTAGTTCATGGAGAAAAGGCTGTTTTATGAACAAAACTCAAACATCCATGACTTCTTAACCCCAGCAGGAAAAGCAGAGAATTTAAGGTGGGTTCATCACCTGAATGATTGAATTAGAAGAAAATCGGGAAATTGGGTAATTACTCAAAAACTAAAGAGCTGTTGTATACTTTGCATACATTGGTTTGCAGCAATGTAAAGTACACAAAATTTGTAGTAAATGGGCTTTAACATCCAAAATACCGGTATGGTCCTTTAATTGCGCGGGACCGGTAGCCTTTAAAATATTATGGTTACACTGACACGTTTGACTATTTGATTACTACCAAAAATAAAATCAACAGGGGTTAACAAAGTCAGTAGTGTTTTGCTGTCCACTTTCAGTCTGTGGGAAGGAACAGGTGATTGAGACACAGCTTCCAGTGTAAGCAACACCCACTTCCATATCAGAACACAGATGCAGATCATTTCATTTGTTCAACAGATATGCATAGTGCACTGGACTGAAAATCTATTTAGCTTACCTTTTCAATACAGCTAATATTAAGGGCCCCGTTTTATTAAACATGAATTCTGAAAGAGAACGGTATGATAAAGCAGTCATCTGTGCTTACCTGAGGTCTCTAAGCTGCGTACAGTGAGGAAGAGCTTCAATAAGGGCTGGCACGTAGGTCATATTTTTCAGCGTTCCCAGGTTAGCCAGAGAGAGTACCCGAAGATCTCTGCACTTCATTGCCACTTGCAGCAGTCCCGTTCCCTTAAGGATGCCAGGCAGCTGTGCTAAGGTCAGCCGGCGCAGGAAGGCCAGGCTCCCCAGTTCCGCCACCTCCAAGTCGCCGATCTGCCCTGCCCAGCCGCAGGCTGCCTGCTCCTTGCGGATAGCGGGCTCGTTGCGGGGCATGGCAGAGGAGAAGTTTGACCCGATCAGCTCCAACTCCTCCAGGAAGGGGTTTCCCTTGAGCAGCGCCCTGAAGCTGCGGCTGGATTCGCCGTGCCCCTGCTCAGAGTCGACCTTGTACGTCGGCAGGCCGACGCGGGGGCTCCTCTTCAGGCCCAGCATGAGAGGGCTGGAGAGCGCCAGCGCCGGCGCCTCCCTCACTGCGTGGTCCGCGTTTTTCAGGCCGTCCGAAGCCGCGCACACAGGCAGCGCCAGGGACCGCAGGCTCTTGAGTTTGCCCAGGATGGTGCAGAGGTGCTCGTCCGAGCCCGGGGTGCCGTGGCAGTGCGCTGCAGAAAGGTTCAAGCGTTTGAGGTTAGGACAGGCACTCACTAACGCCTCCATCATGTGGCAGTCTATCTCCTCCTGAAAGCTGCCGCTCAGATTCAAGTTCACTAAGTGCCTGGGGTCCTTCACACTGTCCAGCACGCTGTGGATGACCTGGGTACCGAAAGTCGGGCAACGGCTGAAGTTCAAGTGGGATGGCACGCTGTGTTTGAGAATGTGCTGGAGGGCCGATTTGTCCACCCACGTCTTGGGCAGCTGCAGGGCCTCCAGAGCCCCGTTTACCGCCATGCTGTCCAGGAAGCTTTTCGCTGCGGGCCAGCTGCTATTTCCGGGGATCGATATAACAAAAACGCGCAAGTGCTCTGGAACCCCTACACTAAAGACGGCGAGGTACAGGTTCATGAGTGTCTGATTGACGTCACCAGGGGCCAGCCTGGCATAAAACACCTGTAGTCTCTGATAATGCAGGATACTGCTCTGTCCTACCATCAGCTGGCAGCAAACAGTGGCCCCTTCCCTGGTGACATCATAGATTTCAAAATACAACAACAGTCTCTCCAGGTTGGTGCAGCAGGCTACCACCCCATATGATGGCGTATAAAGGGTTTGCTTGAGCTCACTGACCTGGCTAAGGGTAGCCTTGCTCTCAGTACTTAGCTGGTTGGAGTCAAAACCAGCATTAATGTCAATGGCCAAAGAGCGCAGGGACCGAAGGGAGGATAGTATCTTGGAGAGGCGCACCGACGTCAGTCGACAGCCTGTGAGGTCCAGCTTGACCAGGCCCTTGCACCTGGTCAGTTGGTCAATGGTGCTGCCAGAAAGCCAGTAGCAGCCACTCATGCTGAGGGTCTGAATTTCACTCGCCAACTCTTTCACCACTTGCTTAACTGCATCATCACTTGCCTGAGAAAGATTTTTTTAATCACCAATTCACATCACGTAGTAATGAAGACTAATGTATTGAACATTTTCACAGCATGTAAAATGACTTAAAGGGAAAATTTACTTTCTAGTAAATTGTTTACTAGTTTTTTTTTTTTATATATATTATTTCAGCTGTAGTGTATGTTTTTGAAAACCTCTAGAAATGTAACTATCCCTTTAAAGATAAGGCTAAACAAAAAAAAAAGTGTAGTAACTGGCATACAGCACAGTCTTTTTCATGACACTTCTTTTTCATGGAAGTTAGTTAACATCTGTTACTGTCTTTATTGACTCACTCTATTAACTGAGCCAATATTAGTGCAATGTGCCTAGGCTACTTGGCTCACAAATAATAAAATTGTTACTATACCTCATAAATGGTTAATATAGCTAGTTATTTGGTACATGGTAGCATTTGCTAGTAGTTTCTGTTTACCCTGCCCAGAGACTATGGATGACAATTTCCTCAACAGCTTATGCTGGCACATTTACATGAACGGGAAAACTGAACTGTCGATCGATCTGCACAAGATAAAATAAATAAAAATACAAAAAAAAAAAAACTTTCCCCAGCCATTATGGCAAGTAACAGCGAAGCAATGATCCGTGTTGACGTTTGCGGTTTGTGTGTTTCCAGCGATCTCAGTGACATAGGTATTTTCATGCATTTTCTTGCATAACAAGCTATTGATCACAATTATTTACATAAATACATTGTATTGTTTGTAATAGATTTAATTCCAAAATCTAATGCTTAATCTAAGATGAATCTTCATCTAATGCTTAATCTAATAATTTCTAAAACATTTTCATAATACCAGAGAATAAATAAGTGAAATGTTATTACAAAGATTTTGTGCTTTCTATGCACTTCATATCACAGTCAATATGCAGGCAATAATAGATTTAGATTTCTTACCAAACTTGCCTGACAGCGCAAGTGTGAAAAACCTTAATGCTGTACCATGAATCTCTATTGGAACCAACCATTTCAAAGGGCATTCAGATGACAGTTGGTATTTATGAATCAAGCAAATAACAACTATTACATCCGCTACCCAAATGAGCATCAAAATAAATGTTCTTCTTACTTACCAGATATTCTTTGGAGAGTCTGACATTGTGGGTGAGGCTCTTATCCAGGCTTAAAATCTTTAGCTTTTTGCAGACTCGCCCCACACTGACCACCAGGTCATGACTGGGAACATGCGTCAGAATATTCAACAAGATCTCATCTGAGAACCCTGAAATACTGACGCCACTCTGTTCCATACAGTCCAGACTGAATCTTTCCTAATTAGGGAAAAGCACAGAAATAAAATAACATTAACACTTATGTTAAACTGCATTCATTCGTTTTCAATCGTCATTCATTTATTCATATCACAAAATGATTTTATCATACTGGTTTCATTTGCTTTATAAAGAGAGCAATGGGGGAATCTCACACAATTGCAATATCAATGATTCAAATCCACTTAACTGTCTAAACAGTTAAGATGTCAAACAGAACCTTTGAACCTGTTTGGTTCAATTGTTTTGGAAACGAATGATAACATTGCATGCCCAGTAGGCTAATCATACACTACAAACATGCAGAATAGCTTTAACTTAATGAGTATAGCTACCAAACTCAAGACGTCTGCAGGTAGAGATAGCTTGGCCTGTCCGTGCGTGCATACAGTATAGGCTACATACGCTGTAGCCTATATGCTTGTGCAATTGGTGTGGAATTAAGGCTAGAACTTAAAAACGTGCAAAATAGCTTTTGTTTTTATTATCCAGATAGACTGGTGGTTTAGAAATTATATAAAGCTACAGTCGATTATTTATTTCTCATGTAAGAATGGTAAGAATAGGCTACTCAGCACAGAAGAGTCAATTGCGTGAATAACAACGAACTAACGTTAGCCAGCTAATATTAGCGATCTGACATACTTAGGATACAGTACTAACGTTAGTTAGCTCAGAAGAAGGACCAAAGAATAAGGAAACATGCTCCAACAAGAAGTAACAGGTCAGCCAACACCTGCTGCACTTGCACAAATCTACCGTCAACTAACAACATTTTGTGGACATTAAATTTTACACCTCCATTTTAGTAATAGGCTAGCGTTAACAGGGTCAGGGATACCATTTAAAGAACACAGTTGACTATATAGCTGCTGCCTAAATTACTAACTAATGGGCACTAAGCACTAATAACACACAACACCAAGCTAGTTAACAAGCAAATTACCTAGCGCGCCTCAAAATAGACAAATTGTTCATTATGCCTAGCTAACTAACGTTACTTAAACCACTTAGCTAGCTAACGAACGGTAAACAGCGAGTGTATGTTAGGTTAGCCGGTATTGCTATATATCTAATTTAGGTAGCTAAGTTATAGCAGCAAAGCAAATATCTAACTTAGCTGTACAGCACAGCTAAATGTAACTTTGTTAATATTTTAATATAGAAAATAGAGTTCAACCAGAAGTTACGACGGTTATATAGGTATTCGCTATAGCTAGCACGCTATTATTTTAATTAACGTTATATTAAGGTTACTCTGTTAAATTAATCGGGGACATTGCTCGATCCTGAACAGCGGTTTGCTTTGGCTTTTCTATCCAACTGTAGTGTTAGCGTTACCTTACCTCAGTGTTTTGATTATCCATGTTCACTTCTGATGCTCTTTCTGCAACTATAACGTTACATAGCAGTTGCGTTTGTGCTATTGTGCCATTTTATAACTATACCGCAAATGAAAATGTGTTTCTGCCATAGCTGCTGCAATCCACCGGAACTGAATTGTGAACTAATTTCCGGGTTACGGCGTAGCCCCACTGAACTCAATAACACGCTCTATGCGTAGCCCACGTACATGCTGGCTGATCCTGATGCATGCAAGACGAGGCCATGCACGTTCCCCGTGTTTAATCCAATTAACCCGTTTAAATAAACGTTAATCTCCAGGTCCACGCGTAACTGGAGTCCACTTCCTGCATTCCATCCACAAATATTAAACTACACAGCTGCATTCCATGATGCTGCTGCCCAAATTGTTTAATCTTTAGCATTTTAATGATCCTTAAATTTATACTGCTAGTTGTGATGTCCTCTGCACGTACCTTCGTGTACGGGAGTTTCATATCCAAAATGTACGACACTGCATATTAAAATTACGTTTAGTGATGCCCATTCACGAGGTTCTAGCTTTGATACTAGCAACATTACTTGGGCCTTCAAACGTTAACGTAGCCGAAGTATGTGCAGTATTATCCGGAGAAGCCAGTTTGTTCTGCAATTAGGGCGCAGACATTGCATTAGGTTGGTCTTCCAATTATATTAACAGATGCAATGAGTATAAAGCAGGCAAGTGTCCTTTGAAATAAATTGTCCCTACTAACAGGGTTTCATTACTTCAAATCTACACATTTCAGTTCCCTTTTAAAATGCGTTCTCATCAGACCAATTCACACATCCTCCCACCTCATGTACTTGCTGCTGGAAACAATTACTAAGGCCACCTGGTACACTACATTGCCAGTTAAATTGAATAAGTACAAACTGGCTGGAGAACCCCAACTTGCGTTCCACCACCCAAATCCCATGTTGCTCTTCTGCAAGTTAGTCTGACATTTTAAAAAGTACAGGAAACACACAGGATCAGAATGTTTTAAACATGTGCACTTTATTGATTTGTATTAGTCAGTGTACAGGTATGCCCCACCATACGTCTGGCACTGCCACTTTCCATACGGCTTATTATATGCCTAGGGGGATGTAAACCTTTATGGTTTGTATAAAGGTAAAGCTTTTTTGCATAACAAAAAAAAAATTAAAATAAACAAACCAGACCAAGAATTTAAGGCTGAAAGTACAAAAACCAGACATTGTTTTTCGGTTACATAACTTACATAAGCAATACTACAACAAGGTTTTAAGTATGTGCTCCCACGTACTGGGCAGCCTTCATAGAGGCAATAAGTTGTGAACAATGCATTTAACATTAAACATTTGGAATGACTAGAAAACAAAAAAAATAAATGTACATTTTATGTCCAGATGCATTGTAGACCTTCGGGGATGCTTATTTGCCAAAAACATTGCCGTCACCTTCACCGTTCCAGTTTTTAAATCCTGAGTCAAGCGCCAAAAATAACAAAAGCCATGCCAATTTGTCGTTTCTGGTATTCTCTGCGCAGTAAGTCGGCGTGTGAGAGTGGGTAACAGTCTGTTTAGAAGCATTTGCGGTGGACGATGGAAGGTCCAGACTCATCGTACTCCTGCTTGCTGATCCACATCTGCTGGAAGGTGGACAGGGAAGCCAGGATGGAGCCGCCGATCCAGACAGAGTATTTGCGCTCGGGGTGGGGCGATGATCTGAAATGGATAAATGAAATTTAATACAATACCAAGACACAAGTTAGACAGTGCCGTTCAAGAACACCAACATTACCCACCTTGATTTTCATTGTGCTTGGGGCCAGGGCTGTGATCTCTTTCTGCATTCTGTCTGCAATGCCAGGGTACATGGTGGTGCCACCAGACAGCACAGTGTTGGCATACAGGTCCTTACGGATGTCGACATCACACTTCATGATGGAGTTGAAGGTGGTCTCATGGATACCGCAGGATTCCATTCCTAATGAACAAAGCAGGTCAGTTTGACACTAAATTAAACTACTGTTCTTCCACAATGTGTATTGTTCAGAATTACCAATTACCTGACAATGCAAGAAAAAAATTGAATCCACAAATTTGAAGCAACAGCACATGAACAAGTGACTGAAGACAGTGGGCCATGCATCTTACTAAATGTGCACAGATCAATGCATGAAAGAAGGATTGAAGGAGACTCACCCAGGAAAGAGGGCTGGAACAGGGCCTCGGGGCAGCGGAACCTCTCGTTGCCAATGGTGATGACCTGCCCGTCAGGCAGCTCATAGCTCTTCTCCAGAGAAGAGGAGGAAGCAGCAGTGCCCATTTCCTGCTCAAAGTCAAGGGCGACGTAGCACAGCTTCTCCTTGATGTCACGGACAATTTCCCTTTCGGCTGTGGTGGTGAAGCTGTAGCCTCTCTCGGTCAGAATTTTCATGAGGTAGTCAGTCAGGTCACGGCCAGCCAAGTCCAGACGGAGGATGGCGTGGGGCAGGGCATAACCTTCATAGATGGGCACAGTGTGGGTCACACCATCACCAGAGTCCATCACAATACCAGTGGTACGACCAGAGGCATACAGGGACAGCACAGCCTGAATGGCAACATACATGGCTGGGGTGTTGAAGGTCTCAAACATAATCTGTGAAAACAAAAAGGGGAAGAATTAGAAGACAATTGTACATTGGAGCAAAGCCTCACACTGGTCATGCAAATGAATGCACCCATTAGTTACATTAGTAATTCAGATTGTGAAACAAATTCAAAAACATTCCTTAGTCCAATAACACAATGCAGAAAGGAACTGCAAACAGAAATTGCAAGGCAGAAAACCTGAGTTTTCCAGTAAAGGGAGGAATTCAGGTCTGAAGAGAATCCTGGAAGGTTTGGAAAAAATGAACAGAAAGAAATGAACAAAAGTGACACTAGGAGTCGACAGTTCCTTGAATCTGGGATAAAGGGGTACAGGGCTACAGGCTCAGAGTATCCGTTTTACCACTTAAAACTGACCTGTGTCATCTTTTCTCTGTTGGCTTTGGGGTTCAGGGGAGCCTCAGTGAGCAGGACCGGGTGCTCCTCAGGGGCAACACGCAGCTCATTGTAGAAGGTGTGATGCCAAATCTTCTCCATGTCATCCCAGTTGGTAACAATGCCATGCTCAATTGGGTACTTTAGGGTCAGGATACCCCTCTTGCTCTGGGCTTCATCACCAACGTAGCTGTCTTTCTGACCCATACCGACCATCACACCCTGTCAAGAGAGGTAGCCTTTGAAACGGTGGTCTTCACTCGACACAACAGCAGGATTTCACCACAGAGCATTGTAGTGCAAAAGCAAAGACATTGCATATCTACCTGATGTCTTGGGCGCCCCACAATGGATGGGAAGACAGCACGGGGAGCATCATCTCCAGCGAATCCAGCTTTGCACATACCAGATCCGTTATCAACGACCAGTGCGGCAATTTCCTCTTCCATGGCTGAACTGCAGTGGAGGGGGGGGGGGGGGGGGGGGGGGGGGAATTAGAATAAACACTTTTATGCAACCAAGCCTCACTACTGCATACCCACGTCACCACGTGAAAAATCCAATTTCCTGTTCAAACTGTGCATCAGACCTGTGGCCACTAGGTGGAGCGCTAGCGTGGAACGCAAATCGAGAGATTTCAGACAAAGGAAGTCCCGCTTCATTCCCATTATTACCATAAAAGGCAATGGTTTGAATGGCTTTGCGGCTGCCGGCGGCGTGGCCTTCAGCCAGACAAATGCAAAAGGTTCATCTAGAAGGAACCATTTCGACAAAGCATGGCCACTCCCTAAATTCGTTCAAGTTTAACGCTTTCCTTCACGTTCAAAATTTCGTAAGCCCACAAGATGCTGAATGCGAGACCAAGAATGAAGTCAGCGTCACATTCATTTTTACAAACGTTAGCATGTTTTAGGTGAAGTTGGACCAGTTATTCCCATACTTCCAGTTGCTAGAACAAGCAAGACAGTCACACAGCAACGGGGGAAGCAGGGCTGCTGAAAATATGACCAGCCCGTTAGATCATACAATATTCAACTAACGTTATAAGTCAAGCCACAGAAATATGCCCCGTTCAGATACTCGTTTGTCGTCAACGTTGTCTCAATTGGTTTAATAGAACGTTAACGTTAGTTCAAATTGTAGCAAATGGCTTGCCAAGTTACGTCATCGAGACAGCGAACATGAAATAGTCTAAACCAGTCATTCCCAAAGACTGGGTCGCGACCCACAGGTGGGTCGCAGGAGATTTTATTCGGGTCGCAAAATAAATTTGCAGAATTTCTTCCAGTCTTTTTTTAAAGATTTAAATCTGCAGTGCACCTTTCAGCCACACGAGGGAGCGCGTTGTTATTTCTACCACACTCGTATTCGTATGTTCGTATTGTTCTGATAATTGCACGTATAACATTGAATCTAATATGAAAGGCTAGCGTACATTGTTTGTTTTACTGATGAGAGGAAACAACGAGAGCCTGCCATGTTAACTCTGCCTAAATGCACTTATTTTGTCTCAAGTATTAATGTGTATATTGTTTTACTGAAGAGAGGAAATAAAAACAATGAGATAACCTGTTAACTCCGCCTAAATGCATTTATTTGGTCGCATTTATAAAGTATTTAACATGTGTATATATTTTCAATAAATAAAATAAGTTGTGATTTATCAAACATAATATCTCTTTGAAATGGCTGGTTTACCTACAAGGTGATGCGGAAATGGTAATAAAAATGGTCAGGAATGTTAATTTATGCACAAATTCGCTCTTCTCAGGATTTTGGGTTGCGATGGTTTGTCATTCTTAAAAAGTGGGTCCCCAGAAAAAAAGTTTGGGAAACACTGGTCTAAACAGTAGCCGCACCCCTTCCCCAATTCTTTAACCTTTATAAGTGATTGGGAGGGAATGGAGCTGGCTTACCATTACCGTTAGTAACCGTTCAACCGAACCACGCCTGTAAGTAATAGCAAGACGGGCGATTAAGAGCCAGCCCGAGACAGATCTCTCGCAAGTCATTCATAACTAGGTCACGCCCCGCCACCAGCAAGGATGGGATCCCGCCATTAAAATTTGACCGTTAGCCAACTTTTAGTCAGCTAGAATGTTAACGCTCCATCGTACAGCTAGCCACTAATGTTACCCGGTTCACTGCTTAGTCAGGTTTACAAAAATATATATGAAATTAACGTTAACTGAATGTAGCTTAATTGTGTGTCACACATGCACACAAACTTAACGTTACATTGATAGCTGGTGATTGCATGCAGGTTCCCATTTCCCCTAACAGACTTGACACAAACGAATTATTGTAAGGTTAACCACCAAAGTTTCGAAATAAAAATCGTTAAGCACGGTTGACAATTATGCGTTAACTACTTTGCTAGGTAACGTAAAGAATGACGTCCATTCACAGCGACAGGCAATAATGCATTTTAACTTAAAATAGGATTCATACAAACGAGACACGACGCTGAAAATGAGGTTCAATTGCTAATTCATTATCATCAGTTGCCAGTAGAGAAAGTTTTTTTTTTTACCCTTACCTTGGGTGTGGGGGTTTAACGGCTTAAGAGAAAAGAACACACACGCTATCCCGCACAAGCTGCGTTTAGAGGAGCTCAGAGTGAGATGACGGGAGCTGGGTGCGCTGTTTTATCCTCAGTCAGATGCCCGGCTCGAGCCATAAAAGGTAAACTTTCGGATCTAGACAATCTGATTGGTCTGCCGTCACGCACTCGGTGTGTGTCGCGTACACATTGCTGCACTCCGGGTTTGTGGCAACTTGAGAGGGAGAGTAAGAAAAAGGGAAAGAATGTTATAATAAAATAAGTGATGCACGGTTTAATACTGTGCAGCGTGGGCTACAGAACCTTATTATTATAACTGAAAGTTTTTTATTATTTTTTTTTTAAACCTTGGAGCAACGTTAGTGCTTAGGATTTAGCTACACAGCATCTAACAGACTATCCAGCCAGCCAGTTGCTATTGCTAAGTGTTAGCTAGCTAACTGATACACATTAGCTAATGTTAACGTTACGTTGTAATTATGTCATTTAGCCTAATAGATGGCTCAATACTTACAGATGACAAGATCGATGGGTGCAGCGTATAATATTGCGTGTGTCTTTATAAATAATAGTTCGAGGTTAACGTTAGATTGCTAGCAACACAACTGCTATTGTCAGTAACGTTAACGTTCGTTGATGTCACGCTTTCCAATAAAGGGTGGATTATTCAGGAAAACCTGAGAAATTACATCAAAGACATGCCTGCAAACGAGATTGTTGTTAGGCAGTTATTAGCTATATTATTGCCACCCAACCTAGCTACGTTAGGTAAAGCCTGATGCACGCAACTCAATTAGCGTTAGCTAAGTTAACGTTAGACATGTCGTCAATATGTGTTAAATTTGTCGGATATAAGTTAGATTATATGTGCATTTTAACGTAAACAATAATCACGATCTCTTAAGTCGAGTTAGCGACTCATTTAAAAACTGGAAGCCTCAGGGGGCCTAACTTAGCTGCGACCATAACGTTAATGTCACTCCCTAGACAGTTCGTATAAGATCGTGACCATGCCGACGGGAGAAACTAGGATACTAAAACAATCCCGCCCCATTACACAAGTATTTTTTTTTTTTTTTTTTTAAGGAATACCTTTAGCTAGTTGCATTTCTGGACAGCTGGCAGTTTATTCAATACGCTATTTCTGCGAACACTAACGTTAAATTGCCGAATGTAGGAACACCGACGGGCCTTGTCAGCTAACGTTAGCTAGCGACTGTAACGTTAGCTAGCTAAATGCAGTAACTAACTTATTGTTGCTAGCTAACAGTACAAATCAGACGATAGTTTGCCTGCCTGGTGTTATGTAAGTGGTTGAAAGCTAATGTTAGTTTTAAACTCTCCTGAATGTTGACATTTTGTTGTTGACATTTGTTGACTTCATTACATTTTATTTTACTTAACGATACTTCTCGATGTTGATAGTAGTACATTTACTCCGAAGGATAACGAAAAAGACGCATTGAATGTGAGTAGGCGTGGCACTGGTATCGCTAGCCGTTACTGCCAAGAATTAACGTTACCGAAATACTTCTTATGTCCACTCCAGCTCATGCTAACGTTTGGGGATCATTTTGTATGGGTTCATTCAGATTAGAGGGGACACCATGCAGGTTTAACTTGAGACGTGTGCATACCATACCGGACTGTATTCCTCAATTCAAGGAAGACAATTCATGTTAGCTACCAATATGAGCGCTGAACAAGAATAGTAGAGGGGAGAAACTCAGGTATGCGTAAGTGAATGAAGATTACCGTTGGCCAAGCGTGGAGATACACGCCTTGCAGCAGGTGTTGCAAAATTACTTTAACTTGAGCTTCACGTTACATAACACTCATTGGTATTCTTACGTGTTCTGTATACATTCTTATTCTGTATGCACTACAAATAAATGGTCTGATATTAATTTTGTATACTGTTCTTGTAGCTACAAAGATATAATGTGAACCCCAGCCAGATTCGTTCACAGTTGATTTCAGGAGATGTAGCAGAGGCTTCTTTTCAATTTAAAATTATTATGCACACCTGGATCGTAAATTATGAGACAGATTATAAGAGAGAGAGATAGATTAGTATTTTTTGTGATAAATTGATACGGACACCCATTACAAATTTTACGCAATGTTCAGATATTCATTAAATATCTAAAACCATTTTCACTACACACCCTGCCTGACTTATATAAAAGGCTATAGAGAAGTGTTGATGAGTGGGTATCCTTACATTTCGTCTAGCAGTCACTCTCTGATTAGGGCCCTGGTGGATAAATATATCTTATCATGTTGGACCTGAGCTGAGGGTCTCTTTGCGTAGCTCTTTCTCAGCTTTGTAGGACTTTTGCGTCTGCAAGTCAGCAATAGATTGTTCTCCACTGGTGAATTTTGCATGATTTGAGAGGGTTCCCCTTCCTCTAAATTCTTTCAGCTTTGTGCATAGCACAGTTTATGAGAATGAATCTGCCAAATGGCTGTGCCCATATTTAGGGAGAAAGACATCTGTGCTATTAGTCACAGTAGGGAGAAAGAAAATGTACGATGAGTCTGTTTCACCATGAAGAGAGGGAGGCTTGAACTTTGCAAATAGTTTTTTGGTATAAGACTGGAGGAGCAGGTAATCTTGTTCAAATAAGGACATACATGGGTGGTTATTACAAACTACACAGTCCCCTCCCCCTTCCTGGTGTTTTAAGGCTGTCCCTCTCACACTGCCTACCACATTAATGGAAAAACTCATTTCAAATCGATATATCAAAGTGCAAATTCAATTGACATTGACCATGCATAACAGCAGGTGTAGTTATGCCAAAATGATACATGGATACAATAGAAATATTATTATTATTCTTAGTCAGGGTCCTTCAGGAGCAGATGTGTGATATTGGTCAAAGCCTCCCAGAGAGTGCTGGTGTTTGTAAGGATTTTGTTAGATGTTTACACTTAGTGGATATTTGGTGAGTGGAACAGCCATACTGCTGGCCTAAACTTTGATAACCCACATTTCTGGAGTGGATTCAATTAACATTAAAAAAAATTCATACCATGGCTTATTTTTCACACTGACTATGATACTGTCATTAAATTATATGACAATCAAGACATTTAACTCACTGCACGTGAGTCCTTGAGTATGGAAAGTTTATTTGAATCTATGTTGTTACCATCAGAAGTTAAATTGTTAAAATCTTCCAAGCTAATTAATGGTATAGGAAGCAGGGAATGTATCAGCTTTTTGGAACAGTTGAAATTTCTGTGGAAAGTAGGCTTGCGCTTAAAAGTCCAGGGGCAGATCAGAGCTATGTTTCTGCAAAGCATTAATATGTTAGTGCTGATATGCCAGTCTAGCAGACTATTTATGAATCTGTTTTATGGGTTTAACCCATTCAGAGAGATTTCAGCTCACGTCTGATCTCTAATTAGCTGAAAGGGGAGTTGTGGCAGTTTATATGTCCTGTGTGTTAGAGGCAGCACTGTGGAGCATATATATATATATAGTATATGCTGTGATAACCATTATGTAACATAATTACATGTAAGTCACTATATAATCCTACAGAAAATTGGAAATTCCTACAACTTTTGTGACCAGCTGGAAACCAGATGTAAATTGCTTTTTGAATCAGATGCTTGTTTAACAATTTTATGATCTGCAACTGAGGGTGATTCTCATAGTACTTCCAAATGGGTACCCACAGTGTCAGGGCTGCAGCACCTGGCTAGCTTGTTCCAGCCACTGACCAGCCTGTCTCCTATTTAGCCTTCCTCAGGCTCAGAGACAAAGGCACACACGAGACCCTCCCCCTTCTTTCCTTCTTTTCCAGACACTCTTTGTCAGTGCTTGGACAGGGTGGTGCATTCATGAGCCCTGGTCATCGATTGTAGCTGCAATAGGTCATTGATTATAAGTCAGCAGCATCCAAAGATTGATCTGATGAGAACACCTGCTCATGACCTGGGAGAATTTGCCTTGCACCTTGGAAGACTTGGAGGACCAGAGAGGAGGAAGCCAAACTAAATCTAAGTACCAGCTGGTATCTTAGTTCACAGATTGGATTAGCTTTACTACCTAAATGGATTCATACCCTGTCCCCCACCCACTTCATGCACTACCTCTCGTCCCTCAGCAATTAACAGAACTTCCATTACATGTGAGAACATTCACATCATAATCATTTAAAAGTTAAAGGGATAGTTCGGAATTTTGGACGTGTCTCAATTACGACCTACCCATGATGTAGTTGATTGATGGAAACAATTTTCTGCCAATTCCATGCTGTCCCTTCTTTTGGACATACACACGTTGCTAATGCTAGCGCAACTCTATGGCAACCGGTATCATCCACTACTAAATGCACTAACACTCCACAGTGCACCCAAAGCAAATAAAATACGACGACAGTCTATTGGGGTTATTTTGAGTGTTTATACCACCATTCAAACTATCGTTGAATCCTTTACTCTGTGCTGACCTATATTCTCTGGAAGTACGGCGGCGGAGCGAACGTGGCCATTGCAACTTGTTGCTCTTCTTTGTTGTTGTAGTCGATAGTTTGACTTCAAAAATGATGGTATAAACACTCAAAATAACCTCAATAGACTGTCGTCGTATTTTATTTGCTTTGGGTGCACTGTGGAGTGTTTAAGTGCGTTTGGTAGTGGATGCTACCGGTTACCGTAGAGTTGCGCTAGCATTAGCAACGTGTGTATGTCCAAAAGAAGGGACAGCATGGAATTAGCTGAAAATGATTTCCATCAATCAACTACATCATGGGTAAGTCGTAATTGAGACATGTCCAAAATTCCGAACTATCCCTTTAATGTAAAAAGAAGACACTAGGGCTTTCAGCTTGTGCATAGTACTGCAGATGAAAAGACTGCTATTAGTCATATTTGAGAGCAGTGAAATTAATCAGCAAATGGCCTAAAATAAGTGTAAACTGTTCAAAGAACAAAGACAAGTGCTTTTCTTATAAAATAACATGAAAAACATACTTGAAGGCTTCCTTTCTGAATTTGGTACAGTCCACTGAGACAGCTGATACAGTATTTCATATTTTAAACTTATAATAAAAATGTAAGTTTAAAATATGACATTTCAGCTGTCTCAGTCGACTTTATAAAATTCAGAAAAGAAGCATTTATAAGTATGTATTTCATGTTATTTTATGAGAAAAGCACTTGTCTGTTCTGTGAAAGTTTTACACTTATTTTCACTAAAGGTGAAACAATATGTTTTCCAAGATTGTTTCACCTTTAGTGAGATGTTTTGTCTTACTAAATTAATAAAAGGTAATTGCTTCATTTTAGCAGTAAACCTATTCACACATGCCATAATGTTGATATTTCCCCCAAAATATTGAGTTTTATCAGGATTGCCACTTTGGCCTTTTATTCAAGAACAATTTATTTTTCTGGGCAACTAAATCAACCAATCATAAATGGGGGCACCTTAATGTAAGTGGGCAGGGTAATATAACAGACAGGTTTGGAGTAGGGGATTGGTGTACAATTTCCTGAAGAAGCTTTGGCAATAATACATTTAAACTGCCTAATTATTTGATTGGTGGTGGAGGTTATGCGGAAACAGGGATATAATGAACCTTTATCCATTTCATGAGAACAACTGTCCTAAAATGCAAATATGTATTCTTTTAATAGCTGCATTTCTATGGCTTGATATTTATATTATCAGTGTTTCAATCATTAAGATTTTAATTTAGGCATTATCTTTGATATACATTCTCTGTTACTGCCACTGAGGAGATTGGCAACTAGATGGGCCTCTGGTTACATACCTCGTAATCAACCTAGTAATTAACTCTTTCTGGTTGTGCGCACATCCTGCTGATGCAACATAGGGCCAGTGACAATACTTATGCAGCCTTTTTTTATCATGGTCTCAGTTACTTTTTTTATTGAAAGACAAACAACAAGGAGAGTGATGACGTCATGAATTAGCACAGGAATTTTAGGTTTATGAATTAGGGCAGTATTGGTCATAATGTGTATTTTATATATATTTTTAAAAACCTGCATTTGACTGAGTTAGCATAGCCATACACAATACTGTGCCCAAAACAGGATGTTAACATGTCCCAGGTTACTGATACTGTATTTATAAAATCTATTGTTCCTCATTTTTCTGTAATGCAGTGCTGTAGTGGCCTTCTTCTCAGTCTTCTTTTATCAACAACTTCACTGTTAGCAAACTCAACTTCCTGCAGCCACATCCACATCTAGGGCCTGACAGAAATGCACCTGCCAGGCTCTCCAAGATTTACAGTGTGCAGAAAGACTGCTATTGGCACACTTCTCTTCACTCACCAGGCCTTCACAACACTTCATTCAGTGTCATTCCAAATGTCACCCTTGGTTTTCGCTGTCAACCTGTCAGCACAGCAGTCCTTACCATATCATTACTTTAAGAAGCACAGCATGGGGCAGTGTTGTTTAGGCCATTTCTGGGAGATAGAAGTAGACCGATGCCTTATCAATGCCTTGCTGAGTTGCAAAGGCTGATTTTTAAATGCAGTCTGTCGCTCCCATAGACAAGACTCTAGTTTACACTTATTTGTTTACCAGGCATCATATGGCTATGGGAATCCACTTGTATTAATTAGATTGATGTATGATGTAGAGTATTCTGGGGGCAATTGCAGCAGGGGTCAATTGTAACACAATTTTTTGTTACAATTGCCCCCAACCCAGAACACATGAAACTAGCTAGCTTGCTGGATAGAAACTCAGCTCTAGCTTGTTTCAGATTGGTGCAATTTTATGGTGTTGCAATTGCCCCCTGTTACAATTGCTCCCAGAATACTCTTTTATGAAAATGTATGATTTTGTGATTGTGGGTTTGTAGGTTTGAGATTGTTCACGATCTATTCAATGTCTATAGAATTAAACTATGTGAAGGCTCTTTTGATAATTTGACCATCTAGCACGAATACATTTTACAAGAACCTGATCACGAAACCCCTAATTTTACTTTTCTTAAGTCTTAATATATTACAATCCCATCACCCAGAGGGTATATTTAGATCTGAAGGTCACTCATAGATGACAAGACAACTGTTTTCATGAGAGCAGGCTGATGCAGAATGTTGAAAACAAGCATCTAATAGTCCATAAAACAACATGGGTCTATAGGTGTAGTCATAGGATGCTGATTGTTGCATTTGATAGGGGATTTCTGTTGAGCATGAGTCACACAAGGCCACATTTGGCTCACATTCACTCAGCTTCAAAACCAACATGACAGTGTCAGTGAGTGCCCTAAAGATTGTGTCACAGGAAATTGACTAATGGCACTCTAACATGAAAAAAAACACAGTATTGCAGCAATGATTTACTTTAAGCTAATAAAGAGCTCTGTATGTTGAAGGTTTAGTGTTGTGTTTTCAGTGTGTCTGTCTCGCTCCCTTTCTGTCCATAGCAATAGTTACAAATAACGTGATGGATTTTTCTCAGATTTCTGTGGATGAGGCAATATAAAACAGACAAAAATACGGTTTTACTTTAGTTAATTTCTTTAAAAAATATAAGAATATTCAATACATTTCAATGAATAGTCTAGTTGAATTATTGTATTACTGCCACTCTTATTTATAGCATGTACTAGATGTAGGTCTCCTTGAAGAACAAAGACAAAAATGTGTGCCTGCAACATGACTCTAAAGAAACAAATATCTGATTCCTTCAATTATTGTACTGCCTGTACTGTGTCGCGACGTTTCATAGAACTGTGCAGATCGTGTCTTTGAGGGACACAAGGACCAGGATGTTGTGCATTTCAAATCACAACTGAGCTGTCATCACTGGAGAGTCCAGAGATGTGTCTCTCCCCACACACAGTGTTCATCCAACTCAGCCAGGCCTGGAATCATTGCAGTACAAGGCTTGACTTTACTCAATATTTAGAATATACTACTTTAGTTGGCAGCATGAGTCTTAATTGCAAAGTGGAGCAATCAAATATGTAACATTCTATTTGGATAACAGTTATGTGAATGCAGGTTACGACAGGTTAGAATTATTTTGAAGCATGAACATACAGTTTCACTACAACATCATATTTCTTCTGCTGCTCATAACAATGAGGCATGGAAGCTAAAACCAAGCTCATAGTTTTTTAACCAAGATAAAACATCAAAATGAATTCATACCAATTGTAGCTATAATTAACTTTAATGCTAAACTATTTTCTGTATTAAGTTTATTCTCCACTACGTCCAATTTAAAAGTAAAACCAAATTTCAATACTGCAATGATTGCTTGCCACAAACAAATGTATTTTTCCAGTCACCAAATAAGGGCATTTTCAGTGAGAACAAGGCTTTCAAACAGGAACTACATTTCTCAGGGCAGACATTTCTGCAACAAGTCAGCACAGGAAACGGCACACAGATATTTCAGCCCAGGAGAAAGTTGAACCCAAAATAGGAATATACATTTTACATTTAAGAGCTGACTGCTCTTTGTCATTTCCTACATTTACTGCGTATCGTCTGCTTATCACATGGTCTATAGTAAAAGATGACAGCAAGCTCATTTTGGCCATTCTGTTAATCAGATTATTTTTAATCATGCCATTGGTTAATGCAACAGTGACAAAGTTGACAGTGACATTATTTTAGCTAAGCCATTGTAGCTATGGTTTTGACATAGACACAAAATCAAAGATACATGGTTACTCTTGAAATGTTTCCAAGCTTTTTTTGAAGAGTTTTATTGTGAAGTCTAGTATAAAACTAGTACGCCAGAATATCACTTGCCACCACATGCTCAGATTACATGGCTTTATAAACAAGTCAAAAACCTCTCAAAACTTGTTTGTTCAGAAAGTGATCAGAATGAGAGGAAACCAATATGCACCCCTACTATATTACTATCTTATTATATTATTACTTACTATTATATTCAGATTATTATTATTGAAGCTACAATTAAAGCAACACAACCTTTTCCCATTATACATATTCTTAATACCAATGACTATTTTTCTTCATTCAAATAAAATGTTCTTCAAACAACAGTTTTCAGGATTATCAAGTGGCACGTTGTGCTAAAGGACTGATTCCCAGATCCGTGATGCATCCTACAGTCAGGTGTCAACGCTTGGTCATGCCGCTGCCAACAATGACTGTCAGCTCTACAAATCTAGTATATTCATCTCCCCCAGAACCAGGGATTGGCAACACTGCATTGTGCTGTGAGAGCATTGGAGTTCGAGGGCAGTTCGGGACAACGGAGGAGGGAACAGTGGGCTTTTTATTGGAGTTTGAGGATCAGAAATCCAACGTTTACTATACCATAGCGTTGGTGGGCCAATTTTTCTGGAAGGAGTTGTCGCACACAACTATTGCTTGTAGCTGTACCTTTCTGATAGTGGGAGAGGTCCCGGATATTCCAGAAATACCAAGGTACATTATGTGCTAATAGCTAAGGCTTTGAAGTGGGGGCTGAGCCTCTCAACTCAGTTTGACCTTTTCACTCCTGGAATGACGTTTTTGTCCTCCTGTAAAAACCTTGTGCAATCACGAACAGTGAAAATGGGTCAAGTAAATTTCTGAGTCTCACTGTGTAGTAGGGGGAGGGCATAATCAGAGCTGCAAGGTGTGGGTGGCACAAAGAGTCCAGCCACGACCTTTAAGTGTTTTGTACTGTATGTCACCCCCCGCCTTCGGTTCACATTCACACAGCATGGACTATAGTATGGACATGGCCCTTTGCCTGGTAGAGGGTGGGGTGTATAAATTGGGAGCAGTACCATATCCGCATGAAGAGCCACTCCTTCAGACCTCTTGGATACCTATCTTAAGGGTAAATGTAAACACCCAACAGGAACAGACTGTAGTAGCTCACACAAACATGTTCATTCCAACAGGGTGATTTCATTCCAGGCTGGTTGTATTCAATGGAATGCAAATGAAACAGTATTACATTATTGTTTTGTGATGTGTTAGTATAAAGCTAACAGTCTGCAGACTTAGGAATTTGGTTTCCATGACACATTCACTTATTATCTGGTCAAGTTTAAAATAAACTAGGAACAGACCATAAGTACTTTGGTATAGCAATGCTGACATAGTGTATACCAGAAAAAAACAATGCAAATGCAAAACTAAGAGCACTGTCAGGAGCATTGGCCATAACAGCAGAAATGCGTATGCTTTAATGAGAAAAAAAAGCACAACTTCCTGTGCTCAGAGTCTAATTTCATGTAGGGCAGTAAGACTTTGCCTGAATAACATTCTTTCTGTTTCACATTCATATTCACAGGTTGGGTCCTTGTGTTTATTTCCGTGATGGCTTATGCTTTTTATAATCTGCACACTTTGGTTGTGGGAGGCTTCGCCCTGTCTGAGATGCAACAGTAACCACCATAAAAGGACATCTTTAAGTGTGTCACGTGGTTACAATGTTAAGAATGCAAGGCCTCTGTCACATGGGACTTTTGCAAGGAAATCAGATTCAAACTACTTGGCTGAATGAATGAAATTGCTTGATGTAAGAAATGGGGGAATTTGCTGCAAAGGTTTTCACTTCTGTTTTGCTTGCACAGGAAAATGTGAAGCATTACATTTGTTGTCTGTTTTGTTTCACAGGAAAATGTGGAACATTGTATTTTTTTTTCATCTCTGTCTTTCAGCAAGACCCCTTTCTATTTATTTTCATTTTTATTATTTAGTGAAGTAAATATAGAGCATTGGCAGCAGTTTCTGATGACCTTTTAGGATTTCTAGGATTCAAAGTTGTTGAGAGAGAGAAGAGAGAGAGGGAGAGAGAGAGAGAGAGAGAGAGAGCAAGAGAGAGAGAGAGAGAGAGAGAAGTGAAAGAGGTAAAGAGTGCATGTGAGCTGATGTGGCCCCGGTAGGTGGGATTATTGGTCTAATATGGTCTAATTATTTACCATCATTTGCATCATTTACAGCCACACATCTCCTTTAACTGCCTCTTAACTACATAAAGCAAAAACACTCTAAAAACTGTCATAAATAAATACCATATAGAACTATAGTACATATCATTTCAGAATGTGGAAGTACCCTGGATCAGGAAGTTCAGTATTAATCATCGATGCCACAAGACAATGTTACTCATATGGCTTTTGCTACACAATCATAATAATAATGTTGGAAAATATAATATCCAATTACTTATGTAACACATTTACAATAAACATCTTTGAAAAGACAATATTAGATATATTCAGGCTGAGCCAAAGATGAGGTACTTTTAGATTATTTACTTATTCTTGATGGTGCACAGCTTCCAAAAATCCAAAACAGGAAGTGGTTTAAAATGACAGCCTTGAATAGCAAGCACTGGCTGAGAAACAAGTGTTGCATGACACTTTTTTTTTGCATTACTCTCTGATGGTCTCTGTTTATGTGCCCCTTGTCAAAGCATTTGCACAGGGTTTATCTCTCTCTCCCTACCTGCCTCCCACACACACACACACACACACACACACATTATTATGCTCTTCCAGAGGATTCCACACACACACACACACACACACACACACACACACACACACACACACACACACACACACACACACACTCAATTATTATTATTATGCTCTTCCTGTGGATTCCTCAGCATTCTCTTTCAATGCCAAAACAATAAGATCCCCTCCTCCTTATACCAACACACCCCTCTCCTCTTTGCCCTATTTACACCACAAACAATCATTAGAACAAGGTCTGTAGGGCGGGGCTCTGCCTCACTATATTCTCTGCCTCCATATATGGGAAAAGCTAGCAGGTAGTGATTGCCAAACTTAGTCACCAGAGTCTGTTGTTCACTCACTGCGCTGTCAGCATCTAATTTCTGGGGTGTGTTTTTTTGGCAATTTTTTCTCTTGTATGCATTGTATATTCTGAAAGAGCAGCAGCGCCTGAACTCTTCATTGGTCCATTATTGTTCTGGTTATGTTTTATACCGGCTTCCACAGTGTATTTTTGATGGGTTCCTTTGTTCATAGGCCATTTCCCAAGTGTATCCGCTTGGGGAAGTCTAGTTTAAACACCAGTGTTCTCAGCTGGTTTCCTGAAATGAGATTTGCAGTAGGAAACGATATGGACGTATGGAATCATCGGAGCAGAGTATGCTCAGAATTTATGTGTGACAACAAGGAACAGGAGTTTCTACGCGTAGTCCTTTCTATTGTCCTCAGGGGCTCGTTGTCTTTCTCTGGTCCTATTCAGCAGCAGTGTACTTAAAGATATGTCCACATTGTGGCTCAGCAGCTTTGGAGAAACCCCAGGGTGTGAAATTTACCCAATTTTATTTCAAAGAAGTTATCACTCTCTCATCTGTGTCCATACCTGTTTTTGTGTAAAAATGTGTTAAAGAATGAAGAATGAGGCACTTGTCTGTGCATGTTTGGTTTCTCGGGAATGTTAATTGACATTCTCCATCAATGCACAAGAAGAGCGGTACTCACAGCAGCAATTAATTGTACTTTTTGGCAGCGATATTTAGCAGCCTAATGGTCTATCAAAATACTAAAACCTTATAGAGTCTTATCACAAGAAGCAAAACACACTACGGGGATGTTCTAATGTTACCACAGCCCCTATTGTGCCTGATATTATTTGTTAATAATTGGTTTAATGAGTGTGTCCCATTTTATCCCCCTTATTTAAGTCATTGTAAAACACTGAAAAATGCTTTCCTAAAGCTCTCTGGTGAGTCACTTGTGATAAGAAAAATGGTTTTAATGCAAGCACAAAGGGTTAAGTGTCAGTGTTAGATGAGGTCAAGTCCAGTTTTATAATACTCTGAAACATTCACCAAAAAGACACTGAAACACCAATTTAAATAAAACAAATTGAATGCAGTTAATTTCTATGAAGGTAGAGTAAGAAGTTCTACAATGGAAAAATAATAACAGTATTGTCTTATTTGTGATACTGGGTGACACACGGGTCATTTTGTACTTCAACAAGTGATGTATCTTTCCTGCCAATTTAAAGTGCTTTAGCATGCAGTCTTCTGCTGCACAACTCTTTCTCTGTTCCAGTACTGTCAAGAGAGTCATTTTTACCAGAACGTCCTCTCCCTTTACCCAAAAAACAAGCTGGGTTTATAGATTTAGTAAAATGTATACTGAAGAGTAACATTTAAGAGATGGCTTTGTATGGATCCATTTTTATCAGCTCTCAACCATGTCTTCTCATCAGAAAAAAATATGCCCCCTTATTATCTTTCATTGCAATGATGGAGTCAGAGTTGGTTCTTTGTTGTGGTGGTTTGCATGGATACCATAGAAAGGACACAACCTCTAGTATATTACAGGAGAAACATCTCAGTCCTACCAGCTGACTGTGTCATAGAGAAATCGCTTGTAAACCATAGAAGTGGATACTTGGTTATTCCAGAAGGTGAGCTGGAGCCACTTGGTATTCCTCCACCCTCCTCCCCAGGCCCCCTAACTTCCTATTGGTTCTCTGTCCTGAGGGAACTTTGCCTGGCCTCTCCCTCTTTCAGTGCTAATTAATTCCTTCCCCCAGTCCTTAAACGCTGTACTGCGAGATTCAGTCAGTCAGAGCCCTTCAAAGGGTAGCCAGGAGTATGACTGTGTTTCTGCAGGGCGGATCGGCAGTGGTAGACTTATGGCTCTCTTACAAGAACCCTCAACTTTTTCATCTTTAACTTAACCCTCTATTGACTCACTGCTCCCTTAAACATTTCCAGGCTGATTGCATTTCAGAACTGCTTTCCTGCTGCCCTCTGCGGAAGCAGCAACAATAAGATATATTCACGGTTGATCCAGCATCCTGTGATTTTGCCTGGGGATCTTCTGGCAGGACACGGTACACCAAGACATCCTTGAAATGCGGTGTCTATGCCACCATTATGTTCCTTACAGGGCAGAACACAAAAATATACTTTCTTTCTCTGAGGAAGTAATTTACAGTCACATAGTCGGTGCCATATTAAGTTTCAAGGGATATTCTGTAATATATTTCTTCAGCTGTGTGTTGTCACTGCAAAGTGCTTTCATTTGCCGTAATGTGCATATTTCACTAGAGTCTAAAACAATCCTGACATTTGACTGTGACAGAGAAAACACAGGCATTTGACACTTGCAATGGGTATTTGAATAATGTTTGTGTGTACATAATCCAAAACAAATCAAGCCACCAAGGTGTGATCAAACAAAGACTAATAAAAAGTTAAACATACAACTCACTCTGCTCTAAATCATGGCAAATAACACAAATAGTATCAATGATATAGCATATAATAACATAGCTGTGATACCAGCAACACTGTCTCTGTCTCTTTAAAAAGGTTTTGTTTAGTTGGAGGTTCAGAATTCCTACAATATGAAACTCACTGCATCCATCAAGCCAATTGTCACACTCAGCGGCAAGCATGACAAAGACAGAAAAAAAACATGATTTACAGACTAAGTCAGCGGGAGATGGACACGTGTTGATGTCCAGAAGGGAAAAAAAGACAAATAGGCTATAGGTCTATGACAGCCATGTCCTAAAAAGGCAATCCAGTTTCCCAATGCAAGTAATGGAAGAGTGCCAAAAGTCAGGGGAGCTCATGCTAGGTGTCACTGCAGGTACTGGTAGACCTGATTACGAATAAACCCAGGCAATCACATAGTGTGAGCTAGTTTCATGGTGTCTCCAATAGAGCTACAGATGCTACCTCATGTTATACCTGAAGATTCTTTGTGTATAATGCAATGTTCTTTGCAGGTAAGTCCTGACCTACCATCCCTGATCACACTGCAATCGTTGCCTAAATAAGGCAAGGTTGTGGCTCCTTTGTGTCTGCAATCCAAGGAATGTCAATGTGTCAGAGCATGAGTTTTACTGCTTTTTTTCTTTTTCTCCCTTCCTTGTAATAATGGACGACCAGAAAGGGAGCTGTAGATAAGAGAAATCCACCGCAACTCCAGAAGCTACGTACACACCCTTTCACCAGCCACAATGAGTAAACTGATAACCCAGCAATCCACTGCATGGCGGTTGCATAACTGAAACAAGTCACTGAAAACTTGTGTGCCTCTTCAGGGAGAAGCCGTTGTCTGCCCAATTCACAATACACCATGCTTTGTTGTGTGTGGCCACAAAGGCTCACGATATCTGTGCTCTTCTCACCACTCCTGATTTACATCAGTTAAATGACCAATGCAGTGAAATCATGCAATTAATTAAAAAGCACCACAAGGGAAATATGAGCAGAAGCCTTAACATTTTTGATCTCACAAAAAAGGCCACTGACACAGGCTGTGGTGAGGGGGTGAAGTAGAAGCACAATCCACCGTTTCTCAGTAGGCTAGGCAGCGCTGCTCGGTGAAGTCACGATTTTACAGCAGCGGAGCAACTCAGCAGTGACAACAATTCAGATTATCAGGTCTGGTATAATAGGCTCAGAAAAAGAGGGGGGCTGAACTTTTCCTTTTCTCTCAAGCAAAAAAAAAACAGAAAGGGGGTGGGCATTCAACCCAACAGGGCGACCGTTGCTAGGGAATAATGACATTACAAACTCACAGAACTTGTGGAGTGTTTGCGGTGTGCCCCTTGAGGGAGGCCTGCACTTGCATTCGGATTGGTCCAAATGTTCACCCCCTCCACAAGGAGGAGGGGCACTGCTTCATTCATTAACTGCCACACTGAATAGTAATGAAACATGGTCATCAAAATTAAACTCTCTTCTTTTTGACCCAGCCAAGGAGTGCTAGCCTGCCGTGATCAAATTAAACTCCTAAATTCCTTAAATTCCTTCAAAACACAACAGACCTCAACATATACCTTCTCTGTTGACATTTTCAGCAACATTGTCAACACTTTCAAACCATGAGCTGCAGTGACACTTTTCCCTGGAAGGGGGCAGAGCTGAGTTTCCAGGCATAATCACTGGTGCGTTGTTCCAAGCTGCCTTGATTTGCCATTCATATTCTCAGGATCCAAAGCAAAGCCAAGAGCAAACTGCATTCCTGAACAGTGGATAACATGATATGGTCAGCTGTTGTCTGACACAGACCCATAGAGGTTAATGCGTATATAATCAGATGAGGGCTCCTTGGGACACTGGCAATGGAAAAGGATTAAACCCCTGTGGAATCTAAGGGTGGTGTAAATTGTGATTTAAAATGTCCATAGAAACCATAAACACTTAAAAATATATATGCCATAGAAACCATTGACATTTTTTTCTCAGAATAACAAAGTCTATAGCAATTCTGGCAGAGTGGGGAGCCCAGACAAATGAGTAGGAGGTGCAAGATCAGATGACCGAGGCCTGGCTCTGTAAGTGCGGAGGGTGGAGCCCGTCTCTGGACCCCTGGAGAATGCCTCCATGAGATTAGTGAGGGCGCCTTGTCAGCCAGATGTTAATGAGCCATCAGCCAACAGATGGTGTTTGTCCTCAAATAAAAGTATACTGGCAGCAGTACGCTGAGGAGGTCCACTGTACAGAGTGCATTAATTATCTGAAAGGTAATAATTTATGTCTTACCAACATTCAATTGGATTATTTTCTACTGAATCAATGTGCATGTTGCATTAACAAGAGCTGCGGGAGATTTATTACACTGAGGATTTCCTACTCACAGGAACACATTTATTATAACTATCATTTTTACAAATCTCCATTTTCATAAATCTTCTATAAACCCAGCGTGCACATGATGAAGCCATTTCTGTCTTCTTTGACCACATGGCTCTAGTTTGAAGAATGGGTCACTGCAGGGGGTTTGGACGCAATTGTTGGATGAATGTATATCATTAGCATCTAAAATACCTGACTGACAACAGGACATCTGGAGCTGGGGCTGTGAAGGGGAACCTAGCCTGCCTGGTGACTGGGAGACGCAGTGAAGGGTTTGAGAATTATATGGCTGTATTATAAAGGACTTACAGCGTTCGGCAGCCCCACTCATCTATACTGAGAAAGAATTAACACACACATGCACAGAAATTTACGCGAACTCTCTTTCGAACTTCACTCTCACTCAAACACGCAGTCATATAGCCCATGCTCTCTCTGACAAAACAAAAACACACAATCATGCATGTTCTCCCTCAAAAACACAAAAACATATGCTCTCTCTAATAAACAAAAGCATACATGCTGTCTCTCAAAAATACAAAAAGCATACAGCTCTCCCTCAAAAACAAAAACACAAAAACATATGTTCTCTCCAAAAAAAAAAAAAATTCCATGTACATTCTCCCTGAAAAATATAATAATATACGTGGTCTCTCCATCTCACTACATGCTCTCTTCCGCACATGTAAGCACACACAAGCACACTTGCACATAAGCACACACTTGTCAGCAATTTACCATACAAGGGATGTTGTGAAATAAAACGTTGGTTATACAAGAAAAGATGTAGTAAATACAGAGACATTAGAAAGCTAATGGGAAAACCTCAGTAGTACTTCACCTGCAGTACAGTATGCAGCTAATCTGATTTGCATCCTAGTATTAGCAAACGGATACAGCTGACAGTGAAGTTGCTGTGGAGACGTCAACACAGAAATATTACAATGCACATACAGTATATCTGAGCTCTGCATGTCTGCACAAGCATTTACTGGTAATTTATATAGCTTTTCCTTTCAGAATAACACTTAGGGGAGACAGCCTGAAATGGACAAGAGACAAACAGAGTCAAATGAAGAAAAAAAGTTTAGACCAGGTGCCTTATTATTCCAGCATTCAACTCATCGCTGCTGCTGCCCTGCATAAGCTGTCTGGAAAGCAGTCTGTTACACTGCAAGACATCTCCGCTACAAAATATCAGCATGCCCTGCAGAAACAAACCCAACATAACAGAGAGCCAGAGGAAGGGGGCACTGAAGCTCAAGGGAAATGCCTCCACTGTGCACATTTCACCCCAGGTTGTCTGTGACCCCAGTTGGTCTTTCAGGCTTGTCTAGCAAGAGGGAGCCTCGTCTGGTACAGCGAGGTGAGGGTCCACCTGCTCCGCGCTGGTGCCATATGTGGAATATTGCAGAGTGAGAGCAGAGAAATAGCATAATGGAGTGTCCGCAGTGGCACCAGCACGAGCATGAGGAAATGGGGGTTGGGGTGGGAAGCTTTATGCTGATACTTGACCTGGACATCCATATTGCATGCAAAAAAAATCCACACCTTCCACTCCACCATGTAAAATCTGTTCATAGCATGACATGCACATAAATGCATGCATTTTATGTTGCCTTTATAATAAATTATTTAAACATAAAAAAATATTTGCCATGCTATTAGCCATGAATAGATAAACAGTTATAATAAAAAATAATATAAGTCCACAGAACACAAAGGACAATTATTCTTGTTTAACACTTTTTACCTGTTTTACATGTTCAATTTACCCAAGGGTCAGTATGCCTCCTGTTTCTGATTGATATAGTGTACAATTGTATAGTCAGTGGGGGTTGAGAATTAAGTTTCATGTTATAGTCAGTAGGGGGAGCTATAAAGCTCTTTCAGACTACTTACAGGACAAAGAATGCTCTCCATCTCACCTATCTCCAGACTCCAGCACTCTCAGTAAAATGCCTGTTATTGTGCTGCAGATCCACCTCCAGAATGTACTCATCTATATCTACTAAGCATCATCTCTGAAGATGATGCTTCTTGAACACACTACAACTTGCAAGACTAGGAAGATGACTTACTTATTACTAAGACCACTTACCCACTTAAAATTGGTAGACCAAAATATCTACATAATCAATTACAGTACTCCCAAAAATAGCTTAGTCACCGTGCATGTGTCCATTATTTTCTTCACAAGATTTTTTTTGTTTAGTTGACTATTTGATTGTGTACAATAAATGAATATCACTGTATGCAGATATTGTATATGATACTGATACCTGCCATTACAGAGCCTCCTCATGCCATACATGTATTGCTGGGTTGGTTCATTGCTAGGTCACCGATAAACTGTTTCCACTTTAGTCTGAGATGAAGCCGCACGCAATCACCACAGGAAATATTGACCCAGTTACAAATCTCCTGTGCCCAGATTCATAAAAGCAACATATTTAAGTCCTCCTGAGACTGATTTCAAATACATGATATCACCTCTATATATTATATATCTCTTTGTCTCTCCATACTGTATTGAGCAGATGTGAAACAGAGCACAGGGTGACAGAGAGGAGTCACACCTTCATCCAGACCCTGATTGAATTCTCCACAGCCAGAGATCATTTAAGAATGATCAACTTTCAAAATCAATTATCTGTCCTTAGAAAGGCACAAATTAATTCTGGTCCACAACATCACACATTAATATGACCTCAAAGATGTTTAAAGATGATTTGTTACCCACTAGTGCTTAGCAGAATCTGGAAATATTCCACAGAGCAGTCTGGGACACATCTTAAATGTGTAATCTGTGCCTTTTCTCTGAAAGGTTGAAACTAACAGCACATGAAAGTGAAGAATTCCATTGTTTATGATTTATTGTCTTTTACATTTGAATCTGCAAATAAAGATATCCATGGTCATTTACATTATTTATGTAACTTTCTTATGTTATTTATATAACACATATTTATATAACACATTCCCATTCATGAACTACTCAGTTTGCATCAAGTGGACATTATTTCGTTTGACTGTGATCGGTAACAGTCCATTCAATAGAACACATCTTAGTCTAATCACACACTAGAATTTCCATTTCCATCTTTCAACTTGGACAGGTTTTCTTATTAGTTCAAAATAGGTGGTAAGCATAGGATCACCGTAATAATTCAGTAAAAATATGTTTTTCTATGTTTACAAAAGAAAAGGCTACTAATTAAAAAACAAGTTTTCAAATGCAAATCTGTGCAGTGGAATATGGAGCCTGTCAGCAGATGCAAATCAGTAGAGAACAAAGTCCCTGTTGTGTATGGTACAGTGCAACGCTTGTTGATTATGCACCATTCTGCTTCTGCAGTCTGATTTGGATATGACACAAGATGAGATGGCACCTGCCTTTTCGTCATAGATCATCACGCGCCTAAGCCAATTTGATTTGGAGACTCGCCTCCGCCAAAGTGGGAGGAGAGGCACTGTGGGGGTGTGTCAGTGCAGATCGAGCAGCATACTGCAGTTTAAATTGCAGTGGATTGCAATTTTGGGGTCAGATTAGTCTGCGATTTGTGCGTGCACCGCCAACCTGCTAAGACCAGGTGTATGGTGCAAGTCACAGCCCAGTGTATGGCGAGGTGCTAAATTCAGGGCTTTGCCAAGCAATGTGTGCTATTCAAAAGCCAGTCAACCATTTTTGTGGATCATATGCTGTCCAATTTGACTTTGATATAAAACCCCAAGCAGGAAAAACGGATGCATTATTGTCTTTTTTCTTTTTTGTAATGTTAATCCCTGTATTTAGTTCTGTTTTTAATTGTTTATGACTGTTCTTCCCAGCCGTACTGTATTCCGTTCTTTACACCAATCCGTAATGAGAAGAATGACAATAAATGCAGTTGTGCAGTTGTGTGCTCCTTCTACCCAACCACTCACTTACGTGAATGGAAGGAGGGCCACTCCATCAATATCCAGATAACCTGACATGCAAACTGCCTGGTGACAAAGGAGGAAAGTGAGGAGACAGTCGGACCCTGTCCCTGTTATGCCTGCAGTGTCAACTATGGGCATATGTACAGCATTTGCGCAAGGTAGGCATAAACCTGGCACATACAGACGGATGAGAAAATGAAAGGAAAAACTAACATAAAGTGTCTTATTAAAGGACATTTTAGCTGCAGTCAGCGCAAAACAGCATAAACCCAAAAGATCAGGCTCAAAAGTGTCTCTAGTGGTAAAACGTTAAGAACTGCACATCCAGTCTGTCATTGGCCAGAAACAGATCATCCAGCTGACGTATTCGACCCGGTGACGAAATTGAAACCTGTACAGCTACGCCCTGAAGTTTTGGAGCGAGGGCGGGCTACACCCCGGGTGCGTCCCAATAGTCGAAAAATGCACCCTCCCTTCCTCCACTACCACCTCCTCTACTCCGTGCCCCGGAAACGGATCTCTGTGTTTTAATCTAATGTCGCTGATTACATCTTAATTACATATTAATGGTTACATATTAATTAATGTCTCGACGCAAACCGCAATGTCAGGTACATTGTATACTGTACATGCAAATACTTGTACTCGAAACGTTCAGACAGTTTTGCATACTTCCGGGTAGGAGAGATGTGGTAGTGGGGGAGTGGAGGAAGGGAGGTGGGGAGTGAAGAATATTGGGACACAGCCCCCAGCTATAAAAGCGAATCTCAGTGGTTGATCTCACCGTTTTCTACAAAGTTCGGTGGTTGATCTGCGTGGACAGAGAGGAGATAGGAGAGAGAGCGAGCGAGCGATATATATAGCTACCTTACAGTTTCGCTTTTTGAATATTCTAGTAAGTTATGGTAGCCTATTTTTGGTATATTTTTTATAGTTAGCTTGATAATCCCACATTTTTCAGTCTACCTAGCTTAGCAAGTAGCTAGCTAGTTTATTTTATATATATATATATATATATATATATATATATATACTTTATTAAAAAATTACATATAAAGCATAGTTGAGCCAGGAGTTGTATTATATGCATGCTACACGTTTACCTTTGCAACGTCTCTACAACAGACATTCTCTCTTGGAGAGAGTTCACTGCAGTGACCACATGTGCACCCGTTGAAATGGAAATATTGTTCATATCTTGCAGGTAACGTTAGTGTGATTGCCTACAGCCTGTGTAAAATTAGTAGCCTACATGGCATGGGTACTTTTGTACAGCGTGTGATTTGTTGTTTGCTGGCCGCATCATTATAAGCCCAAATGAGGCTATGCGTGCCGCCGCCTACCACTCCAAAATATTGCCCATCCTCTCATTCGCCACCATTGCTTCTGCCTCGGCTACTTGGGGCTCGGCAGCAGCTGGAGCTAGTGTGTTTGTATGTGTATGAGTGAGAGAGGTAGCGAGAGAGAGAGAGTGGAACAAAGTAGCCGTTGCGAGTGCTGTCCAGAGTAGAAATTAGCTTTTGGCTACTAGTGAAAAAGATTGCTGGGGCGTGGTTTGATACCTGGAGCACAGCCCCTATATTATTACCTTATCACGCCCAGATATTAGCATTTTTCAAATTTCAAAAGGGGCGGGGTCTAGCTAAACCATGGTGCTTTGTTACCCTTTAAGGTGTTAGGCTACCATGAGCCTCCAGAACAGCTTCAATGCACCTTGGCATAGATTCTACCTCTAGTCTCTGGATTCTAGTTTCTCAGAACTCTGGAAGTCTCTGGAGGGATTGAACACCATTCTTCCAAAAGTTATTCCCTCATTTGATGTTTTGATGATGGTGGTGGAGAGCGCTGTCTAACACGTCAGTACAAAATTTTCCATAGGTGTTCAAATGGGTTGAGATCTGGGGACTATGGTGAAGGCCATATAATATGAGTAACATCATTTTCATACTCATCAAACCATTTAGTGTCCCCTCGTGCCCTGTGGATGGGGGCATTGTCATCCTGGAAGAGATCACTTGCAATCTTTCTTCACAATATTGAAAATAACGTTACGTTAATCCCGCAGAATCCGATCCAGGATGTTTACATACAAATCACAGGTTCCATTTTTTTTCAAATGCAGCCAAATTAAATGGCAAAAGCTAACGTTACAAAAAGTGAGCTAGTTTAGGCTAACGTTAGGCAACGTTAGTTAAATCACTAACGTTAGCAATTAGCTAGCTATTAACACTACAACACGATAAAAAATTTTACTATTTACGATACAAATCACCACTGACAACGCCACAACCATAAAAATTTTATAAATTTCCATCTCGCTCCCTTTCTATCTCTCTCTAATACAGTAACGGTGAAGATGATTATATTGCTGGACAGCTGAACCCGTGTTCTGAATGGTTAGACATGTCAATCATCAGGACGAGGACGCGCACAAGAACACGCATGATTGGAACTCTATTGAATATGTTAGTGAAGCAATGCTTCACGGGTGGGCTCAAAAACGCGTCATAATCCACAATTATCCAATCATGTTTTATAAAGTCCCCCATTGATTTCCAATGGTCTAGTGAAGCAGTCAGACACTGTGCCTCACTGAAGTTCCTTGTAAAAGTCAAAGGGTGGTGCTGTTTTTCACGATACAAGAACTATATAAGAAGATACAAGGCATATTTTTGAATCTAAGCATTTTTATTTATTTTTTTTAGCTTCACAAGGGAAAGTCGAAAGTCGGTGATGATTCAATATTAAAGAAAGCCAATGTTGTGTGTGTGATTGTGTGATATGCATGTTCTTTTTCACCCCTTTTTTTGGTGAAGCACTGCTTCACCTGTTGTCTTAGAGAAACCTCCTCTGATTCACTCTCATTGAGCCTCATTCATCACACGTGAGCAGAATGAATTTTTACGTACAGTTGAAGTCAAAAGTTTACATACACCTTAGCCAAACTAAAAGTTTTTCACATTTCCTGTCTTAGGTCAGTTAGGATCACAACTTTATTTTAAGAATGTGAAATGTCTTAGTAGACACAATAATAGTAGAGACAATGATTTATTTCAGCTTTTATTTCTTTCATCACATTCCCAGTGGGTCAGAAGTTTACATACACTCGGTTAGTATTTGGTAGCATTGCCTTTAAATTGTTTAACTTGGGTCAAACGTTTTGGGTAGCCTTCCATAAGCTTCTCACAATAAGTTGCTGGAATTTTGGCCCATTCCTCCTGACAGAACTGGTGTAACTGAGTCAGGTTTATAGGCCTCCTTGCTTGCATACGCTTTTTCAGTTCTGCCCACAAATTTTCGATTGGATTGAGGTCAGGACTTTGTGATGGCCACTCCAATACCTTAACTTTGTTGTCCTTAAGCCATTTTGCCACACCTTTGGAAGTATGCTTTGGTCCTTTGTCCATTTGGAAGAGCCATTTGCGACCAAGCTTTAACTTCCTGGCTGATGTCTTGAGATGTTGCTTCAATATATCCACATAATTTTCCTTCCTCATCATGCCATCTATTTCATGAAGTGCACCAGTCCCTCCTGCATCAGCCAAGGGCTCAGGCGCTCAGCCTGGGGTACAGGAACTCAGCCTGGGGGGAACGAGGGAGCCTGGAGGGAACGAGGGAGGCTGGAGGGAAACGAGGGAGCCTGGAGGGAACAAGGCCTGAACATGAACAAGACAAGACAAGGAGGTCCAAAACAAGAGGGTACATAACAAGACGGTACATAACAAGACGGAACATGGCGAGACCACAAACGGGAAACCCAGCTCACGAGTAAACACGACGAGCAACACAAGACGGTCCGGCCCCGAACAAAGTGACGGGGTAGACTATATACAAGACATGACGAGGACAAAACGAGCAACAGGTGGGAGAAGGCTGACGAGGACACGAGAGGAAAACACAATGCAGGTGTGGGGAGTGCAAGACACAAGTAGGAGGGAGAGAGGGAAAACACAGGGTGGACTGTGAGACAATAGGAAAACCCGGGATGGAACCCGGGTGCCTCACATGTTCATTGATTTGCACTTTTTGCACCAAAGCACGTTCATCTCTAGGAGACAGAACGCGTCTCCTTCCTGAGCGGTATGACGGCTGCGTGGTCCCATGGTGTTTATACTTGTGTACTATTGTTTGTACAGATGAACATGGTACCTTCAGGCGTTTGGAAATTGCTCCCAAGCATGAACCAGTTCAGTCGGAAAATTTGTCAGGAGAAACAACGCTTAAAGTGATCCATCCATATCTGCTGCAGATCTGGCAGCAGAGTGATGGTTTGAGGCTCGTTTGATACCTCAGACCCTTGATGACTTACAGCCATTTTACCAACCATGTATTCCTGAAAATTTCCATTACTTTTCATAGAGCCCTGGGCACAAACGACCCCGTTTTCCCAGTTAAGCTTTTTTTACTTATTTTAGCTTGTGCATAAAATTCTTAAAGTTACGCTTAGTCTATACTCTACTGATAGTCAACACATTACAGTTTAAAGCCCCAGGGAACAAATATTTGTGATTGCCTTCTAATTTGGTTAATTTGGGTCTTGTGGACATAGCCTACAATATGCATATACTTGTATTGGAAATAATTACTTTCTGAATTCCAGAGATACTGGATACTTTTACCCTCGTTTTTGGTTTGAAGTTGGGCGGTACTATAAGTGGGAATGGTGATGTCACTAATCCCACACCAATCACAAGGCTGATGTCGCTTGTCCCTCCCACCAGCATTTGTCAAAACTAATGCATTTCCACATTAATGTGATATTGGCATTACTGCCTTATTCGAACACTGCCGGTGTGTTAGCTAGCCCTGTGGATTTAGCTACTACTTTCAGTAACGTTACGCGTATCTTGGCTAACGTTGGGCGTGTAGCACTAATGTTAGATAATAATGTCACATATGCCTTCTCATCGCTGTGCTCACCGGTGCTGGGTACAGCGCAGTTGATTTTTTTTTACGTACAGAACTGAAGTGGAGCTTTAGTTGCCAGGGTACCCAACCAAACAATTCCATGGCATTCAACATGCGAGCTACCCAACGTGAACTAGCTAGCTAACTAGCAGCAATACCCACATCTTTATTGGAAGAAACAAATGTTATAACAAAGTTAAGAAGTGTGGTTTATTATTAGGCCTATATGGAAACTTAGTATGTTGAAACCCACCATTCCGTCACCATTTGTGAAGCCAGAGAACGCGGGTTATCTGGTTGTAAAATATCTACACTCTCAAATTCCGTGTCGGTAAGTTTGTACATATGATTGTACAACCACGATTCTCTCCGCTATTTTGTTTTTTTGTTGTGTGTGATGCCGAGTGTCTTATGGACAGAAATCAAGCGTGCCCATTAGAATCTTATGACCACGCCCCGACCGTCCTAATACAGGTCTCAGCAGCTAATTCAGCTGTATTTGAGCAGTGTTTTATCATATTTATATATATATTTTTTCATTCAAACTTTGCTGGGTGTTTAATAACACACTGAAGTTTGATATCATATGTACATTTTAACGATTTTAGGCTTTGTTCCCTGGGGCTTTAAAAGAAGATACTGTATAGTTCATTTAGAGCTAAAGACGATTGGTATCTAATGGCGATTGCAAAAAAAATAAAAAAATCTTACCTACGTTTTCCTAAAGGAAATGTCACTCGTGTCTTGGCCATGCTGTATAAAAATATGGACAAAGTCACTGTAACGTCACCTATTGCCTTCCCATGGTCTCGTAAAAACCGAATTGAGGCTCCGGAAGACTTTTACGCCACCCGTTTGTACAAACTGTGTCTGCTCCGTGGAGCCGCAGTGACGTTTTCGGGAGCAGGGTCAACCGGATATGGTCTTCATGGTCCAGGCACAGTATGATTGACAGTTCGGGGTGGAGAAGAAGCCCATGACCTGACCAAACCCACCATTTTGCAAAACAAACTTGCGGTAAACTTCCTTCAGTTGCTAATGTTTTATAATATAACATTTAATTTTCATCCTCGATTTTCTGTGTCATTTATTCGCATTGAATGTGTGGTATTCGTCACATAATTAACGTTCATTCAGTTATCTTCAATTTATATTCAGCTAACATCAGCTAATTTGATTAGCTAGATAGCATACCAGCTGAGCTCGGTAGCCAAGCTAGACACACTGCATCATCACACACGAATGAACATAGGGTAACGCTATTGCCATGAAATATATTGACGGTCAATCAATCACATATGTTATTTTGACAAGACTTTTATTATAAATGTCCCTAGCACCGCTAGAAAGGTAGCAAGCTGTCCCCATAGTCTTAAATGAGCAAACCACCACCGTCTTTTTGGCTAACCGATAATTAACTCGACTGTGACAGAGCAGTCTCACGGTTTTCTGCAGTATGAAACCCTGTGCTGAAAACTGTTCCAGATAAAGTAGGCATTGTAGGTTAGTGGGTTCACTTTAGCTATAGCTAAAGCATAGTAGCCTACATTACATCGTAGCTGGCATTAACGTTCATCTGCATCCTATAACCTAATCAGAAACATTGCAAACATTTGCAAACGCAGACTCCGTATTCTTTTCCGATAAATTATTGGTTTTATTTTAAACATCCCCGTATTGAGTCAGTACAAACATACCGCTAACACTTTGGCTCTATTCCCCGCACATTTTCTTAATTTTTGGGACCGAAAAAAAATGATCCAGGTGTAGAAATGTCCGTTTAGGGTTCTAGTTGGAGCAGCTGCCTAACGTTATAACCACGGTAGCTAGCCAACTTATATGGCCAGCCAGCTGTTAAATTAAAAGGGCTTGCCGTGCTAGCTAACCCAGCATTGCTAAGCAATGGTAACATTCGTGGCAGGGGGAGTACGGCGATTGCGTACAAGAGGGGGTGGAATAGCTAAATTAATATCTAAATTGATAAGGTTATACAGGTATGGAGCAATTTATTTTAGATACTTAACCCCAGTTTGGCTGCTTGCTCCGAAACTCTGGGCCTGTAATGTAGCTGCAACATCCCTACTGTCTCATCTCACGAAACAGTATTTTTTTTTGTAGTAGACACATCATAGCTCGCTCCAAAATGAATATGACAAACATGTTGAAGATGAGCGACAAGGCAGTCAATTTATTATGTTATGAACTGCGTCCACAAAACAACAGATTGTTCACGGTAGACTACTAAGGGATGTTCTCCATTGACTTCCATTCAAAAATACAGTGTGTCTCTGTCTCCCTGTCCCAAGCATAGACTGTATAAAGGTCCCAAGACGCCAGGGCGCATTTTAGACCATTGATTGTTGTCTCACCCTTCTGGTCCCGCCCCTCTGAGTGAGAGCAGTGAAAACCCTATAGAGCCTACTTTGGTAGTGACCCCCAGGACTCAACCTGTCCCTGTGATTGGTCCTGAACAAATGTTAATATCCTGTCCAAACGACACAATAATTAAAAAGATCAGCACATGGAGAGGCATTAGACGAAGGAAAAGCACCGCTCCCAGCCCAACCAGGAAGTGGTTCAAGTGGTTCCTTCAAAAGGAAAGCCTGGTTTTGGCCCCTTGGTCTTGGCACAGAAGGGGGTGTTGTAAAAGGTTTAAAAAATGAATAACAGCACTACAGCTTGTTTTCTATTGGGTGAAAACCACAGGGAACAAACGACCTCGGGGCACAATCGACTCTGGTTATTTCTTTTGATTGTGTGATGGGTATATCCAAGTCAATAGGAACTATGATCATTTTATCAATACGACGGATTAATAACTAGGCTAGGCAAATAATGAAAATAAGACCAATATTCTTTTCAAAGAACATGCACTCATTCTAATATCCATTTTTGCGAAAGATGCTGTATTTTTCATAATCATCTATTGGCGGCGCTAGACATAAACTACCTTTTTTCCGAACAAAGTTGTGCGGAAAAAAATGATTAAGTTTAAACTATGAATACGCGTATCTTGCAGACACATGTAATGCCGCGTATGTACTGGAGAGACGCTTAAAACAGCGGATAACTCAAATGTCTGAATCACAAATAGCTTAAGCTACGCGGAATTTCGGGAGTAAGTCCCATTTGTGCATGTTTATCTCAACTCTGAATCTGGCCCATAGAGATTGGGCAGCTTTAACTCCTTGGGCCGGATTCAGAGATGGCCAACTTAAGTCATGCGCTTAAGTGCCTGTCCTGCACAGATTTAACGCAAGCTGACTTATAATGCCATATTCTAACTTGTGTTGCGCAGGTGCTTATCTCAAAATGTGTACAGGGCATGATATTCTAATTACCTGTTTCTTGTACCTGCCCCCCAGGTTGCCAGATATCTACTAAAAAAATGTTTGTGGGGTTATGCTTTTTCAACGTGTCAGTGACAGTGCCTTTAATAACCATATTTGCCTTTTAGAAAATCCTACCTTTGCGCATTGTAGTTGCTCTTGCGTGATAGGGTATAGGCATGCAGTGAACATATTAAAGAGTAACTACACCCACTGTCTCAGCCTGTCTCTGCCTAATACACAATTTTGAAAAATACTTTGTGGGGTGAGCGAGGGACAGGGGTGGGGGCAGAGGAGCTGTGTCCATCATCATTTGCATAAATTAACGTACATTGTACAAATTATTTTGTATAACTCGGATCAAACTGTCAAACTAGACATTGCACATCAGATTCAAGATTCAAGATTCAGCAACTGCAAAGCCTATTTCTCACCTGAAATATTTTCAGAAACATATTTTAGTGGACTATTTAGGTGGAATAAGAGAATTGAACAGGACGCCACGTTGTTCCTTTTTAAAAACGTGGAGGCGAAACGAAAGTAACGTAATGGGTCTAACCAATCAGGTGCCGGCTGTTTCCGTTGTGGGCGACAACAATATGACGTAGGGGTACCTCCAAAGAGGTACTCTGACATCACGATTGGGGCGGGGACAGTGTGGGGAGCAGAAAGGAAATTTCAACCATTAGGGGCAGCACAAAGACGCTTTTCTACCAGTTTCTTATGATATACAATATTATTTCAGAATTGTTGAAATAACGGAATGCATGAATAAGTTTCATTATAAGGTAGGCATACAAACACGTTTACAGCGGGAAAAAAAGTGATCTAGAGTGTAGCCTTACCCTTTGCTACATCGCATTGATAAAATGATCATAGCTTCTATTGATGACTGGGATATACCCATCACACAATCAAAAATATTATCGCTGGACAGTGCTTGCACGCAATATAACAAAGTAAACAAATAAATCGTTGGATTTACTTTAAAAAATTATTTATAAATTTTTTTTGTACGATTTTGCCTACATAATAAAGTAATGTACAGTAACATAATAGCCTAGATGTGACATCTTCCACTTAACAAGTTGAAGTCACATATAGTTAATAATAACCCATTACTTGCAGCCACTGTCCAAACATTTATTTTTTGAGTGCATCTGTCACATGCTGGAAGGATGTGGCCAGGAAGGAGAGAGATTTCAACCTGGAACACTAGTAGATCTACACTGCGGGGAGTTACTTTGCGCTTCCTAATAATTTTGGAGCAGCTGTGCTCACACAAGTAGGCTGCAAAATTCTCTCTCTGTCAAAGCGATTATGATCCAAACACTGTAAATCAATTAATCCATCTAATATTGGTCTGGTATTAATATACCAGACAGTCAATCATAGCCTACATTTACATATTTTTCTTTTTATGACAGCTCTTTGATAATTGTAAGTAGGCTAGGCAAAGGAAAATAAAACCAATATTTTTTTTCAAAGAATATGCACTCATTCTAATATCCCATTTTTACATATTTTTCATAATCATCTATTGGTGGCACTAGACATAAACTACCTTTTTTTCTGAACAAAGTTGCGTGGAAAAAAAAAGACTAAGTTTAAACTCTGAATACGTGTATCTTGCAGACACACCTCCTTTTCATCAAATCTCCACCCTGCACGCATAATGGCGCGTATGTACTGGAGACACTTAAAACAGCGAATAAGTCAAATGTCTGAATCACAAATAGCTTAAGCTACGCAGAATTTTGGGAGTAAGTCCCATTTGCGCGTGCTTATCTCAACTCAGAATCTGGCCCTTAAAGGACAAGTTTGATTTTAAAAAATAGACCAAGACTAGCAATAACAGAAAAGTATTCATTTTAACAATTACAATCACAACCCTCTCTGAAACAAAAACACTGATGCCATAGACATATCATTGTATTCAAATAAAACAGAAACAAACCTGCAAGCTTGTATTTTCTCTTGGGAATTTTATCCTGGGATTTTAAGTTAAATCCTTAACCCTGAAATTCAGAGCCAGACAGTGATATGCAAAACATGATGGCCATCTAATGCTAAAATTACCTAAGCCAATGCAAAAACATTTGTAAAAGATAACAAAGAACTAAATTAATACGTTTACATTTACAACAATATATTTCATTTGCAAATGTTTTTAAAGTGCTCATAGGAAGTCATATGTCAAATCCTGTATGATAGGAATGTGAAAATAAAAACAATTGCACAGCTGAAGAATAGATTACAGAAATAGTTTAAGCAGCTGTGGGCTACATTTTTAGCAAAATAATAGGATGGTTGGAAAAAACACACAGGACAATGGTATAATATCAACAATTAGTACATTACTAAGGAACACAACATCCTGTTGAAAATGTATGTCCTTTTTTGGAGTTATGACACAGCTGTTGAAAGGACAAGTTGACCTTCTGTGCAGTTTATGTTACATTACATTATAGGCATTTTGCAGACACTCTTATCCAGAACGATTTACACAGCATTGGTATTTATACACAGTATCTATTTATACAACTCTATATACAGTATAATATATACTTTACTCAAGGGTACTATCTGGGAATCGAACCTGCAACCTTTCAAGCCCAGTTCCTTAACCATTATTCTACACTGCCGCCTATAACCAGTTGCCCATTATAACCAGTAGCCCATTATAACCAGTAGCCCATTATAACCAGTAGCCCATTATAACCAGTAGCCCATTATAACCAGTAGTCTTCATTATTCTAGCAGGGAAACAGTTTTATGTTGTGAAAGCTTTGTTTGCCAAAATTTGCCTTTCTTGATTTCTAAGGCACTCAAATGTCATATTCTCTTTGGATATGACTGCACTTTTACACATATTATTTTCAGATTCCCTCTGAAAAGCAAGACGGCACCACATGCAAACACATGCACATGATTACTTTACAGGTTATTCTACAAAATAAAAGAACTGGTACAACATACTAAAGTGCCACGGATTGCACATAGAACTATAGCAGAAGGTGACAGTTATTTGAGCACTTACTGATAATAAATTTCTCTGAAAATGCATCAGTAGTTTATCGAACTGTCATTTAACACATATACCAAATTCAAGCTTAAAGTGTTCTGACAAGGTATTTCAAAATGAAACCAGACTTTTTTATTGGTCATAAGTACACACGAGTAAAAGGCCAGATATTAATGCTGAAAATATTCAATATTTTCAGTATTAAACAGGGTTTTACTTTCTCATAGAATGACCCTTGGTGCATTTTATTTCTGATTATATTATAATGCTGCATGTTACACTTGACCCTCTTCAGCACCTACACCTATCTCACATCACTGTTCAGTTTAAGAACACAGCTGAGAGGACATCTCTGTCATGATGTTAGATAAGATTAAACAATGCTGTTGGCATCGGTCCACTCCTTCTGTCAGCATCGGTTCTTGAGTGATTGAGAAGGTGCTCTTTCTCCCCTTGTGTCAGCTCTGTGCTGATAAATCAATAAAAAATATATATACTGTATATTTCAGAATGAAGAGACAAGAGCTCTGCATGTTAAAAAAAAGCACATTTTCTCAGTATTTAGATCCCACACTTCTGAAATGATTCCAGCCCGCTTGGTCCAAAACAATTCAACAGAAATGCAATGATCCTTAAAATATTAACATATGCTTTATTGACTGGTTTTAACTGGCCATTGATACCACTTTCAGCCCACCATGACAAACAGTGTGTGTTCTAATTCTTCATGTCAATGGACAAAAGATGAAAAAGAACATAAATTCTCCTTGTTTTTTTTAAATTATTTGACCGCAAGTCTGGGCACACTGGCTTCTCTGAGTTACTCACTTTTTTAAATCAGTGGGTTGTCATGTTGAGTCTCATGAAAAGACTTCATGTGGTGGCATGGTGGCTATGGTGAGGTTTTAATGCACTTTATTTATCCTGCATGAAAGATGGTCCTAATGCCATCCAGCAAAAGATGTGATATAATCACTTGATTTTGCTCTTTTGAAATTAAATCTCATTCCGTTTCTACTCCTAATTACCCATAATATTACAGATAGGGCCGCATCATATCATCAGGGAGGTTCCCGTTTTCAACAGAAATTAATCTAATTGAGTGCGGAATATAGTAGGGGTACACACTGTTGGGATCAGAGGAAGGTCTCTAAAACAAGCATCTGCCAGTGATGGAAAGCCATTTCCTTCAATCCACAGAGCCCATGGCCCTGCCGCACCACATCAATATCAAGGCCCACAGTTGAGCAAAGCCCATAAATCAAAAAACCACAACAGAGAGACCTCTGGGAAATAATCATGCCAGAAGCTCCTTTTCATTTTGAGAGCAGAAAAAAGGCTTCACTGGAAAGGCAGGCAGGAGAAATAGGAGCAGGCAAATATTTTTGAAAAAGTAGTCTGCACATCCCAATCATGGGTGACAAACTGGTGGGTTTTCTGTTTCCATTCTCCTCCTGAAGCTTAATAAACACATAGTTCCTGGTTTCAGTGGTAAGGAGAGACAGGCCAGACCAGTTTTTCCCACAAACACCCTGAGCCCATTTTCTCTGTGTCAATACCAGAGCAGCACTTAATCAACCACATGATACGGTAAGCTCAAACACCCAGCTGCAAACACTCATGATGCACAAACACTAAACAACCAATAAGATGTAGAAAAGGACTTGCCATTACGTAAATGAAATATCAACCTTCCTTTAATCTTAGAAAGATAACATGCCTGCTCCACACCTCAAATGGCTATTAAGGGTGTTTAAAATAGCACAAATCCACTCCCAAGCCATATCTTTCATTAACAGACCCAGAATTGTTAATCAGTCCAGTTATACATGCTAATTTGCTGCAACCCAAATTCTTGAATATGACATTCTCTCCTTGAATCACGCAGACACTGCTCAGTAAGTGCAGGATATAATTACACTCATAGGGGATGGACTGTTGTCAGAGAGACTATATTTCTAATTGGCAACATGAGTAGGCACATATTATGATGGACACGTTAGAGAGATAACATATTTATGAGATTATATTTAATGCGCTGCTGGCCTACTGAGCCGCACACTGTGTCCAGGAGGCCATGGCTCATGTTGAGTTTTGGTTTACTCAGTGGTGCGCTGACACTGCACAGTCACACTTCACTGCTTCCTGCCTTTCAGCCTGACCTATATCTGCCTGCCTCATGCCTCAGCTCCAAGCATTCACTGTGCATTACCGCAGGCCCAGTCCAACACCCGACCACACAGCTGTGCCCACTGAAAACAGAGCTCCCAAAGCGAACCAGCAAGTTTCTTTAGTTATTATTAACCTTTATTTACACAGGGTAGGTTGACTGAACATGCATGCTCTTTTACGGCAACGCCCTGTTAACGCCCCCGCCCCCCCCCCCTAACTTGCATGTATTGGGATTGTGGGAGGAAACCAGAGTACCTGGAGGAAACCCACGCTGACACGGGGAGAACATGCAATCCACTGAACCACCATGCCGCCCATAAAAATGATATGATAGTCCCTATACTGTATCCAAATACTTTTGGTGGCCAGTCAGTGGGCTGGTCCCTGAGCACTGATGAAGCATGATGATCTGACATACAGTACCTAAAAGAAAGATGGCCAATTGCAGAGCAGGGGGAAAATCAGATGGTGATAGATGGTGCAGTATGGAAAACACTGACTATAACAGAATCCAATTTTTTTTCTGCCCAATTTGTTTGGGCACCTCTCCTTCTGGTTGCATTTCCCCCAGGCAACAGTATACATCAGCTTTTATTGTTAAATGTAATCACTTTCTTTCCACTTCCGAAAGTTGCTCTGGATAAGAGCATCTGCTCAGTGATGGTAATGTAATGTCATTTAATCATTCTTCATTGTACTGTGACAATGTTTGGTAAAATGTGCTACGTAAATAAAATGTGTTTGTTGACACTTGCTGGGATCTATGGTGCTGTCCCACAGGACACATGGACACAGGTGGCTCTGGCAGACATGGGATTCAATCCCAAGCACAATTATGCGTGTACCACTGCACTAATAGCAAGTGCCTCAGCTGGATATGGCACATGGGTGCCAATTACAAGTACTGTAGTTTTTTTAATTTATATGTTGACTAAATGACAGAGATGAGAAACATCAGATGCATAAAACGTCACACTTGTCCCCAACCAAAATCTGTGTGAAGGTCATTTTTAATGAGAACTTATGTCTTGACTTTGGCACACAAGGAGCAAATGGTTTCCCTGTTGGTATGACAATGACTGGAGGGGGACACAAGGCCGCTCTGACACACACACAGGCTCAGCAAAACAAACCTGTGACCTTTCATCACCCTGCTGGCATACAAGGGCTGTTTCCATCACTAGGGGCTCCCCTGTGACTTGGCTATTGTTAAGGAGAGGAGGCCCTGGAAAAGGGCTTCTTTTGTAGAGCAATAAGAGGAGACACGTATGCATGCTCCAATTCTCCACAGGCCCCCAACCCCAATCCAGCCACCCACCCCCCTTCTAGAACATTCCTGGGTTCCAAAATTTATTTTGCCTCTCTTTTTCTTTAGCTCAGCCTCTTATAATAATAATAATAATAATAATAATGCATGGCATTTATATAGCGCCTTTCTAGATACTCAAAGCGCTTTACAATGATGAGGGGGAAACTCACCTCTACCACCACCAATGGTCTCTTGCCAAACTTCTGCCCCATTAGCCACAAAGCCCAAGTCTGTTTGCCCTCGCCTGGCATCTGGAATAGCCATTAGGTCAGGAACCATTAGCAGAGCTGGAGGAAAAGACTACAGGGAATTTCATTGTGAAGTGAAAGACCCCTGAGTAGCATGATCAGCACTGGCTGCTTCTCAAGATCAGGAGGATCATTACAGGATTTTCCTTCACAGCAACAAAATAAACTGGATAGTCCAGGTTTAGAGTAACACACATCATATATTATTTCAAACAACACTGGATAATTTATCAGATTTTTATTATACTTGGAACAAAATATGAGGGTAGCAAATTCCCAAAATTTGGGAATTACTTTTTAATGTAATCTAGTATGTAAGTGCTTTTATATTTAAATTCCCATTTAGTTGTATTTCAGTTAAGAACTGTCCTGTATCTAATGCCAGATTAGAAGTCACAATACAAAGTTTGTATATGTGCCTTGAGGGATTGGCTATATTTAAAAGCACATCTAAAATGCCTCCACTGTAATGCCTGGCCTCAATGTCAGACTGCAGACGTGCTGCGACTAATTCTGTGAATAGATTTAATGTTTCACATTTAGCTAGAAATCAGAGCATGCAACTCAGCACAACCCATCAGTCATCACAGCACAGCACGTCTCTCAAAAACACATTTACAAGGTCACACCCATTTCAACTACAATGCCTCTCCACTTTCAGTCCTTGTCCTGTGGGCAACAAAAATGCTGTGGACTGGGCCAGTTAAAAATAGCCATGCGTTTAGCCTCATCTAAAAACGGCTTCTCAGCTGGACCAAGGTGTCACATGGCTGAGAACAATGTACCACTGTAGGTTTTAGTAAAAGGGCATTAATTTAGGAAATCTTATAACTGAAAATAAATGTCCCTATCATTCCACCCTCAAAACTCCTTCAGAATTTATAAAATTGGACACATACTCCCCCAGGAGTATGGGTCCAATTTCCCCCCCCACAGGAGACAGGCCATGAACTGGGGAAAGTATTTGCATTCATTTGCTCATTTTTCTTTAAGTGTGCCAATTCAACATATTACTGTGGAGGGTGACCATGGTGAGTAGTTCATGACCTAGAAAGTTATGGGAAAATAGGTTGACGTGTGTTCCACAGATGACCAGCTTCTGTCAGGTCTACTCTTTGGGAAAGTGTTTTAGCAGAGAGCTCATATACGCCATGCTGCAACAGAAAGATAAGAATTCACAACAAAACTGCCATTTAAAAAGACATTTATTTATTAGCAGGTCAGAGATCCTCAGTCACAGATTATGTGATAATATGTCTCTGGTGTGTCTCACAGTACATGTCTCTGGTGTGGCTCAAGGCAAACTATCATGTCAACTGGCATTCTTTAGCTCCATGCAGTTAGGCTCACTGTGCCCAAAGCATACTAAAATCATTATTTACTTTTTAATCACTTATTAAATGCTGTGCACACACAATGCCTTGTGATCAAAAAACATGAGCCAAACCTTCACAAGCTGATAACTGTTCTTATCCTTTATGTATGTATCCTTTATTTAGTTCTCCCAATTTGAATGCCAAATCATATTTTAGGCATTTCCCATCACTGCTACTTCCTCAGTAAATTCGGGAGAGTGCAGTCAAGCACGCATTTTCTCTCAAAACTGCATTCAAACTGTTTATTATCACTCTGCGGCCCAACTGCTGAACTTCACAGACATTGTGCCAGAATACTGTTCTTTTCACAGCTGGATCGGGCAGACTGCAGGCGCCAAGTTGTGTATAATAATCTCTATTGCAACAAAAAGCAAAGAAATCCCTATCAACTTAAACCCTCCATCTCTGGATGACAGCAGGGCTAATTCCACATGGCCAATAGGACCTCTGGCCACAGTTATCACTAGCATGGTCAGGATATGATTCCAGATCATGGGTGTGTTACTGTAAAAAAAAAGACTAGTGCTTTAGATTGCTGTAGCATCCAGAAAGTTCCATACACATTGATCTACCTTTTTTTATTTGATTGATCTTGAATTTTTCCCCTGAATCTCCTTGATTACCTGAATCAGTTTTGATTAACAGAGTTATCAATTTTGTGTATAATGACTTGTGCTAATGACCATTATCATTTGTCAAACAAAAATATTGTCAGTTTTAATAATGAATTCTAATAAAATCCTTCTATAGCCTCAAACTAATTGTATGTTACACAGGAATGACTTTTGGAACATAGGTGAATCAGGCACACACTCACTGAGGTGTAGAGGAAAATCCTCTTTACTTAGGAAATTACTTTTGGGTGGTGGCAGGATCCTGTGGCTGTTTGAGGGGAAAGAGTGCAGTGTAAACACAGGGACACCCTCTCCGCATCCTGCACGGCCCTGTGTAATGCCCACCCCATCATCAGGCAACAAAGCAGGTCCCATTCTGCAAGATTACAGAGTTATTTCAATGTAATAGTATTCAGTTTCTCTCCCTCTTTGCCCTCTCTGCAGCAGACAGATACAGTGTTACTGTCAATGCAGTGGGTACCGTCGGTGAGCAAATCACCTTCAGTGTTGGTAGAGGGGAGCACTGGCTTTTTTACAATTCAGGACATGTGGGCTTCCACACGCATGGAGCTCTGCGTTTGTTCAGCCAGTAGGAAAAATCCATCCTGACGCAGTGTTGCAGTGCAGCACTATTATTATGCATGTGGCACTACACCTCATTCCTCACCTCAGCCAGACACAGTACCTCCGACCATCTGAGTGTGTGGGAGGAGTAGCGGGAAAGTGTGGGATTAACATTCAGCAAATATTGCTGCCGCCATCCCTTCTGGCACACGCTATGCCCATTCGAAGCACGAGGGGCCCGCCACCTCTGTCAGTGAAGCCAGGTGCACGGCTGCAGACGGGCTGCTGATACCACATTATGACATCCACAGTGTCAGCTGTGTGATCACATGACCAACCCGTCTTTCTCACACACCCAATCCACTGCTGAGGCTCGTGGTAAGACTGAGGCTCGATCGATTCAATTTAGTAGCAAGGCAAGTTCACCATATTTCACTGATATTCATGAAAAAATGCTGTGTAAGAATAAAATATGAAAACATTTTACAACAATGGATTTGGTAATTAATGTATTGACCCAGTTCTTACAGACACAAACGCAAAATATAAAAATATATATATATATATTATTTTTATTTTTTTTAAATAGTAGCTTTACAAGATTTGAGTCAATAACTTGACCCTGTTAACATGGGATTTACTATAACAATTAGTGCTGGCAGAGACTCCCTGTAAAGTGAAGAAGCCTTATGATATGCAAAGATGAAAGACCTGATATAATTAGATTCCTCATTTTCATTAGAGCACTTTGATTGCAATGGCTGACAGCATGTTATTATGTGCAGTAGATAGGAACACTGTTTCCATGGCAACCTCAATAGTTTCAGGGCTGGACAAAGCTAACCACTGACTGCTTCAAAATTCTGAATGAACATGCTGTTAGCGCCAAACTAATTTGGTCAAATTTAAGTTGCAATTTCAGTTAATTTCAGTTTTCCTTTTTAACAAATCACAGGTGTCTGCTTCCATTAAAAACATTTTAAAAGCATTGGAATGAGAAGCGGTCTTTATTCAATAAACAAATGGACTTTCATTCATTGGCAACAATGGAGCTAACCATCTGGAATGGGAGATAGCCCTTCACAGAATGAGGGGGGCTGAATTATAATAAACTATGTGAGGCTACTGGGGCTACATGTATACACATGCACGCACAAGTACATCGTGCATACTCATTCAGTCTCCATCTCAGCTCAGCCTCTCCTACTGGGGAACCCAATGCACATGTATACACATACACACACAAGTACATCGTGCATACTCACTCAGTCTCCATCTCAGCTCAGCCTCTCCTACTGGGGAACCCAATGCACATGTATACACATACACGTACAAGTACATTGTGCATACTCACTCAGTCTCCATCTCAGCTCAGCCTCTCCTACTGGGGAACCCAATGCACATGTATACACATACACGCACAAGTACATTGTGCATACTCACTCAGTCTCCATCTCAGCTCAGCCTCTCTTACTGGGGAACCCAATGCACATGTATACACATACACGCACAAGTACATTGTGCATACTCACTCAGTCTCCATCTCAGCTCAGCCTCTCTTACTGGGGAACCGAATACACATGTATACACATACACGCACAAGTACATTGTGCATACTCACTCAGTCTCCATCTCAGCTCAGCCTCTCTTACTGGGGAACCGAATACACATGTATACACATACACGCACAAGTACATTGTGCATACTCACTCAGTCTCCATCTCAGCTCAGCCTCTCCTACTGGGGAACCGAATACACATGTATACACATACACGCACAAGTACATTGTGCATACTCACTCAGTACCTTGTGCATACTCACCCATTCTCCATCTCAGCTCAGCCTCTCCTACTGGGGAACCCAATGCACATGTATACACATACACGCACAAGTACATCGTGCATACTCACTCAGTCTCCATCTCAGCTCAGCCTCTCCTATTGGAGAGGCTGAAAGTTTGCACTGGCCATTCAGTGTACTGCAGCCTTTAGGTAGGAAGAATTTGGTCCCTCTTGTGTAGAGGTTTTACCAGCATTTGTTTAATCATCCTGGGAAAATGGTTTTGAGTTTTCTAATCCAATGTCTTTCTGTCCTTCGTCTGTCCTCCTGTGTCCAGTTAATGTTTGAATGGAGGCCCGATATTTCTACTGCTTCAAGTCCATGGTGTAGGAAATGAGCCACTATGTGTGTGTCTGTTTTCCTATGATTTCTTATGTTATATATGTGTTGTGCCAATCTGGTCTTGATTGTATTTCCTGTCTCTCCTACATATTTTATGTTGCAGTGTTTGCACTTTATGACATATATGCAGTTATATGTGTTAACTGTGAGTGTTTGTTTAACCCTTGTGTGGTGTTCGGGTCTGTGGGACCCGTATTCAATGTTTACTAAAATAAAAATGATACAATTTCTAATTTTTTCAACCTGAGACTCATTGGCCTTGGCTCATTTTCTGTGATAAACATGTAAAAGAACACAAAGATCACATTTTATCACAAAAAACAAATATCACTTTCATTGATAAATGTGATCTAGCAGAGGTAAATGGTCAATATTAACCATATATGCTGTCTATATTGCTTGGAATTGAGAAAGTCAATATCTGTGAAGTATTTTTACGTAAATTGTTATTATTTTAAAAACCAAATAATGTTGTGGGTCCACCAGACCCGCAAACACTGGGTGAGTAACAAAAACCCGAACACCACACAAGGGTTAATAAGGTATGTTGTGTTTGTAGTGTTGTTTTTCACTGTAGTGGCCTGTTTGTAAAATATTGGGCCTTGTGTGGGTAAAATGTTGATTTCCGGTAGTTTACTACTTACCAGATGATTCTTAAGGTTTTTGTTTTTTTTGTAGGCTGAAACAATTTTTTATTCTTGAAGCAAGTCTGTGTTTTGCAGAATCCTGGCCAGGTTCCGTTTAATTTTTCCGTTCGCTATTTGGCTAAATGTTGAGTAGGTGGTGATAAGTGGAATATTTTTTCTAGTGTCCTGTTGTTTTGTAGCCAAGAAGGTTTTCCGAAGTTTGGGACATTTTTCAAAAACAGTCTCCTCCCAATGTGCCATGTAAATGTTGGAATAAGCCGGTGCAAATTTTTTGCCCATAGCTGTGCCGCTGGTCTGTAAGAAGAATTCTTTATTGAACTCAAAGTCATTTTTGGTGAGGCTTATCTCCAGTAATTGCAGGAGGATTGTATCCGGTCGAATGTTGTCCGGGTACTTTTCCATCCATGTTTTTACCGCTGTTAATCCCGCTGCTGTGTTTATGTTGGTGTATAGACTATCTACAGTACCAGTCAAAAGTTTGGACACACCTACTCATAGAAGGTTTTTTTCCGTTATTTTTACTGTTTTCCACATTTTGGAATAGTAAAGACATCAAAACTATGAGATAACACAAATTAAATTATGCAAAAACCAAAAAAGGGTTAAACAAATTAAAAAGTCTTATATTTTAGATTCTTCAAAGTAGCCACCCTTTGCCTTGATAATGGCTTTGCACATTCTTGCGATTCTCTCAAACAACTTCTGTGGTAAACAGGTATTCCACAGGTAAAAAGGTGATGCCATCATGACTGTATAAAAGGATATCAAAAGACTCCTGATATCTTATTTCCAGGTACTCTTAGAAGCGATACTATAACCTCTGCATTTGAATGGATCTCTATGGGAATTGGGGGGTGGGACTAGATTTAGCTTTAAATTACACTGGAACAGTGTGGAACACATGGTTGGCTAAATAGCTCTAAGTCATCAAGGGTCTGACGTATCAAACAAGCCTTAAACCATCACTCCGCTGCCAGAAATACAGTAGATATGGATGGATAACTTGAAGGGTTTCTTCTCCTGACTTATTTTTCCATAGAGTTCAATAGGAAAGTTTGTCAGGAGAAACAACCCTTAAAGTGATCCATCCATATCTACTGCATATCTGGCAGCAGAGTGATGGTTTAAGGCTTGTTTGATACGTCAGACCCTTGATGACTTAGATGTCTATAGTATGTCTATGGTGAACAGGATGGCTTCTTCTGGTATTTTGTCGTTTTTTATTTTGTTTATGAAATCATGTGTCTTTGATGTAGCTTTTGTGTTTTGTGGACAGTGGATTGAGAAAAAAATCGAAGTATTCAGCTATCCTATAGGATTCGCTGTTGCAGTCTGAAATAATAGGCCTCCCTGCTGGGACCTCATACGGTATGCTCCAGGATTCTGGTGGCTTGTGTATTTTAGGGAGGAGGTAAAAAATCCTAGGTCTCGGGTTGTCCTCTCCCCTCAGGTAAAAACTTTGTTTTTTAGTGATGTATTTGTTTTCTACTAGTGTTTGTATGATGGCATGTATTTCCTGGGCCGTGTCTGGGTATATGGGTCCATCTAATTTTCTTTAATGGGTTATGTTGTGAAGTTGTCTATAGGCTTCCTGTGTGTATTGTGTTCTGTCCATAGTAACTATGGCACTTCCCTTGTCTGCTGGTTTGATAATTATTTGCTTGTTTTTAGCCAGCTGTAGTAGCGCTTGGCTCTCCCCTCTGCTGAGGTTGTTTTGGTCTTTGTGGGTTTGCGGGTTCAGTGCCTTAATTAGTGTGTTGTCCTCTTTAATAATCTGTGCAATCTCTTTTGGGATTTGTTCTGGTCTGGGTTCCCAGATGGATCTTGGTGTGAAAGGTATCTGTTCCCTGGTTTCCGCTCCCTCAAAGAAAGCTGCTAGTTCCTGTGGAACTCCTGGACTTGTCCTTTGAGGGTTTCTTTTTGTTTTCTGTGGATATTTACTGTGGGTATAAATGACAGACCCCTGTCCAGCAGCTTAAATTGGTCTTCTGTGGGTGTAAAGTTGTTACTCAATAGTATAATGTTTTTGTTCCCCTCCCTGTTTGTGCTTGGGCTTGTGGGGATCGTCAGTTTAAATGGTGCAGCCAGTGGTTCAGCTTCAGTATGTTTGTTGTTGTCGTGCATACTCACTCAGTCACCATCTCAGCTCAGCCTCTCCTGCTCTGTCAGGAGGCCATGACGTGACACAAGATTTCAGTTACAGCTTTGATGTAGAAAAATAGAAAATATGTCATGGTATTGAAGCAAGCATTCAAGCTGCGGTTCCGGAAAAAAAACAGAGCTATTTCAAAACCTTGCAGAGAATACATTTTTGCTGATAAAATATTTTTCTAAAACTGAATTAGGTGCCTAAAACATTTTTTCTTGTTAATTTCCACAATTTGAAGGGGCTGCAATAAATGCAGAAATGAAGAGACAATGGCATCACAGTAGACATGCTTGTTGCAGGGTTCAGGGAACAGGGAACCTAACATTCATGTGACACTGTCATTCATGAGCCTATTACTCAAGTCCAGTGATGTCCCAACACTCAGACTTACTTCCACCCAGTCTGCACTGATAGCCATACCACTGTCATTGCGTTTGTGTTAACAGTCCTGTATTTGGCAACTGTTTTTTATTTTACTTTGAGACAGTAATTGCTGCACAATACATGACGATGCCACAGACTTACTATTTTGTCCTTACTGCATCATCTCTTTTGCATTTGTTTCTCCAATTTACTTTGCACAACTCATGGTTGCCTGTTCAATGAGCCATTTCTTTTTCTTTCATTGGTGATTTAATCGATTATTGATATAGGTATGATAAAGACATCTTTTAAAGCAGCCTGATTACAAACTGCCCCTTCTGTCTATTTCTTCCTTGTTTTCATGGTTTAGCTTTGTTCTTAAAATAGCTTTTTCTAAAGGAAACTGGCTTTTTATTTTCTTCCTCCCAATGTGGGGGAGGCACATGGCTTTTATTATAAATAGTGCAGAATATGACACCTTATTCTGTGTACGGTTTTGAATATTGTGTTGATGACACCATTTACAAACCCCTAGGCAAATGTTTAATTCAAACACCAAGCAAATGCATTGGTGCTGCAAGTAGGGTTGCCAACCGTCCCTTGAAATAAGGGACGATCCCTTATCAGTTCAATAAGGCTTATTGAACAGATAAGGGATCGTCCCTTATTTCAAGGGACGGTTGGCAACCCTAGCTGCAAGCTATAGGCTATGATAGGGATATTTTAAAAGTGGAGGTGTGTTCGTTTCTGTGAAAATGAACACATCAAGTTTTAAAATGTCCCTATCATATACAAAGCAAATACATGTGCTTTTCCAGGAAACATGCATTCATTTCGCAGAACTAACATTTAATAATATCAAATAAAATAACGAACCATTAACAGCAGTGTTTAGACGAATTCGGTACCATAACTTGGCGGCAGGACCTTCCTTAGCCTACATCGGAATACGCCATTCAACGCATGTAGAAAATAACAGCAGCTTCTGTGCATAGTTCATTTGCATTTACCCGTTCTTTATGCAGTTGGAGGACAAGATCCGAATAACGTTTAGTCAAGACGCTGATAACGTTTGGTCAGCAGACGGGATTTTTTACTGCAGTTCTCTGAAAACTCCTGTTTCAATCGGAGGCGGGGCAGTCAGACTGACATCACCCGTCTGTATAAAAGCTGCAGCTGTGACTTGGGATTCAGGCTGTCTGAGGCTGCAGTTCAGAACAATCCCAGCTCTGCACAAAGAAACAATCCAAGCATCATACAAATACTATAAAAAAATACCACCAATCTTCAGAAAACACCAACGAAACAAGACTAATAGCATCACCTCTCTGAATCAACAGCAGCAATGACGGCAAACGGGACCAGCGACATGCTCAAAATTCAATTTGGGCTCATAAATTGTGGAAAAAAATACCTTACCGCTGAAACATTTGGGTTTAAGATAAATGCCTCTGCCACCAACATGAAGAAAAAACAGATCTGGACCCTGGAGCAGGACGGGGATGACTCCAACAGGGTCTTCCTGAAGAGTCACCTGGGCAGGTATATTGCAACTGACAAGGATGGAAACATCACAGGTGACAGTGAAACTACCGGCGAAGACTGCAGGTTCATTGTCATCGCTCATGATGATGGGCGCTGGTCTCTGCAGTCGGAGCCTCACAAGCGCTATCTTGGCGGTACCGAAGACAGAATTACGTGTTTTGCTCAAACCATCTCTGTGGCAGAGAAATGGAGCGTCCACATTGCTATGCACCCACAAGTCAACCTTTTCAGCGTCACCAGAAAAAGATATGCCCATTTAAGCTCGAAACAAGACGAGATCGCCATTGACAGGGATGTCCCCTGGGGCGTCGACTCCTTAATTACTTTGGTTTTTCAAGACCAGAGGTACCACCTTCAAACCTCAGACAACCGGTTCCTCCAAAACGATGGTACATTGGCTGCTAAGCCTGACAAAACCACCGGCTACACCCTGGAGTTCAGGTCGGGAAAGGTGGCATTCAGAGACTGTGGAGGGAAATACCTGGCACCCTCTGGTCCGACTGGGGCCATGAAGTCTGGCAAGAGTTCCAAGGTTGTAAAAGATGAGCTTTTTGTGCTGGAGCAGAGCCATCCTCAGGTGGTGCTCACTGCCGGTAACGACAGAAATGTGTCCACCAGACAAGGTAAGCCAATAATAAACAATAATAAAAAATTCACAAAAATGCTGTAGCCTAAATAGCAACGAAATTCGGTAGCAGAGGTAGGCCTATACCTACTATCAGAATACAATGGTGTACTTGCGTGTTAAGACGTTTGTGAGCAGAAAAGGAACGCCGGGGGTCGGTTAGTGAATGTAGCTAGGCTAATAAAAATGTAGCCTACAGGAATTTGATTATTTCCCCCGCCATTCCAAAGGAAATTAACCTACAGGCCTATCAAAATATCGTATTTATCCGCAGTTTAGCGTCTTATTACGTTAATTAATTTCTGTAAAAGCTGACAAAAGGGACGGAATAGGAAGAAATGCAGTTACTAGAATAACTTTCCATTTCTTTCTCAAAAGTGTTTTTATGTCTTATATTTCCTGCACTGATGTTCCTTTTTTAAAACATATTTTTAAACCATAAAGTTCTTTAAAATAAATGTTGAAAAGCAACCATGATTAATTCATTTTTTATTTTTTTATTTTTTTAAACCTATGCGTTTGTGTCCTCTATTTTCTTGGAAATAGTGAACCGTAACCTATAACTAGTGACAAAAGAACGGTGACTATGCAGTAAGTGACTATGATGTAAGCAGGCATAGCCTACAAATGAAGTAGGCGATACAGATATGCGTATAATTGTGTAGCCTATTCATGCAAGACTGCACAACATTGTTGTTGTCTGGTCCATGCATGAGAGGAAATTTTTTTTAAATTATTTAATGGCTTCACACTTATGACTATTGGTCCAATTAAGGAGGTAACATTTGTAAGCCTTTGAATGTAGCCTAATGTAGAACCAGGGCAAGCAATTAAAAAATGAATTGAAATTAGTTTTATACTAGATTATAATAGTTTACACAACTCTGGATCCCATTAATGTCACTCAGGATAAGGACTGGTGAGTTATGGCTGCCTTTTGCATCAAAATGTTATCCATTACAAAATTCTGTTGATTGAACCAAGTAGCCTATGAATGCTACATTTTGTTGTCCATTTGTTAACAATACTGCCTAGATACAGTAGTTACTTAAACACTGTTATGCTATTGACTCTAAATCACAAAATTACTGAGAAACCTAGATTTAAATCTATTCTTTAAGATCTTTTTCTTCTTGGTAGATTTTATTTCAGTTAGTTGCGCAGAAATTATAATATTGAGCGGGAGATGATCTAAGAAATTGTCCACTATTTCATATCAAGACGGCACCAAAATATTACTTGCCAGAATAAAAATAATGAAAAGTATGGTAAGTACTAAGTAGACAAGATGGTCATTCATATTTATAAAACTTTACATTCATTTTGATTATGTATTTTACACCAATATATTTTCAAATGCTTTTTTTCCAACCCATCATTGGGAAGGGAGGCGAGAATGTTTAAAAAAAAAAATTTAAAAAAAATGGATATATTCAATAGATAATATTTCAAATTAACATGCCTCAAAGGATAAGTCCTCCTTGGTTTGAAAAAAAGATGTCCTCCAGTCAAGATGGTGATGTACAAGTTCAGTGCTGTTTCATACATGCATGCTCAATGTGTGGCATGCGGCTATTCATTCTAGACTGTTGAGTGGGTGCCAAGAGCAAGGTGGTCACACGTGGTCTCTGTAGAACAGGCCAAGATGGGGACTCGCCTCCTATTTACTGTCTTTGTTGCTCAATGAGCTCTTTATTTGTTAAACTATGTGAGGCTTTACTGTGGAGGGTTTTGTGGATCTTGCTATTGCAAATATGAAATGAGCAAGATGTGCTAAGCTCTATTAGAACATCTCTGTGGCACTCATAGAACAAGAAATCACTGCCTACTCGCTTTCTTACTGTATATCCATTATGGTTTGTTTTAAGCTGCTACTGGTCTCTGAGCCCCACATTTCTGCTGACACACAGGAGGGGGTGTGGCTGATCACCGTGCCACGTCAGTGTGTGTCACTTGTCTCCCGATTTGGAAAATAATTTGCATGTAAAGGTTGATCTTGGTGTGATAATAGTCACGCTTGTGCACGAGGGGGTGGGCATGGGCATGTGCATGTGCGTGTGGAAGAGAACTAAGGTGTGAGCTCACTGAAGCTGTCCACATGCTCAGGCTGAACAATGGAGGCCTTTAGGGCACTAACCTTAGCATGTCAGAGGCTAACAAAATCCTCTGCACACGAAAGGAAATGTCTTAAAATATGAAGCTGATGAGTGGTCTATAGGTTTGCCTTCAGTATAGATCTGGTAATGCCTTTTGTGGTTCAGACTGGTGTGATAACTTGACGAGACTAACTTGGAGTTGGAGTTTTATGGAAAAAAACAAACTAGAATTTTTTTTTTCTTTTTTTTTTCCAAAAGTGGTTAAATGTCTGAGCTTGGCAATGGTGTAATCATTCCATCTGCCAGCTGGCCAATCCTTGATTGTGCTGTGTGGTTGTAATGACTCATTATTTAGCTATGCATCTTGCCATGGTTTGTTCTGTAAATGCACTTTTTTGATTATCGGAAAATCTCTCACGTTATTTGTTGTGCACGATAGAAATGTTAGTTTGAATTGAGCCAACTTTTTATGGTACTGACCTAATGCCATGCCCATTACCCTCCTTTAATTACACTAGTGGCAAGTTTCAGTGCCCCCAAAGCCCCCATTTTCATGTATGCACATGTATTTTAAGCAGGGAAACCATTTTCAAAGGCAAACTGTGCAACTAACCTCCATTTGGTTCTTTTTTGCTAAATGAAAATGAGCTAAATGCCAGATCCATAGGGTCAGTTTTAATGATGCGTGCCGATTTGTATGTTTTGGAAGTGGCCTGAGACGATGTGTGACTGTGTTATGAGTGGAACTGAGCTGTTGTTTCACCAGCATTACTTAAACCTGTAGTCTGCCATTTGTTTTGCGAAGTCTTTCTCAGTGTGAATTTGGCAAGACTATTATTTACCCATTTGTAAAATAAGTTTAATGACTTGGCTAGATGAAGGAGGGTTCAGACATAAGCAGCGCAGTATTGAGTATTGGTGCCAGATTTGTACTTGAGGAACTTTGCTCTTGTTAAAGACTGTTTCTGAGTGTGTGCACCCCCCTCTGTCTCATCCTCCCCCGCTGACCACCGTCTGCACTATGCAACCATTTTAGACCATGTGTTTCTCATCTCTTCCATTTTACCCCCTTCATTCATGCTTGCATTTTTTTGTGGAAACTTAATCTTCCCATGGAGGCCTTTCCAGGTTTCAAGTTACTATGGATAATTCTTGACTGTAGTACCATGCTAAAATGTAGAAAAAAGAAATTAAGAAATCTATAGACTTTTGTATGGGAATTAAATGTCTAGTTTATGTGAATTTAAAAAAATGGTCAGTCTCCATTGCATCACAATGTTCACACCATTTTTGCCTGTTTTTCCTGATTTCTCAAAAGCAGCATCAGGTTGAGTTTCACTCTGATTTGCAGTAACACTGAGGGCATTCGTAAGTATGGCCATTTGGGAATTGCAGCCAGTGCAAAAATTCTTCCTGCACATTAATGTGTGAATCTGTTGACTTACAAAATCTGGCCAACTGATTTGTGTTTCCATTGTGTCAGACACCTACAGAGAGACATTCATTTCATGTTTGGACAGTTGATTCACTAACCTAGCATAAAATGTGAAGAACTTTGATTGCATATATGTTTATATAGGCAGTATTGGGCACAATGTGTAGTATTGTTTGAGCGCCACTGACCTCCCAGCCATAACTGTTAGACCGTTTATGCTTCATGATTTGACGTTGCGCCTGTGTTTCATGGCTTGTGTGGGAGGTCAGAATTCCTAGGGAGATGGGTTCAGTGTAGCGTTGCTGTTTGTAAAAACTGTGAATGTGAGGGAAGCTGGAGGGGCACTCTGAGGTCACGGCATGGGTCAGCAGCTCCAGTGTAGGTGGAGGCATTGGGCCATGTGCTCTGCTGTGTCCTCAATGAGCTGTAGAAACACACCAGTTGAAAGATGGCGGCTGCACAGGAAGCTATTCAATTCCTTAAACATGGCTACAAGACCAGTAAAGGAAAGCTAATTTATGTTCTTTAATTCAGCCTTCTGCTCACATGTTGGCTTTGCCTGTTTAGTTCAGTCATTTGCATTGTTCTAGACAGTATTGTGTGTTTTTGTATGTCGGTATGCTAAAAAAAGGGGAAACAAATGTATTCGTTCACTATGCTGATGGTGTACTGTCCTTGTAATTCAGGCATGGACCTTTCTGCTAACCAGGATGAGGAAGGTGATCAGGAGACTTTTCAGATGGAGATGAATAAGGAAACAAAGAAGTGTGCTTTCAGGACCTGCACTGGTAAATACTGGACCCTCACTGCCAACGGAGGACTGCAGTGCACAGCCTCCACCAAGTGAGTTCTGAGTCCACTAGGTCAC